>VSWD01000012.1:28693276-29310547 GCA_033119305.1 Pinctada imbricata | reverse complement strand
TTGAAAAGTAGGTCAAAGGTCAAGGCCAACGAGTCAAGGTCAAAAAATTTGGTCAAAGGAATGAACTGTCAAAGAAACAAAAAATCAAAGTTAAAAGCCCAATGTTAAAGTTTTGAAAAGTGGTCAAATGTCAAGTCAAGGTCACGAGGTCAAAATTTTGGTATCAATGGAAAGGTCTTGTCAAAAGGAATACAATATGATATGAAAGCCCTATCACTTCCCATTCAAAAGTATGCCAATGTTAAAGTTTTGAAAAGTAGGTCAAAGGTCAAGGTCAAGGTCACGAGGTCAAAAATTTTGGTATCAATGGAACTTCTGTCACAAGGAATACACATGTGAAATATGAAGCCCTATCACTTCCCTTCAAAGTTATGCCCAATGTTAAAGTTTTTGAAAGTAGGTCAAGGTCAAAGTCAAGGTCACGAGGTCAAAATTTTGGTATCAATGGAAGGTCTTGTCACAAGAAATACCATTGAATATGAAAGCCCTATCACTTCCCGTTCAAAAGTTATGCCCAATGTTATAAAGTTTTTGAAAAGTAGGTCAAGGTCAAGGTCATGAGGTCAAAAATTTTGGTATCAATGGAAAGGTCTTGTCACAAGAAATACACATATGAAATATGAAAGCCCTATCACTTCCCATTCAAAAGTACGCCCAATGTTAAAGTTTTTGAAAGTGGTCAAAGGTCAAAGTCAAGGTCACGAGGTCAAAAATTTGGTATCAATGGAAAGGCTTGTCACAAGGAATACACATGTGAAATATGAAGCCCTATCACTTCCCATTCAAAAGTTATGCCCAATGTTAAAGATTTTGAAAAGTAGGTCAAAGGTCAAAGTCAAGGTCATGAGGTCAAAAATTTTGGTATCAATGGAAAGGTCTTGTCAAAAGAAATACACATATGAAATATGAAAGCCCTATCACTTCCCATTCAAAAGGTACGCCCAATGATAAAGTTTTTGAAAAGTGGTCAAAGGTCAAGTCAAGGTCACGAGGTCAAAAATTTTGGTATCAATGGAAAGGTCTTGTCACAAAGGAATACACATGTGAAATATGAAAGCCCTATCACTTCCCATTCAAAAAGTTATGCCCAATGTTAAAGTTTTTGAAAAGTAGGTCAAAGGTCAAGGTCAAGGTCAGAGGTCAAAATTTTGGTATCAATGGAAAGGTCTTGTCACAAGAAAATACACATATGAAATATGAAAGCCCTATCACTTCTCATTCAAAAGTTTATGCCCCATGTTAAAAGTTTTGAAAGTAGGTCAAGGTCAAAGTCAAGGTCACGAGGTCAAAAATTTTGGTATCAATGGAAAAGGTCTTGTCACAAGGAATACACATGTGCAATATGAAAGCCTATCACTTCCCATTCAAAAGTTAAGCCCAATGTTAAAGTTTTTGAAAAGTAGGGTCAAAGGTCAAGGTCAAGGTCACGAGGTCAAAATTTTGGTATCAATGGAAAGGTCTTGTCACAAGGAATACACATGTGAAATATGAAAGCCCTATCACTTCCCATTCAAAAGTTAATGCCCAATGTTAAAGTTTTTGAAAAGTAGGTCAAAGGTCAAGGTCAAGGGTCACGAGGTCAAAAATTTTGGTATCAATGGAAATGTCTTGTCAAAAGGAATACACATGTGAAATATGATTGCCCTATCACTTACCCTTTCAAAAGTTATGCCCAATGTTAAAGTTTTTGAAAAGTGGGTCAAGGTCAAAGTCAAGGTCACGAGGTCAAAAATTTTGGTATCAATGGAAAGGACTTGTCACAAGGAATACACATGTGAAATATGAAAGCCCTATCACTTCCCATTCAAAAGTTATGCCCAATGTTAAGTTTTTGAAAAGTAGGTCAAAGGTCAAGGTCAAGGTCACGAGGTCAAAAATTTGGTATCAATGGAAAGGTCTTGTCACAAGGAAATACACATATGAAATATGAAAGGCCCTATCACTTCCCATTCAAAAGTTATAGCCCAATGTTAAAGTTTTGAAAAGTAGGTCAAAGGTCAAAGGTCAAGGTCACGAGGTCAAAAATTTTGGTATCAATGGAAAGGTCTTGTCACAAGGAATACACATGTGAAATATGAAAGCCCTATCACTACCCATTCAAAAGTTATGCCCAATGTTAAAGTTTTTGAAAAGTAGGTCAAAGGTCAAGGTCAAGGTCACGAGGTCAAAAATTTTGGTATCAATGGAAAGGTCTTGTCACAAGGAAATACACATGTGAAATATGAAAGCCCTATCACTTCCCATTCAAAAGTTAGCCCAATGTTAAAGTTTTTGAAAAGTAGGTCAAAGGTCAAGGTCAAGGTCACGAGGTCAAAAATTTTGGTATCAATGGAAAGGTCTTGTCACAAGGAATACACATGTGAAATATGATAGCCCTATCACTTACCCATTCAAAAGTTATGCCCAATGTTAAAGTTTTTGAAAAGTAGGTCAAAGGTCAAAGTCAAGGTCACGAGGTCAAAAATTTTGGTATCAATGGAAAGGTCTTGTCACAAGGAATACACATGTGAAATATGAAAGCCCTATCACTTCCCATTCAAAAGTTATGCCCAATGTTAAAGTTTTTGAAAAGTAGGTCAAAGGTCAAGGTCAAGGTCACGAGGTCAAAAATTTTGGTATCAATGGAAAGGTCTTGTCACAAGGAATACACATGTGAAATATGAAAGCCCTATCACTTCCCATTCAAAAGTTATGCCCAATGTTAAAGTTTTTGAAAAGTAGGTCAAAGGTCAAGGTCAAGGTCACGAGGTCAAAAATTTTGGTATCAATGGAAAGGTCTTGTCAAAAGGAATACACATGTGAAATATGAAAGCCCTATCACTTCCCATTCAAAAGTTATGCCCAATGTTAAAGTTTTTGAAAAGTAGGTCAAAGGTCAAGTCAAGGTCACGAGGTCAAAAATTTGGTATCAATGGAAAGGTCTTGTCACAAGGAATACACATGTGAAATATGAAAGCCCTATCACTTCCATTCAAAAGTTATGCCCAATGTTAAAGTTTTTGAAAAAGTAGGTCAAAGGTCAAGGTCAAGGTCACGAGGTCAAAAATTTGGTATCAATGGAAAGGTCTTGTCACAAGAAATACACATATGAAATATGAAAGCCCTATCACTTCCCATTCAAAAGTTATGCCCAATGTTAAAGTTTTTGAAAAGTAGGTCAAAGGTCAAAGTCAAGGTCACGAGGTCAAAAATTTTGGTATCAATGGAAAGGTCTTGTCACAAGGAATACACATGTGAAATATGAAAGCCCTATCACTTCCCCATTCAAAAGTTATGCCCAATGTTAAAGATTTTGAAAAGTAGGTCAAAGGTCAAAGTCAAGGTCATGAGGTCAAAAATTTTGGTATCAATGGAAAGGTCTTGTCACAAGAAATACACATATGAAATATGAAAGCCCTATCACTTCCCATTCAAAAGGTACGCCCAATGATAAAGTTTTTGAAAAGTGGGTCAAAGGTCAAAGTCAAGGTCACGAGGTCAAAAATTTTGGTATCAATGGAAAGGTCTTGTCACAAGGAATACACATGTGAAATATGATAGCCCTATCACTTACCCATTCAAAAGTTATGCCCAATGTTAAAGTTTTTGAAAAGTAGGTCAAAGGTCAGGTCAAGGTCACGAGGTCAAAAATTTTGGTATCAATGGAAAGGTCTTGTCACAAGGAATACACATGTGAAATATGAATGCCCTATCACTTACCCATTCAAAAGTTATGCCCAATGTTAAAGTTTTGAAAAGTAGGTCAAAGGTCAAGGTCAAGGTCACGAGGTCAAAATTTTGGTATCAATGGAAAGGATCTTGTCACAAGGAATACACATGTGAAATATGAAAGCCCTATCACTTCCCATTCAAAGTTATGCCCAATGTTAAAGTTTTTGAAAAGTAGGTCAAAGGTCAAGGTCAAGGTCACGAGGTCAAAAATTTTGGTATCAATGGAAAGGTCTTGTCACATGAATAACACATTATGAAATATGAAAGCCATATCACTTCCCATTCAAAAGTTAAGCCCAATGTTAAAGTTTTTGAAAAGTAGGTCAAAGGTCAAAATCAAGATCACGAGGTCAAAAATTTTGGTATCATTGGAAAGGTCTTGTCACAAGGAATACACATGTGAAATATGAAAGCCCTATCACTACCCATTCAAAAGTTATGCCCAATGTTAAAGATTTTGAAAAGTAGGTCAAAGGTCAAAGTCAAGGTCATGAGGTCAAAAATTTTGGTATCAATGGAAAGGTCTTGTCACAAGAAATACACATATGAAATATGAAAGCCCTATCACTTCCCATTCAAAAGGTACGCCCAATGTTAAAGTTTTTGAAAAGTAGGTCAATGGTCAAGGTCAAGGTCACGAGGTCAAAAATTTGGTATCAATGGAAATGTCTTGTCAAAAGGAATACACATGTGAAATATGATTGCCCTATCACTTACCCTTCAAAAGTTATGCCCAATGTTAAAGTTTTTGAAAAGTAGGTCAAAGGTCAAGGTCAAGGTCACGAGGTCAAAAATTTTGGTATCAATGGAAAGGTCTTGTCAGAAGGAATACACATGTGAAATATGATTGCCCTATCACTTACCCTTCAAAAGTTATGCCCAATGTTAAAGTTTTTGAAAAGTAGGTCAAAGGTCAAAGTCAAGGTCACGAGGTCAAAAATTTTGGTAACAATGGAAAGGTCTTGTCACAAGGAATACACATGTGAAATATGAAAGCCCTATCACTTCCCATTCAAAAGTTATGCCCAATGTTAAAGTTTTTGAAAAATAGGTCAAAGGTCAAGGTCAAGGTCATGAGGTAAAAAATTTGGTATCAATGGAAAGGTCTTGTCACAAGAAATACACATATGAAATATGAAAGCCCTATCACTTCCCATTCAAAAGTTATGCCCAATGTTAAAGTTTTTGAAAAGTAGGTCAAAGGTCAAGGTCAAGGTCACGAGGTCAAAAATTTTGGTATCAATAGAAAGGTCTTGTCAAAAGGAATACACATGTGAAATATAATTGCCCTATCACTTACCCTTCAAAAGTTATGCCCAATGTTAAAGTTTTTGAAAAGTAGGTCAAAAGGTCAAGGTCAAGGTCATGAGGTCAAAAATTTTGGTATCAATGGAAAGGTCTTGTTACAAGAAATACACATATGAAATATGAAAGCCCTATCACTTCCCATTCAAAAGTTATGCCCAATGTTAAAGTTTTTGAAAAGTAGGTCAAAGGTCAAGGTCAAGGTCACGAGGTCAAAAATTTTGGTATCAATGGAAAGGTCTTGTCACAAGGAATACACATGTGAAATATGAAAGCCCTATCACTTCCCATTCAAAAGTTATGCCCAATGTTAAACTTTTTGAAAAATAGGTCAAAGGTCAAGGTCAAGGTCATGAGGTCAAAAATTTTGGTATCAATGGAAAGGTCTTGTCACAAGAAATACACATATGAAATATGATAGCCCTATCACTTACCCTTCAAAAGTTATGCCCAATGTTAAAGTTTTTGAAAAGAAGGTCAAAGGTCAAGGTCAAGGTCACGAGGTCAAAAATTTTGGTATCAATGGAAAGATCTTGTCACAAGAAATACGCATATGAAATATGAAAGCCCTATCACTTCTCATTTAAAAGTTATGCCCAATGTTAAAGTTTTTGAAAAGTAGGTCAAAGGTCAAGGTCAAGGTCACGAGGTCAAAAATTTTGGTATCAATGGAAAGGTCTTGTCACATGAAATACACTTATGAAATATGAAAGCCATATCACTTCCCATTCAAAAGTTAAGCCCAATGTTAAAGTTTTTGAAAAGTAGGTCAAAGGTCAAAATCAAGGTCACGAGGTCAAAAATTTTGGTATCATTGGAAAGGTCTTGTCACAAGAAATACACATGTGAAATATGAAAGCCCTATCACTTCCCATTCAAAAGGTACGCCCAATGTTAAAGTTTTTGAAAAGTAGGTCAAAGGTCAAGGTCAAGGTCATGAGGTCAAAAATTTTGGTATCAATGGAAAGGTCTTGGCACAAGGAATACACATGTGAAATATGAAAGCCCTATCACTTCCCATTCAAAAGTTAAGCCCAATGTTAAAGTTTTTGAAAAGTAGGTCAAAGGTCAAAGTCAAGGTCACGAGGTCAAAAATTTTGGTAACAATGGAAAGGTCTTGTCACAAGGAATACACATGTGAAATATGAAAGCCCTATCACTTACCCTTCAAAAGTTATGCCCAATGTTAAAGTTTTTGAAAAATAGGTCAAAGGTCAAGGTCAAGGTCATGAGGTAAAAAATTTGGTATCAATGGAAAGGTCTTGTTACAAGAAATACACATATGAAATATGAAAGCCCTATCACTTCCCATTCGAAAGTTATGCCCAATGTTAAAGTTTTTGGAAAAAGTAGGTCAAAGGTCAAAGTCAAGGTCACGAGGTCAAAAATTTTGGTATCAATGGAAAGGTCTTGTCACAAGGAATACACATGTGAAATATGAAAGCACTATCACTTCCCATTCAAAAGTTATGCCCAATGTTAAACGTTTTGAAAAGTAGGTCAAAGGTCAAGGTCAAGGTCATGAGGTCAAAAATTTTGGTATCAATGGAAAGGTCTTGTCACAAGAAATACGCATATGAAATATGAAAGCCCTATCACTTCTCATTTAAAAGTTATGCCCAATGTTAAAGTTTTTGAAAAGTAGGTCAAAGGTCAAGGTCAAGGTGACGAGGTCAAAAATGTTGGTATCAATAGAAAGGTCTTGTCACATGAAATACACATATGAAATATGAAAGCCATATCACTTCCCATTCAAAAGTTAAGCCCAATGTTAAAGTTTTTGAAAAGTAGGTCAAAGGTCAAATCAAGGTCACGAGGTCAAAAATTTTGGTATCATTGGAAAGGTCTTGTCACAAGGAATACACATGTGAAATATGAAAGCCCTATCACTCCCATTCAAAAGTTATGCCCAATGTTAAAGATTTTGAAAAGTAGGTCAAAGGTCAAAGTCAAGGTCATGAGGTCAAAAATTTTGGTATCAATGGAAAGGTCTTGTCACAAGAAATACACATATGAAATATGAAAGCCCTATCACTTCCCATTCAAAAGGTACGCCCAATGTTAAAGTTTTTGAAAAGTAGGTCAAAGGTCAAGGTCAAGGTCAGGAGGTCAAAAATTTGGTATCAATGGAAATGTCTTGTCAAAGGGAATACACATGTGAAATATGAATTGCCCTATCACTTACCCTTCAAAAGTTATGCCCAATGTTAAAGTTTTTGAAAAGTGGGTCCAAGGTCAAAGTCAAGGTCACGAGGTCAAAAATTTTGGTATCAATGGAAAGGTCTTGTCACAAGGAATACACATGTGAAATATGAAAGCACTATCACTTCCCATTCAAAAGTTATGCCCAATGTTAAAGTTTTTGAAAAGTAGGTCAAAGGTCAAGGTCAAGGTCACGAGGTCAAAAATTTTGGTATCAATGGAAAGGTCTTGTCAAAAGGAATACACATGTGAAATATGATTGCCCTATCACTTACCCTTCAAAAGTTATGCCCAATGTTAAAGTTTTTGAAAAGTAGGTCAAAGGTCAAAGTCAAGGTCACGAGGTCAAAAATTTTGGTAACAATGGAAAGGTCTTGTCACAAGGAATACACATGTGAAATATGATTGCCCTATCACTTCCCATTCGAAAGTTATGCCCAATGTTAAAGTTTTGGAAAAGTAGGTCAAAGGTCAAAGTCAAGGTCACGAGGTCAAAAATTTTGGTATCAATGGAAAGGTCTTGTCACAAGGAATACACATGTGAAATATGAAAGCCCTATCACTTCCCATTCAAAAGTTATATCAAATGTTAAAGTTTTTGAAAAGTAGGTCAAAGGTCAAGGTTATGGTCATAAGGTCAAAAATTTTCGTATCAATGGAACGGTCTTGTCACAAGAAATACACATATGAAATATGAAGCCCTATCACTTCCCATTCGAAAGTTATGCCCAATGTTAAAGTTTTGGAAAAGTAGGTCAAAGGTCAAAGTCAAGGTCATGAGGTCAAAAATTTTGGTATCAATGGAAAGGTCTTGTCACAAGGAATACACATGTGAAAGATGAAAGCCCTATCACTTACCCTTCAAAAGTTATGCCCAATGTTAAAGTTTTTTGAAAAGTAGGTCAAAGGTCAAGGTCAAGGTCAGGAGGTCAAACATTTTGGTATCAAGGGAAAGGTCTTGTCACAAGAAATACACATATGAAATATGAAAGTCCTATCACTTCCCATTCAAAAGTTATGCCCGATGTTAAAGTTTTAGAAAAGTAGGTCAAAGGTCAAAGTCAAGGTCATGAGGTCAAAAATTTTGGTATCAATGGAAAGGTCTTGTCACAAGAAATATACATATGAAATATGAAAGCCCTATCACTTCCCATTCAAAAGGTATGCCCAATGTTAAAGTTTTTGAAAAGTAGGTCAAAAGTCAAGGTCAAGGTCAGGAGGTCAAAAATTTTGGTATCAATGGAAATGTCTTGTCAAAAGGAATACACATGTGAAATATGATTGCCCTATCAATCACCCTTCAAAAGTTATGCCCAATGTTAAAGTTTTTGAAAAGTAGGTCAAAGGTCAAAGTCAAGGTCATGAGGTCAAAAATTTTGGTATCAATGGAAAGGTCTTGTCACAAGAAATACACATGTGAAATATGAAAGCCCTATCACTTCCCATTCAAAAGGTATGCCCAATGTTAAAGTTTTTGAAAAGTAGGTCAAAAGTCAAGGTCAAGGTCAGGAGGTCAAAAATTTTGGTATCAATGGAAATGTCTTGTCAAAAGGAATACACATGTGAAATATGAAAGCCCTATCACTTCCCATTCAAAAGTTAAGCCCAATGTTAAAGTTTTTGAAAAGTAGGTCAAAGGTCAAAGTCAAGGTCATGAGGTCAAAAATTTTGGTATCAATGGAAAGGTCTTGTCACAAGAAATACACATGTGAAATATGAAAGCCCTAACACTCCCCATTCAAAAGTTATGCCCAATGTTAAAGATTTTGAAAAGAAGGTCAAAGGTCAAAGTCAAGGTCATGAGGTCAAAAATTTTGGTATCAATAGAAAGGTCTTGTCACAAGAAATACACATATGAAATATGAAAGCCCTATCACTTCATATTCAAAAGGTACGCCCAATGTTAAAGTTTTTGAAAAGTAGGTCAAAGGTCAAGGTCAAGGTCACGAGGTCAAAAATTTTGGTATCAATGGATAGATCTTGTCACAAGGAATACACATGTGAAATATGAAAGCCCTATCATTTCCCATTCAAAAGTTAAGCCCAATGTTAAAGTTTTTGAAAAGTAGGTCAAAGGTCAAGGTCAAGGTCACGAGGTCAAAAATTTTGGTATCAATGGAAATGTCTTGTCAAAAGGAATACACATGTGAAATATGATTGCCCTATCACTTACCCTTCAAAAGTTATGCCCAATGTTAAAGTTTTTGAAAAGTGGGTCAAAGGTCAAAGTCAAGGTCACGAGGTCAAAAATTTTGGTATCAATGGAAAGGACTTGTCACAAGGAATACACATGTGAAATATGAAAGCCCTATCACTTCCCATTCAAAAGTTATGCCCAATGTTAAAGTTTTTGAAAAGTAGGTCAAAGGTCAAGGTCAAGGTCACGAGGTCAAAAATTTTGGTATCAATGGAAAGGTCTTGTCACATGAAATACACATATGAAATGTGAAAGCCATATCACTACCCATTCAAAAGTTAAGCCCAATGTTAAAGTTTTTGAAAAGTAGGTCAAAGGTCAAAATCAAGGTCACGAGGTCAAAAATTTTGGTATCATTGGAAAGGTCTTGTCACAAGGAATACACATGTGAAATATGAAAGCCCTATCACTCCCCATTCAAAAGTTATGCCCAATGTTAAAGATTTTGAAAAGTAGGTCAAAGGTCAAAGTCAAGGTCATGAGGTCAAAAATTTTGGTATGAATGGAAAGGTCTTGTCACAAGAAATACACATATGAAATATGAAAGCCCTATCACTTCCGATTCAAAAGGTACGCCCAATGTTAAAGTTTTTGAAAAGTAGGTCAAAGGTCAAGGTCAAGGTCACGAGGTCAAAAATTTGGAATCAATGGAAATGTCTTGTCAAAAGGAATACACATGTGAAATATGATTGCCCTATCACTTACCCTTCAAAAGTTATGCCCAATGTTAAAGTTTTTGAAAAGTGGGTCAAAGGTCATAGTCAAGGTCACGAGGTCAAAAATTTTGGTATCAATGGAAAGGACTTGTCACAAGGAATACACACGTGAAATATGAAAGCCCTATCACTTCCCATTCAAAAGTTATGCCCAATGTTAAAGTTTTTGAAAAGTAGGTCAAAGGTCAAGGTCAAGGTCACGAGGTCAAAAATTTTGGTATCAATGGAAAGGTCTTGTCACATGAAATACACATATGAAATATGAAAGCCATATCACTTCCCATTCAAAAGTTAAGCCCAATGTTAAAGTTTTTGAAAAGTAGGTCAAAGGTCAAAATCAAGGTCACGAGGTCAAAAATTTTGGTATCATTGGAAAGGTCTTGTCACAAGGAATACACATGTGAAATATGAAAGCCCTATCACTCCCCATTCAAAAGTTATGCCCAATGTTAAAGATTTTGAAAAGTAGGTCAAAGGTCAAAGTCAAGGTCATGAGGTCAAAAATTTTGGTATCAATAGAAAGGTCTTGTCACAAGAAATACACATATGAAATATGAAAGCCCTATCACTTCCCATTCAAAAGGTACGCCCAATGTTAAAGTTTTTGAAAAGTAGGTCAAAGGTCAAGGTCAAGGTCACGAGGTCAAAAATTTGGTATCAATGGAAATGTCTTGTCAAAAGGAATACACATGTGAAATATGATTGCCCTATCACTTACCCTTCAAAAGTTATGCCCAATGTTAAAGTTTTTGAAAAGTAGGTCAAAGGTCAAGGTCAAGGTCACGAGGTCAAAAATTTTGGTATCAATGGAAAGGTCTTGTCAGAAGGAATACACATGTGAAATATGATTGCCCTATCACTTACCCTTCAAAAGTTATGCCCAATGTTAAAGTTTTTGAAAAGTAGGTCAAAGGTCAAAGTCAAGGTCACGAGGTCAAAAATTTTGGTATCAATGGAAAGGACTTGTCACAAGGAATACACACGTGAAATATGAAAGCCCTATCACTTCCCATTCAAAAGTTATGCCCAATGTTAAAGTTTTTGAAAAGTAGGTCAAAGGTCAAGGTCAAGGTCACGAGGTCAAAAATTTTGGTATCAATGGAAAGGTCTTGTCACATGAAATACACATATGAAATATGAAAGCCATATCACTTCCCATTCAAAAGTTAAGCCCAATGTTAAAGTTTTTGAAAAGTAGGTCAAAGGTCAAAATCAAGATCACGAGGTCAAAAATTTTGGTATCATTGGAAAGGTCTTGTCACAAGGAATACACATGTGAAATATGAAAGCCCTATCACTCCCCATTCAAAAGTTATGCCCAATGTTAAAGATTTTGAAAAGTAGGTCAAAGGTCAAAGTCAAGGTCATGAGGTCAAAAATTTTGGTATCAATGGAAAGGTCTTGTCACAAGAAATACACATATGAAATATGAAAGCCCTATCACTTCCCATTCAAAAGGTACGCCCAATGTTAAAGTTTTTGAAAAGTAGGTCAATGGTCAAGGTCAAGGTCACGAGGTCAAAAATTTGGTATCAATGGAAATGTCTTGTCAAAAGGAATACACATGTGAAATATGATTGCCCTATCACTTACCCTTCAAAAGTTATGCCCAATGTTAAAGTTTTTGAAAAGTAGGTCAAAGGTCAAAGTCAAGGTCACGAGGTCAAAAATTTTGGTAACAATGGAAAGGTCTTGTCACAAGGAATACACATGTGAAATATGAAAGCCCTATCACTTCCCATTCAAAAGTTATGCCCAATGTTAAAGTTTTTGAAAAATAGGTCAAAGGTCAAGGTCAAGGTCATGAGGTAAAAAATTTGGTATCAATGGAAAGGTCTTGTCACAAGAAATACACATATGAAATATGAAAGCCCTATCACTTCCCATTCAAAAGTTATGCCCAATGTTAAAGTTTTTGAAAAGTAGGTCAAAGGTCAAGGTCAAGGTCACGAGGTCAAAAATTTTGGTATCAATAGAAAGGTCTTGTCAAAAGGAATACACATGTGAAATATAATTGCCCTATCACTTACCCTTCAAAAGTTATGCCCAATGTTAAAGTTTTTGAAAAGTAGGTCAAAAGTCAAGGTCAAGGTCATGAGGTCAAAAATTTTGGTATCAATGGAAAGGTCTTGTTACAAGAAATACACATATGAAATATGAAAGCCCTATCACTTCCCATTCAAAAGTTATGCCCAATGTTAAAGTTTTTGAAAAGTAGGTCAAAGGTCAAGGTCAAGGTCACGAGGTCAAAAATTTTGGTATCAATGGAAAGATCTTGTCACAAGAAATACGCATATGAAATATGAAAGCCCTATCACTTCTCATTTAAAAGTTATGCCCAATGTTAAAGTTTTTGAAAAGTAGGTCAAAGGTCAAGGTCAAGGTCACGAGGTCAAAAATTTTGGTATCAATGGAAAGGTCTTGTCACATGAAATACACTTATGAAATATGAAAGCCATATCACTTCCCATTCAAAAGTTAAGCCCAATGTTAAAGTTTTTGAAAAGTAGGTCAAAGGTCAAAATCAAGGTCACGAGGTCAAAAATTTTGGTATCATTGGAAAGGTCTTGTCACAAGAAATACACATGTGAAATATGAAAGCCCTATCACTTCCCATTCAAAAGGTACGCCCAATGTTAAAGTTTTTGAAAAGTAGGTCAAAGGTCAAGGTCAAGGTCATGAGGTCAAAAATTTTGGTATCAATGGAAAGGTCTTGGCACAAGGAATACACATGTGAAATATGAAAGCCCTATCACTTCCCATTCAAAAGTTAAGCCCAATGTTAAAGTTTTTGAAAAGTAGGTCAAAGGTCAAAGTCAAGGTCACGAGGTCAAAAATTTTGGTAACAATGGAAAGGTCTTGTCACAAGGAATACACATGTGAAATATGAAAGCCCTATCACTTACCCTTCAAAAGTTATGCCCAATGTTAAAGTTTTTGAAAAATAGGTCAAAGGTCAAGGTCAAGGTCATGAGGTAAAAAATTTGGTATCAATGGAAAGGTCTTGTTACAAGAAATACACATATGAAATATGAAAGCCCTATCACTTCCCATTCGAAAGTTATGCCCAATGTTAAAGTTTTGGAAAAGTAGGTCAAAGGTCAAAGTCAAGGTCACGAGGTCAAAAATTTTGGTATCAATGGAAAGGTCTTGTCACAAGGAATACACATGTGAAATATGAAAGCACTATCACTTCCCATTCAAAAGTTATGCCCAATGTTAAACTTTTTGAAAAATAGGTCAAAGGTCAAGGTCAAGGTCATGAGGTCAAAAATTTTGGTATCAATGGAAAGGTCTTGTCACAAGAAATACGCATATGAAATATGAAAGCCCTATCACTTCTCATTTAAAAGTTATGCCCAATGTTAAAGTTTTTGAAAAGTAGGTCAAAGGTCAAGGTCAAGGTGACGAGGTCAAAAATGTTGGTATCAATAGAAAGGTCTTGTCACATGAAATACACATATGAAATATGAAAGCCATATCACTTCCCATTCAAAAGTTAAGCCCAATGTTAAAGTTTTTGAAAAGTAGGTCAAAGGTCAAAATCAAGGTCACGAGGTCAAAAATTTTGGTATCATTGGAAAGGTCTTGTCACAAGGAATACACATGTGAAATATGAAAGCCCTATCACTCCCCATTCAAAAGTTATGCCCAATGTTAAAGATTTTGAAAAGTAGGTCAAAGGTCAAAGTCAAGGTCATGAGGTCAAAAATTTTGGTATCAATGGAAAGGTCTTGTCACAAGAAATACACATATGAAATATGAAAGCCCTATCACTTCCCATTCAAAAGGTACGCCCAATGTTAAAGTTTTTGAAAAGTAGGTCAAAGGTCAAGGTCAAGGTCAGGAGGTCAAAAATTTGGTATCAATGGAAATGTCTTGTCAAAGGGAATACACATGTGAAAGATGATTGCCCTATCACTTACCCTTCAAAAGTTATGCCCAATGTTAAAGTTTTTGAAAAGTGGGTCCAAGGTCAAAGTCAAGGTCACGAGGTCAAAAATTTTGGTATCAATGGAAAGGTCTTGTCACAAGGAATACACATGTGAAATATGAAAGCACTATCACTTCCCATTCAAAAGTTATGCCCAATGTTAAAGTTTTTGAAAAGTAGGTCAAAGGTCAAGGTCAAGGTCACGAGGTCAAAAATTTTGGTATCAATGGAAAGGTCTTGTCAAAAGGAATACACATGTGAAATATGATTGCCCTATCACTTACCCTTCAAAAGTTATGCCCAATGTTAAAGTTTTTGAAAAGTAGGTCAAAGGTCAAAGTCAAGGTCACGAGGTCAAAAATTTTGGTAACAATGGAAAGGTCTTGTCACAAGGAATACACATGTGAAATATGATTGCCCTATCACTTCCCATTCGAAAGTTATGCCCAATGTTAAAGTTTTGGAAAAGTAGGTCAAAGGTCAAAGTCAAGGTCACGAGGTCAAAAATTTTGGTATCAATGGAAAGGTCTTGTCACAAGGAATACACATGTGAAATATGAAAGCCCTATCACTTCCCATTCAAAAGTTATATCAAATGTTAAAGTTTTTGAAAAGTAGGTCAAAGGTCAAGGTTATGGTCATAAGGTCAAAAATTTTCGTATCAATGGAACGGTCTTGTCACAAGAAATACACATATGAAATATGAAAGCCCTATCACTTCCCATTCGAAAGTTATGCCCAATGTTAAAGTTTTGGAAAAGTAGGTCAAAGGTCAAAGTCAAGGTCATGAGGTCAAAAATTTTGGTATCAATGGAAAGGTCTTGTCACAAGGAATACACATGTGAAAGATGAAAGCCCTATCACTTACCCTTCAAAAGTTATGCCCAATGTTAAAGTTTTTTGAAAAGTAGGTCAAAGGTCAAGGTCAAGGTCAGGAGGTCAAACATTTTGGTATCAAGGGAAAGGTCTTGTCACAAGAAATACACATATGAAATATGAAAGTCCTATCACTTCCCATTCAAAAGTTATGCCCGATGTTAAAGTTTTAGAAAAGTAGGTCAAAGGTCAAAGTCAAGGTCATGAGGTCAAAAATTTTGGTATCAATGGAAAGGTCTTGTCACAAGAAATATACATATGAAATATGAAAGCCCTATCACTTCCCATTCAAAAGGTATGCCCAATGTTAAAGTTTTTGAAAAGTAGGTCAAAAGTCAAGGTCAAGGTCAGGAGGTCAAAAATTTTGGTATCAATGGAAATGTCTTGTCAAAAGGAATACACATGTGAAATATGATTGCCCTATCAATCACCCTTCAAAAGTTATGCCCAATGTTAAAGTTTTTGAAAAGTAGGTCAAAGGTCAAAGTCAAGGTCACGAGGTCAAAAATTTTGGTATCAATGGAAAGGTCTTGTCACAAGGAATACACATGTGAAATATGAAAGCCCTATCACTTCCCATTCAAAAGTTATGCCCAATGATAAAGTTTTTGAAAAGTAGGTCAAAGGTCAAGGTCAAGGTCATGAGGTCAAAAATTTTGGTATCAATGGAAAGGTCTTGTCACAAGAAATACACATGTGAAATATGAAAGCCCTATCACTTCCCATTCAAAAGTTATGCCCAATGATAAAGTTTTTGAAAAGTAGGTCAAAGGTCAAAGTCAAGGTCATGAGGTCAAAAATTTTGGTATCAATGGAAAGGTCTTGTCACAAGAAATACACATGTGAAATATGAAAGCCCTATCACTTCCCATTCAAAAGGTATGCCCAATGTTAAAGTTTTTGAAAAGTAGGTCAAAGGTCAAGGTCAAGGTCACGAGGTCAAAAATTTTGGTATCAATGGAAAGGTCTTGTCAAAAGGAATACACATGTGAAATATGATTGCCCTATCACTTACCCTTCAAAAGTTATGCCCAATGTTAAAGTTTTTGAAAAGTAGGTCAAAGGTCAAAGTCAAGGTCACGAGGTCAAAAATTTTGGTAACAATGGAAAGGTCTTGTCACAAGGAATACACATGTGAAATATGAAAGCCCTATCACTTCCCATTCAAAAGTTATGCCCAATGTTAAAGTTTTTGAAAAATAGGTCAAAGGGCAAGGTCAAGGTCATGAGGTAAAAAATTTGGTATCAATGGAAAGGTCTTGTCACAAGAAATACACATGTGAAATATGATTGCCCTATCACTTACCCTTCAAAAGTTATGCCCAATGTTAAAGTTCTTGAAAAGTAGGTCAAAAGTCAAGGTCAAGGTGACGAGGTCAAAAATGTTGGTATCAATAGAAAGGTCTTGTCACAAGGAATACACATATGAAATATGAAAGCCCTATCACTTCCCATTCAAAAGTTTCCAATGTTAAAGTTTTTGAAAAGTAGGTCAAAGGTCAAAATCAAGGTCACGAGGTCAAAAATTTTGGTATCAATGGAAAGGTCTTGTCACAAGGAATACACATGTGAAATATGAAAGCCCTATCACTTCCCATTCAAAAGTTATGCCCAATGATAAAGTTTTTGAAAAGTAGGTCAAAGGTCAAGGTCAAGGTCACGAGGTCAAAAATTTTGGTATCAATGGAAAGGTCTTGTCACATGAAATACACATATGAAATATGAAAGCCCTATCACTTCCCATTCAAAAGTTCCCAATGTTAAAGTTTTTGAAAAGTAGGTCAAAGGTCAAAATCAAGGTCACGAGGTCAAAAATTTTGGTATCAATGGAAAGGTTTTGTCACAAGAAATACACATGTGAAATATGAAAGCCCTATCACTTCCCATTCAAAAGTTATGTCAAATGTTAAAGTTTTTGAAAAGTAGGTCAAAGGTCAAGGTCATGGTCATAAGGTCAAAAATTTTCGTATCAATGGAACGGTCTTGTCACAAGAAATACACATATGAAATATGAAAGCCCTATCACTTCCCATTCGAAAGTTATGCCCAATGTTAAAGTTTTGGAAAAGTAGGTCAAAGGTCAAAGTCAAGGTCACGAGGTCAAAAATTTTGGTATCAATGGAAAGGTCTTGTCACAAGGAATACACATGTGAAATATGAAAGCCCTATCACTTCCCATTCAAAAGTTATGCCCAATGTTAAAATTTTTGAAAAGTAGGTCATAGGTCAAAATCAAGGTCACGAGGTCAAAAATTTTGGTATCAATGGAAAGGTCTTGTCACAAGGAATACACATGTGAAATATGAAAGCCCTATCACTCCCCATTCAAAAGTTATGCCCAATGTTAAAGATTTTGAAAAGTAGGTCAAAGGTCAAAATCAAGGTCATGAGGTCAAAACTTTTGGTATCAATGGAAAGGTCTTGTCACAAGAAATACACATATGAAATATGAAAGCCCTATCACTTCTCATTCAAAAGTTTTGCCCCATGTTAAAGTTTTTGAAAAGTAGGTCAAAGGTCAAAGTCAAGGTCACGAGGTCAAAAATTTTGGTATCAATGGAAATGTCTTGGCACAAGAAATACACATGTGAAATATGAAAGCCCTATCACTTCCCATTCAAAAGTTTCCAATGTTAAAGTTTTTGAAAAGTAGGTCAAAGGTCAAAGTCAAGGTCACGAGGTCAAAAATTTTGGTAACAATGGAAAGGTCTTGTCACAAGGAATACACATGTGAAATATGAAAGCCCTATCACTTCCCATTCAAAAGTTATGCCCAATGTTAAAGATTTTGAAAAGTAGGTCAAAGGTCAAGGTCAAGGTCACGAGGTAAAAAATTTGGTATCAATGGAAAGGTATTGTCACAAGAAATACACATATGAAATATGAAAGCACTATCACTTCCCATTCAAAAGTTATGCCCAATGTTAAAGTTTTTGAAAAGTAGGTCAAAGGTCAAGGTCAAGATCACGAGGTCAAAAATTTTGGTATCAATAGAAAGGTCTTTTCAAAAGGAATACACATGTGAAATGTGATTGCCCTATCACTTACCCTTCAAAAGTTATGCCCAATGTTAAAGTTCTTGAAAAGTAGGTCAAAAGTCAAGGTCAAGGTCATGAGGTCAAAATTTTTGATATCAATGGAAAGGTCTTGTCACAAGAAATACACATATGAAATATGAAAGCCCTATCACTTCCCATTCAAAAGTTATGCCCAATGTTAAAGTTTTTGAAAAGTAGGTCAAAGGTCAAGGTCAAGGTCACGAGGTCAAAAATTTTGGTATCAATGGAAAGGTCTTGTCACAAGGAATACACATGTGAAATATGAAAGCCCTATCACTTCCCATTCAAAAGTTTCCAATGTTAAAGTTTTTGAAAAGTAGGTCAAAGGTCAAAATCAAGGTCACGAGGTCAAAAATTTTGGTATCAATGGAAAGGTCTTGTCACAAGGAATACACATGTGAAATATGAAAGCCCTATCACTTCCCTTCAAAAGTTATGCCCAATGTTAAAGTTTTTGAAAAATAGGTCAAAGGTCAAGGTCAAGGTCATGAGGTCAAAAATTTTGGTAACAATGGAAAGGTCTTGTCACAAGGAATACACATGTGAAATATGAAAGCCCTATCACTTCCTATTCAAAAGTTATGCTCAATGTTAAAGTTTTTGAAAAATAGGTCAAAGGTCAAGGTCAAGGTCATGAGGTAAAAAATTTGGTATCAATGGAAAGGTATTGTCACAAGAAATACACATATGAAATATGAAAGCACTATCACTTCCCATTCAAAAGTTATGCCCAATGTTAAAGTTTTTGAAAAGTAGGTCAAAGGTCAAGGTCAAGGTCAGGAGGTCAAAAATTTTGGTATCAAGGGAAAGGTCTTGTCACAAGAAATACACATGTGAAATATGATTGCCCTATCACTTACCCTTCAAAAGTTATGCCCAATGTTAAAGTTTTTGAAAAGTAGGTCAAAGGTCAAAGTCAAGGTCACGAGGTCAAAAATTTTGGTATCAATGGAAAGGTCTTGTCACAAGGAATACACATGTGAAATATGAAAGCCCTATCACTTCCCATTCAAAAGTTATGCCCAATGTTAAAGTTTTTGAAAAGTAGGTCAAAGGACAAGGTCAAGGTCACGAGGTCAAAAATTTTGGTATCAATGGAAATGTCTTGTCAAAAGGAATACACATGTGAAATATGATTGCCCTATCACTTACCCTTCAAAAGTTATGCCCAATGTTAAAGTTTTTGAAAATTAGGTCAAAGGTCAAAGTCAAGGTCACGAGGTCAAAAATTTTGGTATCAATGGAAAGGTCTTGTCACAAGAAATACACATGTGAAATATGAAAGCCCTATCACTTCCCATTCAAAAGGTATGCCCAATGTTAAAGTTTTTGAAAAGTAGGTCAAAGGACAAGGTCAAGGTCACGAGGTCAAAAATTTTGGTATCAATGGAAAGGTCTTGTCACAAGAAATACACATGTGAAATATGATTGCCCTATCACTTACCCTTCAAAAGTTATGCCCAATGTTAAAGTTTTTGAAAAGTAGGTCAAAGGTCAAGGTCAAGGTCAGGAGGTCAAAAATTTTGGTATCAAGGGAAAGGTCTTGTCACAAGAAATACACATGTGAAATATGAAAGCCCTATCACTACCCATTCAAAAGTTATGCCCAATGTTAAAGTTTTTGAAAAGTAGGTCAAAGGTCAAAGTCAAGGTCACGAGGTCAAAAATTTTGGTATCAAGGGAAAGGTCTTGTCACAAGGAATACACATGTGAAATATGAAAGCCCTATCACTTCCCATTCAAAAGTTATGCCCAATGTTAAACTTTTTGAAAAATAGGTCAAAGGTCAAGGTCAAGGTCATGAGGTCAAAAATTTTGGTATCAATAGAAAGGTCTTGTCACAAGAAATACACATGTGAAATATGATTGCCCTATCACTTACCCTTCAAAAGTAATGCCCAATGTTAAAGTTTTTGAAAAGTAGGTCAAAGGTCAAGGTCAAGGTCACGAGGTCAAAAATTTTGGTATCAATAGAAAGGTCTTGTCAAAAGGAATACACATGTGAAATATGAAAGCCCTATCACTTACCCTTCAAAAGTTATGCCCAATGTTAAAGTTTTTGAAAAATAGGTCAAAGGTCAAGGTCAAGGTCATGAGGTAAAAAATTTGGTATCAATGGAAAGGTATTGTCACAAGAAATACACATATGAAATATGAAAGCACTATCACTTCCCATTCAAAAGTTATGCCCAATGTTAAAGTTTTTGAAAAGTAGGTCAAAGGTCAAGGTCAAGATCACGAGGTCAAAAATTTTGGTATCAATAGAAAGGTCTTTTCAAAGGGAATACACATGTGAAATGTGATTGCCCTATCACTTACCCTTCAAAAGTTATGCCCAATGTTAAAGTTCTTGAAAAGTAGGTCAAAAGTCAAGGTCAAGGTCATGAGGTCAAAATTTTTGATATCAATGGAAAGGTCTTGTCACAAGAAATACACATATGAAATATGAAAGCCCTATCACTTCCCATTCAAAAGTTATGCCCAATGTTAAAGTTTTTGAAAAGTAGGTCAAAGGTCAAGGTCAAGGTCACGAGGTCAAAAATTTTGGTATCAATGGAAATGTCTTGTCACAAGGAATACACATGTGAAATATGAAAGCCCTATCACTTCCCATTCAAAAGTTTCCAATGTTAAAGTTTTTGAAAAGTAGGTCAAAGGTCAAAATCAAGGTCACGAGGTCAAAAATTTTGGTATCAATGGAAAGGTCTTGTCACAAGGAATACACATGTGAAATATGAAAGCCCTATCACTTCCCTTCAAAAGTTATGCCCAATGTTAAAGTTTTTGAAAAATAGGTCAAAGGTCAAGGTCAAGGTCATGAGGTCAAAAATTTTGGTAACAATGGAAAGGTCTTGTCACAAGGAATACACATGTGAAATATGAAAGCCCTATCACTTCCCATTCAAAAGTTATGCCCAATGTTAAAGTTTTTGAAAAATAGGTCAAAGGTCAAGGTCAAGGTCATGAGGTAAAAAATTTGGTATCAATGGAAAGGTATTGTCACAAGAAATACACATATGAAATATGAAAGCACTATCACTTCCCATTCAAAAGTTATGCCCAATGTTAAAGTTTTTGAAAAGTAGGTCAAAGGTCAAAGTCAAGGTCACGAGGTCAAAAATTTTGGTATCAATGGAAAGGTCTTGTCACAAGAAATACACATGTGAAATATGATTGCCCTATCACTTACCCTTCAAAAGGTATGCCCAATGTTAAAGTTTTTGAAAAGTAGGTCAAAGGACAAGGTCAAGGTCACGAGGTCAAAAATTTTGGTATCAATGGAAATGTCTTGTCAAAAGGAATACACATGTGAAATATGATTGCCCTATCACTTACCCTTCAAAAGTTATGCCCAATGTTAAAGTTTTTGAAAAGTAGGTCAAAGGTCAAGGTCAAGGTCAGGAGGTCAAAAATTTTGGTTTCAAGGGAAAGGTCTTGTCACAAGAAATACACATGTGAAATATGATTGCCCTATCACTTACCCTTCAAAAGTTATGCCCAATGTTAAAGTTTTTGAAAAGTAGGTCAAAGGTCAAAGTCAAGGTCACGAGGTCAAAAATTTTGGTATCAATGGAAAGGTCTTGTCACAAGGAATACACATGTGAAATATGAAAGCCCTATCACTTCCCATTCAAAAGTTATGCCCAATGTTAAAGTTTTTGAAAAGTAGGTCAAAGGACAAGGTCAAGGTCACGAGGTCAAAAATTTTGGTATCAATGGAAATGTCTTGTCAAAAGGAATACACATGTGAAATATGATTGCCCTATCACTTACCCTTCAAAAGTTATGCCCAATGTTAAAGTTTTTGAAAATTAGGTCAAAGGTCAAAGTCAAGGTCACGAGGTCAAAAATTTTGGTATCAATGGAAAGGTCTTGTCACAAGAAATACACATGTGAAATATGAAAGCCCTATCACTTCCCATTCAAAAGGTATGCCCAATGTTAAAGTTTTTGAAAAGTAGGTCAAAGGACAAGGTCAAGGTCACGAGGTCAAAAATTTTGGTATCAATGGAAAGGTCTTGTCACAAGAAATACACATGTGAAATATGATTGCCCTATCACTTACCCTTCAAAAGTTATGCCCAATGTTAAAGTTTTTGAAAAGTAGGTCAAAGGTCAAGGTCAAGGTCAGGAGGTCAAAAATTTTGGTATCAAGGGAAAGGTCTTGTCACAAGAAATACACATGTGAAATATGAAAGCCCTATCACTTCCCATTCAAAAGTTATGCCCAATGTTAAAGTTTCTGAAAAGTAGGTCAAAGGTCAAAGTCAAGGTCACGAGGTCAAAAATTTTGGTATCAAGGGAAAGGTCTTGTCACAAGGAATACACATGTGAAATATGAAAGCCCTATCACTTCCCATTCAAAAGTTATGCCCAATGTTAAAGTTTTTGAAAAGTAGGTCAAAGGTCAAGGTCAAGGTCAGGAGGTCAAAAATTTTGGTATCAAGGGAAAGGTCTTGTCACAAGGAATACACATGTGAAATATGAAAGCCCTATCACTTCCCTTCAAACGTTATGCCCAATGTTAAAGTTTTTGAAAGTAGGTCAAAGGTCAAAGTCAAGGTCACGAGGTCAAAAATTTTGGTATCAATGGAAAGGTCTTGTCACAAGGCATACACATGTGAAATATGAAAGCCCTATCACTTCCCATTCAAAAGTTATGCTCAATGTTAAAGTTTTTGAAATGAAGGTCAAAGGTCAAAATCAAGGTCACGAGGTCAAAAATTTTGGTATCAATGGAAAGGTCTTGTTTAATGGAATACACATGTGAAATATGATTGCCCTATCACTTACCCTTCAAAAGTTATGCCCAATGTGAAAGTTTTTGAAAAGTAGGTCAAAGGTCAAGGTCACGAGGTCAAAAATTTTGGTATCAATGGAAAGGTCTTGTCACAAGAAATACACATATGAAAGATGAAAGCCCTATCACTTCCCATTCAAAAGTTATGCCCAATGTTAAAGTTTTTGAAAAGTAGGTCAAAGGTGAAAATCAAGGTCACGAGGTCAAAAATTTTGGTATCAATGGAAAGGTCTTGTCACAAGGAATACACATGTGAAATATGATAGCCCTATCACTTACCCTTCAAAAGTTATGCCCAATGTTAAAGTTTTTGAAAAGTAGGTCAAAGGTCAAGGTCAAGGTCATGAGATCAAAAATTTTGGTATCAATGGAAAGGTCTTGTCACAAGAAATACACATATGAAATATGAAAGCCCTATCACTTACCCTTCAAAAGTTATGCCCAATGTTAAAGTTTTTGAAAAGTAGGTCAAAGGTCAAGGTCAAGGTCACGAGGTCAAAAATTTTGGTATCAATGGAAAGGTCTTGTCACAAGGAATACACAAGTGAAATATGAAAGCCCTATCACTTCCCATTCAAAAGTTATGTCCAATGTTAAAGTTGTTCGGACAAACAGACAAACAGACAAACAGATAAACAGACAAACAGACAAACAGACAAACAGACGGACGGGCCAAAAACTATATGCCCCCGAATCTTTGATTCCGGGGGCATAAAAAACAACTAATATTTAATGCATTTTACAAAAAAAAAATTTTCTAGGGGTAACATAAAATATCTTACCTTCGAATAATATCCTTGTAATAATGAAACAGGATAATATAGTTTATATCATATTCTAAAAGAGCTGTTTAATATATAATTCAAACTAATTTGAAAATGGCTGTCAATAAAATGCACAATTTTATCAAAACAGATCATGTAACAAACGTAGTATTCCATTCACTGAAAGCCCCGGATGTTTACTTGACTATGTGTAAAATTTATTGACTGTATCGGT
Source organism: Pinctada imbricata (assembly GCA_033119305.1). Taxonomy (NCBI): domain Eukaryota; kingdom Metazoa; phylum Mollusca; class Bivalvia; order Pterioida; family Pteriidae; genus Pinctada; species Pinctada imbricata. The sequence continues at coordinate 29,286,747 of VSWD01000012.1, read as the reverse complement.
ATAATCGATTTATCTATAGACATTTAAAGGTACATGTATTTAAATTATGCAGTGTCAGACCATTTTCCTCCTTTAACGAGTATGTTATGAAGAAATATTTTCGTATAGCCTATTTCTTTTTTTTTTAATGAGATTGACAAATAAACTCATTAAGCAATTAAAATTTCAACAATACGATGTTAGAACTTGAGATGTCTGGATACCTTCCCCTGCAAGTGATGTCGTTATTGAGAACCAATAGGTTTTATTCATATACATGTAGCCTCTCAACAGAAAGTGTATGACCCCTATTATTTACAAGGATTGGAATCGTATCAGAGATTTAGTTCGATTGATCAAATAACACACGGCTCCTAATATTATTGTCACTCAAATGACTTTGAACTTATCTAATTGAAATAATGAATGTATGATTCGACTCGCCAATTTCAAATGTTATAGTTTATTTCAAAGTTTATCATTGCGGTTTGTTTGCACCCTCCCCAATCTGTTGATTACTTAGGGATTTTATCCATTATAAATTCTACGTAACCAGAAGATTTCAATTCTAATTTCTCAATTAGTATTCCGAACAAGAGACAGACGTTTCATGTTACCCCCCCCCTTCCCCCCCTTTGGCAAATTTAATCGATATGTAGGGTGAGTGCATGTGGTGCGCCTCCTCTAAAATTCTCAATTAAGTTTGTTTTTTCTATCCTGAATTTTCGACTATCAATCTATGCAAGCGTCTCAACCCAAAGGAATGGAATTTTGAACAATTGAGGTCAACACTTTTGTACAAATCTTGAAATATTAAGGCTCCTTCACGTGTATTCGAATCTATTCAACAAATTATTGCGAATAAGGACATATTTCAATGACAAATATGTATAATGACCATATCCCAATACATGGTACAAAATCGATAAATAAATTTAGAAAATCATGAACCGAATGCATACAAAACCTGGATAAAACAAGAACCGAAACAAACAATGAAACATCCACCATATGAAAAGAAGCAACCTCCCAATATGGGAGTGAGACAAGGTGCCCAGGAAGAGTCAGTATCTCCTGCTTGCATGCACCACCCGTCACTTCAATATGGTAGAATTGTCACATCCGGTTAATTCCATTTCGGAAGATACAAGTATATTCTGTGGTTGGATGATTCAAATGGTTTAAGACGGAATATCGTCCACCATTCAGGAGAGTGAAACATCGTAATGTATGACGAGTTCCCTAATCGACCGTAGATATCCCTCAGGGACGAGGTTAGTCGGTCACAAACGTTTCCCTGACCGGGAAGCTTATTTAAAAGTCGCCTAGCTCTCAGAACAAAATCTGCATATTTGGTACTTGCTCTTGCATAGCGTATCAACTGAGATATGAGCACGCCATAAGCAGGCGCTGAAGGAATGTTGCTATCCAGATAAGGAAAGTTTGTGATGTTGAAATTGAAATCGTCAAGTTTGTCATAGAGTGAAGTGTTCAAATGTCTATCAGTTATGTATATGAGGGCAGTTCCAAAAGTTCGTGGACAGGCCAAATTTTGAGAAAGTTACAGGAGTGATAATGGAACATTATTTATTTCTTGAATTTACTAATAATCTTTATTAGACATGCAAAGTTTCATTAAGATTAATAAAAAACATCAATAAAAATAGCTCTTTTTACAACGCTAGATCATAGCGTACGGAATACCTCACAGAAAAGTAACGACGTCACATTACGCTACGGATAAACGCGTCATTCCTTTTCGAAGTATACTCCTTGTAAGTCCACACACTTATGATATCTCATCACCCATCTTACAAACACGGACTTGTACCAGGACTCTTCAATGTTTTTTTTTATGACACCTCTTGTTGCAAGTCAGAGCTCCGTCAAAACAGCAAACCGCTGACCAAGGAGTTGAGACTTGATGTGCGGGAAGACGGCGAAGTCCATCGGTGCGAGATCTGGGCTGTATGGGGTATGATCCAACACTTCAAACTCAAGCAAGCTGAGCTTAAGACTGTAGAATGTGCGGTACGGGATGGTGCATTATCTTTATGAAAAATAATTCTATTCAAATCGTCCGCCATGTCTGGACGCTTCTTTCGTAAAGCCTCGAAAAGATCCCTGCGGACTACCTGAAAACAGAACGCCGATTTAATTTATTTATTTACCTTTTTTGAATTTTGAAATGAAGGAACCTGATTATATTTGGTTTATGAATATAAAAAAGTATGTATAATCAAATTGATAATTATTGATAATTTTATTATTTACCTTTGAATAATAAGCAGCATTTACTGTCTGGCTTCTTGGCACTGCATGTGTAAGAATCATTCCTCGTCTATCCATGATCATGATGAACATATGTTTTCCCTGTGAACGGATGACTTTTGCTTTTTGGGTGGCGGTGATCCATGCCACTTCCACATGCTTGATTGTTGTTTGATCTCAGATTCGTAGGAATACAGCCATGTTTCGTCTGTCGTAATTATGCGATCAAGAAATCGATCACCCTCTCTCTTCCATCGTCGCAAGAAACTTGTCGATGCTTCAACTCGTCGTCTTTTTTCATCATCTGATAGCAATAGCAATAGGGAACCCATCGTGCACTAAGTCTCTGAAATCCTAGTGTTCCTGTGACAATTCTATGCGCAGTCCCAATTCTAATACCATGATGTTCAGCGATTGTTCTTACCGTCAAACGCCGATCATTATCAAGGGAAGATACGATGTCATTTTCCAACTGTTTGTCTATTGTTTTAACTCGAATTGACCTTTCGTCACCGTTGATATCTATTCTTCCATCTTAAAATTGCTTGTACCATTTATACAACATAGACCTTGATATGTTTGGTCCATCTCCTGCAGCATTCATGAGCTGTAAAGTCTCCGTAGGGCTTTTTCCGACCGCAACACAAAATTTAATGACTGTCCGGTGCTCCGTAAAGTCCATTGACGTCATCAATTTTTTGATTAATCTTATCACACGACATTATAAACAAATCCACCGAAAATCAAGAGTACTGGTTCTGATTGTATTCAAAATTCACAGAAATGACGTGGAATAGTTGTTATCACGTCATATAATTTTTCATCGATTATGATCGCGCTTTTTTAATTGTCGGAATTCCAATTTGGACCAATTGTGCCCCACTCCTTGTCGACATTTTCCTTTACTCGTACGAAGCTGAATTCATTCAATTTTTGGTCTCTGATGGGAAAAGATACTTAGCTTCTGACTTCAACTTCACTTACAGATATATAGAAGATGTGTTGTCTATCAATAATCCAAAATTCACGGATTACCTGAGCAGTATCTATCCTTCAGAGCTTGAAGTAAAAGAAACTACAGAGACAAATAATTCAGCATCCTATTTGGACATAATGTTGTCCTACGACACTGATGGTCACTTAAACACCTCACTCTATGACAAACGTGACGACTTCAATTTCAGCATTACAAACATTCCTTTTCTGAGTAGCAACATCCCTTCATCGCCAGCTTATGGCGTGTTTATATCTCAGCTGATACGCTATGCCAAAGCAAGTACCAAATATACGGATTTTGTCCTGAGAGCTAGACGTCTTTCAAATAAGCTTCTCGGTCAGGGATATGTTTGTGACCGACTAACATCGTCACTGAGGAAATTCTACGGTCGATATGGGGAACTCGTCATACACTATGATGTCCCACTCTCCAGAATGGTGGATGGTATTCTGTCATAGACCATTTGAACCATCCAACCAAAGATTGTACTCTATGTCTTCCGAAATGGAAGTAACCGGATGTGACAGTTCTACCGAATTGAAGCGGCGGGTGTTGCATGCAAGCAGGAGATGCTTACTCTACCTGGGTACCTGGTCTCACTCCCATATCGGGAGTTCGCTTCTTTTCATATGGTGGAGGTTTTTGTTTGTTTGCTTTGGTCCCTGTTTTATCCTGATTTTGTATGCCTTCGGTTTCTGATTTTCTGAATTATCGATTTTGTGCTTTATACAGGGAAATGATCATTATCCATATTTGTCATTTCACCCTTAAATGCAGTAATTTAGTCACGTGTCCACGAACTTTTGGAACAGCCGTCGTACATCAGGTAAAGATGTCTTGTCTGATAATGTTGACAGCCATTAAATTGCAATCCAGAATGTTTCTGATCATTCTGAAAAGAGGGTTATCATAATATGCCTTTATTAAGATCCATGTAGAGAACAAAGTATTTCAAGTATGAATGTTGAAGCACGGCCATCAAGCATTCATTATGTCTATATAGAATGCAGAAATCTCTTGGTCTCTTTGGTTTCTTTGACTTCAAGCTCTGAAGGATAGATTCTTCTAAGGTAATCCGCGAATTTTGGATTATTGATGGACAGCATGTGCACATCGTCTTTGTATCTGTAAGTGAAGTTAAAGTTAGAAGCTACGTATCTGTTCCCTTCAGAGATCAAAGATTGAATGAATCCAGCTTCGTACGAGTAAAGGAAAATGTCAGCAAGGATTGGGGCACAATTGGTTCTCATTCGTATTTTCTGGAACACCTTTCTTCCAAACACTTCAAAAATGTCGTCGATCAGGAAGTTTAACATCTGAATAATATCTGCTTCAGTGTACTTATTTTTTGAATCGGACTTTTCTTGAACAAAGCAGGTTTTGTCAAAATAAACAGCAATAAATTTAAATTTGCGATTGCCGTTTTTGCTTGTTAACGTATTACTTATGATTTTGGCAAGTCATTCTTTCAATTTAGAATGTGGGATTGTAATTTAAAATGTCGAAAAATCAAATGCTCTGATCAAATGGACTATATAAAATGAGTGGATTTCAGATGTTCTAAAAATTCCTTGGAATTCTTTAAAATCCACATCTGGTTAATACCGCTTCGGGAATATATCGTCGAACATCGATACAGATTTCGTTGAACATTTTGAGGAACCAGAGATGTATCGTTGTTTGTACGGATTTTCATGCATTTTAGGTATGCAATATAAGTATGGTAAATCTAAATCTTAATTGTTTCTGTCAAAGCCAAGGGAAGTAAGAGCAGATTTGTGGTTATCTATTGTTTCCGAGGTAGAAATGTTTATCGGAGTGAAAATAGGATTCCCATATGTCGAATTCAAACCCAACTCTTTAACAAGGCTGTCGAAATAGTATTTTTTTAGGTAAATGTGTAGTTAATGGAGGCTTTTTCTGCTGATGTGATGTAATGCTCTTGGAAGTAGGTCAGCTCTTTGATAACATAAGAGTCTTTAAAGACTCGAATCTGGTGTTCACAGTTGCTTATAATTTGTAAATTCCAGATAAAAGTAACCCTCTGATGCATTTCATCCATTCAGAAAGGGTGTCGAGTTGTAAATCCTCTTTTTTGCTCAACGTCTTGCATATTCCTCACACGAGTCCCTGATAATTTTGAAATTTTGGTTCCATGTAAAGGATTTACTTTCTCTGTATTTGAGACCCTTTTTTAATAATTCTCTCAAATTTTCGTTTTTGACTATATTAAGGTCACCGGTGACAACGTGTTCGCAAGGAGAGTAGTCGAAATCTGATGAGGAACATTCGCAAGGTAATGGATGTAGGGATTACTTAAGGTATCCGTTGTACAATTGAGTCATTTTACATAGCGTTTTTATCATCTCCATTGTAAAGTATGGTAAATTTTATGCCTGGTAAGGTACAATAAACTATATATTTTCTGAAAGGTAATGATGCCCAGAGTTCAGATATAAGACTCCCAGGTCTTAAAAATCAAACGGGAAAAACTCTAGTACAACTTTGTTATTTTGCATATGTTATACAGAGAAAATAGACAATTTAGATGCGTTAAAAGTTATTCCCCTTTGTTTTTCTGGCCCCAAAATTATTATTTCTGAGCAGTGGGCTTTATAACCTTTCAGAAAATTTATAGTTTATAGTACCTTACCAGGCATGCAAAAATGCCCTATTGTACATCGGATACCTTAAATCAATACACTGGAATCGTTTGTTATTGTAAATTTTAGATGCAACTGTTGGCGTGTAGCTGTAGAACATACAAGGTGTTTCCTTTCTTGTGAAATATGGTGGGATCTTTTCTGTGACAGATTTGTGATTCAAAATTTGGCCAAGATCTAATTTATCAATCCCTTTGTTTGCAAATCTTATCTTAATGAAAAGACAGTTTGTTTTGTCCTCTGATATATCTAATCTTACTGCCTGAATTAAACGAAAAGTAGAAATGTCCAAGATGACACCTTGTAGTCTGTATTCTTGGGAATATATATCGGTAATTGTGATGTCCTTGGTGTATTCGTAGATGTCGTGCAATCTCCATAAAGGATCAGAGTAGAGTTTGGTACGAATGTGGTGTAGACCTAGAGGCTCATTCAAAAATGGAACCAATGCAAGTTCTCGAAGGAAATACTATACTGCGAATTGAAAACGAATATATCCCTTCAAATCTGAATGTTAAACGTCATCAAATTTAAAAGCATTCTTTAATAACAGATTAATTTGCAGCATGGACCAGACATGCACGTTTCGGGTACTTAACTCTCCTCAGTGATCCTCAGTCTAAACCATGTGATATGGCCAACGAGAATGATTCATTTTGTCAAAAAATGTACCGAAGACGTAGCAGGAAGGGTGGGATATGATGCTACAGGACCTACGTATTAGAAATTTTAAGAATTTTTTATTACAGAAATATTCGAATGCGTTGAAGAAACGAACAACCAAAGCTGATCGTACATGTGCCTCGGGGACTCTTGGTCCCCCAGCAGTGACACTTACAAAGTGGTATAATTGTTAAACGTCTTTAAATTCAATAGCATCAATTAAGAACAGATTAATTCGCAGCTTGGACCAAAATATAACGGACAGCAGACGTAGAGAAACTTTTAATTGCAAATAAATCACATGTGTTCGGAAAGGTTTCGGTTCTACGCTATCGTTCGTTTGATTTGACAAACAATAGATATTCATTCACGAGCAAAATGGTACGTAAAAAATTATATTATCGCAGCTTTGAGCATTTAACTGAATACTCTCGATCGAACAAAAGAAGATATTGAAGGCGATATACGACATGTATAATATAGTTTATACATTGTTATATTTGATATAATCTATGCTATGCTCAGTCACTAGAATCATATCACACAGTATAACCTTTTAATTCGTCTTATTATTTCCATTGAATTTTGCTATTGTTAAAGCAAGTGATTAGGTACCTTCCATTTGATATTGGGGGATCGAAAAAATAATTTTGCTTTGAATTTTGGTAAAAAAGAATTAACATAGTTACGATAAGATTTCGTTATAGATTCTTGAGAAATTTCCGACTCGTTTTGCTCGCCGCAGTATTCAGCTTCGGTCAGAAATAGATCAAAACATTATTTCTTGAATGGCGAAGTTTTTGTTGTTGATATTGTTTTTTTTAAACACCGCAGAAACTTAAACAGTACACAGACAAGGACATTTCTGTATATCAACACAGAACATAGAGTAGTATATGTCGACCGACCCTAGCTCCTAGTGAGGATCGAACCAGCAACCTTTCGTTCACTGGCCCCCGACGCCCTATCCACAAGACCAAGGCACCGACAAATAGTATCGTCCCCTTCCCTTGGAACATAACACTCCTTCTACCTAAGATGTATTTTCATAATACAAATTTTATGAGTTGAGAGGGGCAACAATAGTCAATTCACAAAAATGTGATTGGGCGGAAGGGAGTAGGGGTGAAGTAAAAGAAACTTGACACTTGAAATGAACTAATTTAATGTTAACGTTAATGGTCCTTAATAAATTTAATTTAAAAAAAAAGGAGTATGAAGTTTACTAGCCGGTCACTCTTTCATACCATTATTGATCGTTTCTGTACATTTAAGGGGATCTAGAACAGTATCTCAAAGAACCCCATCGGAAAGCTCTGGATTAATTATGACTTCACTGTAGAAACGGTGATATTGGCGCGTTTTTCACAAGAACATCAGGGTTATGTAACGTAGAAATAAGGGGGAGGGCGTAACAAATTTTAACAGGAATTTCTCGATGTTTTACTTGATATATGAAGAAAAAAATAATATCAAGTTTTTACGGAATCAATGATAGGGTTTCAGATAAACGGACTGTATTATCAAAGATTAGCAACTCAAAGACGTTTCGAAAATAGACATAAATTTATGTCCTTTCGACAATTTCTTTTAAAAGTCTTAATGGTCATGTATAATTCTATACATATCCGATTGCCCACATCATATCTAAATGATAAATACAGAACTTGTTAATATTCTGCCTCTGCAGAAGATTTGTAACTGATTTTCATAACCTTAAGTGTTAATTTTAACGTCACATTTACGGCCCACTTTGGCACTTTCAATGAGTATATATGTACGTTCGCAGCTTCAAAACTAAAGACGGGCGAGAGACGACGGACGCTTGATAAAAATGATAAAACTTTGCATGTAGAAAAAGTATGTTTTAATTATTAACAATTATAATTTTTAGGGAAATTAAATGATAGAATCAAATTTGAGTCTCGCTGTCCTGAACCTCCTTAAAGGTTAATTCTTTAAAGTCAAGGGTATGGTTTAACTAATGAAGGAAAATAACTTAACCATTATAGTCACGGTAGCATATCACCTGACAGGAATATAATGTCTAGCCTGGGAATTCCCTCTGATGAAACAGGTAAATACTGTCTAAATCTACTTTATATGAATTTATTTTAGGTCTATCACACGAGTATCATCATCATTTATATCTGGTCAAGAATAGAATTATATTCATAAAACACTACAACAGACAATTTTGTTCATTAACATGAACCATATCATTACATGTAAACAAGATAAATAAAAATCTGTTGAAGGTTTCTCTGAACACACCGCTGTTCATTACCAGCATAGAGATGATAGTGATGCTCATATGATAGGCTTAAAATAGTTTCCTTTAAAGTGGATTTAGACTGTATTTACCATATTTAATCGAAGGGGATTCCGGGCTAGAGATTATTTGCATACGACGTGATGCGTTACTGTGATTGTCTGGGATGCGTCATTGGGTTGACTGCAATCCTCCCGCTTTTATAATCCCAAACCTTCCTAACCTTGCAGCAATTTTTATGCTCTTTTAATTGAAAAAAGAGTTCATGAATAGTTCCATTGAATAAGTGATATTTAAGGGGAAATATGGTTTTTGTGGTAAATCACTGAAAACGGGAAAAAAATTATAATTTGTGTATAGGTGGCGATCTAAAAAATAAGAAAATGCAAATATACAGTATTTTCATCACTTCTTTCAGATGGAATAAGATTCAATAGCAGTTCTCTGTAAGGATCAAAATAATTTCAATAGCACGTGGAAACAGCATGTCTCCAATTTTTGAGATTTTTGGTGTGGAAGGTGTATATGATGTCCTGAGACAAAAATAAATTATCTTTTTACAAATTAAGTTTTCGTTGCCATGGAAACCATGTTTGAACTTTTACGCATCAGTAGAATACTTGTAACATGGCATTTTCACAAGGCTCGTTTCCATGGTAACAGCTATTGTAGTCAACTGAAATTTCCTTAATTTTTCTCTTTATATCTTTAAAAGTATAAATATTACACAAGAAGTATGTTTTTGCCCGCTATTCTCTTTGTCAATATGCTCAAAATGTAGGCAAAAACCTGTTTTGAAGAGGCCCTTTTTAAGACCAAAAAGGCTCCTAATTTAACATGATTTTGCTTAAATTTAAGGGCTAATAATTAGAAATGTCAGGCTAACTTGATTTCTATCGCCAATTATCTTTCAAGTTTAATCCTCGGTCTTGAAGAAAATGTTAAAATATGAGTGGGACCTCTTCACAATTTTATTCAAAAGGGTATAAAAAATGGTTACCATGGTGACATTCTGTTCAGTACTATTACACATAGAGTAATTTACTGGTAAATTTTCAGCTGTCCGTTATATATTTTAAAGCATTTTTTTATCAGTGCATATAAAAGAGCATTATTTATTCAAAAAATCACCTTAAAAGTTTTCAAGGTCACAGGACCCATTGTCAAGGACAACTTGAATGCAATTCACAAAATTTGGCAAAATTCTGCGATTTTTTAAAAATATGAGAGGCAGTTACTCATATATCACGCGGTAATGAGTAAAACAAACACATAAATAGTGATTTTGGATATATCCCCTATTTATTGAACAAAGTTGCAAAAAATCTCAAAATCAATGACATAATTGATTTTTAGCTAGTATTTCATACATACATATAAAAGAATGTGAGATAATCATGATTTTTGTCTGGGGCTTATTTTTCTAGGAAAAATGTTCTGAACTAAAACTTGTAACGTCATCATGGTCATAGAAATTTAGCGGGAAAGCATTAGTTAACATGCAACATATATTTATACGTGTGTACAACATAATAACACGGGTTTTTAATATATGATACAATGTAAAGTGGGTGTTTTTTTTTAATTTTAGTATTATTGTTACAACGATGAGAATGTAACATACATATATTAAGAAGGCGGAAGGGGGGGCTGAGCAGGGTAAGCCTCCTCCTGGCATCCGCTTTTAGTATTTTTTTCAAATTAAAACATTATATATTTTCTTTGTGGGAAAGTTTGTGGTAGGGAATAACTCTGATGATAAAGGTTGCTGCTAGACAATAAATCTTCTGCTGATCAAATATTGAAATCTAGGTATCAATGCAATGTTTCCCCGTCCTGAATCCAACCGTCTTCTAATTTTGTATTTAACAAAATTGATTGTAAACTTGTCACAGTGCTTTCGTGAGCAGAGCTCTATCGATGACAAAATAATGATAAAAAAGTATATAACTTGAATAAATAAAAAAGAGAGAGAGGGGGAGGGGGTTCTTTCCCGGCTTGGCTAATCATGTTTCAGTCTATTATTATAACCCGCCCGATCTCTTGCTGATTACAATTTAAATTGATTCATTAGGACCGTATCTGAAGTCTCAAAATTGTTCTTTTGTACCGGCAATGTATACAGTGCCCGTATAGCTATTTATTGACAGAAGTATTTTAGCACAGTATTCGTGGAGATATATAGTGTATATATTTTTTAAAATAATGCTTGAGAATAAACTGTATTAATTCACATGAGCTGGCACCCTCCCCCCCCCCCAGAAAAACCGGCAGCAACAATTAAATAAATATAAAAATAAATAAGAATCAAATTTAAAGCCGGTAAATCAGTAAAACTCCATTAATTAGCTATATATGGACAATATCTAACAAATAATCTAGATAAGAATTGCGCTCCTTTATGAGGATACCATTATCAATTCCCTATATTGATTTACTAATTGAAAATCAGCGATTCCTCTTTGAATTAAAAGCAGTTTCTCATCCTAAGCTTCCCTTTAACCCTGAACTCAAACTGCACATGCTTGACCTACAATGACCCGATGTGCAAAACTGTGGAAAGACACGCATTCTTTCATTACTTCTCGTACATAAGATACTGGGAACATTTAGAGTTGATGTAAGGAATAGGATGAAAGCTCAATAATATTGAAAATCGATCCAGTACAGTTTATCCCTTGAAATATCACTAGCATGTGATAACTGATGTGACGTTAATAACGTCACACAATGTTTTCGCGGAATTTTCTCTAACGTCATTGCGTGGAGCACCTTAACGTAGCTGCGTAGAGAAAAAAAAAAGGAAGAGAAGGCGATTCAATACGAAGGAACTTTATTTGATCCTGTGTATAAATTGATCTTTAATCTAAAATACAGATTTATCCCCTTATAGTGAAACGGAGAAAAAAAAGAGGAGTTTGTTTTGTCGACTATCCGTCCGTCCATCCATCACACCTACTAGTATATGCTCTATGTCTGAGAACTTGTCTCTATCACGTCAGAAGGGTCCAGTAGAAAATCTAAGCATATCTGCAATACTTGACTGTAGATAAACTGCGTCCGTCTCGCAAATACAGCAAGTCAAGTATCGTCTCGTCAATAATAGGAATGTCATGTCCATCTGTTCGTCCGTCCCAAATCTTCACTATTTTCCTTAAAGCTCCGACTTGAAGATGAATTATGTTTATGACAATATGTAGAAGTGCAGATGTTCGATGCTTTTAGTACTAATGTCAAGCTCACTACAAAGTAAAACTCTTCTAGCTTATGGCGTACGGTCAGGTCCGTGTTGTTGTGGGTTGAAACTATTCGGATTTGCTCGGGGTTTACGGTATGTATTAGATCTGACAGGAACATATTCTACAGATTACAACATGTAGACTTCTTATATTAGGACAGCACAATTAAGTTTTTTCTGTCTGTTTTCAATGTTATTTTTTGTTTTCATTTTGTTTTGAGCCTGATGATTTGTCTTTTGTCATCCGTTGATCAGTTCATATTTTTTCTTTATCTAAAAAGCTCTGAGTGTGTTGGACTTGATTTGCGGGTATGTTAAGGCGTCCCATGGAATATTACGTCAAAAATTTGCCGCGAAATAACGTAACATCATTTAACGTCATAGACTCCGTGTTGTCAAGTACGGTAGCAACACATTATTTCAATTAATTTTTATGATATTTTGTAAATTCAAAGGATGAAAGTTATCAGTTATAAAAATTCTTGTACTAACTCAATCGCTTACACTCCGTCTATTCAATATAATTTTGAGAAGACCCCCAATCTATTCAGTGTACTTTGTTACCCCCTTACGTTTTTAGGGTGCTCTGTAATACCGAGAAGCTTAAGAAGCGATGGAAGGTGCGATCCGATAGTTTACAGGGCGGGTGATAAGAAAACGGTAGGTTTTTATTAAAATTACATGAAAACAGAGATACTGCACAAAGAAAATATCCTAATATACTCAATCATATATATAATCAAAGAGTTAACTATTCAAAAAGGTACGAAATCATTCTTTTATGTACCTTGTTTACGTACACGTGTGCCATATGATGCACGTGTCGTGTATGTATTATTGCAGCAATGTTGTGAAAAAAGTATGGTGGTAACGCTATTGTTATTACATGTACTTTTTTTTCCATATTATCAGTGTCTGCTACGATATGTAATTTAGATACAAACAAATTCATGACAAAGGTAAATTTTACGAGGAAAAAAAATGGGGGAAGGGGTTAGGGGTGGGGTGAATGTTGGACATGCATGTTTACTGTTTAAGTATGTAACAATGAAACTTCTTTGTATTATACAGTTTATAACACTTATTTTTTTATTCATTTGTATATCAGAGTGATGAAAAATTCATATTGAATCATCTAATTAAAAAGAAACTAAACAAAAATATTTTGGCACTGGATCAGTGGTTGATGTTGCATTAGCCCAGAATCATAATTGAAAGAACTTTTCAATGACCAGGTATATATATTAATTATATATATATTAATTAATTATATATATATATTAATTCAATTTTCTTAGAGACTTGAATAAAAAATATCTTCCCATAGGTTGATGTTGCATTAGCCCAGAATCATAATTGAGAGAACTTTTCAATGACCAGGTATATATATTAATTCAAGGGAAATTCAATTTTCTTAGAGACTTGAATAAAAGATATCTTCCCATATATACACATATTTTATTCTTTATTGTTGAAATTTGATATAAATCTGGATCTATGATCAGTGAATATTGTCAGAAAATTTTTAAAAATACAAAGCTAAAAACATTCAAATATTCAGGTGTGAGCCCATGTCAAACTTAGAAAACAGGAATAGACTCTCTATAAATAAAATAATCAGACAGAGGCATCCATTTGAGATGTTCAAACAAACTAGATGTTGACACAGACCTAGGAATTTTTATATCTAAAATGATTCTTGCTGCCCTCTTCTGCAATCTAAAAGCCTTTCTATGTGTGTCTTTTTCTTTGCATCATGCCACAAAGTGCAAAAATAATTAAAATATGGAAAAACTATAGAATTATAAATTTTGAGTTATGCCGAAAGTACTTAAAAGTACTTAGCCTCTTTAAAACACCGATTTTCAGTGAATTGTCTTCATTCAATATATCTTTAAAACGCATATTTTTAGTGAACTGTCCTCATTCAATATTTCTATTTCTAAATTGGATCTCCCTACACTATATTGCATACCGAAACTGCACAAGTCTCCTTACAAATTTCGATTAATTGCTAATTCTAGTAAATGCTCCACGTCAATTTTGTCAAGAAAACTGACGTCAGCACTTACTGCTATTGAAGAAAACGTAACTAGATATTGTGAAATGGTTCTAAACAGGAACGATATAAATTTATTTTGGTCTATTAAGAATTCAGGGGATGTGATTGACAAAATGAAATCTGGAAATTTCCAAGCCTATACGATTTCTTCATACGACTTCTCTAAAATGTACACCACACTTCCTCATAACAAAATTAATGATCGATTATCTAATCTCATTAAATGGTGTTTTGATCGAAAGCGGAAAACTTACATTTGTACTTCTGAATCGAAGGGTTTCTTTTCCTCGACAGACTACAAATCATACAAATCATGGACATGTAGTGACCTGTGTAATGCCCTGTCCTTCCTCTTGGACAACATTTATGTTAGATTTGGTGAGGATCTATACAAGCAGGTTGTAGAAATTCCTATGGGTACTAACTGTGCGCCTAATGTTGCAGATTTATTTTTATACACTTGTGAAAAAGAATTTATCTAAAATCTTCAAAAACAAAGACAATTTGATGATCTGAAATATTTCAATAATACTTCTAGGTATCTGGATAATATTCTAACAATTGAAAATCCTCCTTTTGAATAATATAAGAATGAAATTTATCCACAAGAATTAACACTAAACAAGGCAAACGTTTCAAATACAGAAACACCGTTTTTAAATCTAAATATCAAAATTGTAAACGGAAAGATTCATACAAGTGTATATGACAAAAGGGCTGACTTTGGGTTTAACATACATGTAGTAAATTCCCCCGGCTTGACGGTGATGTTACATATCACAGCTCATCAAGTACGCTAGAGCATGTACTGATATTTTGGATTTTCATAGTAGAAATTTATAAATCACCAAAAAACTTTTAGGTCAAGGTTCCCGCTTTCATTACCTAGTTAAGACTTTCTGGAAATTTTGCAAAAAAAAATACGGTCAACTTCTTTTAAAATTCGGATCTATACACGCAACAGAGTACATTACTTTAGTTTAAACTGTATTTATTCCAGATCATATAATCAAATAAATTACAAGATATATAACAAGATTTGGAAACATTACTTTGGGTATTACACAAACTGTCTTTTATGGTGATATGATAAACAAAATTAGAAGGATCAAAGGTAGGCAGCATAACCATCGAAAATGCTTCAGAATCATTTGACGCCTTTTATACCTTAGATATGATCCTTATGTCACAAGACGGACACTAGGCTTGGTACTTGACCAATCTACAGTCTTGTACAAGCGCATCCTTGAGACTTGCACTCTGACTGACTGTGACGACGGGACTCCATGACGGGCCCTGTCCAAACCTCTTTAGAGAAGACAGGGCCCCGACCACTTGTCCTCTCTGAATGTCAGTCGGACTCCTCGGTTGATTATAAATATGAGCTCGCTACAGCCGGCAGAACACGGACTGTATTATGCATGCCCTCTTTTTATTTCCATTTAAATATTCATCTGTGTTTCTGGGGCCTCTACGTTTTGCGGTCTTATTTGAAAAAAGATCTTTTATAAAATCTTTTATCTTTTATAAGATCTTTTTTAAAAATGGTCTTGTTTGTGTGAGGTCATCTTACAGTGAGGAGGAGGTTGTTTTACACCACAATTGTACGTTCTTCGAGACCTTTGGGCAATTGGAGATGTGAGAGGGTTGTGCGCACGTAATCCAGGATAACCACACCATTTGCTACTTGCGTGACAAAAGGCCGTCCAAAGTCGGCACAGGTTGCCTATTAGTCTCGTCGGTTTATGTGTACTCTTTTGTGTTTGATGTTAACATGTCGTATGTCTCTTTTCCGTCTCATACTATACTCGTCTTTTGTGTTTTTGCATCGGGTGTTTTTGGTGATCTGCTGTTGGTGCTGAAAAGGGGTCTTGTTGGAGATCTCTCCCTTCTTTTAGGATCAAATGGACTTAACGGAATATCACACGCGTTTCAGTAGCCCCCCCCCCCCCCTTAGATGAGAATTTTTAAGGAATCTTCACACTGAAGATTTCCTATTTTCGTAACTAAAATGTCTTGATATTCTGTCCTTGTAATAATCACATCGGTGGTACGTTGATCCAGTAGCTCAGAGGTAGAGCTCTCGTCTGTCATGCGAGATGACCGTGGTTCGATACTGAGGGGTAAACCCAGATTTGAATGCTGGCATTTTGTTTTTTGTTTTTTATCTTTGCAAAGTAATCATGGTAATGGTAAGCCCAGAGTGACCAACTATTTTTGAAGAGTTGCTAGAATTACAACTAACTTTGAACTTACTTGAATTTTGTTCTGACTTTTTAACCTACATACATATGATATGTCATTTATATTTAGAAAAAAATATATCTATTATGTTTTTGAGAAGTGTTTGAATGTATATAAATTTTATCTTTCACACTATTCATATGAATGTATCCATATGCATATGTTCATGTCATTACACAAAACTTCGACATACATTATATTACAATTACAATTATTATAATCATTGTAATTGCTGTAATGTTGCTGCGATATTTTACAAAAGTTAGAAAATCTTTATGCCTGTAAAATGAAACTTGCAATATATCTTCCCCATATGGTAATATCATTGCACATGGGCACAAACTGTCGCATTATTTTATACACAAAATCTGTATTCGGCCCTATTTCTTTACATATTGTAATAATTGTCTGCTGTACTAATCCAATTTTTTTCTTTTGTTTTTGGTCAAATAGTAAAGAAAGATAACTCTAATTGTAGTTTTAACTTTTTTACATGGTGATTACACATTCCGTCAGATTTTGCAAAATATGACCTGGTCATTGAATGATATCTTTCTATAAGAATCAACACAATAGGATATGGGAATCATATGTGAAGTTTCTTTTGAAAATCTTGGGCTGAAAAAATTTCATAGCAAAGAAATGAGTACTTCCATTACAATCAATGGATGGTTAAAAATCTTATCAGTTTCAAAATCTCAAAATTTTGGATGATGACCTCCTCATATTGTCTCTTTCTTCTGAATTATATTCGGAAATCAGAATTGTGCCTTTTTTCTGAGAAAAATTGTTGTATAACATGAAACGTGTGATATCACCTTAATGTACAGAGCATTAGCTAAAATGGATCCTGGGATACATGTGAGTTTGTGATTTAAGTCATTTATTGCTAAATGCTATCCGTAAAGAATAAAAGTTCACACGTATTACCATTATTTAAATGTCTATATAAGTCTTTATATACATTTCTATTGTTTCTGAAAGTAAAATGAATTATGTCATGATTTTACTTGCAGGAGTTGATAGACATGAAGGAAATAAGTTTAATTTCATCAATACCTTTTCCTGAACATCTATAATGAAATGTAGGACTTTTTCGTGCCCCTGTGTCCAAGAATAATAATGCTCATATAGAGGGATGTACAGTGTCCTTATGAAAATGAATTGTTTCGAAACAGAATGTAAGAAAATTCATGTTAATCAATCCGCCAATCTTTTCAATATATGTATGAGTAAAAGGTGTTCTTGAACTTTATCATATTTGAATTTGTTAGGAATTCTAATATTCTTTGAAAATAATCTGACCTAAAATGTGTATGGTGTTTTGGCTCATTGTAAAGGAAAAAAATCAAGACGATATAAGGTATAATAATCTAATTATGAACTACTTTAAAAGTGTATGTGTTCCTTGATCTTGTACAATGGTACTGAATTTTCTTAACATCTGTAACCCTCTCTGTTCTACAAATCATGTACTTTGCGTTGTGTATTTAACTTATGTCATTTTGTAACTCTGAAAAAAAAGTCCTGGTAAAGTTTTACGGTTTATCAACATACGAAAGTAACATGTTGATTAAAGCAGTATAAGAATCGTTCTAACGTAAAAGAAAGTATGCATTGGGAGCATGTGATATTTCACAATCATATGGACATCGCCATCGAAATTCATGACTAAATTGGCATTCAGACGTATAAACAAAGTAGCCTAAACTTAGAACAAATCCTCGCCATTTCGTCTATTGCACCCAGACCTGTGACAGGCGAACCATTATTGCTTCTGTTGCTGTCAAGTGACCCAAGACCGCCTCGTATTGACAGACGTAGGGTTATACACTGGCGGGAATGATAATCATAATTATGACATCAGTTTAGCACGTGATCGTAAAGTGAAATTAGGGTTATTTTCTCCTAGACGATGGGAAATATCCCATAAACAAAATAAATGGAAATTAATTAAAATGAAATAACTCAATTTGCAAAATTATTGTGGGGGAGAGGCCATATGGTTACATGTCTTGTCTTGGCTTTTGAACAATTTTGGTTTTGTTTTAGCTAACACTTTGCAAAACTATTAGTGCCTCTTCTTCAACCCTGTATATTATATAACCTTATTGATTGAATACCGATTTATTCGAAATTATTTTAATAGGTAGATTTATGCTCCTTATGTATCAAAATTTATGTTTATGAGATAAGGGGTATGAATTATAACAATATTATCGAACATTGTGTTGGCCTTTCTATTAATATTTTTTTATTGACTCGTCTTGAAAAATGCCTAGGTTATTCAACATCCGCCAACTTCTTGTTAGTATTAAAATTTCTGCATGTGAATATAACTGGAAGCAGAGTATAAAACCTTCATTTTTGAATCTGGAAATTCCTTCATGAAATTCAATTACTTACTGAGACAATTATAACTCTCTTATCTGCATGAAGGTTTCTTGCAGACGAAAAAATCGATGCACACCTTGTTACTTTGAATTTCCGCAACAGTTTTATGAAAAAAAGATAGGAAATGACAATGTTGCTTTGAGGCTGATTTTTGTTTTTGAAAGAAAAAAAAATTAAACACATCTTCAACATTCACATCATCTTTGAGATTGTTTTCATTGTATTGTAATGTCTGACTGTTAACTCTTATAACTACTAGGCCAGTTTCAATGTGTTTTTTGATAATGTTGCCTTTTAATGTAAAAGTGGCATATTACGTTGTCTATGTACAGTAAATTTCGTAGATAACGAAGCCCAGGAGACGAGTGGTCCAAATTCGTTATAGTCATATTTTGTTACATGTATTTTGATACTAAATATGCTTTCTTGGTATGGCCATTCTGAAGGAATGAAAAGGTAAGACAAGTATTCAATAGCTATGTTGTAATTTATTAAAAAAGCATTCTTTACAATTGACATCAAAATGAAAGTTTTCGGTGTTAAAAAAAGTACATGCAATAATATGGTATATTGTGAACTTGGAAGGCTTCCATTAAATACAATGAGAAAATTGAAAATAATAAATATTGGATTAAACTGAAGAATACAGAAAATTGCATCTTAAAGGCATGTTTAGAAGAGAGAGTACTATGTAATGATGAATGGACAGTAAATATTAAAACTGAGTTAGACAAATTAGGATTAGGATATGTATGGTTTGAGGGCTGTATCGATAAAAGCATTATATCTTTAATCGAACAACGTTTTCTAGATATGCATAAACAAGAAAGTATGTCGTCTTGAGTAATTATTCACGCGGTCAGATCACGGGCAGGAACACGTTACGTCGCCTTACAGTACCGTTGTCAGAAGTATTTAAAGTTCTGAACTTAAATCCGTCCGTTGACATTATGCAACAGGTGAGGATATGTTGGAAACTATCCGTTGTCTTGAAAATTATCGACAAAATTTCAGTAAAATCACAAATAAATCATTAGGTAACCGGTGATTTCTTTTAAAAAGCCAACGGGGGGTAGCCACACGCTTCAGTAATACATTATTACCATGAAATGAATAAAACTCCTTTTATGTTATGAGGAAATCTAATAGACCATTTTCGAGTTACAACTAATGACCGTTATAAACCTTCAGTTTAGTCACTGCTATGACGCACCTGCTTAGTTACGTCAAGTAGGGTTACTTCCGGTCTACCTTAGCAATGTCACATATTGTGACATCAACATTGTAAACTCGATCTAATCTACTCAAAATTGAAAAACTACTTTTCTTTGAATATGGAAATTATAATAATCGCTGCTTTTGTTTGTATTGACCATTAATTTGATTACGTCATCAATGACAATGTAAATTATAAGTCATCGGATTTTTATCATTTTACTTTTTTTCATTAATATCATATAGAGATAATTATTCTAATAAATATTGAAAAAGTGAAAAACAAGAAATTCTTTGAACGGAAAATTTAAAAGTCTTACACAAAAAAATTAGAAAATGGTAACCCAACTGAATTTCTTCTTTAAAACATAACAATAATTGTGATTTACCCCCCCCCCCCCCATTTTAACGCCATTGCCTTTTTGTACAAATATATCCCTAAGAAATTGTCAGTAAATAAAAGTTTCTAAAATATAAATGACACTAAGTATTTCTGAAGTAATATAAGCCTCTTTCTCTTCTGAATGCATCAATTCAGTATGACAATCGGCCGGTATTAACAGGGGTTTTTTTTTTTGGGGGGGGGGGGGAGGTTAAAACTATTTTGATAAATGGTAGCGTGTGCTATTGGTAACTTGAGAAAATTAAGAAAGATACGAAAGATATGTTCCTGTACACCTTACGAAGGCATTAAAAAAAGATGTTCAAAATTAAAAAACAAAAATCTGAAAAACGGTACTTTGGAATAATGAAAAAACAAATTGTATATAGACAAAAAATAATGCGTGGATCTAAAACATTTTTTCAATGATGGGGTTCATCCTGGCTCTGAAGTTGTGAAATTGGGAGCGTAGAAATAGAATAATGACATCTTGAGGGGGAGGGGTGTTCAGAGCCTCAATACCCGCGCGGGTGTAAACTTCACGCAAAATAAAATGTAAATCCCATGAGACTCAGAGTTCGAGTAAACGTTTTATTTGCCGTATTCACAGAAAGACTTTCTTGTATCTATTTAGTCATGATCCTTGAACATACATTTCAACTTACATCTGCCCTGCAAACTTTAAAATGAAAATTGTTGTTGTTAATCTCTGGGGGACGGAGTTCACTCCAGTCACGCCCAAGGCCTGATCAATATTTTACAAACGAGGAATGGAAAGCCGATAGAAGGAAAGGGTGGGGGGGGGGGGGTGTCAGCCAGGTAAGGAAAATATATCAGTCCTGAGTCCAAGAAGATAATTTTTTTCATTCTTCATTCTTTTAGATTCTGCATGATCTTTTTCCGATTATAGAGTCACAGATACAATGTCACTGTGTATATCAATACTATCATGATATTTGATCGTCAGCAGGGTAAACCTTCGGGGGAGGGGGTACCTCTCTCCCCCCCTTCCACCCCTTACCTCCCCCTCCCCTCTCCCCTCTTCACCCTTCCCTTACCTCCCCTCCCGCCCCCTTTCTCTCCTCCTCCCGCCCCCTTTTCTCCCTCCCCCTCTCTCCCGCCCCCGCCCGTTCACCCTGTCCACCCCCTCACCTTCATAAGCTTTACCCGGCATCACATCGTTGGCCGGCTGCCGGGGTACTGGGTAGATGTACAGGTCAAAATCAAACATTTAAACACCTGTCGTGTCAAATGCCTATCCCAATCTAACTGTCACAAACAATAAATTCTGTCACATACACCTGGACACGTGTCCAAAGTCTCTTGTTATGAACTTATGTCTCCTCGTAACCCCCCCCCCTTTTTCTGCCCATTCAACTTCTACATAGAGCATCCCCTTTGACTGATACCTTTTGCTTGAATTTTTCCAACCCCAAATCATGTAAATGGTGCACATTTATGACGCTACAATGCCATTTGGTTGCGTAAATAGTTTATTTCTTAATCGTGATCACGTTATTTTTAGAATCAAATGTAAACCGGAAGTAGGGCATCTTGACAAAACGTCGAAGCGGAGTATAATATCCGAACGTGATCGGTAACTCGAAAATGGTCTATTGGCGATGACCTAGTGTCAGTGTCAGCAACAAAAACGGAAATTTGAACAGGAAAACTATCCTGTCTCTTAATTATTTGATTTTATATACCAATTTATGTAGAAAATTATCGACATCATTATACAAACAATATATGTGAATGACCGTCTTTTACATTGTATATTTATTGTATACTTTGATTATTTGATAAAGAATGTCCGTTATTATGACAAGACAAGAAGATATGGTCCGTTGTCATGACTCTTAACGGTATTTGGGCATGAATGGGGAATTGAATCTTTATTTCGAATCTAGGGATGAGCGATTAAATTAGCTTAGTTAATTCTTAAAGTATTCAGCTCTCTCTCTCTCTCTCTCTTTTTTGTAAAGCTGTAAAGCAGGTTGTCATATAATTTTCAGGTTACGTGAACATAGAACGTATAGAATAGATTTAAAATTGAAAATATGATTCATGAAATTGTAGAGGTGTAGGATAAGTTCATGAATTGATACATTGATCAATTAAACAATAATCGTTCAATGGATTTTGAAGTCATATATAGCGTTAAAAACAAAGACATCAATTTTCGGTCATTGAAGACATTTTGATAGCCTCAGCCTTTATCACATAAT
Source organism: Pinctada imbricata (assembly GCA_033119305.1). NCBI lineage: Eukaryota > Metazoa > Mollusca > Bivalvia > Pterioida > Pteriidae > Pinctada > Pinctada imbricata. The sequence goes on along the minus strand of VSWD01000012.1, from coordinate 29,264,139 downwards.
TATTCAGAACGTTCTTTATTTGACCTACTTCTCATAAAAATCTTAGATTGGCTATACCTTTTGATTGGTAAATGATAGGTTTTGATATTTCACATGTGTGTTCCATGTGACAAGACTTTTCTACACATACCATTATTTTTGACCTCGTGACCCTGACCTAGATATTTGACCTACTTTTCAAAAAATCTAAGATTGGCTATATCTTTTGATTGGTAAGTGATAGGGCTTTGATATTTCACATTTGTATTTCTTTTGAAAAGACCTTTCTAATTTTGACCCAGTGACCTTGCCTTTGATATTTGACCTACTTTCAATAAAAAAATCAGCTTCGCATGCGACACAAGCATTCTTGGATTGCTATTTTTTTCTTTATTACAGCACACCATCTATCTTCCGCCAGTCTGTAAACTTTTCAAAATGTCGAGTTCCTTCTGCAAAACCGATGATGAAAATCAAATTATAAAGTCTACTTTTCAAGAGTTATAGAGACTATTGGTGGATAAAGAGGAGACATGGGTCCAATATATATATATATATATATATATAAGACCATTGGAGCCTTTTTTATGTATTTTGCAATATTGGAAGCCAATGGAAGATAAACAAAATACGGACTTAACAGGGGGAAAATGGTTATATAACATTTCTTCTCTATGGGGAAAAATCCATGCTTATATGAGGAAAGTATATCTCCAAGGGGAAATAACTTCTTATATAACAAATTTTCCTAAAAGAAAACTACTGCATTACACCGGTTTATAATACACTTATAAAGTAAGATACTGTATACAGTCAAATTTTCGCCTTTTACCTTTTCATCCATAGCCCAGAAGATGAATTTAAGACGGGACGAATAAAATTTAACGTTAAGGATATCTAACAAAACGGATGATTCGGCGAATTCAATTCTGGGCAAATCAGTCTCCATTCTAAATTGGTTGAAAATTAAATTGTGCGTATTGATTAATGAATTTTAATGATTAATGCCGGTACATTGTACCATAGTATCATTCCATCCATTTAACTATCAAAGCAGACAACGGACATCTGACAACGGACAGAACTTTCGCAACATGGATTGACAACGGACTTATTTTAGAAAAGTCCAAAAAAGTTGTCCAAAATTGAATTCGTCATCATGACACTACCAGAGGAGCATTATATAGACTTGATATTTATTATTAGTATATTTCTGAATATTCAAAGATTTCAAGAAAAAGGAAGAATAACACAGGTGCAGGACATGGTGATCAAAGGACGCCAACTCGATCTCCTCTTTTCAAACTGTATATCAGTACCAGAAAAGCATATAAACCAATAGCTAAGTGTTATGACTACCCCCTCCCCCCCTATTGAATTTTCGAGTGTATTACTTCTAAAATTTCAATGTTTTTTAGAAAATCATACTTTCCACATATGCTCATTGTCACGACAACGGATGGTTTACTTCATATCCTCACCTGTGGCATAATGTCAACGGACGATTTTAAGTGCAGAACTTTAAATACCTCTGACAACGGTACTCTAAGGCGACGTAACGTGTTCCTGCCCGTGCAGATATATCAATACGTAATCGATAACTTCGAAATTAAGTACTATCTTACGAAATCCATTGATGAGACTTACAAGAAATACATAGCGAAAGTTAGACTATCATCACATAATTTAAATATAGAGTCTTATAGAGTCTGGTAGATATACTAACGAAGCTAGGAATAATAGAAAATGTGTAAAGCGTAACCACGGAGATTTAGAAGATGAAATTCACTTTTTATTCAAATGCCCATTTTACTCCGATTTAAGAGAGAAATACATAAAACCTTATTATTATAGACGACCTAGTGTTTTTAAAATGATTCAGTTACTGAGTACAAAAAATATAAAGGAACTAAGGAATTTAGGCAAATATATTGAATTAGCACTAAAAAAGAGAAATAACAATAATAATTAAGAGATAATATATTTCATACACTAGTAGCCTATAAGAATGCATTTGTATGTATTGATATTGATGTTATCCCGATTGTATGGCTGATTTGTTCAGGGATCTAACCATGAATACGGTCGTATTTGTTGTGATTGTGTTTGTTGGTTGGATCCCTGGATGGGTCATATCATATTATCGGGATGGTGCCTATTACTATAATATCTATTATTAGTACCATATTGATAACTGTTGCTCTCAATATATATATGTATTTATTCGCTTTCTTTTCATATGTATTTTGATATGTCATATTGTCCACCTTGATATGCATTTATATATGTATTGCATATATAATGTTGCTGATGTGCCAGTTGGCATAAAGTAATAAATGAACTTGAACTTGAACTTGACATGCCGACAGAGTATTAAATCATTGGCAATCATTCCTTCATGTGTATACAACACGTCTCCTAATAGGTAATTAGCGCGGGGACAGCAGACGGTGAGGGCAATTATTTGATAATTAGTGATTATCTGTCCACAAGGTGTGTAATTTGGGAATACCTGGTGGGCATTTCGTTACATCAGGTAAAAAAAGTGAAGAAACTATGACCACGGGACCATGAGTTTACATTTATGCCACTTGGTGAGTGTCACTGCTGGTGGACCAGGAGTCCCCGAGGGCACATGTAGCCAAGTTCGATCAATTTCGGTTGATCGTTTCTTCAAAGCAATCTAAATTTCTGTTATCAAAACTTCTTGAAATTTCTAAAAAGTGGGTCCTGTAGCATCATATCCCACCCATCCTGCTACGTCTTTCGATACCCTTTTTCGACATAGTAACTTTCATACTTTTTGGCATATTACATTGTTTATATTAAGGATCACTGATGAGGGTTAAGTACCCGAAACGTGCATGTCTGGTCCACGTTGCCAATTTATTTGTTCTTAAATTTTATTTAATGATGCTATTCAATTTAAAGACGTTTACATTTATACCACTTGGTGAGTGTCACTGCTGGTGGACCAGGAGTCCCCGAGGGCACATGTATCCAAGTTCGATCAATTTCGGTTGATCGTTTCTTCAAAGCAATCTAAATTTCTGTTATCAAAACTTCTTGAAATTTCTAAAAAGTGGGTCCTGTAGCATCATATCCCACCCATCCTGCTACGTCTTTCGATACCCTTTTTCGACATAGTAACTTTCATACTTTTTGGCATATTACATTGTTTAGATTTAGGATCACTGATGAGGGTTAAGTACCCGAAACGTGCATGTCTGGTCCACGTTGCCAATTTATTTGTTCTTAAATGATGCTATTCAATTTGAAGACGTTTACATTTATACCACTTGGTGAGTGTCACTGCTGGTGGACCAGGAGTCCCCGAGGGCACATGTAGCCATGTTCGATCAATTTCGGTTGATCGTTTCTTCAAAGCAATCTAAATTTCTGTTATCAAAACTTCTTGAAATTTCTAAAGAGTGGGTCCTGTAGCATCATATCCCACCCATCCTGCTACGTCTTTCGATACCCTTTTTCGACATAGTAACTTTCATACTTTTTGGCATATTACATTGTTTAGATTTAGGATCACTGATGAGGGTTAAGTACCCGAAACGTGCATGTCTGGTCCACGTTGCCAATTTATTTGTTCTTAAATGATGCTATTCAATTTGAAGACGTCACTGCTGGTGGACCAGGAGTCCCCGAGGGCACATGTAGCCAAGTTCGATCAATTTCGGTTGATCGTTTCTTCAAAGCAATCTAAATTTCTGTTATCAAAACTTCTTGAAATTTCTAAAAAGTGGGTCCTGTAGCATCATATCCCACCCATCCTGCTACGTCTTTCGATACCCTTTTTCGACATAGTAACTTTCATACTTTTTGGCATATTACATTGTTTAGATTTAGGATCACTGATGAGGGTTAAGTACCCGAAACGTGCATGTCTGGTCCACGTTGCCAATTTATTTGTTCTTAAATGATGCTATTCAATTTGAAGACGTTTACATTTATACCACTTGGTGAGTGTCACTGCTGGTGGACCAGGAGTCCCCGAGGGCACATGTAGCCATGTTCGATCAATTTCGGTTGATCGTTTCTTCAAAGCAATCTAAATTTCTGTTATCAAAACTTCTTGAAATTTCTAAAAAGTGGGTCCTGTAGCATCATATCCCACCCATCCTGCTACGTCTTTCGATACCCTTTTTCGACATAGTAACTTTCATACTTTTTGGCATATTACATTGTTTAGATTTAGGATCACTGATGAGGGTTAAGTACCCTGAAACGTGCATGTCTGGTCCACGTTGCCAATTTATTTGTTCTTAAATGATGCTATTCAATTTGAAGACGTTTACATTTATACCACTTGGTGAGTGTCACTGCTGGTGGACCAGGAGTCCCCGAGGGCACATGTAGCCAAGTTCGATCAATTTCGGTTGATCGTTTCTTCAAAGCAATCTAAATTTCTGTTATCAAAACTTCTTGAAATTTCTAAAAAGTGGGTCCTGTAGCATCATATCCCACCCATCCTGCTACGTCTTTCGATACCCTTTTTCGACATAGTAACTTTCATACTTTTTGGCATATTACATTGTTTAGATTTAGGATCACTGATGAGGGTTAAGTACCCGAAACGTGCATGTCTGGTCCACGTTGCCAATTTATTTGTTCTTAAATGATGCTATTCAATTTGAAGACGTTTACATTTATACCACTTGGTGAGTGTCACTGCTGGTGGACCAGGAGTCCCCGAGGGCACATGTAGCCAAGTTCGATCAATTTCGGTTGATCGTTTCTTCAAAGCAATCTAAATTTCTGTTATCAAAACTTCTTGAAATTTCTAAAAAGTGGGTCCTGTAGCATCATATCCCACCCATCCTGCTACGTCTTTCGATACCCTTTTTCGACATAGTAACTTTCATACTTTTTGGCATATTACATTGTTTATATTTAGGATCACTGATGAGGGCTAAGTACCCGAAACGTGCATGTCTGGTCCACGTTGCCAATTTATTTGTTCTTAAATGATGCTATTCAATTTGAAGACGTTTACATTTATACCACTTGGTGAGTGTCACTGCTGGTGGACCAGGAGTCCCCGAGGGCACATGTAGCCAAGTTCGATCAATTTCGGTTGATCGTTTCTTCAAAGCAATCTAAATTTCTGTTATCAAAACTTCTTGAAATTTCTAAAAAGTGGGTCCTGTAGCATCATATCCCACCCATCCTGCTACGTCTTTCGATACCCTTTTTCGACATAGTAACTTTCATACTTTTTGGCATATTACATTGTTTATATTTAGGATCACTGATGAGGGTTAAGTACCCGAAACGTGCATGTCTGGTCCACGTTGCCAATTTATTTGTTCTTAAATGATGCTATTCAATTTGAAGACGTTTACATTTATACCACTTGGTGAGTGTCACTGCTGGTGGACCAGGAGTCCCCGAGGGCACATGTATCCAAGTTCGATCAAATTCGGTTGATCGTTTCTTCAAAGCAATCTAAATTTCTGTTATCAAAACTTCTTGAAATTTCTAAAAAGTGGGTCCTGTAGCATCATATCCCACCCATCCTGCTACGTCTTTCGATACCCTTTTTCGACATAGTAACTTTCATACTTTTTGGCATATTACATTGTTTATATTTAGGATCACTGATGAGGGTTAAGTACCCGAAACGTGCATGTCTGGTCCACGTTGCCAATTTATTTGTTCTTAAATGATGCTATTCAATTTGAAGACGTTTACATTTATACCACTTGGTGAGTATCACTGCTGGTGGACAAGGAGTCCCCGAGGGCACATGTATCCAAGTTCGATCAATTTCGGTTGATCGTTTCTTCAAAGCAATCTAAATTTCTGTTATCAAAACTTCTTGAAATTTCTAAAAAGTGGGTCCTGTAGCATCATATCCCACCCATCCTGCTACGTCTTTCGATACCCTTTTTCGACATAGTAACTTTCATACTTTTTGGCATATTACATTGTTTAGATTTAGGATCACTGATGAGGGTTAAGTACCCGAAACGTGCATGTCTGGTCCACGTTGCCAATTTATTTGTTCTTAAATGATGCTATTCAATTTGAAGACGTTTACATTTCACATATTTGGCTATTACCTCTAGATATACATTACAAGTAGAGGAATGTATTAGCCACAACAACAACAGAGACGGTAAATCATGATGAGACTCAGCACCCAATATAGGTCAAGGTATTTGGGTCAAGCATGCGACTGAAGACATTTATATTCTTGAACATGCAGTCTGCGATATATTTTATCAATATCTTGGTTAAAGAGCAACGCCAACTGCAAAATTCGCATAGTACCTTGACCTTGGTCTCTGGATTTTTCCAGTACCTGAATATAGCAACACTTCATAACTATACGTCTATATATGTTGTTTATATGTATGATTTGGTATGTAGTGAGAGGGACCATAAATTTCTTGTATTACATATGCATGTGGTTTTGGCAAATATATACACGTATATGCAAGGAAGAACCAAGGATTCAGATTATGAGAAACAATTAATTATCTGACATCCACAACAATTTGTGGAAGGGGGAGGGGCGTCAACCAAGTTGTGTACATATCTATAAGGTAGGGAGCTTTCTGTACACAATAATGTCCAAGGGTTCCAACTCTCTACCTTCTTGAAGAAAATTCCAAATCAATTTACATGCACCAGACACGTGTTTCGAACATTAAATTCTCATCAGTGATGCTTTCAGCGGCGCCACCGTAATAATTTCAGTAGCGCCCTCTTTAATTGTTTGAAGTTAGATTTTTACATTACACAGAACGCGCGGCTCCAAATTTCCTGTAGGGTCGATTCAGTAGCATATCCAAATAAAATCTATGTTCATATTAGCATTGGAGGGATGGTGCTAAGATGTTAAACTACTTTAATTTCGATGATATTTATCGGTGAAATGGCTAGTTTCCGAAATAGCAAAAATATATATATATATATATATTTTACATATATATATATGCATTTTACATCCGCACCAGAAGTTTTTGTATGTTCCGAGGAGAAATCGGCCTTTTTATGAACGCCCTATTTATACAAAACTTCTTATTTCTGATGCCTTTATTTCTTTAAGAAACCTGTGATTGTATTGAATTAAACTTCCTTTCTCTTAAAACAAAGCATGAATTTATTTGAATGCGAGAAAAAAAAAAAAAAAAAAAACAACGTTTTCTATCATTATACACGAAGAAAAATCACGAAAGACCTATACTTTTCTTATTCATAGAGAGAAAAGACCATATATGGTAAAATGTTTAGATTCCTGCTAATTTAATGAGAAATCGTTTCAATGGAATGAATTTTAGTGAACAAAATACCAAAATGCACTTTTGCAAAGATGAACAAGGATGTTGACCAATGATTAGATCATGTTATAAGCCAATTGAGCTCTTATATGGCGTTGAAACGATACATAAGTTGCATCCTTATTGATTTTCCTAGCCCTTTACGTGTTTATCTGTGTATATCGGCACAGTGAGGCTCTTGATAAGATTAACACTTACAGAAATACCTGCAGTGAAAAGAATGAAAGTATGTAAGTCCTCCTCCAAGAAATTGTCTCATTTTGATGTTCGATATTAAGCATGTATTGAATGTACATGCCAGGACATTGTTGTTTTTTTTTTTAGTAAGTATGACCGTTTATGTTGATCAATTATCGATAACATTTCGAAAGTGTCACCAAAGTGATACATTACTAGTTTGAGTAACATATATCAACTTCATATTCCAATTCGTGTAAAAACTGCAGCAAATACCGAATTACTGGTTTTGGCCCATTTTCCCCTATAGGTGTAACGTATATTATGAGGTGACGCCTTTTATTCAGGCCGGTTCTCCAGTCAAAAGGGAAGTGATTCCCTGCTAAAATGATTTCCTGTAGTTACAACATGTCAGCAAGCTATATCGAGGGTTTTGGCCGGGATTAATTCCAGGACCGGTCACGTTTTCCATTATTACGGTTTGGGTATCGTGCACGGTAGCTCAGTCGATCAGAGTGACTCTGCTCCGATAGCAGAATTTAGTTCTCGAGTTAGACCGGCCTCATATATATTCTCCATTCTGCCTGTCACAAGGTATCATTCTGCTTATCACAGTATATAAAGAAACTCAAGAGTTGCTTCTGTATTAGATAGGTCACCTTTGGGGGGAGAACTTGTGATTTAATTGTCTCTCATGTGTGTCTCATTGTTTCCAGTAAACATGCAACTGGGGAAACCTCAAAGTTTTGCAGGGTGCGTGTGACGGAGCCCTAAATCCCATTCTGTGAGATTATCTGCAAACATAGCATACACTCACAGCGTCCAGCTAGGAGCATTCAAAATGTTCATTGTACCTGTCAAATGCATAGGTATCCACTATCATGGCACGGTCAGGGACTTAAAGTGACTGTTAGTAAATAGCAAAGTATTTTGGGTTCCATGCATCTGTCTTTTAGCTGCAAAGTCAGACTATTTTCATATTACCCTTAAGCACTCACAATGTGACATTTTCAGTTAAAACACCTGCAGTTACAGGTAAATTGAGTTGTTTGTTTAGTGATATGGGAAGTAATTAGCCACTTTCATGTTGTTTTAACAATCTGGGCTTGGATTATGATGGGAATGTATATGAGAAGACGATCGTAAACAAGGAGAATTATGCAGACAAAAAGGAACTGCTACAATTTTTTTCATAGTGTGAAAACAATTGAAGCAGTGAAATGTAGAGTTCATTTCACACAAAATCTTCATCGTGGTGTAGCAATAACTAAATAAAAAATTATTATCTAGCCTAGCAATTTCTACTACTGTCCAGTTCACTAAATCCAGAGCACCCTGTTTTGGCGATTTATTCTGTCATCTGAAGAATTGTCCTGTAGTTTATAGATTCCGAGATTTGACCTCCTTTAGTCGTAACTGGAAATTAACTTCAACTTACCTTATCAGCTGCCTTCAAATTGCAATATGAAAAATAAAATGTCTACGGGAAATTTCCATGTTAATTTCAAGCCGCAGCCATATTGCTCTCCAGTATAGAATAAATCACTTTATTCTAACAACAAACGATTTTCTCCACAAAGCTAATTTAATAAATTCACCATTCTGCACCTTCTGCAAAAATGATATAGAATCAATCATCCATCTTTTATGGGAATGATCTATAACCAAAAGCATTAAGCATAAAGATCTAAATGTTTTGACAATATACCATCTTTTCAAGGTTTCGAGGTTTACTATTAGAACTTCAGAATTTTTACCAAATAGCCAATTTTGTAGCTATTAAGAATAATAAACTCTCTTCTTTTTTTACTCTGTGGCAAAATTGGTCCTTCCTATGTCCTAATTATTAGTGCCTTTTGTCCTTTTCCTAAACTTTCTTTCTACTTAATATTTATAAAGTTATTTACATGAACTACATCCCCTTCTTTTCTTCTCCTATCCCTTTTCACACTTAACCCCTTCCCTTTCTATATATAAAAAGCACAATAGTCTTTATTTGAAATAACAACAAAATAAACAATTCTTCTTTTCTCATGTATTAATATGGATTCTCTGTAAAAAAACATAAAACAGCTCGCCACGGCATGTCATGGATTTTGATGAACCTTTCTGTAATTATCATACTTAATGTAAAAACAATGAAAACAAACCATATTTTTATATTTGAACAACGGTTGCCATGGTAACGGGGTCAATCAATTTGACACCCCCATAAATATGAGAGATAAGACATATTGTGGCATTCTGTTGCTATGGAAACCATGGTCAAAATTTACTTTATGAACACAAAAACTTTTCTTTGTAAGTTCAACTCTAACAAGAATAACTTTTTCGGGGGAGGGGGTCATCAGGTAGTTGTTGATATTCAGTCAAATTATGTGAAAATTTAGCAAAAATAAGGTCTAATTTTAGGGTAATTTTTGGCCTGTTTTTGATTATTTTGAAGGTTGAAAACCATTATTTGGTGAATGTTATGGGTATTTAACATCACCTTGCCAAAATGAATGTCTATAGCAGGAAAAAATCAAGAAATAAAATTTACGGTGAAACTCAGCATTTTGTCATGAATGACAATCAAAATCCGTTGCTATAGCAACTTGGAATACATATTACCATATACCGCATATTTAAAAACATTGTTTTTCCTCATGTTTGAGTCCTATGATTATGAAATAGCATACCTGTATACAAATTATATTTATCATTATCAATTGACCTTCAAATCATTTCAAGGTCATCTGTCCAAATCGCAAGGTCATTTCTAACTTTAGACTAAAATCAAGACAAAAATAAGGATTTCCAATTAATTTTAATTGATTTCTCTAACTTATTTCATTAGATATTTTGATTTTAAATATTTACAGTTGAACAACCGATCAAAAGAAGTAGAATTCATCACAACTTAGTTAAATTGTATTCCACTTCTATGTATGACATACTTTCAAAAGAGCATAAAATTGAGATTTTCGTAAATTTTCTCGTAAAATATGCGACATTTTTTGGGGTCTTTATTGGACTTTGATAAATATGATACTCATCCCAACAAATAATACATTTATCATACTTTTATTGATAATTGATTGCTTTGCCAAGGTTCCATACTGTTTACTGTTCATCATGTCTCTTTTTAGTGAAAAACCACAAAATTTGGCCTTAAAATATAGCAAACATTTTTCAATGACCTTGAAAATTGAGCAAATGACCTTGACATTTTCTCAACGTCATGATAGCATTAAATGGTATTTAATACATCTACATACCAAGTTTTGTAACGATAGAAGGCATTCATCTGTAGAAATTAGCTTTTTACGTATGACAGGTATTTACACCTTCGTACCAAATATTGCCATGGTAACGTATTTCAAAGGCATGTAAACAGAAAAATCTCACTTCTAGATAAATTTCCTTCGATTCCCATGAAGTCCTAGGATAATACTCTTCAGGAAATAGTCAACTGTATTTCAAATCTTGTGCAATTGCATTATTACTCTTGTCAAAAGTAAGTAAAATATAGGTAAAATAAGGCCTAAATTGGCCGAAAATGGCTCATTTTGAATAAGCAATTTTTCTTGAAATTGAAGCAAATTTACATGACACACAGAAAGAAGGAGCATCGAAAAATCAAATTGTATCAACTTAAGAGGATTTAAATAATATTTTCGGAAAATTACATATACATTCAACATTTGTTTCCATGGTAACGGAATGCATAAAAATGCCTTGTTTAACGGTGTTTTTATACAAAACCTTGGTTACCATGGCAACGGAATGTCGGACAAAAAAATGGAAGGTCAATTCGTTCTGAGGACATCATATTTACGTTATACACAAAAAATATCAAAAATCTGAGACATGTCGTGGCCAAACATGTCTGATTTTTTAGGTTTTTACATAGAATCCATATTAACACAATTATTCAAATATCAAAATTATATCATATCACTAAGTGTTAATTATTCATTTATAAACTCATGATGTACTACAATGCGAATAGTACGGTGACCAACGGTATGAGAAATTCATTTTAATTGACATTCAAGGTACATGGCTAATACAGATAAGGAATAGTTAATCTTAACAACTCTCACGTTAGTCCTCATTCATTATTGATATGTATTCTTAGTTCACGATTTTTATCGTTTAATTAACCTTAGTTATTGATTTGCTCACGATATTACCAAATAGTCCTTATTCATTTGTATGAATACTGATTGAAAAACGTACAATGGTTAGCGCTTATCTCATTCACGTTTGTATTCAATTTTTCGTATTCATAGCGATAGTGTCAAATTATCTGTATTCATTGTATCGTGATAAATGAGTAGCGATAATTATCCATTCTATCGTGAGCGTGCGCGGAAAACAAATTCTATCGTGAGCGTATGCAGAATTAACCGTTAGCGTATGGATAATAAACATTACTATGGAGAATAACGTGAATGAATTAATATTACGACTCATAACTTGCAAAACGAATAAATCTTACTCAGAATCCGAATTTTGTTAATAATCTTATGAAATTTGTACATTTTTATCGGGTTTATCGGATATTTTTTTTTATTTGCATTTTTGTTAAGTATTATACGTACTTTATATTAATCTGAATTCATACAACGATAATATACACGTAATACAAATGTATTTCTCTACCAAAGTGGTCTGACCGGGCGGAGATAATTCAATCAAGCAAATTAGACCAGTCGATAAAAAAAAATTTAGTTTACACACTGTTACATAGAGTATGAAATGTCTGTATAATTATAAGACCTGTAATTTTGACATCTTGTATCACCTGCCTATTATGAACTCTTCCGATGACCAGGTAAAACTATGCTTCGCCCTGCCACAACAATACCTGTGTTATTTCAACAATTACCTGTCATGTGACACGAGCTGTTTATCGTGTGTATCCTACGTGCCAAATCGCCTTATTTTATTTTTAATGCCGAAAATAGTTTAATTTTACTTTATTCTAACATGGTACAACAAGCTGCTGTAAATATTTAGGGAATTTTCTTTCTCGGCGCTTTCCCTTTTCTCTAATTCTTTATATTGATGGTTTTGAATTATTTAATTTTCACATGTTTAATTCAGTAATTTTGTCTTCCGTTTATGTTAATATACATTTCTTTTTTATCTTAATGCAAGACGTAATCAAAGTTACATGGTGGACAATCTCGCAATGCAGAACTTTCGGTTTTTCTCTAATTTCATGTACTATTATAATATATTATTTGTTAATTTCTTTCTCCCGACATTTGTTCGTGTTGAGTGATTGACTGACTTTAATCTTTTATCTTTTGATTTAAATAACCCCTTGCCATCATTGTATTTTTTTCAAAGTCTTTTTAACTCCATACACTACAGAGTACCCCGCCCTTTCTCTCACCATCACCGCTATACCCCGTGAGAATAGTAAGATAGACACGTTAATAATGGAAATAATACATCAGACACAGATTATATTTGTACAAAAGTATCGGACTATAGAAATGCATGTATCTCCGCTTCTTTCAGATCATGAAATCCCTCATAATTCACAATTATTTATCACCATGGCCCGCCTCTGGATCCACAAGCTTTTCAGTTTTAACAGCCAAAGAAATTGTAAGAGTGTTGAATCATGATTGCTCAATTTTCTTCCGTAATACCTGGAAAAAAATCGAGAACATCCCATTTACAGTTTCCTTTTAGTTAGGGCCATGGCTTCTAAAAAAAACCCTATCCTTCCCCTCCTTCGACAAATATGTACATATAGATCCGCCCGTATTACGGAATACCTTATCAACATTTTGATTTTTTTCACTATTTAATCGTATAGGGCAAAAAAGGCAGGTTACCGCACCTTCTCCTTTCAATTCATGAAAATAATGGTGAGAAAAAGTGTTTATACAAACTCAGGATCATTAGTCGCTTCGCATTTTTTTATATATATGTATATACTAGTATTTACACAACTAGCCCAACAAATCAGACTCAGATAAAGAGTTGTTATTTTCTGTGATTTAATAAATGTTACTTTCTTGGTGTCTTTCAATGGCCTCATAGAAATCTCAAAATGAGCGATATATACATCTTTTATATGTACGCATGAAAACCTTTCATTATTTTTTTGTCACCAAGATAATCTTTCGATTTAACATCACAAGATCAAACAAACGTGTTCAACAATGGTCTTAGAAATCATAAATTTCGCACAATTATCCGAGGCTGACTTCAGACAACCTCATCCCACAAGTCCTCTTCCCCCCCTCTGATTCGGCGCTTCGCGCCTTGACCATAGTTCTCCCGGGGAATATACCCTCCTCAGTCAAGAAACGACAGCAATTCAGTCTACTGTGAATTAATCAAATTTAAATAATTAAATATGCATTTTTGCCTGAATGATTTCAAATATACATGTATTTTTTTTAATTCTCTTTCACCGTCTTTTGTGATGTGTGTATAACTTCACTAGTTTTTTAATTTTTTTTTCTAATTTGACAACGTAAAGACTTACAATATACATATACTACCCTCAGTGGCTGATCGATTTACATTAGACGAAGTACAAATTCATTTTCAGAAGAATTATTTCACATTTTTATTTAAAAAAATCATTTACTTCCCTTATTTAAACTAAAATGGACTGATTTGTTAAGAAATCCCAAAGTCATGTATTTGAGGATGATGAAAGAACGTTTTCAAAGAAAAAAATCCAGTGTAAAGCAAAAATTTCTGTAGCCCCCATTCCGATCCCCTTTCCGATCTGGGGCTCGGATTGGGTTTCATATTTTTTCTTCATGAATTAACTGCATCTTTTCAGAATTTGCTACACATCCTTGCACCTTTGTATTTTGTTGGTTTCAATATAGAATTTCTTACATGTATTTGTTTATCTTTCTTTTGTTCAGGTATTCCTTCGTTGGGGGGAGGGGGATCGGGCACTTTGACATAAACAGAAAACAGGATCATATTCAAGTGAACATGAAAGGGGACCTATAGTTCTCTCTTACGCCGTCATGTACAATTTTTCTTTTCTGTTTAGATTCTGTTTACTTGCGAATTCAAAGTTTTTTCCGCCGATGGGGGGAGGGGGGGATGGCGAACGCAAAAACGGTAGATTGAATTTATAAAAAATCTTCAATCTCACATACACATAAATTATGCACGAAAGTTCAAAGAAGGTTTATGTATGTAAAATACCTGCCCCAGTGGCATCAAATTATCAAAGTTTGTAAACTAATTAAAATTGGAAGGTTTATAGTCACACGTCTCCGTGTACAGGGGGTGTTAATATACAGGTAAAATAGCGGTATGAACAACATATGCGAGGTATTGTTTGGAACCCTTTGAAGTACCAGACCAAGGCGCACACACTTTTTTCTTTTGTATTACGGATGTCTTTGGAATTCATTTTTACTACATCTTTTGATTGAACTGTTCATTTGAGACATTAGTACGTTTGTTTGAAAAAAGAGAGCAAGCAAGCTTGTATGAAAATGACAAAAAAAAAACTAATTCATGCACAGGCGAACATTTTATAATGGAAATGTCGTTATATTCAAAAGAGTCAACTGATCGAAATTTTGTCTCCTCACTTTCGCAGGATAATTTCTGCGTCTGCAGAGAGAGAGAGAAAGAGAATTTACTTCCTATGTACATGTATGTATAAATAAAATACAAGTAAAAAAAAATATTTATTACAAGGTACATCATGCATTTCAATAGACACATTTATAAAATCAAATATACATGCAATATACATGTTCGATAAATGAAAAATTGATTTCTGCCGGTTTGTTTTACTGTGAAAATGCGTAAATGTGTATTTCCGATCTTGATCAAGTAAGTCGATGTTTGACGAGTTGGGACCACAAATCTTTTCTCATTATTAATTTCAGGGACGAACATGTGTTCCAGTTAATTTCTAACCGAAGTTTTGTATTGATCTCAAAAATGTGCTAATTTTCTATGATCTTGTAAACAATAACGTACATTTATTAACAGGGACGTATACTTTATATATACGTCCCTTGTATCAATAGATTAAAAAAAAAAATAACATAATTTCCCTGAATGAAAATAAAAATAATCATATACACTATATCTTTACAAATATTTATAGCGATAAATCAAATAGCCATGGTAGAGCTGTACACTTGTAGATTGACGTATAAAGCTATATGTATATACATGTAGAACCGAGTGATCGCACTATGTTGATGATACAGATAATGATTGACACCTGGACCAAATTTAATCGGTCAAAGGCGGGGTTTAGAAGTATCAATTACATTGATCCCTTAATTAATAAAAAGAATCGATCTTTGAATGTTGTCATCAAATTAAGCTAGAATTGTTTTTATTTTCACATGTGCCGAGATTTTCCGTTTTTACTTCTTATAAAAGTAAAGTTTCGACCCTTTGATGGTTTTAACCCCCCCCCCTTTGGAAAAAGTATCTAGACCCCCCCCCTTTTTTTTTATTTAAACTAAATATATTTTGTCATTTTTATTATCTAGCAGCCAAAGATAGTGTTATTTATATCTAGCTGAAATCTTTTGTATTGACATGTCATCGGACCTTGTCGATATCTCATTTAATAATGCGGCATAATTAAGATGACCTGCCGGTATGTCTTTGATGTCACGTACCGCTCGCGACTCTAGAAGACGTCGCTATCTACAAAAGCTACCAACCATACAGAATTTTTTTTTCAATTAATTATTTTATAAACTAATCACTAACTCATTAAAGGAAAGCGGCAAAAAAAAAAAAAAAAGAAATTAGGAACTACATGTACATGTAAGCAGTGCCGAAGTCCATGAATTTAGTAAAAGAAAAAAAAAATACTGAGTCCATTAAAAATGAGTGATATGAGTTAAACAATAGAATTTTTTTTTCTAAATATCATGATTTCCCTCTTAAGTTTCATTCTTTGTTGTTTATATGTAAACATTGATTTAAATTCATTGACAAATATATATTTTTGCTTGGAGCCGGATTAATATAAATTTAAGATTCACGATAGAAATAACAAAACGAAAATTCTAAGCGTAGCTTTTAGCTCATTCACGTTAGTCATTCTCCATACGCCAACGTTAGTTATTATTCATACACATAACAATGCGGAATATGGTTAGAGAATGCGGAATAAAACATATGGTTAATGACAAGCGTTAACTATGAGGAATCTATCAGTAATTATTGTATGCCTACATTCACGTTAATTATTACATATCTAACCATTTATTCACCATTTTTCGCGATAGGTCCTCATTCATTTTCGTTTATTATTCATAGAATTTGTTAACATTAACTATTCGTTATCTGTAAATACATGAAATAACAGTTTAAAGCATTATCTTTCATATACAAGGTGTCGTAAGAATTGAATCAGGTGCGAAAATGGTGTTTTGGGGGAAAACAATTTTTTGTGAAGGAAAATCACTGAAAACGGGAAAATATCTACAGTTCATTTATGTCTTCAAATTTTGAAGATTAGAATGTATGAAAATGTAGTGTTCGAAATGCTTTTTCTAATCTTGTATAAATGAATATTCATCTCTAACATGTCTAAGTAGATAAGTTTTGTCTGGGCCAAAGAATTTGTTTTTTGCGAAAATTTGATAACATTTAAAGTTAGTTTCAGATGTAGTTGTCTCCCCATAACGTCATGCAGCCCCTGAATGATTATTTTATGATCTACAAAATAAATATAAGGTATACACTTTCTGTTGAGATTTTTCTTTTGTTATAGATTTCTTTCCGAAATATGCCAAATTTGTTTTTTTTTTTTTATTCAAACCAGCTTTTTGAAATCGGTGGCTCTTTCGGTACAATTGTGAATTGTGTTTGAATATATGCTCCATTGCTCAAAACTCTTTGATTTTAGTATTTTGTCGATATATATCATGAATACATTTATTTTGTTCATTTCAGTTTTAAAGAAAGCACTTTTTTCATACAAAAATAACAAAATTCTGGGTATTTTGGTATAAAATTCAAAAATCTTTCAGCTGGTTATCGGATTTTTTTTTCAAAATAATTCCACATATTTGTGATGAAATAGGCACCCTGAATTACAAAAAGTGATTGAATTACCTCATATTTTGGTCAAAGAATTGTTTGCCGTATGACATAGGGTGGTAAAAGTATCAATAGTAAGGATGTTATCATTTGCAATTGTCGTCAAATTAACATACTTTAAAAAACGCAATATTCGATTGATTTTAATATTGCCTTAAAATGTTTCTTTTTTTCCACAGCAATAAATTGGTTTTTTAAAAAAGTTTTTAAAATTCTTAAATCTGGAGAGGTTTTATTCTAATTACTCGATAGAACCATTTTTTTTTTTGTTTATAATTCCTTATGTAGTGAAAAGTTAAATGCTTCGATGTCTTTATTTCATTTCTTATACAAGTTTGCATTAATCAGTGGTACATTTTGAGGACTTTGAATACCGACTTCGCTAGGACCATTTGAGTAACTACGTTCGTGTTTTCATATTGTACCTAGTTGTGAAATGCTTACAATTCAATATAACAAGCATGACATGCTTACTCTTCCTATGCTCCTTGT
The DNA here is from genome assembly GCA_033119305.1 of Pinctada imbricata. Taxonomy (NCBI): domain Eukaryota; kingdom Metazoa; phylum Mollusca; class Bivalvia; order Pterioida; family Pteriidae; genus Pinctada; species Pinctada imbricata. The sequence goes on along the minus strand of VSWD01000012.1, from coordinate 29,246,119 downwards.
ATAACTCTATTGAAATATTTCACTCTTTTTTTATTATGTAGACATTTTCTTTATACCTATGGAATAATGGATTTCGATTATTTTATAAATGAACTTTTATAATTTACACTTTGAAAAAAATATAATATTGATAGAAAAAAAATGTAAAAAGTGAAATGAACGCAACATTTCTACCAAACAATGTCATAGAACTAATAAGTCGTTATGATAAATTTTAAGGTGCTGATCGAGATGGGATTCATCTCCTTGTCCCTGTTTTTTCTCTTTCTGTGCTTGTCTGCTCTGTGTTTTTGCATTAGGTGTTTTGGGGTTTTGTTGTGGGTGTTGCAACCTGGTGTTGTTGGAGATTCCCTCCTTTGTTTCATACATGTTCAGTTGCTGGTTGACTGATCGCATTAGCTTAAATGTTAGTTTCTGTCTTATTATTGAGTAGGTAGTTATTTATTGAATTAATAGTACGGAAGTGTTTCAACTCTTTACCTTCTTGAAGAAAAATTCAAACTTATCTATGATGCACCAGACATGTATTTCGGATATTAAATCCTCATCAGTGATGTTTCCAACCAAACTGCTTTTCAAAAAGCCGCCATAAATTCATAATAGTAGCGCCTTCTGGTTATATGTTTTGAATTAAAATTTGTGCATTTACATTACAGAGAGTAAAGGTATATTCTATCCAAATTGAATGATATTTTTCTCAAATACTAAAAATGTTCCTATCCTTGTATTAATAATCCTACACAAACCTTTAAATCTATTTGATGAGTTAATTATCTGAACTTGTATCCAACGGAACACAATTATAAATCTTATTGACTGAAATTGCTAGCAATTTTCATTACAGAAAAAAAAATGCATATTCGGAATTAGATTTCCACTTATTATACTCAAATGTTTTATCTTTTTTATAATTTAAAAGGGATTTTTTCTCTGTTCTGTGTCTGCTCTGTGTGGTTTTTTTTTGCATTTGGTGTTTTGGGGTTGCTGTGGGTGCTGCAACCTAGTGCTGTTGGAGATCCCCTCCTTTCTTTTCCTCGACTGAAGTGCATAATCTATTTGATTTCAATAATTAATTTAGTTGATTGATTTTACAGCTTTTTGATGTTTTTATGAGAAAATAGATTTTTTCATGAAAACACAAAATTTTATAATTTCAATTAATTAATAAACATGTTATTATAATTAATTTAAACTAAAAAGAAAGTTCCTCCCCTTGATTATGCGACATAAAAGGTTAACATCTTAACTTCGTGAAAATTATAATAATTCTCTACTTCAATGAACATCGTTTCAATTTAGAAAAAAAATCCCAATTTATTTATATTAAAATAAAATAAAAAAAAGACATGTCTGTTGAAAAATTGACATTGTAATTATTTCAATTATATTAAGTTGCTGTGCATAAGAGAAGGAGCTGAACCTATTGGCTACCATCAAACTTGTTTTCCCTCACATTTTGCAGAAGAATAAACTTTTTAACCTAAAAATACGCATTCTGTATCGAAGTTGACTTTGAATGATAATACAAAAGAAAGATACTTCCCACCACATCACATTTACATGACTTAATTTTTATTATATTTATTCCCCCAAAATTGTAGACGTTTTTCCCGTTTTCAAAGTTTTTCTTGTCAATATATGGAATTTAGCCCCAGACCACCCTTTTTGCAGCTGCCAATTTTCTTTCGACATATTACATACTGAAGATGAATCTTTAGGCTTTCATTTCATATATCAAATGTTTATGTACCTTGAATGCAAATTAAACTTTCTAACTAGAACAAAGGAGGGGATCTCAAGCAACACCGATTGTAGCACCCTGAGCAAAACCCCAAAACACCCAATGCCGGTGAAAGGTGAATTATGATCCTGCGTAGAAGACACTACAACTTAGTCAAGTTAGAGAACGTAATGGAATTAAAACACTTCAAACATCGGGTCTCGGGGAATTGAATTACCACCTCTACACTGCAACACGAAATAAGTGTAGATATAAAACAAAGGAGGGGATCTCCAACAACACCAGGCTGTAGCACCCACAACAAAACCCCGAAACACCCAATGCCGGTGAAAGGTGAATTATGATCCAGCATAGAAGATACTACAACTTAGTCAAGTTAGAGAACGTAATGGAATTAAAACACTTCAAACATCGGGTCGCGAGGAATTGTATTACCAACTCCACACTGCAACACGAAATAAGTGTAGATATAAAACAAAGGAGGGGATAGAACACATTCACTTTTGCACTTAGTCACCCTCTTTTTAATCGGAGGTGTTGATCGTTAATCACTCATTTCGTTAATTATTTAAAAGTTAATTAAAGAAATGTAATTGCCTATTGGAAGAACAGGCATAGAGGCTATTTTCAAAATTATGCATGATACATAATTTGCTACATGTCGGACCACGGAGCGAAATACATAAGAAAATTAATCTGACTTTTTCTCTAAATTTCCCAAAATACTTGCTTCTGTAGTGAAATTGAAATTAAGTGTCACTAAAATTGAAAGATAATTCCAATCTCGACACTTCAACATTTTTTCCAAATTTTTACGTTTATTCTCAAAAGAATTTTAGGCTTTTTCCTGTTTTCAGTGTTTTTCTACTTGATTGGACGATTTTTGCCCTAAAAGACAACTTTCGCACCCGAGTTTTTTTTTTCTTAGGACACATTACATTTTAAAGAGGAATCTTTATTCTTTAATTTCACTTGATTTCTAGCCATGTACCTTGAGTGTCAATTAAAATCGAAAACTAGAGCTTTTTTTGACACTTGCTTACCCTACTATAATGTGAATAAAAAATATTGTACTCCGTGTCAACAATAGTAAACAGCTCCCGACGTCACGCATTTTCAGCGATTTAAAAATCCCCGTATACTTTTTATTTTCCGTCCTATTTTTAACTTAATTGATGTACAGCCAGAACAATGGTTTTCTTCTGTTACGACTAAAGGAGTACTATTAAATTGATATCTCTTTGGAAGATGACAGTATGATATTTTAGAGAAAACCGGAAAAACAGGGTGCATTGGACTTAGTTAACAGAACATTAGGAACCTTAAGACCTTGATTAATGTCGTCCTAAAATTTTACACACATGTAAATCAATATCAAGATTATGAAGTATAAAATTTAAATAAATGCTTTACGTGCGTAACATTAAAATTAACTTTATTGACCTGATTTTTTCTTTGGGAGGGGGGGGGGGGGTAAATTTTATTCATAACAAGAAAATTGTCGCGATTTTTTTTCGCGCGCTATGACCCTCTTTTTCATTTCCCAAAGAGGTTCATGAGTCATTGAACCTCTTTTGTCTGAAAAAAAAGTTGAAAGGTATGCCTCACATTTTTACGGATGGGGCCTCGGATAGCTGTGGATCCAGAGATTGTTTACATACGTAGATATCCGAACCAATCCGTAGTTCGATCCAGCACTAGTCTTGATGAGTCGTAGCTTTCCTTATTTGCAATCTTTAGCAATCAGGCAGGGATGAGACAGAATATGTTTTATTATGTTCAAATTTTCTACAACTATGCTATAAAAACTATAAAAATAGGCTTCTGTACACGTGTAGCTGTGATGCTGGAAACCTTCAAGAAAATTCAACAAGATTCCAGATACACATATATAATTTAAAAACTCGAATCACCAAGAATCAAAGCATATGAAGAGAGAAAATTAAAACATAGTAAAATACATGAGTAGACAAAAGTTTGAACCCAGGATGCATTGGAGACCAACTTATGTAGAATTCGCTGCACTTTATATACAGACTGCTGACATACATGTATATTTAAAAATAGATAAGAAAGTCTTAATTTTGCTGAAATCAGAGACGGACAAGCCTTTAAGTGATCAATACATTTTACTATGTTGTTTCATTTTTTTTTAGCTTTGTGTAAAACAGTGATGTATATAAATTTCATATGCGCCCTCGTATAAAAGGACCCTGTGACTTAATGTAAACATAGATGGTAGACATCACTGAGCTCTAAATCTAAATTGGTTGCTATCCATGATCTTGAAATTTCTTAATTCATATATCTATCGTTTGCTTACGCTATGGAATTTACTGTGATAACAGACTTTATTGAAATGAATCCCATGTGAAAAAAACTCTGACTAACAGATTGACTTTGGAGGTAACATTAGATTTAACAAATTTATTCAAATATATGCATAATTAAATAGAAATGAACAATGCATATAATGAAAGTAATTGGGATTTGAAAAAAAAAGCGTTGAGTGTTGACTTAATATGAACTAACATTTCCTTCAAGTTAACTGACTGTATAACTTATAGACTTTTATTTCACTTTTAAACACAGAAACAGTATGAAAACGATTAAATTGCTGCATACATGCTTTGTTAGGTATGCCAACTTACTATTACGACATTTTCAAATTTTAACTTGCATAAAAATAAAGGTCTTATCAACGTAATTTATTAATGTGATACATATAAGCAATAATAAAGCCATAGTTTAAGTTTTTCAAATTAATGTAACAGTGAGTAAAATTTTTAAAATAGCTTATATATGATTCATGAAAAAAAGCATGTGTTTGTGAAACACGAATGCCCCCGTTGCATCTTTGTCGGTAAAACAGCTGAAAAGTACTTCAAATTTTGAGGTCAAGGTCACAAGGTCAAATATGGTAGCCATGAAATGGTCTTGTCACAAGGAATACACATGTGGAATATCAAAGCCCTATCACTTACCATTCAAAAGTTATGGTCAACATTAAAGTTTTTCAGAAGAAGGTCAAACTCAAAGGTCAAGGTCACAAGGTAAAAAATTTGGCATCCATGAAAGGTCTTGTCACAAGGAAATAGACATATCAAATATGAAAGCTCTATCATTCACCATTCAAAAGTTATGGCCAATGTTAAAGTTTTTGCGGACAAACAGACCAAAAACTATATGCCCCCGAATCTTCGATTACGGGGACATAAACAAATTTCAAGTAAATAGAGATCCCAAGATATATAACGCTTCCTTTTGTTTATGGCGATGATTTCGTTGACGGGCAAATATTGATATATATATATATATATATATGCAGCATCAAACACAAGTGTAGTTTTTCTGGATTTTCATATGTTCCCTTCTTGAATAGCTAAGCACCCCTGAAAAATGATGGAAATTCAGGTACAACTGATTCAATGTAGAAAGACATAAACAAAGAAAATGCATTTGTGAAACACTGACCCCTACAGCCCCATACCTGTCAACTTTGAAATCTTAAACAGAGGGAGATCTCCCTCCTTGGCACTTGAAATAGAGAGAGATTGCACGAGAACCCATTTTGCTACATTTTTGCTACATTTTTTTATGAATATGAATTTCCGATGATCGGGATAGGCAATCAAGTGAATATGACAATGGCCCCATATCCTGGAACATCGATGTGCCATTTACAAATAAATGCACCATTGTAGAAAATGAATGTGCCATGAGCAATTTGCCAAAAAAACCCAAACAAACAAACAAGAACATAATTATATAGATCTGCATCACCTGCCACTACAAATGTCTAGACGGACTTTTCTGTACTTAAACATGGGAAATAGGGGGACGTATTTGACCCAAACAGTCTCAAAGGATCGTCTTAAAGATTCGTTGCATCATTTGAACCTGAATTTATAATTCAAAATTTACCTGAAAACCCCCTCCCTCCCAAAAATACGCACTAGCTCGGCTGTAAATTGAACATTGTAAACTACAGCACATCCAAATCTAATGAAAAAACTTTGTATGAAATTTGCGTTTTTTAAACAAATTAAATCCATGATGTGAAGTCCATTTGTACGTACATTCATGTATATATTTTTGAAATAGGAATTGTTTGCAATAGGAAACAATGGTGTTTTGAATAAATGGCACTTTCTAATTACTGTCCGTTGTACATGTATCAATTGATACGAAAAGTAAACAAACTTAATCACATGCAGAACTTTAAATAAGTGAATATGGTTTAAATTAAACTTACTGTCTGTGCAGCTCAGTTCTAAGGTTTTGTCTGCTTTATCGATTCGAAAAAGAGGTCAGGCATGACGAAAGTTGAACTTGCTGTGTATCAAATTTCATCTGAATAACTTCATCCATTGCCGAAAGAAGTCCGGAAAACTGACAAAAACTGAATTTTCAAATTCATTAAGGGGCATAACTCTTCGAAAAATAGGTCAAACGCGACGAAAGTCGAACTTGCTCTTTAACTATCCAAGACCAAGCTGTGTATTAAATCTCATCTTAATATCTCCATTCGTTGCAGAAAAAAGTCCGGAAAACTGATTTTAGGACAGACGGACGGACAGACAGACAGACCGAGAGGAAACTAAGAGTCCCCTTCGGCGTTGCAGGCAAGTTATTGGGATTCCTTTAGGTACTTACTGTGCGCCTCTGTGTTTAGAATATACATACGAAAAAGAATTCATGCAAGATCTGCAAAACTCAAGAAATTTAACTACTTGAAATATTTCAAAGGCACCTCTAAGTGTCTTGATGGTAATTTGAATAACGATAAACCACATTTTAACCATTATACAAAATTTAAATTATCCATCCTAGTTATTATTGAATAAAGCAAACACAAATGATAAAGATACACCATGTTTGGATCTTGATACAAAATGAATCAAAATCAATAACGGAGAAGTTCAGACAAAGGCATTAGACAACAGAGAAGGCTTTGGCTTCAACATAGTTAAGTTTCCTTGGCTTGATGACGATTTTCCAAGATTGTCTTCATATGGCATTTACATCTCGCAGCTCATCAGATACGCTATAGTTTGCTCACGTGTTTAGGACTTACATGATTACAATAAATAAATTACAAAAAAAATTCTCACACAAGGATTTAGATATCATAAACTTGTAAATTCTTTTTGGAAATTTTACAATGACTATTCTGAACTTCTTTCAAAATATGGGACAACTCCAACATCAGAGTATGTATCATTGGGGATTTCATTTCCTTCTTTTTACGGTGACCTAATTAACAAAATCAGATGGATCAAAGGCAAACTTCAACGACAAATGTAATAAAATAATCGGTCGCCTGCTTTACCGAGAATATGATCCCAAGGCCATCAAAAGAACAATGGGCATGACACTGGGACAATCTATAGTTTTGTACCAGTGTCTTTCCTAACGTTGCACACTGACAAACCGGGAAGACGGGACTCCATGACGGGCACTATTTACACGAAGACTGGGTCCTGGTTCTCTGTTCTATCTGTAAGTTATTCAAATTGGTTTGGAATTTTCTTCATGAATGTATAGAGTTGGAACACTACCGTATTTTTATTATTATATATTATAAACACTTATTCCATGTTGCAGTGTGGAGCAGTTAAAATCATTCCCCGTGACCTGATATTAAGAAGTGTATAAATAACTTCTTTCCAGCTCTGTCCCCTAAAAGAAGCTATGTTTTGGATCTTTATCGATTTGACATCATAGTTTTTATTTTTTCTATTTTCGAAAACTTGACATTCCATTCAAAGCCTTCACCGAAATTAAAGGAGGAAAACATCTTAGCACCATCTCTCCTTCGCTATTTTGAACATATATTTTATTTTGATATGCTACTGAATCGCCCCTACACGGAATTTAGAGCCGCGCACTCTCTGTAAAGTATATGTACAAATCTAAATTCAAAACATAAAAGAAGATGCTTCTGAAATGAATTATCGTTGCCCTGCTTGAATCATCAATGATGAGAATCTAATTTTCGAAACACGAGTCTGGTGCAGGAAAATTGGTTTGGAATTTTCTTCATGAAAGTATAGAGTCTTAACACTTCCGTATTATTATTATAAACACTAATGTCATGTTGCAGTGTGGAGCAGTTAAAATCGCTCCCCGTGACCTGATGTGACCTGATAATTAGAAGTGTATTGATTACTTTTGTCAAGCCCCGTCGCCTGAAAGAAGCTCTGTTCTTGAGTCCTTCGGTATTCATACTGATGACTCTGATCTGGAACTGCCTTATATCTACTGGATTCTAAAAATGCATAAAAATCCTTACAAACAACAATTCATTGCCGGTATGTCCATGTGCTCAACAAAACCTCTTTGCATTTTGCTTACGAAAATATTAACTCGCATCAAGCAAGGTCTTCAAACAAAATATTTCAGAAATGGAATATAACAAATATGGACAATGACCATACCCCCGTCCACAGCACAAAACCGACAACCCAGAAAACCAGAAACCGAAGGCACACAAAATCAGGACAAAACAGGAACCAAAGCAAACAAAAACAAAAACCCCCACCATATGAAAAGAAGCGAACTCCCGATATGAGAGTGAGACCAGGTGCCCAGGAAGAGTAAGCATCTCCTGCTTGCATGCAACACCCGTCGCCCCAACTCGGTAGAACCGTCACATTCGGCCACTTCCACCCCGGAAGACACAGAGTACAATCTTTGGTTGGATGGCCCAAATGGTCCATGACAGAACACCACCCACCATCCTGGACAGCGGGACATCATAGTGTATGACGAGTTCCCCATATCGACCGTAGAACTTCCTCAGTGACGATGTTAGTCGGTCACAAACATATCCCTGACTGAGAAGCTTATCTGAAAGACGCCTAGCTCTCAGAACAAAATCCGTATATTTGGTACTTGCTCTGGCATAGCGTATCAACTGAGATATGAACACGCCATAAGCAGGCGATGAAGGGATGTTGCTACTCAGAAAAGGAAAGTTCGTAATGCTGAAATTGAAGTCGTCACGTTTGTCATAGAGTGAGGTGTTCATGTGACCATCAGTGTCGTAGGACAACATTATGTCCAAATAAGATGCTGAATTATTTGTCTCTGTAGTTTCTTTGACTTCAAGCTCCGAAGGATAGATACTGCTCAGGTAATCCGCAAATTTTGGATTATTGATGGACAACACATCGTCTATGTATCTGTAAGTGAAGTTGAAGTCAGAAGCTAAGTATCTTTTCCCTTCAGAGACCAAAGATTGAATGAATTCAGCTTCGTACGAGTAAAGGAAAATGTCGGCAAGGAGTGGGGCACAATTGGTCCCCATTGGAATTCCGACAATTTGCTGGAAGACCTTTCCTCCAAACACCACAAAAATGTTGTCGATCAGAAAGTTTAACATCTGAATAATGTCTGTTTCAGTGTACTTATTTTCAGAATCTGACTTTTCTTTTACAAAGTAGGTTTTGTCATAGTTAACAACAATAAATTTGTATTTGCGATTACCGTTCTTACTTGTAAACGCATTACTTATAATTTTTGCGAGTCTTTCTTTCAATTTAGAATGTGGAATTGTAGTGTAAAGTGTCGAAAAATCAAAGGCTTTGATCGAATGGACTCTACTAAAATGAGTGGATTTCAGATGTTCTAAAAGTTCCTTCGAATTCTTTAAAATCCACATCTGGTTGATACCACTGCGAGAATATACTGTCGAACAATATTTTTGTAGCCCAGATTTGATTTCAGATAAAACTTTTGTGAGTAAGATCGATACAGATTTGGTAGAACATTTTGAGGAACCAGCGATGAAACGTTGTTTGTACGGATTCTTATGCATTTTAGGTATGCAGTATAAGTATGGTAAATCTAAATCTAAATTGGTAGTGTCGAAGCCAAAGGAAGCAAGAGCTGATTTGTGGTTATCTATTATAATTTCAGAGGCAGAAAGGTTTGTTGGGGTGTAAGTGGGATTTCCGGGTGTCGAATTTAAACCCAACTCTTTAACTAGACTGTCGAAATAGTACTTTTTGCAAGTAAATGTGTAATTATTTGAGGCTTTGTCCGCTGGTGTGATGACATAATGTTCTTGGAGGTAGGTAAGTTCTGTGATAACATCAGTGTCTTTAAATATAGACACGAATCTGGTGTTCACAGTTGATTTTAATCGGTTAATTCTAGATAAAAGTAACCCTCTGATTGATTTTATCCATTCGGAAAGGGTGTCGAGCTGTACATCCTCTTTCTTTGCCCAACGTCTTGCATATTCCTCACAAGAGTCCATAATAATTTTGACATTTTGGTTCCATGTAAAGGACATACTTTCTCTGTATTTGGGACCCTTTTTTAACAATTCTCTCAACTTGTCGTTCTTGACTATACTAAGTTCACCAGTAATAACGTGTCCACAAGGAGAGTAGTTGAAATCCGATGAAGAACATTCGCAGGGAAGTGGATGTAGTGAGGGATTACTTAAATCAATACACTGCAGGAATGGTTTGTAATTGTAAATTTTAGATGCAACTGTTGGTGTGTAGCTATAGGAAATACAAGGAGTTTCTTTTCTTTCGAAATATGGTGGGATTTTTTCTGTGACAGTTTTGTGATTCAAAATTTGACCAAGATTCAAGTTATCAATACCTTTGTTTGCAAATCTTACTTTAATGAAAGGGCGGTTTGTTTTCTCCTCTGATTTATCTGATCTAACTGCTTGAGATAAACGAAAAGTAGAAATGTCCAAGATGACTCCTTGTAGTCTGTATTCTGGGGAACGTGTATCGGTATATGCGAGATCCTTCGTATAATCGTAGATTTCGTGTAACTTCCGTAAAGGAACAGAGTATAATTTGGTACGAATATAATGCAGGCCTAGAGGCTCATTCAAAAATGGAACCAAGTCATCGAAGGAGAAACTATGTATCTCAGGCCTATTTTATTTTCGAATGCCATGACTTCGAGGTCTTCTTTGTGATCTGTTGAATAAGCTAGTCACATTTACCGATTGACAACCGGGACTTGTTAAATTTCCTATAGTGCTGATGTTATCGTTGCACCCATAGGGCGCTGCAGTGTTAAGATTTTTTATCCAGAACTCTTCTCTGTTGCGACGGAGAGGTGTGCTCAAATTGGGATTGTTTGTGGGGTGATATATTTTCTCCAGGATTCTGACTCTCAGCGATAAAACAGAATGATCCGCCTGGTCAAAATGTCGGTAAAGGAGTTGACTTCCTTTATTATTTATTTTTGACCAGTGTCCTGACATTCTTTTTCGGAGCTGGCCTTTGGTTTCGCCCACATAAATCAATCCACAAAGTGAGCACTCTATTCCGTACACAACATTAGATGTCATGCAGTTAAGGTTTTCAAACCTATGCGTGTTAAATGTTTGTTTTGTGAGATTACTTGAGAATGAAGTGTCTGTTATTAGGATGTTACAAGTTTTGCAGTTCTTCATGCCACACTTAGAAATTGAGCAATCGCTTGGTGAAAATAGGTGCTCTTTAAGTATATCGACCACTTCAATCTTACAGGGCTTGATTTTAATATACCCATCTGCATGTTTATACCAAAACTCATGGTTGTTACTAACTACAAATGTTTCATCTCTAATGTTGTGTAAGCTAATTCTAGGGACACCTAAGTTACCTGTTGCGTATGTATATATCAGATGTGGATCCTAAAGAATTCTAAGGAACTTTTGGAAAATTTAAAAGCCACCAACTTCAATCATATTGCCAGCATAAAATCTTTCGACCTTTCTACGCTCTAAACTACCGTTCCACACCAAAAGCTCAAAAACAGACTGGCCAATATTATTCGCAACACACCTTTCCATCAAAAAAATGGTAATAGAAGATACAAATACCTCGTAAATGGGCTGGAGGATACTTATTTCATGAAGGGACACTCTGATTCAAACAAAAAGTATACCGAAGACAATATCATCCGGATGCTCGAGTTTTTGATTAACAACATTTTTGTTGTGTTTGGAGGAACTGTATCCCAACAGATAGTCGGCATCCCCATGGGTACCAATTGTACCCCAATGCTTGCGGACTTATTTTTATCTTCATATGAAGCTGACTTCATCCAGGCCTTGATCTCGACTGGGCGAACGCACTTCGCATCTCAGTTCAATTTTACCTTCAGATACATAGATGACGTGTTGTCCATCAACAATCCGTAGTCGACGACGTATGAGAAAAAAAAAATCAAATCAAACACCACTATGAGGGAGAGATGGCTTATTCTCAAGCCTCGTCATTGGAAATTTGTACACTCGGGTTGAGAAATTGCACTCATCATTATTACGTACTTTTTAAGCCAACAATAAACTTTATATTTGAAGTTCAGAAAATGAAATCCTTATATTGTAATTACTTTTAATTGATTGACATATATGCATTAATATCCACTACGTCACAGTAAAATAACAATAGGAAGTCGAAATAGCGAATCAAAGTGAATGATAGATAGAATTACAACTTTTGATTTTTCTATTATTGTCAAGAAAGTGTTCGAGATCATCTACATGAAATATATCCCCTTGTACGAGACATCAAGGAAAGAACAGAGAGTGACACATCCGCTTCGTACTTGGATATACAAATGTTCTAATATCTTTCGACATAAACGGCAATTTGAACACATCACTGTACGACAAGCGTGACGATTTCAGCTTCCAAATTACTGAGTTCCCTTTCATGAGTAGCGACATTCCGTCTTCTCCTGCTTATGGTCTTTTTGTTTCTCAACTGATACGGTACGCCAGGGTATGTTTCAAATATGATGATTTCATCATTAGAGCCAGACGGCTTGCAAGTAAGCTACTTGTTCAGGGTTATGTTACACAACGGCTGAAATCATCATTGAGGAAGTTCTTCGGTCGCTACGGGGATGTAATAAAAGCATATGAGATCCCCCTTTCCAGAATGATAAGTGACATTCTACATTGTGATTGAATGGCTGTTATCATCACCAAGCAAGACATACTTACCTGATATGTACATCAAAATGTTCATCAAGACAATCGCCGAATTTGACAGGTTTCCATGGAGCTGTTGCGACGGGTGTTGCATGCTATCAGGAGACGCTGACACTACCCGGGCACCTGGCCTCACGCGGCTACGTTAAGGCACTCCTCGTTTTTAGGTTGCAATATTCGTGAAATTTTAAAAACACATTTTCAATAATGAAAAAAGGACATCCTCCAATAAAATGTCTTTATGTATTTGGTATCAGTGTTTAGCACTAAGCTTGTACTACACATTCAGCCAATAGTGATGGCATGTGCCACATCACAAGTCACGTGACAACTATTTATAATATGCAAACAATGAATTGTATAAAACGAGCTGGCGCAACGCCATTCCTATAATTACAGTCCTATGCTTACTACCAAAATACCTTGCAGGTACTGCCATTTATGAGTTCAAGTGCGCATTTTCTTCGTTTTAATATTTTTGGAATAAAAGACGATTTTTATCTAAAAAATTACTAGAACAGCACTAAACTCCCAGTATTGTCATTCATTTTAAATAGTCATAGATAGAATCGACCAAGTGCCTACTTAGATCATGGAGGACAACCATCTATCGGACTAGTTTAACGCGACCCGAACACATAGCATTGTAATTTCAGCCGGCGCCATGCAATTTTATACCATCACCCTAAGACGATATCTTTTTCAAACATATGTGACTAGCCAAGGGAAGCAACTCGTAGTTTATAACAATCAAGGTCGACTTCGCCGATTTCGTTCTCACAGTTTTGTAGCCTTTAAACACAAATGTTTACCTTTCATCGTATTTCAATAAAAAAAGTGAAAAGATTAAATCTTGGCAATCAGTTAAATGTATTTTTAATTTCTTCCCTCTGACGTAACGATGCGGTGGCGTAGTGGTGATGACGGAGGACTGCAAATTCAACGATCGCGAGTTCGTTCCTGGCAAAAAGTACAATATATTTTTCAATATTTCTACGAAGTTCTTGCTTTTTTTAATTGTTGACTCAGTGAGAGGCACCATGATATCAATAGGCATTGTTTCCGTATATGGTATATGCTTGTTTTTATTAAAAGAGCTTTGTACAGTACAGATAAAATATGTGATATTAGGAAAGAGAAGATTAATTCTGTAACATTTCGTTACTAACATATAAATTATAATTCTTATTTTGGCTTGTGATATTCAATTTACGTGGTCTAAGAGAGAGAGAAAAGCAAACAAACAGGGAGACGTGAACATTTTATATCATTATTATTTTTTTTATTCTAAAAGAATACCACGAAGAAAATGCATGTCGTACAATTATTCATAAATGACAAAGTCCAATCTGAATGTTACGCACGCCACCTTACTTAGTAACTTCCAGCATTTTAATTTTTAAAGCCCTTTTTTCAAGTTGTCGTCGGTAGTATTTTCTCTCCCGTCTTTAAATTTGGCCTATAGAGAATAATATATAATACAATATAGAGAATTTATTATGATCTTATCATTATTATTTCCTTGCTTTCACTTTGTATGGATTGACAGGCTGTATCCTCAGTTAGTTTAACGTCAGTTTAAAAAACGAATAATCTATTTTAAAAAAGAATCCATAAGCCTTCAAGCTTTTCTAAGACTTTGAGTAACATCCGCACGTGGTTGCTAGGCAAGCATTTTCATCAAATATTTGTATAGTACGTTATGCCATTCAAGTATTTTTACTATAGATAAAAAATATAACATATTCAGCAAAAAATTCAATTATGTATAAAGATCAAACTCGATGATAAATTACAATAAAGAGTATTAAAATTTGCAAACGACAATAGACTCCGTGTTGATGACGTCAAAATCTGAGGTTGACGTTGTTTCGCGCCATATTTGTAGACGTCATTTCTGAGGAGTGCCTTAACGTAGTTGCGCACTTCCGGATTTTGTTCATTCCGAGGTTCGCAACCGTTCATGTGGAAAATCTAATGACTTTGCCTTGCCTTCTTCGACTATGAGACTTAATAAGTGATGGGTACTTCTGTAATGTTTATTTGGCCCTTTATCGGTTTGACATCATAGCTATTATTTTGCTATTTCGAAAACTCGTCATTCCATTCAAAGCCTTCACCGAAATTAAAGGAGGTTAATATCTTAGCACCATCCCTCCTTTGCTCTGTTGAACATATATTTTATTTTGACATGCTACTGAGTCGACTTTACAGGGAATTTGGAGCCGCGCTCTCTCTGTAAAGTAAATGTACAAATCTAAATTCAAAACATTAAAGAGGGCGCTTCTGAAATGAATTTTGATGGCTCCGCTGGAATCATCACTGATGAGAATTGTAAGCCGATGCGGGCTTACAAGCCATACTTCGTACTTCGCGTTGTGTTTTGAATAAATGTTCTGTTGTTTGTTGTAGACAAAAAATATCTTTAGATATTTTAGCAAGTACGAATATTTCACGAATATTATTTGACAGAATCCATAGCATGCGAGAAAGTAGTTCTATGACAACGAGAAACATGAGAAAGCAAATCTAAAAATTGAACAAGTTAAAAGTCATGTTTGTAAAACATTAATGCCCCCCTACCCTTTCTGTGATTAAAGTCCGTCACAACTTTATACTTGATTTTCATTTGATGCGTCTGTACACAAAATTTCATTTCAATATGTGAATCCACTCCAGAGGTATTGAACGGAAACTGTTGTCGTGGTCCGACCGACGGACCGATAGACAGAAAGTCAGACAGCGGCAAAGCAATATGTCCCCTCTTCTTCAAAGGGGGCATAAAAATTTTTGATTGAACCCAAATATGAACTTGACCTAGATTTTTGTTTGATGTGTCTGAAAACAAAATTTCATTTCAATATGTAACTCCACTCAAGAGATATTGAACGGAAACCCTAAAATTTTGGTATTTTTCGAAGTGCAAGGGGCATAACTCTGTCAAAATTTTGTTCATCGGACCTAAACATGAACTTGACCTAGGAGATTTTCATATGATGTGTCTATATACAAAACTTCATTTCTATATGTAACTCCATTCAAGAGATATTGAACGGAAACTCTGAAATTTTGGTATTTTTCGAAGTGCAAGGGCATTACTCTGTCAAAATTTTGTTGATCGGACCCAAATAAGAACTTAACCTAGATTGTCATTTGATGTATCCGTATACAAAATTTCATTTCAATATGTAACTCCACTCAAGAGATATTGAACGGAAACCCTGAAATTTTGGTTTTTTTTCGAAGTGCAAGGGGCATAACTCTGTCAAATTTTTTTTGATCGGACCCAAATATGAACTTGACCTAGATTTTTGTTTGATGTGTCTGTATACAAAATTTCATTTCAATATGTACATGTAGCTCCATTCAAAGATATTGAACGGAAACCCTGAAATTTTGGTATTTTTCGAAATGCAAGGGGCATAACTCTGTCAAAATTTTTTTGATCGGACCCAAATATGAACTTGACCTAGATTTTTGCTTGATGTGTCTGTATACAAAATTCCATTTCAATATGTAACTCCATTCAAGAGATATTGAACGGAAACCCTGAAATTTTGGTATTTTTCGAAATGCAAGGGGCATAACTCTGTCAAAATTTTTTTGATCGGACCCAAATATGAACTTGACCTAGATTTTTGTTTGATGTGTCTGTATACAAAATTTCATTTCAATATGTAACTCCATTCAAGAGATATTGAACGGAAACCCTGAAATTTTGGTATTTTTCGAAATGCAAGGGGCATAACTCTGTCAAAATTTTTTTGATCGGACCCAAATATGAACTTGACCTAAATTTTTGTTTGATGTGTCTGTATACAAAATTTCATTTCAATATGTAACTCCATTCAAGAGATATTGAACGGAAACCCTGAAATTTTGGTATTTTTCGAAATGCAAGGGGCATAACTCTGTCAAAATTTTTTTGATCGGACCCAAATATGAACTTGACCTAGATTTTTGTTTGATGTGTCTGTATACAAAATTCCATTTCAATATGTAACTCCATTCAAGAGATATTGAACGGAAACCCTGAAATTTTGGTATTTTTCGAAATGCAAGGGGCATAACTCTGTCAAAATTTTTTTGATCGGACCCAAATATGAACTTGACCTAGATTTTTGTTTGATGTGTCTGTATACAAAATTTCATTTCAATATGTAACTCCATTCAAGAGATATTGAACGGAAACCCTGAAATTTTGGTATTTTTCGAAATGCAAGGGGCATAACTCTGTCAAAATTTTTTTGATCGGACCCAAATATGAACTTGACCTAGATTTTTGTTTGATGTGTCTGTATACAAAATTTCATTTCAATATGTGAATCCATTCCACAGATATTGAACGGAAACCCTGAAATTTTGGTATTTTTCGAAATGCAAGGGGCACAACTCTGTCAAAAATTTTTTAATCGGACCCAAATATGAACTTGACCTAGATTTTTTGTTTGATGTGTCTGAAAACAAAATTTCATTTCAATATGTAACTCCATTCAAGAGATATTGAACGGAAACCCTGAAATTTTGGTATTTTTCGAAATGCAAGGGGCATAACTCTGTCAAAATTTTTTTTGATCGGACCCAAATATGAACTTGACCTAGATTTTTGTTTGATGTGTCTGTATACAAATTTCATTTCAATATGTGAATCCATTCCAGAGATATTGAACGGAAACTGATGTCGCGGACCGACCGACAGACCGACATACCGACAGACCGACAGACCGATCGACAGCGGCAAACCTATATGTCCCCTCTCCTTCGAAGGGAGGGGAATGGCACAACATCATGGACATATTTCTAGATAATTTCGTGTTCATCCCTCAAAGATAAGGTTGTCTACAACTCTTCAAAAGCATCTGAAATTATGAGGGATTGTACGTAAATAAACTCAATATGCTGGTATTTCGCGTGTAGAATTGACAATCATTTCAACAACTCATAGATAAAACCAATTTGTAATAAAGTTCTTATCAATATCTGGACACTCTAAGTATTAAATAATCAATATTACAATTAAACATGTTTAAGTTGAGAACATATTTCCCTAAAAATCTTAAGATAAACTTATTAACTGAGATTTCTTGAATCTGTTTCTTAACTTCTTTCAAAATCTTTATGTGAATTACTATTAACATCATCCCTCTTTCATGAAAGGGAATTAATTTACTTTCGTGTTCTGATAAATGCATCGATTCAGTTTAGAGTTATTCTTCTTTCTACAAATGTCCCAACATAAAACAATAATTCACCATAAATATGGTGGGGGAGAGGCCATATGGTTACAGAATTGAATGTTCGAAAAACGTGTCTGGTGCAGGAAAAAATGGTTTGGAATTTTCCTCATGAAGGTATAGCGTTGGAACACTTCCGTATTATTGTTCATACTTCTCTGGTGTTTGATCTTGCACTCGCTTTAGCCAGAAGAGCTCAGACTGTTAAGTGCGTGCCATAAATTTTAGAGTATTTACATAGAATTATGTTACAAAAGGCCGCTGCATTTACCTGTCTTATTTGTTATGTCACCTAACATTGAGAAGTTTTATGTTTATACAATTGTTGAGCATGTATGGTGACCTATGTGTATTAGGATAAGTGGGAGGTTTGTGCACACGTAATCCGAATTACTGCACCATTTTCTAATAGCAGATGGCCGTTCAAAGTCGGCGCCGGGTGCACATTGGTCTACTGCCTTTTATGTTTTGTCATTAATGTTTGATGTTTCTGTACGTCAGTTTCGATTGTCTTGTAAAATGTTTTGGTGGATACTGTCAGGTCTTTTTTGTGGTTTGTAGTTTTGTCTGATATCATTTACATATCACTTTCTTGTGGGTTTGTTTCGCTGGGTGAGTTGCAGGGTGGTCATGCTGGAGATCATCCCCTTTTCTTTGATTGGTTCTTGTGACGAGGAGAATTACTTGACAATAATAAAGGCTAGTTGATATTTATATTTTGATATAAGAAAATGACACAAAGTGTTGCTGTAGTACATATACATGAAAGTAGTTTTCAGAAAATGAATTTCAGAGTAAGCGCGTGTAGGCGTGCCTGTCTGACCAAAACATCTGTTCGAAGGTGAGCTCAATAGCACTTAAACGGATAAATATCAAGTCATGTTAGAAACTTTGTGAAACTCTGGTTAACCTTGCACGGTATTGTTTACAGTATCATTTCAAATATTTGTCTCACATAAAACACATACACAGTTTATATTATTTATGAAATATTCATTCAATATGTACATTTACACCTTTATCATATTAACCGTGTCGCAACTTAATTATGTAATCACAGTGTATATTTCGACAAATGAATGAACATAGTCATTTGAAAAGCAATCAATGGTTTATCTGTATTGTTTGTAGATATATTTAGAATGAGTTAAAGCACGAAGTGCTTTAACTCATTTATATAGAATATAATATTTATATAGAATACATTTATATAGAATATAATATATATATATAGTATATTTAGAAGTGGCAGTATCAGAAGATTAGTGAATACCCTAACAAATTTGAAGGCCGATAACAAGTTCTCTGCTCAAGCCTTATCAATTACCCTACTTTCTAAATTATTCAAAATGCATGTCGCCCCGTTTTCTTAATCTCGTTTCTACCCTTACAAGTTATCATACCGCTAGTTGTACACATTTTCATAAATGATCTGCAAAATATGTAAAAAAAAGTATCCTTTGAATTTCTTTAAGGTACCGGTGTTTTCTGATATTGGTTATACAGGATGAAAAAGGACTACTAGGCACTGATCCATACAGGCATGGGAAGATAATTTCTCTCTCCCCGGACAGAGATATCTACAAATTTACCCGTTCTGAGACAACTCTGTCTCGCACCCCCGGGTGTTTGTCTCGAACCCCCTATTGTGACGTCATAGACGTCTTCTAAGGTTTAGCAGTGTTTGACGTCACGTGGAGCAACATTTAACGCAAAAAAGCAATGTTTATTCATGAATTATGTGATAATATATGGGTGAGAGAAAAATAATCGGCAAGCCTCGTCGTGGACTGCAAATCTTTGATACTCGAAAGGGATTAGATTCTATTATTTCACTTAAAGGATATTTTACATAGTTCTATACTGCTGAATCGTCAGACAAAGTTTTAAATGCATTTGAATTATGAAATTATTTTATACTTGTATTATATTGATATCTGTTTGAATCTCCTTTTTGTTCTTATCAAATTACAATGTATATTATTTCTGTATCATGTAATTATTTCTATATTTGTCCTCCTCTAAATATAATAACAATGTTTGAGCTATCCAACACGTCAATGTTTGAATTTGAACACAATTTACTCAATAGTTTGAATAAATTATATCCTATGTTTAATGGTTAAACACTTTCAAAATGATACTGTAAATAGAGGTGAGGTAATCTTAATTATGCGGAAGTCAGTGCCTTTTAAAGAGTTTTTAAAGGTATTTAATCTTAGGAGTATCTCAAGATAACGATTGTACGTATGTCCATTCATTTCCAATATAGCGATCCAGTTATCACTGGCTCTATAGAATTGACATACCACCTTAGCGAAAGGTTTATTACTTTTTGTGTCGCCTGCGAAGCATAGCGACACTTAGGGATCACTTTGTCCGTCTGTTCGTCCGTCCGTCCGTCTGACAGTCCGTCCGTCTGTCTGTTTGTCACACTTTGGGTGTCAAAGCCCTAAACATTTGATTGGTAATTGATAGGGCTTTGATATTTCACATGAGTATTACTTGTTACAAGAACTTCCTACACATATCATAATTTTTGACCTACTGTCCTGTTCACTAATTCCAGAGCACCCTGTTTTCCCGGTTTTCTCTAAAATACGATAATGTCATCTTCCAAAAAGATATCAATTTTATAGTACTCCTTAAGTCGTAACAAAAAATACCATTGTTTTGGTCGTGCGTCAGTTAAGTAAGAAATAGGACGGAAAATAGAAAGTCTACGGGGATTTTCTATAGTAAATCGCTGAAAATGTGTGACGTCGGAAGCTTTGACGTCACTGTTTACTATTTTTGACACGGAGAACAATATGGCGGCGGCTTGAAATTAACATGGGAATTTCCCGTAGACTTTTTATTTTTCATATTGCGTTTTGATGGCAGCTGATAGGGTAAGTTGAATTGAATTTATAGTCACAATGTACGACTAAAGGAGGTAAATTCTCGGAAATAATAATTTATAGCAAAATTCTCCAGACGACAGAATAAATCGCCAAAACAGGGTGCTCTGGAGTTAGTGAACAGGACAGTAGTGACCTTGACGTACATATTTGACCTACTTTTCAAAAATATTAAGAATGAAAATATCTTTTGATTTGTAAGTGTTAGGACTTTGATATTTCACACATGTATTCCTTATGGCAAGGCCTTTTAACAAATACCATAAATTTTTACCTTATGACCTTGACCTAGATATTTCACCTACTTTTCGAAAAAAACATAAGATTCGCTTTATCTTTTGATTGGTTAGTGATAGAGCTTTGATATTTCACATGTGTATTCCTTGAAGCAACGTCTTTCTACACATACCATAATTTTTGACCTATTGACCTTGACCTACATATTTGACCTACTTTTCAAAAAAAAAAAGAATGGATATATCTTTTGATTTGCAAGTGTTAGGACTTTGATATTTCATACGTGTATTCCTTGTGGCAAGGCCTTTCTACACATACCATAATTTTTTACCTTATATTTGACCTACTTTTGGAAAAAAGATAATCTTTTGATTTGTAAGTGATATGGCTTTGATATTTCACATGTGTACTCCTTTTAAGATTGTACATATCTTTTCATTGGTAAGTGATAGGGCTTTTGTATTTCACACGTGTATTCCTTGTGACAAGAACTTTCTTCGCAGACCATAATATTTGACCTTGTGACCTTGACCTATATTTGACCTACTTTAAAAAAAATAAGAATGGATATATCTTTTGATTGGTATGTGATAGGGCTTTGATATTTCACACGTGTATTCCTTGTTGGAAGGCCTTTCTATACATGCCATAACTTTTTACCTTTTGACGTTGACCTGGCCATTTGACCTTCTTTTCTTAGAAAATTTCTTAATTGGTTGGTGATAGGTCTTTAATATTTCTAATGATTAGACTCATTTATCCTTAAGTGGGGGAAAATGATCTGAAAAGGGGGCATGAGTGAAAAATACGCACACATACAACACACCCTCACCATCATAAACACACTTACATTCAGTGATATATCCAACATCCTAGATTGAATTATCTGAAAAAAATCTTTCACGGAAATGAAGTTTAAACTTTGCTTTATCATGCTGTGTAAGCCTGCTTCGTTTTTTGGGGAAAATGCTTCGAAAATCAGCGGGAAATGTTTATTTTAGATAGCATGGCCAAATTATAATACATGTAGCAAACATTATAAATTTGATAGTTTTTCTTTGTATATTGAGGGAGGCTTACTTAATCTTGAGGGTTGATCTTGAATTTGCTCATTTTATAAAATAATTTCCATTTCCCTATTTTAAACACATCAAGAGAGAAGAAATATTGGAGACACAAACAACATTTCGAAATCAACATATTACAACCAGCCAAAGAGCTGTTCAGATAAGGGCTTGATTTAGCCCTGAAATCTCTCGATTATTTCTCGTGCGCCGTCCTTCTAATTTAGATAAAATTTGGTCAGGATAGAAATATAATTTAAGAAAAAAATCTAAGATTCCTAATATGTATTTTATTTGCATGAATTGCCGGTTGAAGTTGTAGGGGTACTGATGACAGAAAACGATGAAAATGGAATGAAAATACACAAAAATGCACTATTTTATGCATTTGTTATGCTTATTATGCTTTTTTACCTTTTCATGTCAAAACTACATAAGAGACATTAACGTTGAGGTTTTTGTATCAATATAGTCGGCAAAATCTGGAATCCGGAAACTGAGAAAAAAAATTATTTCGTACTTATCTGTGCGAAATAGACAACTTTCTCGTTCCTTCCTTCCAAACGGTAAGATATTTGATAAAAACATTCTGAAAAGATTGATCCATGATATAAAAAGATAAAAATTGCAATAATAACCTACTTTATCGCTCTAAAGACAAATTTAATGAAATCTATTGTTGATCTAAGGATCAATGATACCCCCGCCCGGCATATTTTACATATAAGCAATGTATAAAAAGTTTGAAGGTGCACAATTCAACACAAAATTGAGGAACATGACCCTTTATTTGAACTTGACCTGTTTTTCTAAAAGTAAAGCTATATCTAAGAAATAAATATATTTCCTGTTACATTTTTCATTTAGATGTCAGGCAAGCACAAAATATTGAATTTTTTTCCAAGTTTGAAGGGGAACAACTCTGCATAAAATTGAGCCATATTCAAACCTAAGCTGTAGTTTTTGATATAGTAGCTACATTCAAGAGATGAAGTTATTATCTGTAACAGTCGTCCTTCTTATGTCCAATAACCACAAAATTTTGAGTTTGTGTAAGTTTCAAGGGGCATAACTCTGCACAAAATTGATGGACATGACCCATATTTAAAGTTGACCTGTATTACCAGGTTTGAAAGGTATATGCAAGGAATGAATTGATTATTTGTATCAGTATTCCTTTAAATGTCTGGAAGCCACAAAATTGTGAATTTTTTCTAAGTTTCAAGAGGCATAACACTGCACGTAATTGAGGGACATGACCCATATTCGAAGTATTTCTTGGTGTAATAGCTATATGCAAGAAATGAATTGATTATCTGTAACGGTTTTCCTTTAAACATCTGGAAACAACAACATTTTGATTTTTTCTAAGTTTCAAGGGGCATAACTCTGCAAGAATTTGAGGGACATGACCCATATTCGAACTTGACCCGTATTTCTTGGGGTAAGAGCTATATCCAAGAAATGAATTGATAATCTGTAACAGTTTTCCTTCAAATGTCTGGAAACAACAAAATTTTGAATTTGAATTTTTCTAAGTTTCAAGGGGCATAACTCTGCACAAAATTGAGTTATATGATCCATATTTGAACTTGACCTGTATTTCTTGTTGTAAATGCTATATGCGGGAAATGAACTGATTATCTATAACAGTTTTCCTTTAAATGTCCGGAAACAACAAAATTTTGAATTTTTCTATGATTTCAAGGGGCATAACTCTGCAAAAATTGAGGGACATAACTCATATTCGAATTCACCTGTATTTCTTGGTGTAAGAGCTATATCCAAGAAACGAATTGATAATCTGTGACGGTAATCCTTCAAATGTCCGGAAACCACAAAATTTTGTATTTTTCTAAGTTTCAGGGGGCATTACTCTGCACAAAATTGAGGGACATGACCCATATTCGAACTTGACCTGTATTTGTGGGTGTAAAAGCTATATATAAGAAATGAATTAATTATCTATAACGGTTCACCTTTAAATGTCCAGGAACCACAAAATATTGTATTTTTCTAAGTTTCAAGGGGAATCACTCTGCACAAAACTGAGGGACATGACCCATATTCGAACTTGACCTGTATTTGTGGGTGTAAAAGTTATATATAAGAAATGAATTGATTA
The DNA here is from genome assembly GCA_033119305.1 of Pinctada imbricata. NCBI lineage: Eukaryota > Metazoa > Mollusca > Bivalvia > Pterioida > Pteriidae > Pinctada > Pinctada imbricata. Next base: position 29,221,852 of record VSWD01000012.1, on the reverse strand, counting down.
TCTATAACGGTTTACCTTTAAATGTCCGGAAACCACAAAATTTTGAATTTTTCTAAGTTTCAAGGGGCATTACTCTGCACAATATTTCTTGGTGTTATAGCTCTATGCAAGAAATGAATTGATTATCTGTAATAGTTTTCCTTTAAATGTCCGGAAACCATAGGTGGGACGGACGGACGCACGCACGCATACCCCCACCATTATATGGCGGGGGTATAAAAAAGTCACAAATGCCCCCAATTTCGTTTTTCTCCTGTGGGATATTGTCCCCCCTCTCGCTTCAGAACCCCACTTGGCCAGAAAATATGTTTTATTTATATACACCTTTGGTGAAATGGCATTTTCAAGCAAGAGGGGGGGGGGGGGGGGGGAGCGATGTTGTATAAAACATTTTAAGTTTTCACTTCATTTCTGTGAAAAAAAAACTTAACCCAAATATCGGTCTTATTTTGAATAAATTATCCCTTCTGACAGCAGATTCAATTGTTTACCAAGTTACTTTTATTTTTACCGAAAAAAATTCTCAAATTTTGCATCTTGAAATTTCGACTATTCAGGACAGATTGTACGCCTTATCTTAACAGCTCCTTTTATTGGCATAACCAGCCTTTCTAAAATATCAGACACTATCAGTGAGTTTATCTAAAATTTAAGATCCTAATCTTTAGGATGCACAGCAAATCTTCCACTAATGTCATATTCAGGGCAAATTATAGAGCATAAAAAAGCTCAATTTTGCCAATTTTTCAATTTTATATGCTATTGCCATGGTTACCAGCTGACATTGAAATATTTTTGTCAATTTATCTTCTTTCATTGGTACCTACTTATGTGTGAAATTACATGAAAATCGGATACCGTACGTGTTTAAATTGTTGAAATGGTTACGGAGAATTTGTAATAATTTCAATATGCATAATTCTTTCAAATCAAGTACAACCACATCAACGATAAGAGTGTCGAGAAAAATAAGCATTTCGTCAAAGTCAAAATTTCTCTCAGATGTATCCTCCTCCACAGCTAGCTTGTACATCGCAGAAGGTAGTAGGTGTTGAGAAGTATATACTTTCTGAAGAAGCTTCTGTAATCAGTCCTTACACTTTGCTTTGTTTTAAAAGGTGTTTACATTTTTGTAACTCAGATGTTTTAGAATGGCATCTATCGGTGTAAAAACTGTTGATCGTCTCTCAGTTCCCATATCGACGTAACTAATGGCTATGCCAATACAGTACAATTCTTCTTTTTCATTCTTAGCAAAAACGGCAGAACCAGAATCTCCTGGCAGAAAGAAAACATCGCCTACATCTTCAATTCTGTGTTGGCCTTTCATAATCTTGATTGAAGAAGCGCCGTTGCCGAAATATCTCACGCGAAGATCTTCAACCCGAACTTCTACAGTGCCAATGTTGAGAAATCCCTTCGTAAAACCAGTTGAGCCTCCAGATTTAAATACCATTTTGCCATGATCTTTTAGTTTCAGTTCTTCTATATGATGTATTGATGATAACTTTGGGGGACTGCCTTGTGTGAACCCTAGAAGATACGCATACATATATGTAAAAAGCATAAAGATAAAGAGAGAAACTCAAAACACTAAAATGAATTTAGCACTTACATTTTCGAAGCTCGGCGGCTTCTTCTTCGGGATAAAACTAAACCTGCATTCAACAACAATAAATAAATGTTGCAATGTAGTTAAAGGCATGTTATAAAATCAGAGAAGTCAAAAACTCAAAAAAAAGCCGCAATGTTAGGCAGACAAATAAAAAAAGAGATGTGGAAACCACCCTTTATGATTTCACATAATGGCTAGCAAAGGAATCGATGCGAGAAAAAAAAAACGAAATTAGACCGCCATCTACAGGTTATTCGGTAAAGCTTCGGACATGAAATATCTATTGGTATATCAACACTCTTTCTCGATTGCTGTAAGAAATAAGAGCTCCAAGGGGGTAACGTCGCTCTCCTGAGTTGCAAATAAAATAATGGTAGTCGAAAATCCGGTTGAAACCCTTGAGTATTTGCTTACGTGAAGATTTCAAGACATTATGTCGAATATTAGTTTTGGAGATGTCAAAAATGCGTCAGCCAATCAGAGCCATCGATGGCCACATGAACGATCGACACGAAAAACAATTTTCTTTATTTTTGTTTTGTTTTTTTTTAATTTTAAACACAACAGAAAAGCTTCAGCTAATCAGATCCCTCGGTGGTCTTATTTGTTAACCGATATTCGAGAAACACAAACTTAGTAGAGGACCCTGAGTACTTGCTTCCTGTAAGGTTTCTTGAAATTCTATGCAGCGGTTGCAGAGGAACTAGAATTTGCAGATCCATCGATTGCCATATTTGTTGACCGATCAGCACGAAAAACACAAACTTGGTAGAGGATCTTTAGTTCTTGCTACCTTGTACGTTTCGTGAAATTCTTTGAGACTTTGAGACTGAATAACTGTTAGGTACTTCTTTGATGTTTATTGCAGCAGTTGTAATGTCGAATTCCAGCCAATCAGAGCCCTCGGCGGCAATATTTGTTGACCAATAGGCACGGAAGACAAAACCTTGGTAGAGGACCTAAGTTCTTACTTCCTGTAAGGTTTCGTTAGATGTCGAAAAAGTTAGATGTTTACGCCGGACGACTGACGGTGCGCTTTGACAAAAGATCACTTTAGCTTCCCTCAGTTGAGCTTAAGATAAAGAAGACTGAAGAAAAATGGACAAATGAGATGAGAAACCAAAATACACACAACACCTTTTAAACTAAGTAAAACAAGAGAAGACAAACGTCCATACTGTAGGACAGCGACCAGTGAACTGGACATGCGTGCGTCAGTATGAATAGAAAGTTATTCGACAAGAGAATCGCCAAAGGAGAAACTGAAATCAGAGGCCAAAGGCGCCAAAAGGAGACCACTTCTTAATACGTCTCTCAAGATCATCCTAATACTTTCAGTTTGTCGATATGAGCTTCCGTTCTAGAGACGTTCCTCAGAGGGTACCCTCCTTAACTTACGTTTTCCTTTAGTGGTGCCACCTGTTCACGGATCAGGACGGAAAACTTCGACACCTTAAGTACGTTATTCCTACCAAGTTCCATTAAAATATCTTCAGTGGCTTTGAAGAAAAGGACCAATATGTAAAAAATACCCACATCTTCTTTGCAGAAAAGAAATATGAAAATTCAGAAAAATTAAATGTCCAATCCAACACAACATAAAATTCATTGAATGACTAACAAATGACTAATATGCTGTAAATGAGAGCACAAAACCATATAGTTAAAGAGTTAAGCGACGAAACGGCTAATAAATTAGGCAATTTCTTTGTTATTTCCTGTTTTGTGTCCATCTGCGATAGGTTTTGATCCCAAATATGTAATACAAAACAGAACTGCAATAATAAAATCGTTTGCAAATAAAATGCAATTATTATTTATTTACAAAAATAAGAAAGAAATTGTAAAATTATGAAGTATTGCAACAATTCAAGACATCGCATTTCATGTACCTATCATTCATTTTTTGACTTAAATCTGTGAATAATCAAATTTCTTTCAGATTTAACATAGTCACATACAAAGAATATGTAACTTTGTTATATATGCTTGTTTGGTGGTTTTTATCCTGGCTAACTGGTAGCTTTCTCAAATTCAAAAGGACGCAAAACAGAATAAAAAGGAGATTTGTTCATAGCATTTCTGATAAGGTTCATAATGACGTGAAAAACTTGACTTCGAATTGGAATGAAAAAAAAATAAACTCTCGGTAAAACATTAGTATAGATCATCTTAATGCCTACCTTTTGTCGATATGTACCCCGGATCTGAAGAAAATGGTCAAGGTGGGGGAGGGGGGGGGGGGGTACAGTACTGCAACCCACTTGTTTGACAATTCTATCCACTTCTATCCTACATCCTACATCCTACATCCACCTCTTTTCCACCTAATCCTATCCTATCCCATCCTATCCTATCCTATCCTATCCAATCCAATCCAATCCAATCCAATCCTATCCTATCCTATCCTATCCTATCCTATCCACCTCTATCCAATCCTATCCACCGGAAGCTTGCGGCGTGCTATTAATAGATATAAACTTGTACATTTCTACATGCAGTGTAGCAACATGGATTCATCACATCTAATACATGTAATCATGGTAATAATGACGTTTTAAAAATACATGTGGGCAATATCTTATTCAAACACATATCTATAAGACATAATAAATTTTCATGAATAAAATATAAAATAGAAGAATGAGATAAAAAAAAATGAAAGTGTAATTTTTTTATTCATTCTATTTCTCGATGCAAAGGGACAGAGACGTATTAATACGTCCCTATGTGTATAATTCAGTTATATACGTTCCCGATCAATACCTTGGGCAAACTCACCCATGCGTAAACGGTACCTGCACCTTCATACATGCCGTAAATTAAGAGTACATGGTGATGCTCGAGACCATATCTCGGGGTGTTTGAAAATTGTGTACCAACCTTTACATATAACAGAGATATGTAATTTATATTTTATCATATTAGTTATATATGTCCCTGATACCTGTATGCAAGAATTTACTTCTGTACACAATTTCACGAAAAGTGCTCCCCGATTTTAATTTTTGAAAATTTATAAACTCTGAAATATACAAGTCTTTCTATAACGTACTTGTACATGTAAAAGCGGAGGCAGTGGCGGATTTGCGTCCCCTCCCCTATTATTTTTGCCTATTTCAATTAATATCGGCAAAATACGCCCCTTGAACCCCCGGCAAAGGGGCCACTGGATCCGCCACTGGGAGGGGTAGCATTACATTCTTCAATGATTGTTTAAAACAGATTCGATCAATCTTCTGCATTTTGCTATGGATAAGGTTTTGTATGAGGCCATCGAACGTCAAATAAATCATTAAATCATAAACATATTTATTCCATTTGACTATGTATTTGTTGTCAATTGCCTCAATATGTGTTTTATGATGAGATTGAAATAAACTTGTAAACTTGTAAGGCATAACTTCAACAGTCAAAATAGAAACTATTTTATTTCCACCGTAAATCTAAAATTTTGCCAAGGGTTCCAGCCTTATGGCTAAGAAAAAAAAAAGATAAAGGAAAAAAAATAGAGGGATTCCGGCCCGGGGAAGGGGTCCCACTAGATCCGCGTTTAGACAACCTTAATTTAAAAACATAGACTTTATTTATATTGTACAACGTTTAGCAAACCTTATTTATACTCCACATACCTATAAGTTCTCCACTCTATGATATAAATAAGACTCTCGGCTGTCGATCATCACCATGCGCATACTTGTCACATTTTTTTCGGGAGATATTTTTTTCATTATTTATTTCAGGATCCCCCCTCTCTCCTTGTTTGTTTTCTCATTCAACGTCTAATTTTATTGCAGGTAGTCCTTCTCTTGAATGATTTAAATTTGAAGAACTTTTGTTGAATTCATATAATTCGCATGTAATCTATGTGAAGCATGCACTTTACGCTGTCAGTACTCTTGTTTTGGCTAATCAATAATCAAATATTGTCTACCTGGGCATGGCGATATCATGCCTGGTTGATTTTCACACCTTGCACGTCACTCATGTACATATCGATTGATATGTTTGTATACTTGTCAAAATTTCACCTGCTTTGGACAGATTATTGAATGAATGTAACAAACAAACGATAATCTAATTGACCTATGAAAATCAGTTTTCATCGGATTATGAAGTAAATCAAGGACTTATATAAATGTAAGATATGCAAGACTCGTTTTCTAATATCTATATTCTTTACATTAAAACATGTACAAAAAAACCGACACGGCAAACGTTCGTTTAAACTATAGGTGGCAAACAGGTATATCAACGCTAAATGCTTGATAATTGAGATAAAGAGGCGGAAAAAAAAAACACATGATGATGCATTTTCTGATTTCCCCTATCTCCATTATTTAACTACAAAATGCCATCTACATGTATGTCATGTAACGATATAAGATAGTTCCATGCTGCATTATTGTCTACATGTACGATGTATAGGCAGATGTATATCTCGTTTGGCGTTCACCGGTTTACTTTTGGAATTCAGTGGGGAAAAAAGGTTGTTTATTTTATTACTACATGTAGGCTAACCTCCTAAAAGTCATGTAGTTTTTCTTTCTAGTTTTGTTTAGGTTTTTTTGTCATTATTTCATTGATTTGTGTTTCTGTGCAAGCGCGGTTCTAGGGGGAGGGGGGGGGGGGGTTCCGGTCCACCCCTGGAATTTATGTACCTTAATTTTCTATCAACTATGCTATAACTTTTTTTTGTAAATTCAGGACTTGAAATCATCATTTGCCTATTGAAGTCGGACGTGTTTCCAGAGATGAAAGAAAATGTATAAAATGTAATCAGCATGGATTCGGAGATGAATTTTCATTTTAAATTGTTCATTTTCAAGAGAAGAAGGAAAGCGATTAATTCCAAACAGATTAAGAAGAACAACAAATATAATATCATTTAAAAATATAATGGCATCTAAGAAACAATCTGTACTTAGAAAATTATGTATCTTCTTTATCCGTATCATAAATAAAGTTTGCCCCCCCCCCCCCTCCCCCATAATTTTCCCCGTATTGCAAAATCACATGCTTATCATGAAATTTTATCATTATTATGTTATTAAACTGTCTCCATAAAATCTTTTTTGGGTTGTTAATCAAAAATGTTTATGACTGTTTTTGGTTTGCAGGTCACAAAATATTTTATGTTGACGCCACACTTCTCTATCATTTATGTGATATGTTCACGCATGCATATAAATATGCTTTGTATATTATAACATCATTGTACTGTCTATTTCTCTAATATACTTTTGTAAAAAAAAAGTGATGAGAATAAAGTATTGATCGATTGATTGATTCTTTTCAACTGATGTAGCTTTCCTATACAGTCTATATACATTATACACCTTGGTCAATAAACAACGGCACTAAGAGTAATGAAACTGAAAAAAAGATGTATCAAAGTGGCATTATTGTCTAACTGTTTTATTCAAATTCTGAAGAAAATGCCGGTTTTTTTTTTTCATACGATTCATCTTTGTCTGGATACCCGTCCTTGATAAATAAATAAAAAAAAAGACGGACTTATTTGGAACCGTATGAAGTAGCAGAACAAGGTGCCAGCATTTTTTTTTTTGCACTATCGGTTTTCTAACATGTTGTTTTTTTCTGAAACTCCTATCGTAAATAACTATATTTTTTTCCTATCACACGACTTCATAGGCAAGATACTATACAAGAAGCCATATTTATAGTTTTAGGAGATAGGAAAGGAGTTGTATTTTTTTGGTGTCATCCTGATTGTCCAACATTTATATAAAAAGGTAAAAATGTGGTATATTTTTTGTTGGACAATCAGGATTTTAGGTAGTACCAATTACATTGTTTGCATAATTACATAGTTAATTGATCTCATTGATCTTGCCGCTAATTGGCTCAGGTAAATGTTGGACAATGACAATTCTTCATTCTCATAAATGGACAGATATGCCATAACCTCATGAATTTTAAATAAATAAGATAAAACACGTATACTAAGTACATGTATCTTAAGTATTTTTAAAACTTTTTCTTAAAGTACTTTTACCACGGACATATATACATGTACGTCCCTGCTTCGTCACTATTTCATGTCGTCAGTATCACAGGTGCCTGCAGATATGATCGTTTCCAACCCCTCCCCCCCTCTTTCTTTGTCAGAATCATGGCTAAAATGGCCGTTAGTAAAGGAGGGGGATTTTTTTTTTCTTTTTTCCACTTCTTTACTCCACGGCAATTTTAGCCATAATTCTGAGAAAGAAAAAAGGGGGAGGGGAACGATCATATCTGCACGCACCTGTGGTCAGTATGAACATTTACGGACTATATTTGATAAAACAAATTTTTCGTTGGAAATAGACATGTTGGCGGCTTTTATGAGATTAGCGGAGAATTACACTCATATTTTTTTTATCTCAAACTAGCAGACAGACAGCATGCGAGTAAGACAGACAGCAGACATAACCATCCATATTAAAATTTACTGATTCTATAACAAACATTTAGTATATAAGAGTTGCATGCACATGAACAACCTCCATTTTACTCCAAAAAAGAGGGGAAAAGTAACTTTTTTTGCTAGTACCATATAAATCGATTGTAAAAGCATGGAATACATATACATGTATAATATACAGGAATCGCTTGCATTTTATAGAAAATATCAAGAAATCTGCTCCTTATTTTAAACTGCTATGTAAGACTTGAGCAGACATCTCCCCATTTCTACTCAAAAGGGTACAAAGACGGTTACCATGTTTACATTCTGGTCAACACAATAGCACATAGAGTAAATAAACAGTTATAGCTGCCCCTAATACCTTTTGAAACAATTTCTATTAGTACATCTAAACTGAAGAACTTTAAAATTGATTAAGAAGTCACCTAGAAATTGTTAAGGTCATACATGTAGGACTCATTGTCAAGGTTAATTAGATTGTGTTATACCAAAGTTGACAAAATTCTGAGGCTTTTCGTAAAAATGATGGGTATAAACTCAGAAATCATGTAATATTGGAGTAAAACAAACTCAAACACAGTGATATTGGATCTGCAAAGCTCTTTAAAAAATCTATGAAATCCTGAATTTGTTGTATGTATGTCATACATGATGCACGTATATAAAAAAATGAAAAAATAAATAAATATATGATTATCATTTTTTTTTTTTGCGTAAATCTCGTTTTCTAGGATTTTACTATTACATGTAGCCGATGATCTACTGAAAATAATAATTGAGAAAGAAATAAATTTTGAGTGAAACTTTAACATTTATTTGACTTTTTTATATATCAAAAAATTAACTTTGTTCGATTTGGTGAAAATAGATTTTCAAGTATAAAAAAGCCCTAATTGGTATGTTTATTTAGACAAGCAGGTGTGTTTATTTAACAAAACAGGTGCCCTTAAATTTTTTGTTGGACAATCAGGATATGGGATTTTCAAAATGTTGGACAATCAGGATTGAACCATTTTTTTTATTGAAATGTTGACTGGTCTAAATTAGAGGATAATGTCGTTGTATAGATTTTCGATAAAGGCCGACTGTGAAAATGTGTATTTCCGATGTTGGCTGAAGTTAGTCGTTGGGGGCTTCAAATTTGTTCTCATAACCAATTTTAAATGAAGTTTTTCCTCTGATAATTGCTAAATATCTATTATGAGATTTTTTTATCGTTTAAACTATCATGTATTAATTAACATATAATTTTCCTATATAAAAAAGAAAGAAAAAAAAACATGTACGCAATATCTTTTTAGCGATGATACTCATCAAATTTAAATTGGCCTGATATATAAGGCTAATACCAAAGCCACGATACTTCTGAACTTCTCTACGCTTGGATGATCACACAGTTGACCGGTCACAAGTCCGTTAGATAGATAATGATTGACAGCTCACCCGAAATCGATCAAGGGCGGGACTTAGAGTTGGGCCTCTAGAGCAGGTTGTAAATTTGCATCGGTACGTGGGGAAAATTGATACAAAAGATAAACATTAATGTTTTACAACTGATGTACCGCCGCCTTTATTTGGGGTATACAATGTGGATTGGATAACAAAATTATGTTGTTGTTGACTTTTGAACATTTTTTCATTGAATTCCAAGTCCTTTTTTTTTAAGTTTTATGTACATGGTTTACACCATCTACATTTTTTCTATTTTATTTTCATATTCTTATTGCTGATTTTGTGAGCTCATTTTTTTTGCGAACCAGTTACGCGCTATATATATCACAAATTCAAAGTTTATCTAATTAGATAAAAAAAATACATGTACATGATTATAAGAATCTTAATAGTTAAAAGATTTCGTTGAAAAACAAACCTGTATTTGATACAGTAAATCGTGTATTTTTGTTTTAGATATATAGATCAAAATACACCTGTCCACATTTTAATCAGGCGATTTAAGGCTGTGTTAACAATCAACCTATGCGTGTATTAAATCGACAGTTTATTTATAGAAAACCGCTTCCGGTGGATAGGATTGGATTGAGATGGATAGGATAGGATAGGATAGGATAGGATGGGATAGGATAGGATAGGATAAAAGTGGATAGGATAGGATAGGATGGGATAGGATAAGATTCTATCCACTTTTTATCCTACATCCTGCATCCTACATCCTATCCTATCCACTTTTTTGTCAAACAAGTGGGTTGCAGGACTGTAACCCTGCGACCTGCTGCGACGGTGCAATTTATGAAGAATCAGGACAATAAACAATGACAAATATGGATAATGATCATATCCCTATTTACATCACGTAATCGAGTATTCAGAAAATCATAAACCGAAGGCATAAAAAATCAGGATAAAACAGGAATCAAAGCAAACAAACGAAAACCTCCATCACATGAAGAATAGCGAAGTCCCGATGTGGGAGTGAGACCAGGTGCCTAGGAATAATCAGCATCTCCTGCTTGCATTCCATTCGGTAGAATTGTCACATCTGGTAACTTCAATTTCGGAACATAAATAAATAGTATAATCTTTGATTTGATGGTTCAAAAGGTCTAAGACAGAATATCATCCTCCATTCTGGAGAGAGTGACATCATAGTGTATGACGAGTTCCACATATCGACCGAACTTCCTCATTGACGATGTAACATAAACGTATCTCTGACTGGGATTAGCTTATTTAAAAGACGCCAGAATAAAATATGTATATTTGGTATTTGCTCTGCCTTAGCGTATCAACTGAGATATGAACACGCCATATGTAGGTGATGAAGGGATGTTGCTACTCAGAAAAGGAAAGTTTGTGATGCTAAAACCGAAGCCGTCATGTTTTTCGCAGGGTGAGGCGCCTATGCGACCACCACTGCCGCAGGACAGCACCACGTCCAAACAGGATGCTGAACCACCTGTCCTTGAAGCCTCCCTGACCCCAAGCATCGAACCCTGGACTGCTGATGGCTACACATCGTCCGTGTATCTGCAAGTGAAGTTGAAGTCAGAAGCTAAGCATCCCCTCCCCCAGATACCAAAGATCGAACGAACCTAGCCCTGCAAGGACAAAGAAAAATGAATAAATACTGGCTCCCGACGGAACTCCGACAACCTACCGAATGACCCCTAACCCAAATACCACAAACATGCCGTCGACAAGGAAGCCCAACATCCGAACAACATTCGTTCCAGTGTATCCATCCTCAGAACCGGACCCTTTTCCCACAAAGCAGGCCCTATTAAAGGCAGCAACAATATATCTCTATTTTCGATTGCCGTTCTTGCTTGTAAACGCATCACTTATAATTCCCGCGAGCCTTTCTTTCAATTTAACATGTAGGACAGTAGTGTAAAGTGTCCAAAAATGATAGGCTTTGATCGAATGGACTCTACTAAAACGAGTTGACTCCAGATGTTCCACAATTTCCCTCAAATTCCCTTAAATCCACATCCGGCCGATTCCGAAATGAAAACACACTGTCCAAAATTATTTTTGAAGTCCAGACCCGATTTCAGAAAAAAAAACCCTAGTGAGTAAGATTGATATAGACCTTGTAGACCTGAGGAACCAGTGATGAAACGCCGCCTGTACGGACTCTCATGCACTATATACTGTATAAGTATGACAAATCTAAAACTAAAATGTTTGTGTCAAAGACAAAGGAAGCGAGATCTGATTTGTGGTTATCTATCGTTTCAGAGGCAGATAGGTGCATTAGTATGTAAGTGGGATTTCCAGTTGTCAAATTTAAACCCAACTTCTTAACAAGACTGTCGAAATAGTACTCCTTGCAAGCAAATGTGTAACCACCCGATAACATATATGAGCTCGCTACAGCCGACAGAGCACCGACTGTATTACGCACGTCCTCTTTTCATATCCATTTACATATTCATCTGTGTTGCTTGGACCCCTGTGTTTTACGGTCTTGTTTGTGCGTGGTCATCTAACAGTGAGGAGGTTGTTTTACACCATAATTGTGCGTTCTTCGAGACCTCTGGGAAATCGGAATAGTGGGAGGGTTGTGTGCACGTAATCCAGGATAACCACACCGTCTGCTATTTACGTGGCAGATGACCGTCCTAAGTCGGCACCGGTTGCCCATTGGTCTCGTTGGTTTATGTGTAGTCTTTTATGTTTCATGTTTCTATGTTGTGAGTTGGTGTTCCTTGTCCCTTTTGCGTCTCTATCTGAGGGTATCTGTTCTGTGTTTTTTGCATGGGTGTTTTGGGATTTTGCTGTGGGTGCTGCAACCTGGTGTTGTTGGAGATCCCCTCCTTTCTTTTCTTGTCCACCGGCGCGATGACACAATGCTCCAGGAGGCAGGCAAGCCCCGGCAAGACAACACCAGGGTCCTCACAGTGAGATTTCAAGGTGTCAAATATAAACCCAACTTCTTAACAAGACTGTCGAAATAGTACTCCTTGCAAGCAAATGTGTAACCACGCGAGGCCTTGTCCACCGGCTCGATGACACAATGCTCCAGGAGGCAGGCAAGCCCCGGCTAGACAACGCCAGGGTCCTCAAAGATAGACTTAAATTTGGTGTTCACAGTTGATTTTAATCGGTAAATTCTAGACAAATGTAACCCTCTGATGGATTTCATCCATTCGGAAACGGTGTCGAGTCGCACATCTCCTCCCCTTGCCCAACGTCTTACATATTCCCCAAAAGAGTCAATAACAACTTCGAAATCCCGGTTCCATGTAAAGAAGAGTTAAAAAGAATCCTGACGATAATCTCAACAGCCCTCACAATATAGCACAAAATTAAGCGTTGACTGACCATTAACAAGCTAGATGTGGAACCAGGTGTCCGAAGGAGAAAGCATCCCCTGTTGACTTGCCGCGCCCGCCGTCTATATTTAAGCACGAAATGAAAACAATAGATTTAAAATTAATGCACTGTCTGATGTTATTAATGTCGAAGGGTTCCAACTTTATACCTTCTTGAAGAAAATTCCAAACCAATTTCCATGCACCAGACACGTGTTTCGAATATTAAATTCTCATCAGTGATGCTTTCAGTGGAGCCACCAAAAATAATTTCAGTAGCGCCCTCTTTAGTTTTTTTTAAGTTAGATTTGTACATGTCTATAAAGAAAGTGCTATGGCGACAATGTCAGGGAAATACATTCAAATCATTTACTGTCATATCCCTCGCGTGTAACTTTTTCACGAGCTCCACACTGCAAAGGGCAAAAATATATGTGTGACAAAAATGAGTTAACGAAAATCCTGACGATTATCTCAACAGCACTCACTACAGAGCACGAAATTAAATGTTGACGGACCCCTAGCAAGCTATAGGTGGGACCAGGTGTCCGGGAGGAGTATGCATCCCTTGTTGGCTTTTCTTTCTCTTTTTAAAGAAGGGAGGAGATCTCCAACAAGACCCTGTTGCAGCATCAACAGCAAAACACCAAAAGACCCGATGCAAAAGCACAAAAGACGAGTACAGCATGAGACGGAAAAGAGACACACGACATGTAAACAACAAACACAAAAGACTACACATAAACCGACGAGACCAATGGGCAACCGGTGCCGACTTTGGACGGCCATTTGTCACGCAAGTAGCAAATGGTGTGGTTATCCTGTATTACGTGCGCACAACCCTCTCACTTCTCCAATTACCCAGAGGTCTCGAAGAACGTACAATTGTGGTGTAAAACAACCTCCTCACTGTAAGATGACATCACACAAACAAGACCGCGAAACGTAGAGGCCCCAGAGACAAAGATGAATATGTAAATGGATATAAAAACAGAGCATTCGTAATACAGTCAGTGCTCTGCCGGCTGTAGCGAGCTTATGTATGCAATCACCCGAGGAGTCCGACTGACATTGAGAGAGGACAGGTGGTCGGGGCCCTGTCTTCTCTAAAGAGGTTTGGACAGGGCCCGTCATGGAGTCCCGTCGTCACATTCAGTCATAGTGCAAGTCTCAAGGATGCGCTTGTACAAGACTGTAGATTGGTCAAGTACCAAGCCTAGTGTCCATCTGGTGACATTAGGATCGTATCCACGGTATAAAAGGCGTTTGATGATTCTGACGCATTTTCGATGGTTATTCTGCCTATCTTTGATCCTTTTTATTTTGGTTATCATATCACGATAAAAGACAGGTTGTGTAATACCCATAGTAATGTACTCTGTTGCATGTATTAATCCGAATTTTAAAAGAAGTTGACTGTAATTTTTGTAAAATTTCCAGAAAGTTTTAACTAGTTTATGATAGCGGAAACCTTGACCTAAAAGTTTTTTGGTAATTTGTAAATTTCTACTGTGAAAATCCAAAATATCAGTACATGCTCTAGCGTACCGGATGAGCTGTGATATATAAATGCCGTATGACGGTAATCTTGGAACATCACCGTCAAGCCAGGGGAAATTTACTATGTTGAATCCAAAATCATCCCTTTTGTCATATACACTTGTATGAATCTTGCCATTTACAATTTTGATATTTAGGTCCAAAAACGGTGTTTCTGTTTTTGAAAGGTTTGCCTTGTTAAGGGTTAATTCTTGTGGATAAATTCCATTCTTATATAATTCAAAAGCAGGATTGTCAATGGTTAGAATATCATCCAGATACCTAGAAGTATTATTGAAACATTTCAGCTCAAAAGCAGATTTTTTCTGCTTTTGAAGATTTTGGATAAATTCTTTTTCATAAGTGTATAAAAATAAATCTGCAACAAGAGGCGCACAGTTAGTACCCATAGGAATTCCTACATTTAAAATTTAATTAAAAAAACATTTTGGTAGGGGCTCGCATTCTGGCCGTTTGATTAAACCTTAGATCATTGACGGATTAATGAAAATAAAAACTAGAAACGATGAAACACGAATGCTCCAGTTGGCATCTTTATCAGTATAAACACAATATTCTGTTAAGTAGGTCAAATTAGATGGACAAGAGTTAATGCTTAATGTTTTTAAAGTTCAAAGGTCAAGTCAAGGTCAAAAGATACACACTTATAATTTCAGTGGAAAGGTCTTGTCAGATACACATGTGAAATAAGAAAGCTCATCACGTATCATTCAAAAGTTTTACCCAATGGTTTTTCAAAAGTAAGTAAAGGGTCAAGGTCACAAGGGCAAAAATTTTGGTATTAATTAGAAAGGTCTGATCACAAGGAATACACATGTAAAATAGATTGCCAACTATTGCAAAGGTACGACAAATGTTAAAGGAAAACAGTCAGACTAACAGAGAAGCCCACACACTTTGATTATGGGGGCATAAAACCTCTAAAGACATACACTATAATGCAAAATAAAATAATTCGATACAAAGGCCTGCCAAACATAATTATTTCTTCTCGAATCTGCTACTGTAAAGGCATTCGCTTCGGGTAATTTTTGCGTTTCTTAAAATAATTTTTATCGCAAAGATAACCTGCGTGTGAAAATTACAACAAGTTTAAAAGGCTAAAGGGAATACACCCATTTTTTCCCAAAACTACCCTCGCGCATACAATTCGCAAAAACAAATATTCCCCCACTGTGACCCTTTACCAATATGGTGTCTGATGCATTTAAATTGTTTTGCCATTTTTGTCCAAGAAGAGTTTGGACATTTTCATTTGTTGCACGGACCACGTTGTAGACGGTAATCAGCAACTTGACGTGAAGACTTCAATTCAAACGTAACGACTTCAATTTCAGCATTACAAAATTTCCTTTTCTGAGTAGCAACATCCCTTCATCGCCTGCTTATGACGAGTTCATATGTCAGTTAATACGCTATGCCAGAGCAAGTACCAAATATACGGATTTTGTTCTGAGAGCTAGGCGTCTTTCAGATAAGCTTCTCAGTCAGGGATATGTTTGTGACCGACTAACATCTTCACTGAGGAAGTTCTACGATCGATATGTGGAACTCATCATACACTATGATGCCCCACTCTCCAGAATGGTGGATGATATTCAGCAGTTTGGGTCAGGTAAATGTCATGTTCCCTGTGATTGTATGTATAAGGTGAAATAATCACTTTCCAGCTGTGCTGCCTTAAAGGAGCCTTGATTTTGCCTTAATTCTTATATTTTGCTATTTCGGAAACTCATTTCTTCAGAAACTAACCATAAAAATTAAAGTAGGGTACTATTTTAGCAAACCCCCACAATGCTATTTTGGACATTTGACTGTGCTGCTGAATCACCACTACAATCGCGCACTCACTAAAAATAGATTAATTGAAATTCAAAAGAATCAAATTAGAAGGCGCCCCTGAAATAAGGTTTGGCTGTTTGTGAAAATAATTTAGGCTGAATGCGTTACGGTCGCATTATAATAATAAAAATGTGTTCTTGCAAGCAACATCATTAATATAATCGGTCAAAAATAAAAAAGCGTACTATTTTTTTTTCTGGAAGGGAAAGAATTATAATTTAAATGACCTTGATCAGACAATAATTATAATCCAACTTGCTTTTTAAAGACGACATTATTATTTTTACATCACATGGGCTAGACAATAAAGATGTTGCAGAATCATGCTTGATGACGACATTTTTATTTTCACAATAATGATGACTCTAGATAAAATTATGGAAAGCCGTAGAGTACCCCTACATTATTATTATTTTTCCTTACAAAAATACATCCAAATAAAAATGTTGAACCAAAAAATAAAGATGCTCCTTTTTTCTAGAACGACATTATCTTTATTTTGATCCAAAATAATAATCTTTCTACTGGCTCAGTTTTTTTTTTAGTTTATCTAGAGTCATCATTATTGTGAAAATAAAAATGTCGTCATCAAGCATGATTCTGCAACATCTTTATTGTCTAGCCTATGTGATATAAAAATAATAATGTCGTCTTTAAAAAGCAAGCTGGATTATAATTATTGTCTGATCAAGGTCATTTAAATTATAATTCTTTCCCTTCCAGAAAAAAAAACTAGCACGCTTTTTTTTATTTTTTACCGATTATAGTAATGATGTTGCTTGCAAGAACACATTTTTATTATTATAATGCGACCGTGTTTATTTTATTACAAAGAGAGATAACGCTGACTTCGGTTCACCAGAATAATAATAACGCTGCACAAATCTATGCCTGCATCATCTCGAGTGTGACGGATGCATCATATCAAGCGTAACAGATTCAAGCGTCAAGACGATCGAGTTGGATCGACGTTATTGCTAGAGTTATCTTTCTTTCCTCATTCGGTGGAAAGTAAAAGGCCGCGGACCATTCCCAATACAGTTGTAAATGGGCGCATTGATCTTTGGTTTCAGGGCCCTTATTCAAACTTTATCTTTGATCTATGACTGCTTAGGATAAGAACAAAATATTGTTTCAATCGACCAATTGGAATCTTTAAAAAAATAACACAGTATTGTGTAATGAATATGGGCGGATCCAGGGTTTTCATTGGGAAAGGGGGGGGGGGGGGGGTTGAACAAAACCAAAAAGAGGAAAGGTGTCTGGGAGTGCGTGTATCCAGGGATGAAACCTGGTAGGGTCTCAGAGGGGCACGCAAAATTGATTCATTTACAATTTTCAAAACCTCTTTCAAAGAGAGTAGCTCTGTGTATGTGTAGGTTAGGGGTGTGTATTTGGAGGGGGGGGGGTATAGTTTGCCCCCTCCTGTAAAAGGGCTGGGGTAGGGTGGGGCTTGGATGAAAACCCTTTTCACAATTCCGACTTATGGTACCAGTTTCTGTATCTCCCTTTGTGACCATGACCTTTGACCATGACAATCAATTGGGGTCCCCCCCCCGCCGTTGACATCTAGCATGCAAAGTTTGAAGAGGATCGGAATTAAATTGTGACCTCTAAAGTATCTATGGGCTCTTTGTATGGGCCTTTGTGGTCATGACATTTGACCTCTTACCCTTAAAATCAAAGTTTCACCACTTGCATGAAAAGTTTAATGAAGATAAGAAGTAAACTTCGACATTTAGAGCGTCTACATTGTGACCTTGACTTTTGACCTCTGACCTTGAAATCAAATAGGTGTTGTCCTCTCCCCATGGACAACTTTGAATTCATGCAAAGTTTGATGAAGATCGAATTTCAAAGTAAATTGTGACCTCTAAAGTTACCACAAGCTTTTTTCTGGCTTTGATCAACCAAAAAAATATTACAATGATTCCTTAAATGATAACAAGAATTTGGAGTACAAAAACAGGTGCTTTAATGAAATTCACAACTTTTGTAAAGCAGTAAAAACATGCATAAAAGGGCCTTTAAGTGCCCAAAACAGTGCCGTTTGATACCCTGTTTCGGCCCAGTTCTTCATCATGTATAGGAAAGGCATCCGAGATTAATTCTAAAAAAAAACTTTTCAAACATGTATAATAAAAAGGATTGAAAGAAAATAATCAAAGTATTTCAAATTAAAAAAGTACCTGTTTTCATCGTAACGAAGCCTACAAATATACCTCGTCCTATCAATTTTGCCCGATTTTTGAAACTTCAGAAACCATTACCATGGCAAAGACAACGCTTTTGAAAAAAAGTGGGGTTGGTTTGCATACTAGTACTTCATATTGAACTTCTATACCAAAAATCTCTAAAATCGATGGCAAGCCGTGCCAACATGTCATTGAAATTCTTTGGTTCTTACGGAGAATTGTTGTTAAACGTAATACATGTATATTTCCGTTCGATCTCTCACTTGGAAATCGATGTGCCTCTAGATTTTTCAGTGTGCCCTATGAAAAATCCGTGATTTTGTTTGTTCCTTCTTCAATTCTCGTTTTATATTGGGGTTTGAGGAGCTAAGAGCTAATTCATCAATGGTTCCTTCAATGAATTCTAGTAGTTTTATTCTTGATATAATCGTTAGATTCTAGATATAAAGCAATTTCCATACACTATGCTCTATGATAAACACCGAGTTTATACCCCAGCTATTTTCGGAGCTTCTCTGTGCTTATCTCTAATTGAACCTTTGTGTGACATCACGCCGACTTAGACAATCTTGTCTGCTGTCTTATATTTTTATGCTCTCCGAAAATTTTCGGGGAGCTTATTGTCGCGATAGTCGTGTCTGTCCGCCCGTCCGTTTGTCTGTCTGTCTGTCTCTCTCCCTCCCTTAGCCCGTCCCGGCCGTCCGTCCGAGCTTATATCTCTTACATGTATATCTTTCATCAGAATTTGATTAGAATACTTCACCAAAATATTATTCAGGTCAAGGTATTTCCGATTTTTTTTAGGTACCCGAAAATGGGGGGGGGGGGGGGGGGGGGGGGGGTTAGCATATAATTTTACAGAACTGATACAAATGTACTTCGTATCTTTTCACTACATCAGCATTTTCAACATATTCCATGCAATTGTTTAGAATGATGTTTCCATTGGGACAAAGGTCACTTAAGGTCATAATGAATAAAGAAAATACGGGAGCATAGATGTCCCATGGTGAGAAAAAAAAATTCTCGTGCGCACGACCATGTAACTCGTGCGAACGACTTAGTAACTCGTGAGCACGACTTTGTAGTTTGTGCGCACGACTTTAAAATAACACGTGCGCACGACTTTTTTGTCTTCATTCCATTGGTCAATTATTTCGTGCCCACGGCTTTGTAACTTGTGCGAACGAGATGATAAACCAGTAGAAAACTAGTATCAAATAAAATGGCGTCAATTGATATGATAATGTTCATGCATGTATATTGAAATAAGCTCCTCTATCAAAAGCACAGTAAACTTCTTATTTTCTTTATTTTTTCTTATTAACAAATCTTCGGCGATTAATTCTTGGAAGCACACGGACACCCTCGGAACAAGCCCCACCCCTCGATTTCGTAAACAGAGAGAACTTTTACAAAGAACAAACGCTAGTAATACAGTACCCCAAGTCAAATGCCAGGCTCGACGGACCCTTCTCAGTATGGATCAATTTCTCCAGTTTTTATGCATATCTTTTTAAATCAAAGGTTGGCCCCAGTCCCGATGGGCTGGACCCCTTGGATATTTTCCAGATCCAAACTCATATGAATGATCATTTCTTATGGGGTGGGGACAGTCAAGCCATGCAATCTGGTGAACTTAGTTTACCCCTCGGTCCCTCTTTTAACTCCAACTTCATGGTTCCGTCATAGATATCAATATGTTTGTTTGCAGCGTACAAAGTTTCAGAACAATAATGTTGATTTGTTTTGAAATAATTCAGCGAAAATGAAGCGCGATTGGCATTATTTAATAACCACGCAATTTGTGGCAAAATTCATCACATTTTCATGTCCTCTAATTTCAAAATTGTGTGAGTGAGTTGTCTTCCTTCAACTTTGATCTAAGAATTTTTTAATGCAAAAACTTCATACTGTATTTTTAGAATTCAAATGATTTTTTTCCGAGAGGGGTGAAACAATCGGTAAAAATTGCGTAAAATCACCAAGAAAAAGAAATTTCTGGGCTCGTATTGTAATTCTATTCCTTATTCTGTGGTATTCACTAAATTAACAAACTAATAGTATGCAAATATCGATATAACGACTCGCAATAAGGCAAACACTTACCCACCAAAAAAAAAAAACTCTTTATTTTCTACGGAAGCCCGTAGGTGACAGGTATGAACTATAATTTATCTGGCGACCGCCACTTAATTATCTGGCGACCGCCACTTAATCAATCTGGCGGCCGCCACAAAATTATCTGGCGGCCGCCACTTAGTTATGTGGCGGCCGCCAGATAATTATGTGGCGGCCGCCAGATAAATTAAGTGGCGGTCGCCAGATAAATTAATTGGCGGCCGCCAGTTAAATTAAGTGGCGACCGCCAGTTAAATTAAGTGGCGGCCGCCACATAATTATGTTGCGGCCGCCACTTAATCTATCTGGCGGCCGCCACATAATTATCTGGCGGCCACCAGATAAATCTTTTGTTACATTGTATCTGGGTATTTTGTATGTGTCATATCAAAAATATTAAAAGAGAGGATGAATTTAGCACCCTAGAACAGAAAGAACATGTTATGGATTGATATTGTTTCAATCTATTGTAAATTATGTCGCGACCGCCACTTAAATTATGTGGCGGCCGCGAGATAATTATCTGGCAGCCGCAAGATAATTATGTGGCGGCCGCCAGATAATTATATGGCGGCCGCCAGATAAATAAGTTGCGACCGCCAGATAAATTATAATTCATACCTGTCACCTACAGTCTTCCGTAATTTTCCAATCCCGTGTTTTTCTCTGTATGTATACGGTGTAAGCTCAGAATAAAACATAAAACTATGCTAGACTCTGAATTTGCTATTTATACACTTGTAAATAAGTTTTACGTTAAATGAAAATAAAATTCTTCAAATATTATTCTTTTTCCTCGAAAATAATAGTAACAAAATAATGGCCGGGGGGCTGGATCCAGCATTTCGACATGCATGCTAAATTTCATCTTCACTTTATAGTTTTCTTATTTAATACGGTTATAATAAGCACAAAACCATATATAATTTAGAAGTTTTGAGATGAAAATGAGGGAACGAGGTGGGTTCAGTGCCCTCAAGAGGGGTCGAAAGGGGCGGGGGGGGGGGGGGTTGGTCGGGCGCCGTAAATTTAATGGGAGTGTATCTGTACCTCGGATAAAAAGATACAAGGTACAGATACACTCCCATTAGATTCACGGCGCCCGACCGCCCCCCCCCCCCCCCCCCCCCCCTTTCGACCCCTCTTGAGGGCACTGAACCCACCTCGCTCCCTCATTTTCATTTTCATCTCAAAACTTCTAAATTAACTCATCAAGTTACATTCTGTTCCACTATCTGCTTTCTTTAAAAAAATAATAACACTTGAACGCTTCTGTATATAACTTTTTGGTACGAAGTATGTATATTCATGAACACTGGCTCATGAATGCTGAATTCGACGTCAGGTTGAAATATCAAAAATGCACATATCAATCGTATGTGATATGTTTTATTTGAAGTATATATCGCAGAATGCACACTTAAAATTCCACAAAAAATTAAGATTCCTTAGGCACAGCCCATTTAATATTCGAAGGCGGGGGGGGGGGGGGGGGCTTGGGTTTTTTGTCGGAGCAAGAATATTTTTTTCGCCCAAGACCGGGGCATAATTGTTTTTTCTTGCAATGTTGTAGCAAGGATTTTTTTTAACAAAGTGATGCGCATATTAAGCTAAAGAATGTTTGTGTTTTATCAATAGAAATTATTTATATTTTTTAAAAATATTATGGAATCCTGTTTGGATCCCTTCGCATCATTGTGCCATCGCCGCCGATGATACGATGGCGATGCTACGATGATGTAACGATGGCGATGGCACGATGCTGCGATGTTACGATGGCGATGTTACGAAGCCATGATGGGGAAGATACGATGTTACGATGGCGAAGATACGATTTCACGATGGCGATGATGCGATGTTCACATCGTATCATCGCCATCGTACATGTAACATCTTGTCATAGCCATCGTAATATCGTGTCATCACCATCGTAGCATCGTATTATTTTACGCATGCGCGGTGGATTATTACGGATGCCCGTTAGCGCAAACCATTCTTTAAGATCCAGAGAATGTGAAATTACGGCCAAGATATTTATATTATGAGGCATTATGTACCACCTCATTTTTAGATGTAAATTTATCATTAATAAGATTTCTTTCTAGAGTGTTTTCTCATTTACAAAATGGACCATGAAAAGAGGAAATAATTAAAAGTAGTCAAAATGAACCCAAATTTTCGACAACTATCAGACAAAAATTATAGAATAGACGCAGTCCTCTCAATACCTCATGTTTAAAATGGTTCAGGTTCCATTTGTAGCCCCGACCCCTACTTCTGAGATAATCTTCCCCTCCCCTACAGATGAAAATCAGTCGAACCCCGCATAATATGAAAAGGCCAAGTCATTTGATATATAAACTTTGAACGTGCTTTTTAAGTGTTATCAAAGATACATTTGATGAAGCTAAGGCCAATTAAGGGCGGATCTTAAGGAGACAAGATTGGTTTGGTCTAGTTAGAATCTAGAATTTGCCAAAAATGCTGAAATTTCCGGTTTCTGTGGATGTATAATGCCTTATTGAAATCAGGCTTCGCCTAACAAGCTGGACCTCCCCCTCCCCCAACCCCCTTATCGTTGAAAAGACATACCAAGTAGTTTTTTCAGCTAGCAAAAGTTGCATTGAGTCATCAGGGATGTTTACAGGATTTGAGTTAAGGGTCTGAGCGTCATTGCGAAGTCCAGTTGGGAGGGGGGGGGAGGGGGGGGGCTCCTCGACGGAAGAATTATTTTTATGGTGAAGGAGCTGGCATTTGTAAGATAAGAAAATACTGAAATGAAGTATTAGCAATTAGAAATCTTGTATGGATAGAAATCATTCATTATTTTGATTAAGATAAATAAAATGAATAAATCTTACGACAGGGGACGTTTGCCAGTACGCAAAATCGTACTCGTCGTTTTCGCAAAAAAAGGAGTGTCGCTAAAAGAAGTTGGCCATTATTACATGTTTTAAAGCAAACTACTGTCGGTTAAACTCCAGAAAGCACCGATTTTAATATACATTTCATTTCAAAATTTTAGTAGATTTATACATTCTTTACAAGCACTGATCGCTATCAATGAGCATGTGTTCAGTTGGGAATGCAGGGTTATTCAATATCTCTATGTGGCCGTACATCTATGTTTGGCGAAAAACGACTGTCACAACATTTGCATGTACATGTCGGATTTTTTTTTTCGCATTTTTTATTTAGATCTTAGGTTCACCATACGCTTGATCCTTTAGTCTAATTTCATTTCTACTGCGCTTCTGAGGTCACCATTTTCCTTCATTTCTCAAAATGTTTCTCTGAGAAGGCCCCGAACTCCCGCAAACGAGAGGGAAAATCTCATAGCCTTTCGGTTCAACATATCATCCCCTTCTGTGTTGACCCCTCTATAGACGTCCACGTCGAAAACACCCTAGCTACGCCCCTCGGCAAGTGAAGGGGAGGGGATTTAATCATTACATACCACAAATCCGATCCCCTTTGCTTTAAGGGTACCTTGTCTGAAGTTTATTAGTATAATTATCAGAAAAATACCGATCAAAAAGCAAATTTTAGGTGTAGAAGGGTTACATCACTTCATGAATTTGATACACGAACAATGCTTTGGTTTGAAATTTTATAGCAAAAGTTAGGTGGCTGCAAAATTTTCTGAAAGTCGCCGCATGTAGCCTGAAAAATACCTTACTACGACGAGTTTAAAGGTGGGGAGGGGTGTGTGCCCCACTCCAATAAAATAAGCATATGGTTATTTATGCCTCTTATCGAACTTCGATGACTTTATTTTCTTTCAGTTACGCTGCTTTTCTGGAAAAAAATTCTGTTCAGGACAACATTTCTCTTATCGGAGCTTACTAATGGGCTTTCATAGTAAAACACTCGCGCATGCGTAAAATTATGCGATGTTACAATGGAGATGACAAGATGTTACGATGGCGATGATATGATGTTACGATGGCGATGACGAGATGTTACGATGGCGATGTCACACTGTTACGATGACGATGACGATGACACGATATTACGATGGCGATGACACGATGTTACGATGGCGATGGTACGATGTCACGATGTGAACATCGTATCTTCGCCATCGTAACATCGTATCTTCGCCATCGTGTCATCGTAACTTCGCCATCGTAGCATCGTAACATCGCCATCGTGACATCGCCGGCGATGGCACGATGACACGAAGCGGTCCAAACAGGATTCCATAAGATATTAATATATTACTTTGATTTTATACAAGTACTCAATTCCCTTCTAAACACTGCAGGCAGATAAAAGACCAATACAATTCTCAATAAACGAAATTTATATAAGGTACATGTATATAAGGGGGTCTGAGGGGAAGGTCCTCTAGAGAAATTTTTAAAATTGTAGAATTGTAAATTAGTGAACAACCTAAGTTTTCCTTCCAAGCTTTTAAGAACATATTCATAGAATTAGACTCTATGGGGATACATGCATTATACATATATTAATAGTAGTACATAAATATTGATAATATTTTTAAGCTTTTAAGGAAGCCCTTTCTTCATTCACATACATGTATACTTTTGATATGTTTAAATGTATGAACTTTGCAATTATTAGATAATGTTTTGATAGAAAACTATGGCGAGCGAAGCGAGCTAAAAAATGTTGATATAAATTGAAAAATTGACATAAATTGAAAACTGCGGCGAGCGAAGCGAGCTGTCTTACTCTAAAATATGCAAAGCAGCAAAAGCAATACCCAATGAAGATGAAATCAGTTAGAGTTAAAAAGTCCTACTTGCTTCAAAAATCCATCACTTTAAATAGCTTGTAAAAAGTCAAACCAGTGAAGCAGGGAATCCATCTAACTGTGATGTTCTGTTGTTGTTACTCATATCAATAAGTTTATATTCTCACTTTTAGTGAATCAACCGCAGCGACACGTAGCACCTCTTCGTATGCTGTACAGAATTTTACGAAACTTTACAGGAAGCAAGTCCTCAAGGTCCTCTACTAAGTTTGTGTTTTTCTTGCCGATCGGTCAACAAATATGGCCGGACGTCGGGCTAGTAATCTTAACATTGTTGTCAAGCCTTGCTAGGATCATGGGTCGGTCGACGTAATATACTCTTCAATATTCTGTGCTTATATTAACGAATGTCCTTATCTATGCATTGTTTACATGAATGTGGTGTTTTTAAAAAATAGATTAAAAAAAAAGTTTGTGTTTTACATGCCGATCGGTCAACAGATATGGCCGCCGATTGCTCTGATTGGCTGACGCATTTTTGACATCTCCAAAACGGATGCCCATAATTTTACGAAACCTTAAAGGAAGTAAGTACTCAAGGGCCTTTACCGAATTATCCACTACCATTCTTTTGTTTGCAACTCTGTTGATCTATATGGCCCCTTTGGGAACCTCGTTTTCTTGTTAGATTAAGTCATGATTAAGTCTATGGCCTATTCAGGAGTTTTTCTTTGATTGACGGATTTAGAAGGGGAGACGCACGTTCTCCCCTCTAAATTTGCAAAAGTCAGAGTTAAAAAAAAAAACAACACAAAACAAAACAAAACAAAACAAAACAAAAACAAAAACAAACAAATAAACAATTAGAGATTAATTACAAAATATTTTAGAATTTTATACACTTGTCAAAACTTCTAAGTCATGAAAATTCTTGTACATATAATAATCTACACATACAGCTGTAATGAAGTTTCCTTTTGATTTCATGAGAAATATTGAGCAGTGCCAGTCAAACATGCAAGTGATGAAATCCTATTTATTGGGCATGTGCGATCAATTAATGGAGGACTCCCCCCCCCCCCATATACATTTCAACATTTTGGTGTTTTTTTTTCAATTTGTTTTGTTTTTAATATTCCCATTGGTCAATTAAAACAATATTTTGTTCTTGTCCTAAACAGTCCGCTTTTTCCTTGAACCCAGAGTATTTTGGAATGGTCCGCGGCCTTTTACTTTTCACCGAATGAGGAAAGAAAGATAACTCTATCAATAGCGTCGACCCAACTCGTCTTGACGCTTGAATCTGTCACGCTTCATATGATGCATGATAATGTAGCCATAGATCGATTTGTGCAGCGTTATTATTATTCTGGTGAAATGAAGTCAGCGTTATCTCTCTTTGTAATAAAAATAAAGACGGTCGCATTATAATAATAAAAACATGTTCTTACAAGCAGCATTATTATTATAATCGGTCAAAAATAAAAAAGTGTGATAGTTTTTTTTTTTCCTTGAAGGGAAAGAATTATAATTTAAATGACCTTGATCAGACAATAATTATAATCCAGCTTGCTTTTTAAAGACGACATTATTATTTTTACATCACATAGGCTAGATAATAAAGATGCTGCAGAATCATGCTTGATGACGACATTTTTATTTTCACAATAATGATGACTCAAGATAAAATAAAAAAAAACTGAGCCAGTAGCAAGATTATTATTTCGGATCAAAATAAAAATAATGTCGTTCTAGAAAAAAGTAACATCTTTATTCTTTTTGGTTCAAAATTTCTATTTTGATGTATTTTTGTAGGGAAAAATGATGATAATGTAGGGGTACCCTACGGCTTTCCATACGCGTATGATTTACCGTCCACGAGATGTATTAATTTTTGCCAATTCAAGGAAAAATATCAGTCGTGTCTCATTTTCGATTGTAAAATGATGCAAGCAATACAGTAGAAATTATTGAGTGCTAAACTGGAAGGTATTGTAGGTGGCGCTATGATGTTTAAATCATAGATTTAATACAAATAAAATTTATTAGCATATTTTTGAATTTCTTAATCGATCCCTTTTATATGTAAAACAACATGTCTAATTATATAATCATGCGGTGGCGGATGTAGGGTCTCGGAGTAAGTATCATGAAGTATTTTTCATCTTCAGGATATTTAGATTTTTGCGAAATTGTTTTATTTCAAAATTTCATTTTAAATTCAAGTTTGATTAATTTACAAATTTTAAGACAAATTTCTAATCTAAATTTCTCTATATCGTTGTAAATAATTTTATCTTTTATCAGAGAGCGGTCAGTTAATCCCTAATTGTACAAAAATGTAAGTAAGCTGACACTTTGAGGTAAAGAAATCGGGTCTTTTATGTGTCGGTACTCTGTTTACGCGCATTGCGCAACTTGATTCCCCTGGTGGGGGAATCCAATTTCTCCGACATTTTTTACTCCGACAGTATTTACCCCGACACTTTTAACTCCGACAGTATTTACTCCGACATTTTTTACTCCGACAGTATTTACCCCGACACTTTTAACTCCGACAGTAGTTACTCCGACAGTATTTACTCCGACACTTTTAACTCCGACAGTATTTACTCCGACACTTTTTACTCCGACAGTATTTACTCCGACACTCAGTTTCTAAAAACCCGAAACATGATCAAAATTTACGTTCTTTGCAGTGATTTAATTGGCCGATTTAGAGGGGGCGGGAAGAGGGCAACCGTAAAAAAATATTTATGTATAGACTTACTTTTCAGTAGTTCAGAAAATATTTATGACCGTATTATTATTACGTCATATTTGATCGCGCTGACGTTATACGTTGCCGGGTATTCTATTTACCTCCATTTTGTGATGTCTGGTGTCAGACACAGGGCCTATCAGACATACAGATATAATGGACTAGAGTACAGACAGAAAGAACTCTTCTCTCTTTTCTTTCCAGCATAATGTCGCTATGTCTGAAAGGCCCTGTGGTGTCAGACTACCCCTATGAATCTACTTGAAAATCAGCTATTGTTTTTTTGCAATGAAAGCTTAAGTCTATTTAAGGTAAGCATGGTTATTGGTACTGAATTCATTTTCAATTTCCAGAATTATGAGGCAATGTATTGGACATTCCCTTCAAAGCTCTTTCCGACTTTTTGACAAGTCATTTTCTGATATACTGTATATGTCATTATAAAAAAAATTCACGATTTGAATCTAATCATATCGGAAAAAAAATAATATTTTTACTTGAATTTCCTTTCTTTAGAAATGCGGTAGGGTTCTAACTCTATAACTTCTTGAAGAAAATTTCAAACCAATTTTCCTGCACCAGACACGTGTTTCGAATATTAACAGCAATTCTCTGTAAGAACCAAAGAATTTCAAAACATGTTGGCACGGCATGTCATGGATTTTTGAGATTTTTGGTATGGAAGTTCAATATGAAGTACTAGTATGTAAATCAACCCCATTTTTTCCAAAAAGGTTGTCGTTGCCATGGTGACCGTGTCTGAAGTTTCAAAAATCGGGAAAATCTATAGGACAAGGCATATTTGTAGGCTTTGTTACCATGGAAACAGGTACATTTTAAATCTTAAATTGCTGTGATTATTTTCTTTTCATCCTTTATGCATATTATGCATATTTGTAAAGTTTTTACATTCATCTCGGATGCCTTATGTATACAAGATGAAAAATAGGACCAAAACAGGGTATCAAAAGGCTTTTTTTTGGGCACTCAAAGACCCTTTTTTGCATGTTTTTACTGTTTTACAAGGTTGAAAATTTCATAAAGCACCAATGTTTGAAGTCCAAATTCTAGTTATCCAATTAGTATCATCTTTAAACTCTACGTGAATATACAAAATTAATTGGGCTAATTTGTCCTTTTATATGCAAAGCAGCATAAAATTTAGTTGCTATGGCAACAATCGGCTGAAAGGTTTCAATACGATGAATTTAAACACAACCTCTATTAAACTATCTTCGCATGATATTGGAACAGAAGTTCATGTATACATCTATCAGAGGCGTTTTGATATAAAAATGACCTTGAAAATATTTCAAGGTCACCCACTGAATTTTCAAGGTCATTAAACTTTAAGTGACCAGATTTGACGAAAAATCCTGATTTTTCATAAAATGAAGGTGTCAATATTTTAGAAACCTTGAAATATTGAACTTAACAGTTATTTGCAATAAAATGATAAATGTATCACTTATTTCTTAGAACTATTGATTACGTTTCTTCACATCTTCGAATATCTAAATTCTTGGTGAGTATTTTGATATAAAAGGGACGAAATCTGTATTTTTCTTGTTTTTTGACGAAAAAATATTTTCCTATTGAATTGCGACAATTCAATAAATTCTAAGATTTCTCTTTCTTATATCCATGTGCTTTCATAATATATATGACCTATGAAAATATTTAAATAAAAAGATCACTAAAATCGGTATCAAAAAAATTAAAAAATCAATATTTTATGCAAAATTTGAGTCTCAAAGTATAAATGACCTTGAACATCAAGCCAATTACCTTGAACATTTTAATTTTTCTTATGTAAAAGATATGTCATATCTATACATGCATACATTTTGACAATCTTATGTAGCTCTTAAGAGGAATAAAATCAATTTCAAAGATAATATGAAACAAGCAAAAAGGTCTAATGTTGCCATGGCAACGGTCTTTGTCGACAGAATTTAGGTAAAACTCTTAAATACCCACTCCAATTTTTCGTTCATTTTGTTTGTCAATAAACATACTTTTCCATTGATGAAAATCACTAGTCTCGTATTGGTTCCTTTTGTGATATTTAAGATTGAAAATGGTCAAAAACACACTAAATTGGCCCTTATTTTCACCTCTATTTTTCGCTTCATTTTGACTTATTTTGGCTCAATACAATAAGGTTCCTGTAATAAATATCACATATCTAAGTGTACTAAGTAAGAATGGAAGTAAGGAAGAATAGATTATATAAAGATGAACAAGCTGTTACAATGGTATCCATGGCAACGAAGTCTCCGGAGCTGGCTTATTTCATGGTCCCAAAAGTGCTATAAATAGAATGACCCCGTTACCATGGCAACCAGAGGTCTCACTGGCTGAAAAGTGTTATTTTCATGGCCAGTACTTAACATATACCCATTATACCGAAAATCATCAAAATCCATGACATGCCGTGCCGAACGATTTTGGTCCTTACAGAAAATGGCTATTAAATTCTCATCAGTGATGCTTCCAGCCAAAGTGCTTTTCATAAGCAGTCCAAATTAATTTCCCTATAGCGCCATTTTACGTTATTTAGAATTTAAATTTCTGCATTTACTTTGCAGAGAGTGCGCGGCTCCAAAATTCATGTAGGGTCGATTCAGTAGTATATCTAAATAAAATCTATGTCCAAAATAGCTATGGAGGGAGTAACATATCTCTTCCCTTTCAGATACTAACGAATATCTCTATCAATTACTCTTTTCGAGAACTGGTGTTAACAATTAGAACATTGCCACACCCATTTTCGAAGGTCCTGGGGGTCAGAGGCTCAAACAAAAGACCAGAATCACAACAAGACTAGCCACTGATTATATTGCAAGCAGAATTAAATCCCTGACAATTATACTTTCTGAGAACTATTGTTCACAAGATTACACGGAGTTGAATATCAGAAAATGAACATGACAATTGTACAAAACCCTGGGGGTTAGAGGCTCAAATAAAAAAGTAGGGGATCTCCAACAAAACTCGGTTGCAGCACCAACAGCAACACACCAAACACCCCAAGAAAAATCACAGAGAAGACACATACAGCAAGAGACAAGGAACAGCAAACGAGGCATTAAACATCGAACATAAAAGACAACACATAAACCAACGAGATCCATGGGCAATCGGTGCCGACCTAGGACGGTCATCTGCCACGGAAATAGCAGGTGTGGTTATTTTGGATTACGTGCGCACAACCCTCCAACTTTTCCGATTACTCGGGGTCTCAAAGAACGTACAATTGTAGTGTAAAACAACCTCTTCACTGTCAGATGACCACACACAAATGAGACCGCAAAACGAAGGGGCCCGAGCAACACAGATGAAAACGTAAATGGATATAAAAAGAGGGCGTACGTAATACAATCCGTGCTCTGCCGCCGCGAGCTCATGTTTGTTATCATCCGAGGAGTCCGACTGACATTCAGAGAAGACAGGTGGTCGGGGCCCTGTCTTCTCTAAAGAGGTTTGGACAGGGCCCGTCATGGCGTCCTGTCGTCACAGTCAGTCAGAGTGCAACTTTTAAGCATGCGCTGGTACAAGACTGTAGATTGGTCCAAGTACCAAGCCTATTGTCCGTCTGGTTACATTAGGATCATATCCACGGTACAAAAGGCGTTTGATGATTCTGACGCATGTTCGATAGTGATGTTGTCTGTCTTTGATTCTTCCTATCCTGTTAATTATGTCACCATCAAATGCAGGTTGTGAAATACCCAATGTAATATACTCTGTTGCCTTTATTGGTCCGAATTTCAGAAGAAGTTGACAATAATTTTTGTTATAATAAAGTTTCATATATTCCTTTTTCTTTTATAATCCCATTATCATTATCGATCAAATCATTGAATTTTATGTATCTTGAATAGGTTTAATTTTGAAAAAGATTAGTTCTGCTTTGAACGTAATACATGTATATTCATTATCCAATATCAGCTTTTTTCACCTTTCGGATGTCTTAATTATTTGATTGAACTTTTGAAAATTTTATTTTAACCCATGATTTTTATATTTGCAATTAAAATTCCGGGAAATACAAGGTCTCGTAAATTAAGACCTCCTTCATCATAATTGCTTATTAGCCCCCTTCGCCGGGTTTGGCGGGTTTCCATTGGGCTGTTGCGGTGGCTCTCCATGGGCGTCTGGTCCTACTTCGGAATGTTGTTCATTCCGGGGTACGTAACCGTTTCGATGGGAATTCTCACAATTGTGCCTTGTCTTCTCGTCTTTGGTACTGAATGACGGTTGGGTACTTCTTTGGTGTTTCTATGATGTTTAATAATTCTCGTTCCAGTCTAACGGACTCTAAATATTTCGTTATCTTTTCTTCGTCAGCTTTGTCTGACTAGTATAATTTACTGTAAAACCTTTTAATTTCCTGACTCCATAACTCCGATAACTGTAATTGTTTTATAGCCTTTTGTGTGTGTCTACTTGTTTTCCAAATTCAGAAAATATGCATTATTTTTCTCTCCCTTTTCATTTCAATTTGTTCGGGATCGAATTTGTGCCCCTTTTGATTTATTCGCCTATAGATCGTTTAATTGTTTTTTTTTTCAAGTATCTCTATTTTCTCCTTGTTAATTGATTCTTTATGTATTTCTGACTATAGTTCTGATTCTAAATTCGTTATCGTATCATTCTTATTTTCACTTTTGTTTTTACAATAATCAATAATATATTTTTAATCATAACTATACAACATTCCCAAAACTCTCCGACCCAAACTTATGTTTTCATTACTTTTCGTTACATTTTACATTACATTTTTATTTTCCCCATCTTTTTGAATTAAAACTAATCGTCCCAGATTGCCGGGCCGGACACCTTTCCCCCTTTCTACGATAATTTCTTTTTCTTCCTGATGATCTTCTTATCAAACGAGGATAATGCATAAAGGTAAATGTACTCTATTTACACTAATCACGCTCAAGTAAAATCGAAGTAATCATGGTCATAATTATCAGATGACATCAGATTTCTTTCGACATTTACGTTAGGTCAAAACCGCGCGGGGAATTCGGGGCCCTATTATGACGTCATGATTAAGTCATGCAGATGCTTGTCGTGAAAAAAAAAAAACGATGTTAAAGAAGTTCTCTAGTCGTGGAGATTTTCGTGTATATTACAGTTCATATCAAAGTAAATTCTAACAAGAAATTTCCCCATTATGTAATCTCTTTCAGAGATGATATAGACCAATTTATATTTTACCAACTTATCCATTTTCTCAAAATAGCTGTACACACCGGAAGTACGTGAGAAGTGTGTAAAAGGGAACCACGTTTCAATACGCTATATAGTATATATAGATGTGTACATGCATGTTGTGGATACGTGTACTAATGTACTTTTAAAAATGCCAAAATAAAGGACATATCAAATGAGAGTGTATGAGTGACAAATATGATAAAAGATCATTTAATGATGAAACCTTAATATTTACATTAAAACTACTAATGTACATAATTTATTTATATACGTACGTACACGTGTTGATATATTTTAAACGACTTCCAGGATCCTAAAGTTTATCTCAGAGAGGGATTCTAAGGCATATATAGATAAAAAATCTTAAGGGAATCAACCTTAACAATGAAAATGGGGGTTGGGGTAAGCCGTCTATTTCGAAAAAAAAAACATACTACATGAACTAGTAAAACAAAGAAAAAATCTGAATTTTTGGCGAATCCAAGGGGTCATGACCTCCTAACCATGTTCAATGTACTTATTTTTGTGAGCGGGGAAAAAAGAAAGAAAGAATGAAAGATACATATATACAGGTCCCAGGTGCCGAAAAAAGTCAATATGCAACAACTGTTAAAGACAAATATTAGCCCCCCTCTCGCCCGAATTTCCAGACATAACTCTCGTCTCCAGACCCCCCCCCCTCCTCATAAATAACGATACGATGTTTGACGATTGTTGTTTTATAAAACAATTTTTTTTATTGAATTTAAACAAATAAATGTCCATCAAATGTTTCATCAAACTTTGCAGGGAGTATTTTGGGGCGCGATTTTGCGAGATTCTCGCATCTTTTTCTTAAAAACCGCATTGATTTTACTTGGATGCGAGAATTCTCGCACACATCAACATCGAATCTTTTTTTGTCCCAAGGATTTTCTATGCAATTTATGTCCGCCAGATCGAAAATAACATGACAGTGTCGTGTCTGCAAAAACAAATTTTCCCATTGACTGACCACTTAAGTTAAAATGAAATGATAATTTTACGGACGAACGCATACACAAACTTGTACCTGTACGTAAATTTAAGATACGTGAGTGGACGTTGGAGATATATAAATAAGGCGCAGAGCATGTTGGAGAAAAATCAATATTGTATCATAATAGAAAAGAACCTCTCGGATGAGTAGATGCCTACGTAACAAAGTAAATACGAGAGATTGATTTAAAAGCCGAAAATGAACACAGTCACCGTAGAATAATGCGCAGTAGGGCGCAGCGAGTTGCCGATTTAACGTGCCATTTTTTATCGGTTAAGGACTATGTCGCATGGCCTTCCCTGCCCTGGAAATTGTCCAACTGATGAATTCGACTTCTTTCCCCTTTTACGAGACTTATTAATGAACGGTGTCCTAAGTACTACGCTCCGTCTATGACATGCTTATGACGAAACCTTGTTTGAAACGGATCCGTGTGGCACATCGAAATACGCAAGAACTTCAGTTTTCAATATGCAGAGCATAACCTGTTACATGTTTACAAAATTTTCGATAGATTGGGGTGGGGACGTAAATTTTAACTGCGGAAGGAGTCGCGACTGAATTTCGGAAAAAATATATAATTGATAATCATAAACAAGATACCATATCAAATATTTTTATTCCGGATATCTTTTTTCTTATTGTTCTGGGAAACACCATGATCATATTCTTTTGGAGCGAAGAAAGTATTATTGATAAATCAAGTCCGTCTTGAATTCTTGTAATGTACCTCGGAAATGAAAATCTTTCCCTCTCTCGTACTGAGATACTCGATCACTTAATGTTGACGAAGAACGCTCGTTACTTTCCGTTTGATTCTGAAACGATTAGAATTTCATTTTATTCGATATACATACGGAGCTTGAAGTCAAAGAAACTACAGAGACAAATAATTCAGCATCCTATTTGGACATAATGTTGTCCTTTGACACTGATGGTCACATGAACACCTCACTCTATGACAAACGTGACGACTTCAATTTCAGCATTACGAACTTTCCTTTTCTGAGTAGCAACATCCCTTCATCGCCTGCTTATGGCGTGTTCATATCTCAGTTGATACGCTATGCCAGAGCAAGTACCAAATATACGGATTTTGTTCTGAGAGCTAGGCGTCTTTCAGATAAGCTTCTCAGTCAGGGATATGTTTGTGACCGACTAACATCGTCACTGAGGAAGTTCTACGGTCGATATGGGGAACTCGTCATACACTATGATGTCCCACTATCCAGAATGGTGGATGATATTCTGTCCTAGACCATTTGAACCATCCAACCAAAGATTTTACTCTATATCTTCCAAAATGGAAGTAACCGGATGTGACAGTTCTACCGAATTGAGGCGACGGGTGTTGCATGCAAGCAGGAGATGCTTACTCTTCCTGGGCACCTGGTCTCACTCTCATATCGGGAGTTCGCTTCTTTTCATATGGTGGAGGTTTTTGTTTTTGTTTGCTTTGGTTCCTGTTTTATCCTGATTTTGTATGCCTTCGGTTTCTGATTTTCTGAATTATCGATTTTGTACTGTAGACAGGGATATGGTCATTATCCATATTTGTCATCATTACATGATCACTTCTCCCGGTATTGAATTTCAAGAAAGTTAATTTTTTCCTGAAATCCTGAACGTAGCTAACGGACAACTTTCCAGGCCATATCATTAATTTTTTTGTCGACCCTAATCATTTAAAATTTTTTACCTTCACAACTTTATATATAACATAAAAAATAAATTTCATATTATCTGAAACGGCATAAAATTGTGTCGTCAATTTAATGACATTAATTTTCATTTTTCACCCTCTTCCTAATACAGTTGCGCTGTCCCCCCCCCCCCCCACCCCTCAATCCTAGCTATTTATAAGCTGATTAAAATATCAATTTGAGATCCCATCTAGACAGCTAGGAAAGGCTTTACTGAGGATTTCATATCCGATAAAATTTCGATCTCTCATCCTCCCTTCATTATTTAATATTTTCCGTGTTCATGTAAGTCTTACCAGGAATGGGGAAGAACCCTCCCCCCCCCCCCACACACACACTCCACCTGGATGGATCCGACAATGAAATTGTACAGGTCTTTTTAAAAAAAGCACTGATGTCTAATTTACTTTGAAAATGGTCAAACCGAAAAATATTTAAAAATGTACCATATAAACAAAATACAGTATAATCTGTGTAAACCGGCTTTCATTGGTTCCGGTTGAATCGGCCGGTTTCGGCAAGATCCAATGTACAGAAAATCGATATATTTGACCCAAATAAATTGAAATAATATTCACAAGAATGCTCACTGCTATACCTTTACTGATGAATAGAATAATTGATCATCATATCAATACAAAATACAAACAGATTTAATCATATATAAACAGAGATCAAACAGATTTCATATCATTGTCTATGTTTTGCGGAAAAATCTGTCAAGGATGAGTATTTAATGATTTCCATTTAACAATTTCATTCTCTTTTAAAATGCGTAAAGTCTGCAAATAAGGTAACATTCGGTCATTTTTACGGACGAACGCATACACAAGTACCGCTACATAGATAAGATACATAAGTGGACGTTGGAGATTTAAATTAGATCTAAGGCGAAGAACGAGGAAAAAAGAATGTCAGAGAATAATCAATCCTGTATTGTATCGTTGCATTAATTGTCGGTCAACAGAAGAATTTTGTGCTTCTGACTGGCAATGTACAGCAAGCTGTGATCCACTGGTTTAGATCTACGTAACAACGTAAATAGAAATAAAGAACTTTTAGATAGATTTAAAAACAAAAATGGGACACGAAGAATAATGCGCACAAGGACGTAGTGAGTTGACAATTTGATGGGCCATTTTTTATCAGAATGGGACACCGCACAGGGTGCGTGGCCTTCCCAATCACTGCAAGTTTTTATTATGTCACTAACAGTAGTTGCTCCGATGCCATACTTCTGTGACTTTTTGTACTTTTTATGGATCGTCAATCAAAGATATTTTCTTCCAGTTTAATTCTTTTCTTTGTCTTTTATGAGATGGATATGCATTATCAACATTATTTCTTTTTCTCGGCGTAATCGCCACGATAGACATGTACACTAAATAGCTTTAAATTCTTTGTTATAAAAAAAATACGTTGCCGAAGGTATAATTACCGTTGACCAAATCACACCTGTGTAGATGTATATATAAGACCGGTATACAGGTGATCAATTAACCCTAATTAGTGTGATTGGTACCCTAATTGAGGCCGGAGTACGGAATAGACAAGATACGGAATACACAAAAGATTTTACTATTAAACGTTACGGAGAATCGCTCGGGACCGTAAGAAAGAACCGATGTAGACAAGATTCCGGAATACAGAAGATCCGGTTTTCACAAAATATACTGTATTTCACAATACGTCATCGTGTGAATGACAAATATGGATAATGACCATATCCCTGTATACAGCACAAAATCGATAATTCAAAAAACAGAAACCGAAGGCATACAAAATCAGGACAAAACAGGAACCAAAGCAAACAAACAAAAACCTCCACCATATGAAAAGAAGCGAACTCCCGATATGGGAGTGAGACCAGGTGCCCAGGAAGTGTACTGTATACACACATCTGACGTCACGATTTTGTACTTTCAATTTCGGCGGAAGTTTCAGACTTGTTCTGTGTTAAATCGCTAGCTTGTTGATATGGGCCTATAAATCGCTGTTTCATGGATAAACGAGACAATATATTTTGATGGAACTACCAATACTTTGTAATTTGAGTTTGTCCGAGTATATGTAAGTGAAAATACCCACGAGTAGAGGACTTCTTTAACGTTACGCCAGACAAGAAACGTTCGTGAGATCAATTTTGAGTTACGTCCCTTACCCTGAGACTACCATCTTAAGGGGTCATATTAAAGAAATCAGGTGCATTTAGAAATGTAAAATCTGAGAGCACAATAGACGAAATGATCATGCAGAGCTTTAAATATTATATTAACATATGAATATGAATAAATTCTGACAAAATTTAATCTAGGTTAATTGGGATAACATTTACAATTTACGTTTGTGACAGTCCCTTCCAAGTGCGGTGCGGTGTTCGAAGTCCGAAGTCTGCGAACATGAAAATTGTCTAATTGAACGCCTCTGGTCGCAGATTTATTTTTATGACCATACGAAAAAGAATTCATGCTAAATCTGAAAAAACTCAAAAAATTTGACGAATTGGAATGTTTCAAAGGTACCTCTAGGTATCTTGATGATATTTTGAATCTTCTTTAACATATTTGAATATTGATAACCCACATTATGATCATTACAAATATCAAATTTATCCTTCAGAGTTAACATTGAACAAAGCAAACACAAATGATATAGCTACACCATTTTTGGATCTTGATATCAAAATCAATGACGGAGAAATTCAGACAAAGATATACGACAAAAGAGAAGACTTTAGGTTTCAACATAGTTAATTTTGCTTGGCTTGATGGCGATGTTCCAAGATTGCTATCATACGGGATTTACATCATTCATCTCATTAGGTACACTGGAGCTTGCTCCCATGCTTCGGGACTTCCTTGACAAAAATATACAAATTACAAAAAACCCTATCAGTCAAGGATTTAGATAGCATTAACTTGTAATATCTTTATTGGAAATTTTACAAAAGCTATTCTGAACTTCTCTCAAAATTTGGGACGACTCCAGCATCAGAGTATGTATCTTTGGGAATTCCATTGCCTTCATTTTACGGTGACCTTATGCCGAAAATCAGAAGGATAAAAGAAAGATCAAACTTCAACCACAAATGTAAGAAAATAGTCGGTTGCTTTAGGATATGATCCTTAAGTCATCACAAAAACACTGGGCACGGTACAGGACCAATCTACAGTTTTGTAACAGTGTCTTTCCTAACGTTGCACACTTATGAACCGTGACGACGGGACTCCATGATGGGCCTTGTTGAAATCTAGTCAGAGAAGACTTGGTCTTGATTCTCTGTCCTTTCTGAAAGTTGGTTAGACTTCTCAGGTGATTTATCTTGAATTTCTTCGCCAGCAGAGCACAGACTGTTATACGCATGTCATAGATTTTTTTAGACCCATTAACATAGAATTTGTGTTACAAGGTCGCTGCGTTCAATTATCTTGTTTGTGATGTAACCTTACAGTGAGAAGTTTTATGCTTATACAATAACTGTGTGTCTATGTAGACCTCTGTGTATCCGGATAAGTTTGAGGGTTATGCGCCCGAAATCCGGATGACCACACCATTTGCTAATAGCAGATGACCGCCCAAAGTCGGCGCCGGGTGTACATTGGTCTCCTACCTTTATAGTGTTGTCATCAATGTTTGATGTTTCCCTACGTTTGTAGCGATTGTTTTGTATGATGTTCTAGTGAATATTGTTGTCTCTCTGCGATTTGTATTTTTTTATGTCATTTATGTGTCCGTTACTTGAGGGTTTATTGTGAGGTGGTCATGCTGGAGATCATTCCCTTTCCTTGAAATAAAAGAGGTGGCAGGGGGAATCATTCAAGACAGTGTCAGAGGAGATAGAGCATGGGACAGAAAGTCAAAATGTGTGTGTGTGTGGGGGGGGGGGGGGTTACTGGAGGAAAGGAGCAGGGACCCCTGCCCTCCTCCGATCGGGCAATACAAATACAGTGTACATGAAATAGATAGATACCGTGTGTCATTAAGCACTGTCAAATAGAAAGTGTCGGAATAACTACTATCGGAATAAATACTGTCGGAGTAAAAAGTGGCGGAATTAAAACTGTCGGAATTAAAAGTGTCGGAGTAAATATTGTCGGAGTAAAAAGTGTCGGAATTAAAACTGTCGGGGTTAAAAGTGTCGAAGGAACAGGATTATCAGATTCATAGATTTATTGTCAAATAATAGATAAATTTTGATTTTCGTTCTTGTGTATAGAGATCGTCCTCTCTTTTTTAAAATAAAATTCGTCGATCAAAGACTGTTTTTGATTGACTACGATTCAGGAGATAATACTGTGATGCGCTTCAGTAATCTTTTGTTATCGAACACTCGTATGGATGGTTACGCTCTGTAGATATGTCGTCTAACCATCATATATATATATATATATATATATATATATATATATATATATATATATATATATATATATATATATATATATATATAAATATATATATATATTATATATATATATATATGTCACACTTTGCACGAGTTTTTTCCCGCGCCGTATCCAGTGGACATATACGTATCATATACAGTACGTCCATCGCTATCTTTGTCTATCGTATCCTATCCTATCAGACATCGCGCATCAGACATCGTACATCAGACATCGCGCATCGTACATCAGACATCGCGCATCGTACATCAGACATCGCGCATCGTACATCAGACAACGTACATCAGACATCGCGCATCGTACATCAGACATCGTACATCAGACATCCTATCGTATCATATCAGACACTCTATCAGACATCGTATCAGACACTCTATCAGACATCGTATCAGACTTCATCAGACACCCTATCAGAATCTGATTAATCAGACATGTTTATCGTATCAAGCATCCTACTACGCTTCGCGCGTCGTATCAGACATTGTTATGTTGGTAAAATAAGATTAAATCTTGGTTGTCTCAATAAAAGGAAATACAACCTCGCCCTTGATAGTATCTATGATTAAAACCATCTCTATCTCTTTACTAAAAACCAAGCATCTCGATCAGTTCTGTACGATCCGGCGTTCCGCAGTGAACCCCCCCCCCCCCCCACAAACACACTTGTCAACGTCTGATTCTGAATTTGGTCAACACAAAGAAGACTGAATTGGTTCGAAGGACATGATAGCAACATTTAAATTTATCATTTTTTTTCACGCAATATTCACAT
Source organism: Pinctada imbricata (assembly GCA_033119305.1). Taxonomy (NCBI): domain Eukaryota; kingdom Metazoa; phylum Mollusca; class Bivalvia; order Pterioida; family Pteriidae; genus Pinctada; species Pinctada imbricata. Next base: position 29,180,705 of record VSWD01000012.1, on the reverse strand, counting down.
GTATTCAGATTTTTTTAATCCCAGATTTGTCGGATTCACTATTTGATGTAGACTGCCGCTACTTTCGGTTTCAATGCCGCTCGAAGAAAACATGAAAATCGCAGAGCACTAAAAGGGTTTAAAACAAAATAAAGGAAGCTGCCTGTTACCCATATTCACAAAGATCCATATGAGGGTTCAATGATCTCTTGAAACTTTAAAGTATCGGTAGACAATGGCACAAAACGAACGAGAATTTGACCCATATCTTAGCAATAGACCATTCGCAACACAGTTCAAAGGAAGTTACAAAAAAGATCAGGTCATCATGGACATCAGCAAGCAGATAAAAGGAAAATACATTGTACTTCCAACAATATGTTAATGATGGTAAGTCAATTTCTTTCTGTTTTGGCAATGGCTCCGGATCAATCGTTCGTATCTTTAGACCTATGTATCGGCGTACGAACACAAATCGTAGGGTTCCTTTTTTTCAATGCATCTTGTGTTCAAATTGTATCTTTTTTGTGACATATTCTGAAAAGTTCAGTAAAAAGCACGGAGTTGCATCTACATGTACGTATTTGTTATCATCTCAAAACTTTCAAAAACTTCAACTTCCGCTGGACCGACGGAACGTCAGTACGTGCACACAACAGCCGACAAGTGCGCGTCTATTACTGATCAGTGATCTCTATAAAGTATAATGATTGAGAGCATAGAAAATAGCATCTTGTCCCGGTTGCTAAATTACAGATGACACAGAATAAAACTCGTATACCTTGATATGGTTACAAAAATCAACTTTTTATTGTTATGGACACATGACCCGAGTCACGTGACAGTTACAGACCAATCAGAAACATGTTCGTACGCCGAGACATAGGTCTAAAGATACGAACGTTCGTATCCGGAGCCACTGCCTTCTGTTTTAGTGGTTCCGGTAGTACAGGTATCGCCGATATAGTTCGAATCAAGGGCAACTTGGATCTTGAACACTCGGCCCATAGTAGGTCCACTCGGGCCCGTAGATGTAGGTCCACTCAGCCCGTAAACATCTTAACTAACAGAAGGTAAATCGTTTTGAATAAAATATAAAACTAAAATCAATCGACCTTAAACATATTTTTTTGTGTTCTTAATCGATGTGAAGGTTTTTTTTTTTTTTGTTCAACAGATTGATGTTTTTACTTGTGTCTTGAGACCTAGCTCTATCAATCTTACTTCAGAGTTACAATAAACTTCAGTCACCAGAAATAAATATAGATACCATATATTCAAAATATACAAAATTTGTACTCTAAGTGTCTGCGGTTTCTATAATTAAATAAATAAATCAATAAAACATGGGCGAAATAAATTACTTTGACATATCATCAAGTAAAACATATGCGTTTGGAATCGTATTTTTCCGAAATTCTTTAAAAAAATATCTCTCTTGTCTTCCTTTCATAAACATAGATCTCAAAATATTTTAAGTTTACATACATAACTTTAGAAACAAAGAGATATATGAGCTTTCATAAATATTATATTGTAGGTCCAAGTTATCTAAGTTTACGGGCCGAGCGGACCTACATTTACGGGCTGAGTGGACCTATAACGGGCCAAGTGTTCCATGGTCCGAGTGTTCCGCAGTCCGAGTGTTCCACGGTCCGAGTTCACCTGTTACCTATAGTTCAGTATGTTTAATAACTGAGCTATGGGGATGTCCCTTTAGCTCATTTGGTAATATGCTGGACTGCGTAGTGAACAGCCGGTGTTCGAGTCCCGGGCCGGGTACTTGCAAACACTTTATTATGCTTTTTTTTTTTCATTTGACATTTATTTGAAATTATATATATTGGCACCACTTGATGAATTTTATTTTCTACTTATCATGTGATACAAATTCTACTTACTGCTTAATATTATACATCAGTTTTGAGATCCCAAAAACAGACTGCAACCATCTGATTTTTACATGCAAATTTCACTGCCTCGGTCTCGTCGTACTAAGGTGGGATGCTACTTACATTTTGTTGTATATACATGTATGATACATAGCATTTTAAATCTTTGAATGCAAAAAGCGAGGTGAATCGGGTAGTACTTTAATATGGTCAGTGTTCAAATCCTAATATAATTTGCTTCAGAATTCTTTCAGTCATATATCTTCTCATTCCAACTATATGGGCCCCATGTGTTCATGAACATTCATAGATATTACATAACTCCGGAAGCCAGTTCCTGCCAGGTTATATTTTTTTACTATTTTGTAGTTACGAGAAGCAAATCTCGTAGTTACTAAGAGAATTTTTTCTCGTACACTAGGAGAATCTTTTTTCGTAACTACGAGAAACTTTTCTCGTAACTACGAGAATCTTTTTTCATAACTACGAGAAATTTTTTTCGTTACTGTAACGAGAAACTTTTTTCGTAATTACGAGAAACTTTTCTTGTAACTACGAGAAACTTTTCTTGTTACTACAAGAAAATTTTCTCGTAAATACCAGATAGAAAAAAGATATAACATGACATGAACTGGCTTTCCAACATAACACAATATATACAGAAGGGCTGCAACGATTCACCACGGTTATTGATGATGGTACGATGCACGGTATGACAGTGTCTACGTATCGAGCTTTTAGATACAGTTGAATAACAACTTTACGACATTTGCATTTTAGGGTTAAGTTTCAACATAAATTAAAATGTATTGTAGTAGGGTAGGAAAAGATGTGCCCAGACCGGGGTTTGAACCTGGGACCTAGAGTCTATACCTGCAGGCAAGCACTACTAACCACTGAGCTATCAGGGCCGATACACCCGGCTCTGCCACAATATATACAACCTAGGCACTTTATATAAAGAAATGCAAGATATCTCCAGGTAATTATTATTACAAATTAAAATTCAGTATTTATTATTACATCATAGAATTGCTCGCATATTGGGCAGTTGGAACTCCTCTTTTATACTAGAAGAAAATACAATTTGAGAGTTCCAAAAGCTATATCCAAAGTTGATTTTCATCTTTCAGCAGATATGAATTAAAGAATTGTGTTACAAATTGCAGTGAAAGCAAATATCGTGGTACATCGTATTGTTAGCATAGCGCATCCTTGCAGTCCCAATATACAGGTGTCGTACCTTTTGCTTATGGTGCATGTAAAAGTCGAGTAATCCCGGTCTGTAACACGATCTCGAAACTCGGGTAATTTATCAATATTCTATCCAAAAAAGATTTAGCAATTAACATGATTAAGTTCTTTGTTCAATCTAATATATGTGTTAATATTCCACTATTTGTTTTCAGCTATAATATAAAGCCTCGTATGGAACCCTGATATCGTACCATTTCACAAGTGAGACTGTCTCTAGAAAGTGCTTGATGGGTAAGTAAGACTGTTAAAATTCATAGGAAATTATGATTTCCGAATTGAGATCTGAGCTGATCCTTGTTGCAATGAATGGTTGTTAACTTTGTTTAGTTGTGCCAGATTTTTATACAGGACTATATGTCAACGTCATTGTATTGTATTGAGATATAAATTCACGGTAGTGTATAACGTGATATGCAAATAATCTCTTCCACGATTATTTGCGTATCATGAGGGCTGGGACAATACTGCACCCAGCCGATCTGATACATATCACGATACCTGATATCTGATATGATACGTATCGCAATACTAAGTTGATTAATAAAACCCTCTCAAAAAGCTATTTGATCGTATTTATTTTCATATAAGTAGCTTTTTTATGCAACATGTTTTATTTATCTGGCTAGAATAAAGATGTAAAAATAGATAAATGGTTTTGTTAATTGTCTAGAATAAATGAAAAACAAAATAATCTAAGGTATTAGGGGTATAATAACAATAATGTAAAAAAAGCTAGAAATTATGTACCTTACTTCATATCCTACATATTTTTAGATATTTGATATTTTTTTCATATTTCATTCAACTCCCCATGAAAACAATTGGTCCGGAACATTGTCTAAGTCGAGCGTCTTCGGCCAACTTTGTGGTATTTAATTTTTCTGTTATTAAAACAACCAGAACTCTGAGTATTATACCCCTAATGCCTTAAAATAGTAAGAAGTCATAAAATATTGGTATTAAAAATCAAAGTTCTTACCATTTTGCCATTATATCTATATGTAAACTGAAGAAAGTTGGATTTAAACTTGAGTACATACGGAAAATTCGAACACATATTTTTTTGTAAATTTTAACTTAGGTATCGTTGGGATGTATCGATACTTGGATTGCAAAAAAAAATATCGCGATGAATTGGAGTATCGTCCAAGCCCTAGTATCGTGTGATACACTACCATGAAATTCATTAACATGTTAAACATCTTCAACTTACATAATATGTATGATTTTATGTGATGATTATATGTTATGAAATTTTTAGATCAACAGACAATGACAGATGGACCTGCAATATTAGTATTTTAACAACTATCATGGGTGAAGGTCAATAGATATAAATATTTTTGCTTTGACGCAATACATCATTACATGTATCTCTTGATTTTGATGTTTGATATTCTGATACATTAATGATAATGCAAGCTCAGGGGGTTGGGGTGGGGGGGGGGGGAGTGTAGCGGGTCAGTGTTTCACAAATGCATTTTCTTTGCCTATGTCTTTCTACATTGAATCAGTTGTACGTTAATTTCCATCATTTTTCAGGGGTGCTTAGCTATTCAAGAAAGGAACACATTACATGAGGCACATCTGAAAATCAAGAAAAACTACACCTGTCTCCAGACCACAGGTGTTTGATGCTGCATGAATATATCAATATTTGCCCATCAACAAAATCATCGCCATATACAAAAGGAAGCTATATATATCTTGGGACCTCCTATTTACTTGAAACTTTTTTTTTTCATGAACCATATATCCGCTATTTTAAAATTTGTACTCACTGTTACATTAATTTGAAAAACTTAAACTATATGGCTTCATTATACATTAATATATTACTTTGATAAGACCTTTATTTTTATGCAAGTTAAAATTTGAAAATGTCGTAATAGCAAGTTGGCATACTTGAATAAGCATGTTTGCAGCAATTTAATCCTTTTCATACTGTTTCTGTGTTTCAAAGTGAAATAAAAGTCTGTAACTGTGATACAGTCAGTTAACTTGAAGTACATTTTAGTTCATATGAAGTCAACACTCAAAGCTTTTTTTCAAATCCCACTTCCGTTCATTGTATGCATTGTTCATTTCTATATAATTATGCATATACATGTATTTGAATAAATATGTTTAAACTAATGTTACCTCCAAGGTCACTCTGTTAGTCAAACTTTTTACATGAAATTTATCTCGATTAATTTTGTTATCACAGTAAATGTCATAGCGTAATCAAACAATAGAAATATAATCAAGAAATTTCAAGATCATGGAATTTATATACATCCCTGTTTTACATAAAGCTACAAAAATGAAACAACATAGTAAAATTTAGTGATCACTGAAAGGCTTAAGTTGTCTGTCTTTGAGTTCAGCAAAATTGAGACTTTTTTATCTATATTTACAATATACATGTATTAATTGTCAGCAGTCTGTATATAAAGTGCAGTGAATTATACAATGTCATATTGACATAAGTTGGTCTTCAATGCATCCTGGGTTCAAACTTTGGTCTACTCATGTATTTTACTATCTTTTGAATTTTCTCTTTTTATATGTGATTCAAGTTTTTAAATTATATGTGTGTATCTGGAATCTTGTTGAATTTTTTTTAAGACTCCAGTATCACAGCTACACGTGTACAGAAGCCTATTTTGATGGTATTGCAGGAAAGGATATTGGCCTAGATAGTTCAGGCTGTAAGAACAAATATCTCTTTAAATAATGGCTAAATTGGTATCTGATGAAATTTCTGGTCATTAAATAGACAATTTTCAATTTACCCCAGTAGACTTGTATTTTATGCAGACCAAGACCCAACATGACAACATTTGACGTAACTTTGGACTGTGATGTCGAAACAGATCTATGACGTAATAACTTGAAATAACGTCAAAAGTTGTGATGTCTGGTCCTGGAGTGTCTGAAATGCAAGACTTAAAGCCCCTTTACACTTTCGTGACTCAAGCCACAACTCCAAAAAAAGATGATCTATCCGTGGCGAGTTGGGACGCAAAATGTTCCATGAACCTACGACGACAGTACAGATTGCTACGGATTGGTATGGGTTGATACAAATGGATTAAGAATAGCTAAGGATAACTACAGATATTATCCCGACTTTGCTACTGATTGCTGCGACACGCGTACCGGTTGATAAGGATTGCGAAGACACGTATATGGATAGATATGAATAGGTACGGATTGCTTAGGAAGACCTACGGATGATCACAACTCCAGTACGGATAGCAACGATTCGCGCAAGGATAGCTACGACTTCAGACTTGAATTTTCTATGTACTTTTAATCATAATTATTTACTTAAACATCTAATAATTTCAAGTCAGTATGGTCTAGCTGACTTGTTTTATAACAGTATTCAGGTTTTCCATGTCTTTCTATCGATCATTAACTGAAATTGATTAGTTGTTGTTTTAACTCAATATATAATTTGAAGGAAAAACGCGCACAGAATACCGATAGATTTGAAATTAACAAAAGACAGAATCTGTAGCCGAGGCTATCCGTAGCAATCCATAGGTGAGTCCCGAGGCAATCCGTAGCAATCTGCAGGTGAGTCCTAGCAATCCGTAGGAGAGTCGTAGAGCTATTTTAATAAAAAAAATTGTCCTGGATTGCTACAGATGTGCTACAGTTGCTACCACTCCCCTACTGATAGCTAAGACTTCACTACGGGTTGCTAAGACTCCCCTACGACTCCGCTACGACAAATTAATCGTTACATATAGAGTTGTAGAAAATTTGAATATGCTAAAAAATTTTCTGTCTCATCCCTGATTGCTACAGATTGCCAATAAGGAAAGCTACGACTCATCAAGACTAGTGCTGGATCGAACTACCAATGGGTTCGGATAGCTACGGATGTAAAAAATCTCTGGATCCGCATGCAGCTATCGCGGCCCCATCTGTGAAAATGTGAAGGGGGCTTAAGGGTAATTTGAAAATGGTCTATGACTTCGCAGCTAAAAGACAAATGGAACCCAGAATATTTTGCTATATATACTAACAGTCACTCTAAGCCCAGCCTGGCTGTGCCATGATAGTCGATACCTATATATATATATGCATTTGACAGGTGCAATGAAAAATTTTGAGTGCTCCTATTGCTGGACACTCGGTATGCTATCTTGGCAGATGTTCTCACAGAATGGGCTATAGGGCTCCATCACACACACCCTGCAAAAATTTGAGGTTTCCCCAGTTGCATGTTTACTGAAAACCATGAGACACATAATGAAAGACAGTTAAATCCCTAGTTCTCCCCCATAGGTGACCTAGCTAACCCAGAAGCAACTCTGAGTTTCCTTATATAGTGTGACAAGCAGAATGGTACCATGTGACAAGCAGAATGGAGAATATATATGTTGCCGGTATAACCCGAGAACTAAATTCTGCTGTCGGAGCAGACGCTCTTATCGACTGAGCTATACCACTGGCACCGTCCGTGATCGGATACCCAAACCGTCATAATGGAAAATGACGTGACCGGTCTTGGAATTAATCCCGGCCGAGACCCTCGATCTATTTTGCTGACATGTCCAACGGTCTGACCGCCTGAGCTAACCTAGCTGAGGGCAGGATACCTCGAATTTATTTTATGGTCAACATGGTCAATTGTATTACATTAAGCTATAATCAAGAAAAGATGAACATTTTTTCTAATATAGAAATATATATACTGTAGAGTTTGTGGAGAGTCTCCAGAATTAATTATATTTAACAAAATTATGTTATATTTGCAAGATCAGGTCCGACTCGTTACTATTCGTATTTTTGGAGTTCCCCCCTATCTAAAATATGTATCTGAATCATTGAATCTCTTCCCTCTGTGTCTTGATGAATTTCCCGAAATTCTCAATATATGTTCATGATTCTGGAAAACGAATCTATCATAAGGTGTTTCTAATAAAGCGCGGACGATCGCAAATATTCGTGTCCGAGGAAATTCGGATTTCTACGTACCGACATCCAGCTTTCGATGTCTTTTCAAATCCATATTTAGACTAGTGTCATGATCGCAAAAATTTTAAACTCTGACACATATCTCAAATAAGCTTAATTATTTTTAACACCGACTCTACAAATCTGCACATCGAACTCCCGTTCGACCACGATCAATTAAAAATTAACATATATTTTTTTTTATTTTGCTTTTGCTATTACATGTTTATCACTTCTCAGCTGTAGTATGTGGACTTGTACAGTCTTTTATAATTTTAAAATCGGTAAATTAATTTTACTCGAAAACTAATTAAAGTAAAGATATTGAATTTTTTTTTCCTGAATTCTTGCGCCAGACACGATAGAATATATAGGATTCGCTTTGCCTGATAAAATTTGTATGATACGATGTCTGATAAAATTTGTCTGATACGATGTCTGATAAAATTTGTCTGATACGATGTCTGTTAGGATTTCTAATACGATAGGATTCAATCGTATCAGACATCAGACATCGTGCAACAGACATCAGACATCGTGCATCAGACATCAGACATCGCGCATCAGACATCAGACATCGTGCATCAGACATCAGACATCGCGCATCAGACATCAGACATCGCGCATCGCGCATCAGACTCTATCAGATCGTATCCTATCGTATCCTATCAGACAAAGTGACAAAGATAGCGATGGACGTACTGTACGTATCGTTCTCAATATGGAAAAGAAATATATTTTGCATTCATTTTGTCATAATTGTGTTCGTTTGTTAATATAGTTTATAACTTAACTGAGGAAAGAGAAAAAGGCCGATAATAAACGACTTTAAAGTTTTAGAGTGACAATGAATTAATCTAAGGGAGCAACCATTTTATTTGTAGGGGGGGGGGGGGGGCAGGAAGACTTTTGCCGGCCGGAAATTTTTTTCGGCCATTTTAAAAGCCGGAAATTTTTTTTCGTCGGCCCTTCGGGCAGGATTTTTTTTTTGTAATTTTCCATTGTTGAAAATTACTCTAAAGTTTAAATAATTCAGCGTGATTTTTCAGCCACATTAAACATCGAACACACAATGAGTTCTCTTGCCTGCAGATCACTTCATTTTAATTTCTTGAATGGCATATGGTGCCTATAATCTGTTTACTAAACTGATACTCAACGGAGACAGGCTATATGGTGCTAATGACTTTTGAATTTGATTTATTCACTCCAAATTGCGTAAAGTTTGTTCCATTTTTTTATACTTTGTTTATGATACACAAACAAGTGTTTAATGATCCGGAAATTTTTTTTTGTCGGCCCTTCGATCCGGATTTTTTTTTTGCAAAGTCTTCCTGCTCCCCCCCCCCATACAAATAAAATGGTTGCTCCCTAATTGATGATAGATAGGCTTGAAGTCTTACAAATGTATTTCATGTTTATATTTACAACATCAGTTCTTTTAATAAAACAGGGTTCATTTAAACGTTAAAAAATAAAACAATTTATTGGGATGTGCATGTGCATCGTCAACTACACGAGTGACCCCCCCTCCCTCCTCGATGGTAAGTAAGAAATAAGTTTCTTAAATAACTAAAAAAATATATATATGACCACTGCTTTTTCCAGCCAAATTAAGAAAAAAAATCATATTACTGTTGAATAGTTTGATATTGAAATAGCAATTTTCTCAATGGGCTTAGATTTAAGAGTATAAACGGTCATATACACCACCCCGAACCGCCTATCATCGTTCAACCTTGCGACCGCTGAAGGTCTAGGCAGTCCCCAGAGCCCCCTTCCCATACGAAAATTTCGAGAAAATATGTCTGGTGAGAGATAGAGAAAGACTATAGTCCAGTTTGTAAACTGAAACTGTCGGGGTTTTACTTACATATTGAGCACTCCGATTACAAATGTATTAAACTTGAACAGACTTCAAGCTCTTTGATAATAATGATTAACTTTTCATATACATGTAGTTACGATTATGTATATTTCTTTTAAAGATTAGAGTTCCTCGGCATTCTTTACAATTTATTGTCCGGAAATTTCGCTCCATTTTCGTTTGATTTTTACACACAGATACTTGAGCGTATACTCATTTTGATGCGATACGTCTTAGCGGCTAAACCTCTATTGATGATGGAATTGAAAAAGAAAAACAATTTACAATTGCAGATCTGAGGACACAAAAAGAAGAGAAAAACCAAGGATATAATATAATTTGCTACACACAGACCCCTGGTATCACTGTATAAAAACAGTAAAATCAAACATACCCATACTCATGCATAGCTGAAGACTAAAGAGAATAATACCGGAAACAAAATTCATCAATAGTAGACGTCAACCGCGAAATTTGAAAAGAACATTACCAAAAGTGATATTCACATTCATGAGAATCACAGAGCATACGGCTCAAAGATGTGGGGACACAAGATGTGGGATCTGCAGCAGACAACTATAACTATCTGGAAACCTTAAAGACAAAGACATTCAAAAACTGTCTCAGCCTCCGACTATATGCAAAAATGAATTGTAAGTCGATAAATCTCATTTGCTGCCTTACCTGTCTCTCATGAGTTAAATAAGATGTAACTCATGTAACGAAAACTATTTAGGTCAAACTGGAAATACCCTTTGTGAAAGAGTCAGAGTCCATAAACATCACATAAAACATCCAATCCTAAGACAGATTCCACTGAGTGGATACTGAGATGAATGCGCAAATGGACTCTTCAGAATATTTACTATGTAAAAGAACTATAGGACCGAACTAAACTACAGGAAAACACCGGACAAAAATGTATACAACAATAATAGTCACGTCACACCTTACCGGATAGGGGAATCGGATGTCTTACGGATGAAGAAAAAAACTGCCAAATCCATAGTCCGTTCTTTTTCCGTTTGTAAAAAGTCAACAATGCCACTGCTCGAGGCTCTCGCGAGTAGTTTGAAACTGACACGTACGGTACATGTACGAGTAGAGTACCGGATATCTACCGGAAAATTAACTTACGTGTAACGGACATCACCGTATGAGTAACGGAAAAGCAACGGATAAAACGGATATGCAACGCATAAGAGCCGGACGGGCATCCAATACTCGTCTGTTGACTTCCAAAAGCTGTCCGTTATATCTCCGTTTTATCCGTTTCACGTCTGGTGGATGGCCTTTCATGACTCGAGTCTATCGGACATCAACGGAAACCTTACGGATATTAACGGACATGATGCGGACGCCTTCAGGAGGTGTAACGGACGAGTAATTGATAAAACAGATACCAAAGTCCGTTCTGTCCGAGCATGTTCAAAGCTTGCCAACGGAAAGAACGGATACCAACGGTCATCGCAGGATGAGTAACGGATAAAACGGAGACATAAGGGACGAATAACGGATGCGAACGGACACCAGCGGATTGAAAATGTTATCCGTTACTCGTCCGTTAGCCTTATCCGGCTAGGTGTTACTGAGTTATAAACTGAACGCTCTCTGAAAATTCGAAAAAAAAATTAGAATGAAATAGATGCATACCAATATGCACATAAAATGGACAATAGTATGACGTCACATCAAAATTACCAACTGTTGCTACTCGATTGAAGAGTCAAATAAAATGGATGAAAACAATAGGAGGAACTGATCCTTGATTGGGCGACATTATAATGGAAATCTTATTGTTATTTGTGTGTTTTGACATTTCGATATAAATTAATAAATATATCTACATTTGCTTATTTATAGGTGTATTTTAACGCTGGAGAAGTTTGTGCGTTGTCCCTCTGTTGTATTATTGTTTTACTTGTTCAATTTTCGCTTTTAGGTTTCTTCAATTTTGCTGTTTCAGATCTCCTATCAACAAGATACCACGATGGAGCCTCTTCCAAATGGATCTATGTCTATAAAGAGTGAAGAGCAAAATGCGGGAAGTATCTATTCTTTCGGAAAGTCAAATATTTCACTTTTGAAAAAGCACGTAAGTCCAATGTGCTTTCTTCTTGTACTTGTACATCTCTTGATCTTTTACATGTAATTACATACAAGAATGTGGAAAAAATACATGTATGTCGGTCAAACGATAGTCTCTGTCACGGCATTCCGATGCATAATCAATACATTAGGGAACCAAAAATATTTGTTTTTCCAACGTGCTTCCAAAATTTGACGGTGTTTTCATTTGGAATAAAAGATCGAAAAAAGGTTTGATTGAAATAAAAGAATGAACTCCATATAAGAAAAGAAAATAATTGCCTTGCATTCACATTATTTACAAAGTAAACCCTGTTAATATATACTTTTCCAATCAATTAAAGCTCTCCGACTTTAAAAACCGTGAAAACTCATGTTCATGACGTCACGTCATATTGTTCGTTTGGCATAAAGGTGGCAGGTATTGATTGGGTAAAATTTCAAAATTTTGGCCTCCATAACGAAGACCGAAGAGCTGTGTATAATAAATAGATTAATCACAATGAATGAAATCAAAAAGTATCATTCTGTTCATTAATCAATAGTTTAGGGTTATCCCCCTTCAGTTTTTGTTAATCAAAAATGTGTTGAAGTAAATAATTAAATCTGAGCAAATATTTCCCGTATTGCATCCCTAAATATTGTTTTATCTTAGATAAAATTCATGGTAATGCTTTACGTGCAATGAATCTTTACCAGCAATATATTTCTTTAACTTAACATACTCTAAGCTTGTTTATGTTAGTGAAGTGGGGGACTTCGCGATTATAACATCAAGACAATACGCGTAGGGGGAATATTCGTGATTGAACTGTCTCCCCCATTGTAAAAATGTAACCGGGATATTTTCGCTTAGGGAAAAAAGTCCATTGATTCACAGAAAACGCCTAAATTCCCCAATGCAAAAATTTCAGCGGTTACAGTATATATTAATATTATTCAATCAAAGAAAAGCTATCTTTCACCCCTTGTCCTAATTTGGGTACTATTAGAAGGGAAAATGACTCAGTATGAATATTCACTACCAGTAAAGATTGTTTATGTCATTGTTTCTTTCATAACAATAACAATTAAGCGCACTCAATATTTTCGAGCTCTATATATTGATGAAGCGACGATCTACCGTGGCTTTATTTCTAAAACGTCCAATAACATAATTGAAAGTAGAATAGTTATAATAAGGGGATAAACGTACTGTGTATTGTGGTTCCTACAGGTATATGTTGGATACTTTATTGGTAATACCGTCGGGGTTGCCCTGCTGTTATGAAATATGTTTCCAACAGTATATTTTGTATCGATTATACATATAGATAACACGACGTTAATCAAATGTATACTCTTATTTCTAATTACTTTGTTAAAAAATGTATATAGTAAAAAGGACTAAATACACAAGCAAAAAGGGAATGAGAGAAATAATTCTTTCATAGATTTCCATCAGCAGTTTCTTCCTCAATGCTTAATGACACCTCCTTTTCCTCCGAGAAACGTGGCCCTGAAAAAAAGTATTATCATTGTATTAGTTCATTGCTTTTCAAATCACCACGTTGTAAGGTCGTTTTTAGCTCACCTGAACGAAGTGAGCTAGTGTCATAGCTTGGCGTCCGTCGTCAGTCCGTCGTAAATTGATTACATTTTCGACTCCTTCTCAAGAACCACTGAAGGAATTTTGATTAAACTTGGTAGATACGAAGTACTCATAGTTCCCTACAAGTGTTGTTGTTTTTCGTACGGATCCGTCAACAGGTGGCGTCACCACAGGCAAAAGTATGTAACAGGGGATACCTTCTTTGACAAACTTCTTCTTCAGAACCGAAGCACATATCGACAAACGGAAAGAATCTGGATGGTCTATATGTCATGTTTTCGGTTCCAGTCCGAAGTCAAATTTTTGACACGTTTTTCACGTCTTTTTGGCCTTTGACAGAAATGCTCATTTTTCAACTGTTTCTTTGACTAATTTTATAAATTTGTGGTTGCGTGCTCTCATTCAGTGCATGTTTGTCACATTTACGTTACTATTTGCTTTGATATACATAGCATGCTATGATCTTTTTTTTTTAATTTTAATGAATTTGCTAAAATATGAATAGATATGTTTACTATGCAAATGGACCCAAAGGTTATGGGTTCAAGTCCCAGCAACGGCATCCTGAATTTTTTTCTTCCTTTTTTCAATTTTTTTACCTTTTTGATGCTCATTTTAATCAATTTGATATCTTTATTTTCATTTTTGACTAAAGGAATAGGTGCGCTAACCCCTCATATCGGCCCTATAATTTCGGCGAAAAATATTTTTGATTAATGAATTATTAATTATCACTTTTTGCAAAGTTGAATGTTTGAGAAAATACCGCGTCATAATTTTGAACCCTCGTAACGTCACGCGCGTGATGTATGACGTCATGTTTTGCATTATTTACCCTGAATGACGCAAAACTCAGGAAAATCATCATATTTTACACACAAATCTTCAAAATTCATCTATCCTCGAGGCCTCGCCCACGATTTTTTTATGCAAATTCAAAGGCCGATCAGAAACCCATCGATTAACACAAAGATATTTATGGGCAAGGCCTGGATTACCGCTTGATTTCATAATTTTGTATCGAAAAATCGCTCATTAATTGATATTTTCAATGATATCAGCGTTTTTAGACGTTTTGAGCGACGTTTTGTTCAGTATAGGACTGTGAAATAAAAAGCAAGCTTTCATGATTTGGACTCACCATACATTTGACATTTTATAAACTAGAATATTATGGATATATAAACAACTTTAAAAATAGGGCCGAAATGACAGGTTACCGCACTTACTCCTTTGTCCATTTTCATTTTTTCCGTTTTGCACACTATTTCATTGTGTATTTGACATATTTAAGTCTCTCATTGCTGTGATATATCTTTAATGCCTGAATATTATATTTTTCATTTCTTTTATTTGAAAAATTGTTTATGTGTATATAGTCCCAGGGTTGTGGGTTCATATTCTGGCACTGACACTATCATCATGCAATATCAGTAGGTTAAAGGTCGACGTTGGGAACCACCCGGTCGTTAATATGTATACCTGAGTGACATAAGCTTGATAGGCGTGGCATACCGTATTTGAAGACAACGCCGCCTGGAGCGGCGTGTTACATCAAAGACAAACCGACAAGTAATCCTTTATTATGCTAATTAGATACCAGAGTCTCATCCGTTCTAAGCTGTCAATCAAAAATTGATAGGGGTAAAAGGATTAAAGGGAACCAATCGGATACCAATTAGAGATGTTAACCCTATAGCAGTCAGTGAGGAAATGACAGAAAATTTACCTGTCCCCTTATATAGTCCCCCGTCGGCCTTTAAGGGTTTGCATTGGTATCAGGTGCATTAGTGATGTGACCCCTGGGGCTCTTGATTTGTTTCACAGTACTGTCTATTTATTATCCACAGAGGACGAGATGAGGATAATTTTTTTTTCATTTTGCTAATGACTTATTTTCTTATTTTCAATGTCTTACCGATCATAATCAAAATGATTATACGTTTTGTACGCAACGAACATAAGAATGATATATATAGCGCCCAATATGTAGGGGAAACAGGCCAGGCGTGACAATCTCGTTTTTGAAATCATTCGTATCAGATAAGAAACTCGCGTCAGAAAAAAAAACATAGAAATTTCCTATATAATCACTTCCTTAAATACAACCATTCAATTTCGGATATAACAATTACACCAGTTCAGTAATTCCCAAAACTTAAAAATAAAAATAAAACTGAAATTAAAAAACGCCGCTTACAAGCTGAACTTGCCTGGATAACCAAACTGCAAACTGCGTACCCCCTTGGTCTAAACGATCAGACTTATGGACAAGGAAACATTTCTTCGACCTCTTCAAATATTAATGTCTTTTCAATCCGCCCTAACACTAAAAGGAAGCATAGGTCTCACGGTAAAAGGCGAAAAAAAAAACTCAGAAAAAGAGCAAGAGCACATCGTACCCTCAAAGATCTACTGAGCATTGCACGCAACGGCGGCAGACATGAACTGCTACATGCTCTCTCTTCGGTTCCAGCAGTTCAATTAAAATCTATCTTGGATGAAGCACTTGTTGCATTCTTAAGAAACACTGATTGATTCAGGCTAAACATCATTGTTACAAAATAAAAAAAAAAAATAACTATATCCTTTGGTTAAAAACACCTCTCCTAAAAGACGATTCATAAAAATTCCATTTATTAACAAAGGATTTGATATTCTGAACATCTCTAATGTTTTTCGGGATCATCGCGTACAAAGTGCCATTCCTCAATATTTTGAAATTTTAGAACCTCCTCTTATTTGTTACAAATATAAGAGACCTATTCGAAATTCCTTTTTAACTACAACAAAGATACACAAAATCCTAAAATACTTGAATCATGTCCAGCTTCTTGAGAATGTGCAACGTCTGAATATCTATATAAACCAATTGGTCATATTATTACAGGTGACTTTTCAATTATTAAAGACAGGCAGCTCCGTGGTCTTCTAAAAAAAGGACCTAAATATAGAATCCCATCCAAGATAGATTTTATTAAATGTCGCGAAGTGCTAATGGAAGCTTTAGGTAATTATACCAAACAATGGTGTAAATCGGAAGTCGAATCGCATGCTCTGAATGACTGGAAAAACCTCATTTTGGATATTACCGATATTTGAATAGATATCTACCACAAAAATCCTCATCTTTTTGAAAATCCAATTTCTAAATCTGAAAGTTATTTCAAATCCAAGTTACGTAATTTACATGAAAAATATGTCTTCGCGGCTGTAGACAAAGCAGCCAACAACACCATTATTATTTGAAAACATATCAACTTTAGTTTCGGAACTTTCTTCTACTAATACTTATATCGAAAGCAACGAAAGTGTTCACAATATTTTGAACAAACATAACAGTGAAATTTCTTCTTTTAATATCCCTATTTCTAAATTGGACCTCCCTACAATATACTGTATACCAAAACTTCGCAAGTCTCCTTACAAGTTTCGATACAATGCTCATTCTAGCAACTGCTCAACAACAATTTTGTCTAGAAATCTGACGTCAGCACTCACGGCTATAAAGGAGCACGTGGTAAAATACTGTGAAACTGTCATGAACAGGAATGGCGTAAACTTCTTTTGGTCTAATAAAAATTCAGGGGATGTGGTTGACAAAATGAAATCAAGAAATTTTGAAGCAAATACGATATCTTCATACGACTTTTCTAACATGTACACTACGCTTCCTCACGACAAAATAAATGCTCGACTGTCCAAACTCATTAAATGGTGTTTTGATCGAGAGGTGAAAACTTATATTTGTACTTCTGAATCGAAGGGTTTCTTTTCCGCCACAGATTACAAATCATACAAATCATGGACATGAGGTGAACTGTGTATTGCCTTGTCCTTCCTTTTGTACATTATCTATGTAAGATTTGGTGAGAAACTTTACATGGAAGTTGTAGGGATTCCAATCGGTACTAATTGTGCGCCTCTTGTTGCAGATTAATTTTTATACACGTATGAAAAGGAATTTATCCAAAATCTTCAAAAGGAAAAAAAATGATGATATGAAACGGTTCATTGGTACTTCGAGGTACATGTACCTGAATGATATTCTTACTATCGACAATCCTGTTTTTGAAAAGTATAAAAATGTTATTTATCCACAAGTATTGATTCTAAACAAGGCAAACGTTTCAAACACAGTAACACCATTTTTTGGCCTAAATATCAAAATTGTTACTGGAGAGATCCAAACAAGTGTGTATGACAAAAGATGATTTGGATTTAACATAGTAAATTTCCCCTGGCTTGACGGTGATGTTCCTAGATTACCGTCCTATGGTACATGTATCTATATTTCACAGCTCATCCGGTATGCTAGAGCATGTACTGATGTTTTGGATTTTCATGGTAGAAATTTACAAATTACCAAGAAACTTTTAGGACAAGGTTTTCGCTTTCACAAGCTAGTAAAGACTTTCTGGAAATTTTACAAAAATCATTGTAAACTTCTGAAATTCGGACCAATACAAGCAACAGAGTATATTACTTTGGGTATTTAACAACCTGCATTTTATGGTGACATTATTAACAAGATTAGAAGGATCAAAGATAGACAACATCACTTTCGAAAATGTGTCAGAATCATCAAACGCCTTTTATACCGTGAATATGATCCTAAGTCACCAGACAGACACTAGGCGTGGTACTTGACCAATCTACAGTCTTGTACGAGCGCATTCTTAAAACTTGCACTCTGACTGACTGTGACGACGGGATTCCATGACGGGCCCTGTCCAAACCTCTTTAGAGAAGACAGGGCCCCGACCATCTGCCCTCTCTGAATGTCAGTCGGACTCCTCGGGTGATAACATACATGAGCTCGCGGCGGCAGAGCACGGATTGTATTACGCACGCCCTCTTTTTATATCCATTAACATATTCATCTGTGTTGCTTGGGCCCCTGCGTTTTGCGGTCTTGTTTTTGTGTGGTCATCGGACAGTGAGGAGGTTGTTTTACACCACAATTTTACGTTCTTCCAGACCTCTGGGTAATCGGAAAATTGGGAGGGTTGTACGCACGTAATCCAGGATAACCACACCTTCTGCTATTTATGTGGCAGATGGCCGTCCTAAGTCGGTACCGGTTGCCCAATGGTCTCGTTGGTTTATGTGTAGTCCTTTGTGTTTGATGTTTCTGTGTTGTGCGTTGACGTTCCTAGTCCCTTATGCGTCTCTTTCTGTGTTTGTCTGTTTTGTGTTTTTGCATTGAGTGTTTTTGGGTTTTGCTGTGGGTACTGCAACCCGGTGTTGTTGGAGATCCCCTCCTTTGTTTGATAGATATTGTGAAGAGAGTCAATGGCATCACTACTTCATTTTGGATGATAGCATCTCTAAAGAACGATGCATTTCAAAGATATTCTATTAAAGATATACGTCTTCATGGGCACCTGTTGCGTCAGTAGCAAATTGTATAGATATCGGCACATTCTTCCACTTCCCAGGTTACCAAGATGTCTCGATTAGTGCAAATTAACATCTCACTCCTTCATTCTGATCTCAATCCTTCGCAGGGAGTTTGCTTCTCTTCTCATGGTAGAATTATCATTTATTATTATTATTTTTGTTCCTTTGCCTTAGGTCTTTTATCATTCTGGTCTTGTATGCCCTTGGTCTGATGATTTTTCGATTAACGATTATGTGCGTCTAGATAGGGATACGGTTTTTCCATATTTTTCATCATCACTGTATGATAACCATGCCAAAAGAAAACTGCCCTAAAGGGACGAATTATACACCCCGAATCTGTGTTACAAGAGGCCGCTTCTTTAAACTATCTCATTTGTGATATCACCTTACAGTGAACAGTTTTATCTTAATACAACAATCTTTAATACAAGCGTATATGGATACCTCGGTATGTCCGGATAAGTGGGAGGATTGTGCATGCGCAATACAGAGATCCACAACATTTGCAAATTGCAGATGGGCGTCCGAAGGCGCCGCCATGTTTGATGTTTCTGTACGTCTGTTTCGATTGCTCTAAACATCAGTATTCGGATTAGCCTCGACCTTTTCCTTCAAAAAAAGACTCGGACGTCATACGGCGCCATTTTGAAAATAGTTCCCAGTTGGTCTTTGGTTTTTGTTACTATCTTTCATGAAATACAAGTTTCAAACCGGATCGTAACTGACAAATATGTTACTCACAAGATAATTCACTCAAGTTTGAGAATTCTGAATGTTGAAAAAGTGCCTCTTTACTTTTACATCGATTTGATGTAAAACCTTCCACCTGGCATCCGAGTCTTTTTATGCCGTTACAAATAAAGGGCGAGGGGATCCGAATGAGACATCACGTGAAGGGGAAATTGTTCATTAACTCTGGTAAATGACAGTATAAAATCGACCTTTCCATATCATTTTGATGATGACATGATTGTTTTCAGTTTCAGTGCGCCCACAAAGATTCAATATGCGAAACAGCCATAACCTATGTTCGATCTATTCAAATGCAATAGCATTTATGTTATTAAATTTTAGACAGCAGATTATTTGTCAATTCGTTGTGAGAACATTAACTTACCATTTCTTATTGCACTTGGACCGATAGAATGTGTATTACGGTCATCTCCTGAATACATTTCGACATTTTCTTCCTTTTGATGATGTGGTTCAAGATATGAGGCATCTTCCGAATATTCAATATCAATTTCGTCATATATAGTATCATCTCTTTGATATTGATGCATTTCTTCCGCATTATCAGGTACAGATGACATATACGTCGCACTTCGCAAAAAGAATCGTACCCTGTCACAATGTATAATTCAAGGTTGGTAAATAATTTCAGCTTAAATTTGTATTTCTGAATCAGCGCGTTTTTTTTTCCGATACATACTACAAATCATACAAATCATGGACATGTAGTAACCTTTGTTTTGCATTGCCCTTACTCTTGGACAACATTTATGTAAGACTTTATGAAAATATCTACGAGTAAGTTGTAGGGATCCCTATGAGTAATAATTGTGCGTCTTTTGTTGCAGATTTATTTCGATACACATATGAAAAAGAAAGTATCCAAAATCTCCAAAATCTCCAAAAGCAAAGAAAAACTGATGATGTGAAAAGTTTCATTGGTTATTCCAAGAAGGGAGGGGATCTCAAACCAGACCTGGTTGCAGTGCCAGGAACAACACACACAAGACGAGAACAGCAACGAGTACATTTAATAATAATGGAGAGATTGTGTGTATGACAAAAGAAATGATTTTGGATTCCACATGATGGTCATTATCCATATTTGACGTAGTAAAATTCCCCTGGCTCGATGTTGATGTTCCTAGATGACCGTCATATTGTATCAATTTTCACAGCTTATCCGGAATGCTAGAGCATGTACTGACCATTTGGATCTTCATAGTACAGTAGAAACTTACAAATTACGAAGAAAATTTAAGGTCAAGGTTTTCGCTTATACACACTAGTAATGACTTTTTGGAAATTTTATAAAAAAAATGTTGTCAACTTCCTTTTTAATTCAGACCCAGGACAGCAATGGAGTGTATTACTTTAGGTATTTTACAACCTGCATGTTATGGTGACATAATTAACAAAATAAGAAGGATCAAAGTAGACAGCATTACCAAAGAGAATGTGTCAGAATCATCAAACGCCTTTTTTCACCGTGAATATGGTCCTAAATTCACCAGACGGACAGTAGGCCTGGTACTTAACCAATCTACAATCTTGTATCAGCTTATTCTTAATATTTGCACTCTGAGTGACTGTGACGATGGTACTCCCTGGTGGACTCTGTCCAAACCTCTCAAGAGAAAACAGAGCCCCGACCACCTGTCCTCTATGAATATCAGTTGTCCTCTCTGATTGTCAGTCGGATGCCTTGGGTGATAATAAACATGAACTCGCTAGAGCCAGCAGAACACGGACTGCCACAATATTAGGTATGCCCTTATTCTATATCCATCAACATATTCATCTGTATTGCTTGGGCCCCTACGTTTTTCTGTTTTGTTTGTGTTTGGTCATATAACAGTGAGGAGGTTGTTTTACACCACAATTGTACGTTCGTCGAGACCTCTGGGTAATCAGGAAATTGGGAGGGTTGTGTGCATGTAATCCAGGATAACAACACCGTCTGCTACTGACGTGACAGATGGCCGTCCTAAGTCAGCATCGTTTGCCCATTGGTTTCGTTGGTTTGTGTTTAGTCATTTGTGTATGATGTTTCTTTGTGATTTAGCGTTCCTGGGACTTTTGTGTTCCCTGTGTCTATGTTTTGGGTTTGGCGTTCTTTGTCCTCTTGCGTCTCTTTCTGTTGAATGTCTTATTCACATCAAATTAATTCATCAACCTTTTACGACTTACGGTTAACACTAGATTGATTTAGGTTTTAATTTTCTTAACGGATGAAAACTGAAAACAGAATTATGTTTATTATCCTTACACAGCGCAATATTCCCGGTGAAATATATTCTAAATAAAAGTATGGATTCAATTTTTTACCTTTTCCACAAGACAACGATAAAACCAAGAAGGGCTAGAAAAACTCCAACTATGATACCCCCTCCTACAATGAATAAATAAATACATGATACATTTATTAACCATTTTGGAGGGAATCAGGAATACTTGTTCAAACCAGAAAAACCCTGTCGCCCGAGGGCGATACCCGGGTTTGACAAGGTTTTTGTCGTTTTAACAAATCTTATTTTGTTCATTCTAACCGTGTAGTTATTTCTATTTATCATAAGCTGACGAAAGGCCATTCTTGCAGCTTGCATTAACACCTTACAAAGAGAGGCACATTTATTGCACTGAAGAATATGTAGGATGTAAGAGAGTACGTGATGCCGTGTGACATTGCGTCTCTGAAGGGTAATGTAGGACGTCTGTGGCGGGTGACATGAATGAGTTAAAGAAGAAACTAACGATAATCTCATTTGCATGAACAAAAGAGCACGAAATTAAGCATCGACGGACCCCTAGATATACACAGTCTGAGGTAATGTCTATGTAGAAAGTGGCATAGCGACCATTTCAGCAAAACACTTAATGACACACCCTTCGCGGGGAACTATTGTAAGATTTCTTTGGTCTTAATATCAATCATATGGTGTATTATGAATACTTACTTCATGTTACTCCAATGGAGTCACTTCAAACATATCTTGTAAATTGCTTGAATGACACAATAAGCTCTTATTTTGAAATATGCATATACAGTTGTGAGGTGTAACATGACGATAGTAAGGTTTCATCAGAAGATTCCTTTACTTCTTATTAGTTTAAACATTTATCATTTCTAAATGGTATGTTCTGCAGAACTTCACATTTTGATTTCCTAACATAAATTCTATTTCAAATGATTGCTTTAACAATTTCTTCTAGGATAAAACCTATATATATATACATAACTTCAGACAGTGCATGTATTTAAGATATTGTTTTCATTCTCGTGGGTGAACATCGGCGGCGGGTGCGGCTAATCAAACAGGAGGTGCTTACTCCTCCAAGGCCCTTGGTCCCACCTATAGCTTGCCAGGGGTCCGTCGATGCTCAAATCGATGCTCTATCGTGAGTGTTGTTGAGATTATCGTCAGGATCTCCTTAAACTCATTTGTGTCCCACTTATGTTCCTTGTCGTTTTGAACAAAAGTTCCCCGCGAGGGGTTTGACTGTAAGTGTTTTGAATATTTATCCTCGACATGGTCGCCATAGCACTTTCTATATATAGACATAACCTCAGACAGTGGATGTATTTAAGATATTGTTTTCATTCTCGTGCATGAACATCGACGGTGGATGCGGCTAGCCAAAGAGGGGATGATCACTCCTCCCGGGCACCTTGTCCCACCTCTAGCTTGCTAGGGGTCTGTCGATGCTCAATTTGGTGCTCTATTGCGAATGCTGTTGAGATTATCGTCAGGTTATTCTTTAACCCCTATACAGCATAACATGACATCGTACACCATCATTATACATGCATTGGCAATTGAGGTGAAATTGTCAGACATTATTCAGATGTTAAACTTTCTGATCGACAACATTTTTGTGGTGTTTGGAGGAAAGGTCTTCCAGCAAATTGTCGGAATTCCAATGGGTACCAATTGTGCCCACTCCTTGCCGACATTTTCCTTTACTCGTACGAAGCTGAATTCATTCAATCTTTGGTCTCTGAAGGGAAAAGATACTTAGCTTCTGATTTCAACTTCACTTACAGATACATAGACGATGTGTTGTCCATCAATAATCCAAAATTCGCGGATTACCTGAGCAGTATCTATCCTTCGGAGCTTGAAGTCAAAGAAACTACAGAGACAAATAATTCAGCATCCTATTTGGACATAATGTTGTCCTACGACACTGATGGTCACATGAACACCTCACTCTATGACAAACGTGACGACTTCAATTTCAGCATTACGAACTTTCCTTTTCTGAGTAGCAACATCCCTTCATCGCCTGCTTATGGCGTGTTCATATCTCAGTTGATACGCTATGCCAGAGCAAGTACCACATATACGGATTTTGTTCTGAGAGCTAGGCGTCTTTCAGATAAGCTTCTCAGTCAGGGATATGTTTGTGACCGACTAACATCGTCACTGAGGAAGTTCTACGGTCGATATGGGGAACTCGTCATACACTATGATGTCCCACTATCCAGAATGGTGGATGATATTCTGTCATAGACCATTTGAACCATCCAACCAAAGATTGTACTCTATATCTTCCAAAATGGAAGTAACCGGATGTGACAGTTCTACCGAATTGAAGCGACGGGTGTTGCATGCAAGCAGGAGATGCTTACTCTTCCTGGGCACCTGGTCTCACTCTCATATCGGGAGTTCGCTTCTTTTCATATGGTGGAGGTTTTTGTTTTTGTTTGCTTTGGTTCCTGTTTCGTCCTGATTTTGTATGCCTTCGGTTTCTGATTTTCTGTATTATCGATTTTGTACTGTAGACAGGGATATGGTCATTATCCATATTTGTCATTTCACATGTCTTCATTTTAGTTACATAATTGGTAGAAATGCTTATACATCTATGTATACTGATATTTTTTTAATGATATCTTTTTCAGTAAAACTCATCAAATATATCAGATCAGATATATAATTCAGGTTTTCATAGACAGTAAAACTAACTTATTCTCTGCAAAGAAATCGTAGCGAAACGTATCTGGGCGAAAGATCCTACGGTGGAAAACGGCCAAGATCCCTAAACAAGCACAGCAGAAGGCGTAACAGAGACATACGCCATAGAAATATGCAACATAAAAGACTACCAACGAGATCAATTGACAATTGGTGACGACTTTGGACGGCCATCTTTCACACAAAATTAAAACGTTTTGTAATCCGTATTATGTTTGCACATCCCTCCAACTTTTTCGTTAAACCACAGTTCTCCAAAACAGGATTAATTACTATAGTGTCAGATAACCTCGTCAAAATAGGATAACAAGACAGGAAAACTCAAGGGGCAAAAGCAGCACAGATCAGTATGTGGATATTTTAAGAGAGATTTCTAGTTTGAAACCTTCATCAAATTCATGTCTGAAGTATTACCGAAAGCAAAATAACCTCTTACCCGAAGTAGTTTCAGTTGACGCGATCGTTTTCAGCATTACCGGATGTGAGTAGTAAATGAGGACAAACACTATATCAAAGGGTGTTTTCTATTAATGATTCTCTCTACTTACGCGATGTCGGCATTATGTGCTGTTCACTATCTTTTCAAGAAGCGTTGTTCCGAATTTTAGGGGACATACATATATAGAGTCTTGCTTTATGAGATTTGCCATGACACAATAGTACGAGTTTGACGACACTGTCATTGACTGAAATGAAATGTACGTGTTTGAAATATTCCAACAATATACGATCTTTTTTAGAGTTCGAGCATACAACAACTTATACAGACCGACCAAAAGACGATACTGTCTGAAATTTCATTGTTTATGTTGCCTTTTTAAAAGTTATAATTGGGGGGGGGGGTGGGGGGCTTTGCAGACAATTTCTACATTCCGATTGATACATTTTCATTTTTAGAAATATATAATGAAGGAAGAAGATCTACTCTATACATGGCAGATCCATAATTATCAGGTTCTAAAGAGTAAATTTGCAGTTACTGGTGTAAATAAGTGGGTGCATTTTTTCTTCTAAGAATTGAAGGAAGCGTATACGACTAGAATTGATAACATGCACTAACTAAACATGTTCTTGTCAACATGTCGTTTTTAGTAGAAATTTAAGTAATTTGTAATGAAGTAAAAAATAAATAGGAAAAGATTAGGAATACTGATAGCTATATCTCATCAAGCATTCATTGGGGAGCAGCAGTGGTAGTTCAATGGGTGTTCACCTAGAAAAACAGATTCTAGGTTCAAGAGATTCGCGTAGACAAAACCCCTCGTCCATCGAGCACGATGTTCTCGCATAAAATTTGACAACATAAGAGGATCGATCTTGAATAGTAATTAATTCTCAAACACTTAATGTTACTGTTGGGAAGAAGGCATGGATAAATAAGCCTTAAAATACAATAATTCAATGTAGTTGACAATTTCTTCTTTTCTTTCTAAATTCACTCTTCTTTATGGAGGAATTAATGACCTTGACACTTGCGAGATCGATACGAGAGCACTTCAGGACAACTCGACTGACCGTACTTTTCGATCTGATTTTGTAAACAAAATCGTAATTCGTCATTATTTGCAATAAAACACAAACAATAGCATCATGTTTCTGTTTTATTTTAATAAGCTATGTATAAAATGAATAGAAGCCATATAAAATAATAGAGCTTCATACAATTTTGAAATGTAATGAATTAATTTTCTTTTGTTTTCAACAAAACATTTTTGTTATCGCAAATGTCAATAATGTGGAAGAATGTCCGGGTCGATATACAACTAGATATATTTTTATCCTAGTATCATACAGTCAGATACCTATATCTCTTTTCGTACTTTTAAGAAGACACCAAGCATTTTTTCTCCTTCCACCCTAGTCTAAGAAAGAACAGATTTTTAAATTTTTTTTTGGCATCTGCGTTTCAACACTGCTCTGGTTACGCTCTTGGCAACTCTGCTGCATTATTTACAAAAAGTGTGTGTTTATCCGGAACTTGTGAGCATGTTAACCTGATGCATATTGGTATATAAGTCTAACATGTATGGACAGAAAATATTTTTTTCAATCTGAGGCAACGTTCCAAAGAACATGTTAGTGACTTAGTAGACTATACACTAATGATCAATAATATTAACACAGGAAGCCTTGAAATAAGGACATATTTCATCTGAATACAAAAATCAAAACTAATAATTATACAGTGATTTTTTTTAACAAACAAGGGTTGCAAAGTAAGGTTTCATATGAAAGAAGAGCCACTGCCATGACAAAATTCCCTAAAATTAGTTAAACTCTATTTGATTGCTGAAGAAATATACAAAAGCCAGGACAGCAAACACAAAAAATCCAGGACAAACCACAAAAAAGTCAGGACATCTAACTTTTTTTTTTAAATTTTGCTTTTCTGCTTTGTATTGCCGTTTTATTGCTCGAGAAAAATATGGTTAGTACTGTTGAAATTTTGCCGATTTCGCTCAAAAGGAACACAAATAATCCAGGACAAACACGAAAAATCCAGGACAATTAACACAAAAAATCACTCGTCGTCAGGACACCTTACATGGTGTGTGTCTGGTGGTAGATACAATATTACATACTTACTGCACACGAAAGCGGAACCCCTCGACCAATCAGAAGCCCTCATTTTGTTTACATGATACACGTGTTTATCTTTTTTATTGGTTGGGGGGGGGGGGGTACTTGTATACATGACTACGGAGTTATCAGAAATGTATACTATACTGAGTTATAGGGTCCGCTTACCGGTTTTGAGTGTAAACCCAAAATGTCAAGGGCGGAAAAGCTGAAATAGGGGAAATTGAGTGGGTTTGAAAGGTGGGTTGAGAAGACGATTATGAAGGTATTCTATAATGGTGAGATGCATATTGTAGAACATGCCTGCCTTGTGTAAGAGCATTCAAGTTTTTTAGGTCACATGACTTGTTTAGTCTAAATATAGATATCTTAAAAGGCGTACCGGATTTTCCCTATCTGACAAGACTTCATAAGGGAAAATATGAAGTTTTTGGCTTTTTACACATTTTTTTAGTCACGTGTGTTGGAATTGTTTTTAATTTTGCAAGAATTGAGTATAAGATAATAGCTTTAAGGAAATATAAGCATTAGTTCTGAAATTTTTCCAGGAGACCAGATACAACACACAGAAAAATGACAAAAACCATGAATTTTAGGCCAATTTTTAAAACCTTTTCCAGCAAACATGTATGATATTTATTATCTATAGCAATCTTATATGATATTGAGACTAGTATAATGTAAAAGTTGTAGATATAACGAACAGATTGACATATAGTATAATAATGTGAAATATATAGAAATAAAATGAGATGACGTCAAATTATGTATGATTGCGCAATATTTCTATGCCGCGTGACCGGGTAAGAGAAACTGGTGAGCGGACCCATATGCTCATTTCGACATGTTCCTGCTTGTTTTATTTTCCCATCAAGTCAATGTCAAGACTACGGGGTGAGGAGGGTCGCTGATATTGTGTTAAGGTCAGGCAAGGTTTTTTTTTGAAAAGCTTATACTTGTATAACCTTAATATTCAAGATCATTCAATGTCAGATGTATGGTGAATCCAAATCTGGAAAGCATGTTTTGATTTGAAAAATCTATACTGAATACTACGACGCATAGAACGTCTAAAAATGTTTAAATCAATGACAATATCCATAAATGAGCGAAATTTCGATACAAAAATTTGAAATACTCCACGCCTGGTCCATTATACGTTTATACCGATCGATGGATTTCCGATAGGCCTTTTAATTTGCATAAAAATGTGCGGACGAGGCGAGATCAACTTTGAAGATCTGTGTGTAAAAGACAATGATTTTCATTTGTTTTGCGTCATTCCGGACAAATTACTTTAGAACATGACGCCATGCACACAAGCGTGAAATTTCGAGGGCTCAAAATTATGACGCTGTATTTTTCTCAAACACAACATTACAAATAGTGATAATAGCTAATTAATTATCAAATGCAATTTTTATAGAAAATATAGTGCCGATATAAAGGGTTAGCTCACTTAGTCATTTATAAATATAATGAATCAATTCATCGTATTGAGAATTCACAGTGATATATTTCATAATTTGTGAAGAAGTCGAATCTTTTGTAAACATTGTGTTTATCAATAGCTTTTAGCCCTTGGAAACACCAAAATAGGAAATTGATGCAAAAACTACATATTTCTATTAAATTAGCAATGGCCACATGCATAAACAAAGATGCATTTTATATGGGAAAGATTATCATTATATCCTAATGTAATAAACGTTTTATCTCAGTTAACGCATGCGGCCACATTGAATTCTTCCACAACACAGGCCTTATTAGCGTATGTGTACGACCTGTGTATTGTTTAAGGCCAGTATCTTGCAGATACACAGTCATGACAAATTTCTAATTTCAACCATTGCAAAAAATCACTAAAGAGGTTCCAATAAGATCATACTTTCTACGGCTGTACCAATATATATTTTATCTACTATGTCACTATATTTCATGAAAAAAATTCCCCGTACTTCCAGAGACAACGTAGGTACCATTTCCTCAGTGACCTAGTTTTTGTTCACTCGAATTTAGTCTGTCCGTTCCAGCCCTAGCTGGATGTTCAGTCAGTGCATTTTATTTGCGAGATGCGACAGACCAATGCGCTATGAACGCTTAATTGTTTGCGAATTCTAAATTGATTTCTATACCTAGAAGTGTAATGTATTCCCGTAACTCCTCTTTAATCAATTTAACACTCGATCTGCTACGATTTGAATATATATCAGCGCTTGCCATTTTATTTTCATAGATCGGACTGAATTGGAATAAGCGATCTGATAGGACGAAGCTCTATCGTAGTTTTGTTCTAACCTCAACTGAAAATCTTCGTCCAATCAGATCGCTCGGGTGACTGAAGAAATGGTGTCTACGGTATATCTGGAAGTACGGGGAATTTTTCAATGAAAGGGGTAGGTCCACGAAGCCCGATATTGGCCCTAATTTTGAACATCGTACCTCGTAGAATTTTCAACTGTGGTTTGACATATTGAAACGTTCTCTACTGAATCATGAATCTATCATTTGTAAACGTTGCGTTTATCAATAGCTTTTAGCCCTTTGAAAACACCAAAGTAGGTCATATTCCGCGAAATTGATCCAAAAACTACATATTACTATTGAATTAGCATTGGCCGCATGCATTAACTAAGATATTCAATTTATATATGAAAGATTATCATTATATCCTTTTGTCATAAACGTTTTATTTCAGTTCATGGGTTAGGTCACATTGAATTCTTCCATAAAAGACAATCCCCAGCAATTTTTGCCATATTTTGTCAATAACGTCAAAATGACGTCATTACACTTAAACGACGCTTAATTTGGTGATAGCTTTCTTTTCATTAAAAGCGGTAATTATTCGTGTATTTTTATGAGAGATACCAAGTGTTTCTCATGAAATTTATTTCTAGAGAAAAATTGAGGGCCGATTTAAGGGTCTCGTGTCCCTACCCATTTGGTGACATAGTAGATAAAATATACATTTGCATAGGTACAATCGTAGAAAGTATGATCTTATTGGAACCTCTTTAGCGAATTTTTGGAATGATTGAAACTAGAAATTTGACATGACTGTGTATCTGCAAGATACCGACTTTAAACAATACACTGGTCGTACACATACGCACACATACCAAGCGCTTTTACGGCCTGTGTTCCACAAAAGACAAAATACCCAACAATATTTTAGCCATATTTGTCAATATTTACATATGGCCATTCATTTGTATAGAATTTACACTGTGATTATAGGAGTATAACCGCAGTGGCGTGATTTGAACTGTGACGTCATAGTAAGTTGGCTTGATTTGAACCTTGACGGTACGTAGTAACAGAGCCTTAGCAACGTAGTTGTAAACGTATTTTATTTTCATTAAAGCATGAAAAACTGGAATGTAAATATATATAATAACTGTCTTTTGGAATGTGATTATACGGTGATAACCTACAATGGATCCAGGCATTATGTTTCTCATAATGCGCTAACGCGCATTATGGAACATAATTCCTAGATCCATTGTAGGTTATCACAGTATAATCACATTCCGAAAGACAGTTATTCTATAAATAACGTCAAAATGACGTCACTTCATGACATCATTACAGTTAAATGGCACTTTGTTTAGTTATATTTTTCTTTTTGTTAAAAACGGTAAGCATCCTTGTATTTTCCTGAGAAATATGAAGTATTTCTCATGAAATTTATTTCTAGAGAGAAATCGAGGGCCGATTTAATTATAAGGGTCTCTTGGCCTACCCCTTTGTTTGCAAATGTTGTTAAGTAATAAGTTGCAGCCTTTATTTTCATAACAAAATACATATATATGAAAGAATACGGAACAAAAATACATTTTCGAAACTAGTTTCATGAAACTATCTATTATCCCCTCACAACTCCTTTGCCAAGGGGACAGTGCATCGCTGTCATGCGTCTGTGTCACAGTGTGTGTGTGTGTTAATTTGTTGTGTTGTGAGGGTGTGTTTGTCCGGATTTTTTTAACAACAAATATCAAACCAACCACCCTATTGATTTTCAAGGTCGAGGGTCAAATGTCAAGGTCACCTTTGACAAAGGCAAAAAAATCATTGTGAACAATATAGAAGACAAAGCAATCATCAAAGAAACATCAAACCTTCCACAAAATTTTCCCCTTGGGGAGAGGATGAACCAGAATGATTTTTCAAGGTAAAAATCACTGTGGACTTAGGATTAAAATCCTTGTGAACTGCATAGAAGTAGTCAAAGCGACATTGGAGGAAGACATTCTTATTGCTTCAGCAATGAGATTCCTTCTAGTTATACTTATATCTTCCAAAATTATACTTATACCTTCCGAAATGGAAGTACCAGTAACGGGATGTGAAAATTCTATCGAATTGAAGCGACGGATGTTGCAAGCAAGCAGGAGATGCTGCATCTTCCAGAGCACCTGGTTTCACTCCCATATTTGGCGTTTGCTTCTTTTCATACGGTGGAGGTTTTTGTTTGTCTGCTTCTTTGTCTGTATGTTTGTCTGGTTCCTGTTTTATTCTGATTTTGTGTGCCTTCGTTTGATAATTTTCTGAATTATCGATTTTGTACTTTGTATAGGGATATGGTCATTATCCATATTTGTCCTTCTTATTTGTCATACAGTGGGTTATTTTTTATACGCCATTAATTGGTAAAGATAGGATAGAAAATATATTACATAGAACTTACCAACAAAAAACATATAATCAGTTTTCGCTCTCTTCATTACATCTGCAATACAAACGTCATCAGTTATTTTCGCTTCTGTAAGTAAACTGACTAACATGATGTAGTGTGAATAAATATCAGACTAGAATACAACACGTGCGTAAAATCTTGTATGCACATACCTCTGAATTTTTTAACAGTAACACCTCGTTTTGTTGAAGCATGCTCCTCTGAATTAAGGAACAGAAGCGTATTCCATTTGTAGTCTGAATAATATATGAATTAATTTAAAAGATGGAAGACGTGGAAGTATTTCCAAATTTTTGCAATGCATTAATAAGATTGTATTTTGCATATAGTGTCTCATCATATTTCAGTAACTGCATAAATGCTTCACGACAACAAATTTCATAAATAAATGAAAATGTAGAGAGAAGAAAAAGAGAAGCATTTGAGCTTAACATGGCTTTTCATAACAAAAAACATGGCTTAACATGGCTAAGGATACATTTTCAAAAACATTTTGGAGACAAAATCTCTTACCCCTTATGTCGAATGTTGAAGGATTTTTGTATGTCGTTGCTGTTTCCATGATTCCTAGGTAATGAATTATAAAAACTATGCTTATGTCTTAGAATTTTCTTTTGTCGTGTCGTAAACCAAAAAAAAAAAAAATCAACAAAATACCTGAATCAGCTTTCTAAATAACTTCTTTAAAATGTGTAAGCAATTCCAATTCGAATGTGATTTTTATATCTGGTTATATAAGGCTTTTGTGTGCGACTTTTATTTATATTTTGGTTTCTTATCGTCCAATGCTGCAAATTTATCTGATCTTAAATGATGATATTGAATTTGTGGACGTTTGACATCCAATACGTAATACGTAATACTGATTCCAGTCATGATTTCAGACTATGCTAGGATTACTTCAAATAAAGTCTACTCACGGGTGATCTGATCTGACAACATCGGTACCTCGGGTATGATGCTGAAAAGTTATATCATTTATATAGAGGAAGTAAAGTAGAGGTAAACCTAGGAGAAAAACTACACAATTTACCCTTTGTCTTATTTCAGTCTTTTAATTTAATGATAATGATAATAATGTAGGTAATTGACATAATAATGCAATACGATTCTTTATAGTCATCTATGCAAGAGACATCGGCTAAGGGTATCATAATTATGTAAAAGCAGAGGCTTGTTGAGGATTTATCAAGATTGTTGGACACCGAGAGCGGAACTGACGTATCTTCCATAAAAAAACAATGAACGATTACTGTTCTCTGATATCTAAGGAGCAAAGTCAAAGTTGAAAGAGAGGCGACATTGATCTGATTACAAAGACTGAAGGTTACTTGAATTAAACGACACCAAAAAGAACAAACCGCGAATATTGGGCTTTTAAATTGTTAAGAAAAGTGATCTTAAAGTCAATGTTTCATTCCCTTTTCGCTGCTTATATGTTTGTTTTGCTTGATGAAATATGGACGTCACAATAATGTTAACTATATTGAAACACTATCGACCTCAGTCGGTATGTGATATACACGCAGCTCACATACTCACATAGACTTGATTGGCGTGTCCTGTGATACATAAGTGAGTAAAAAGCGAGAAAAGCAAAAACACACATTTCCCTGGACTAATTATAGGGAGTAAGAAAATAAGAACAATATGTTTATTGAACAAAATTTTTATCATGATATAACTGTGATATTTAAAATTTAAGATGAGAAAAGGAAACCAAGGAACGTTATATAAATTCTTGATTGTTGGTCTAACAATTATGTGAAACAAAACACTACATAAAAAAAGAAAGAGAATATTCAAGTCAAAATAAAAACGTACAGTCATTCATGTGAATGATTTTTGTCATTTATATCAGAATGATTTTTATCCACAGGAAAATACACTTCAAAAGGCAAATGCTTCAAATACAGAAGCACCATTTTTGGACCTTAATATTAAAACTACACCCCAGTAATCCTCTTTGCCTCAGCAATAACTACAATCAGCTCACTCTTTCTTTGGCTTTGACACAAACAATTTAGAATCAGAATTATCTTACTTATATGGTATACCTAAAATGCAAAAACATCCGTACAAACAACATTTTATCAACCAAACTTGTATCGATCTTACTGAACAAAGTTTTGACTGAAAGCAAATTAGGGCTTCAAAAATATTGTTTAACAATATATTCTTAGAACGGTTTTAACCAGATGTGGATTTCATTTCTTTCAGAACATGAAATCCACTTACTAGTCGTCAATACAGTCCATGTCACCATATGGCTTCTCCCCCACAATATTTATGGTTAATTATTATTTTTGTTGGGGAATTTGCTCACAGTAGGAAGAGGAATACCTCTAAACTAAATATATGCATTTGTCGGAACACGAAAGTAAATTAATTCCCTTACACGAAAGAAATGATATTAATATTTATTCGCATAAAACATATTTGAAACAAGATTAGAAACAGACTCAAGAAAATCTTTGTTAATAAGTTAATCTTCAGATTTTAAGGGCAAAATTTTCTCACTTTAATTGAAATATTTATTATTAAATACTTTGAGAGTCCTGAATTTGATAAGAACTTACTTACAATTGGCTTTATCTATGACTTGGAGAAATGATTGTCAATTCTTCACGTGAAATACCAGCATATTGAGTTTATTTGCGTACAAACCCTCGTAATATTAGATGCTTAAAAGAGCTGTAGACAAGTTTATCTTTGAGGGAAGAACACGTACATGTAATTATCTAGGAATACGTCCATCATATTGTGCAATTCCCCTCCATTGTTTAAGTACAAAATGTCATGTTTCTCGCATGCTATTGATTCTGTCAGTGTTTTGTGAAATAAACTTTGTTAAAATTCAAACGATGTTTACTTTGCACGACCAAGTACAGAAAATTAAATAATTACACATCACGAAATACAAAGTATGGCTTTAACGCCTGCATCGCCTCACATCTATTTGATCAAAGCCTTTGATGTTTTTACACTTTAAACAACAATCCAACATTCTAAATTGAAATGACAAATATGGATAATGACCATATCCCTCAGAGACTCAAAAAATTATAAGTTATGCATTTACAAGCAAAAACATCAATCGCCAAAAAAAAAAAAAAAAGATTTTGTTTTTGTTTACGATGACTAAGCCTATTATGTGAAAGAAAAGTCCCTTTCTTTGATATAAGTACACTGAAACCGATATTATCAAGATGTGCAACTTCCTGTAGTCGGCACTTGTTGTCCATTGGTCTCGTTTGTTTATGTGGGGGTCCGTTGTGATTGATGTTTCTGTGTTGTGAATTAGTGTTTTTTCCCCTTTTGCGTCTCTTTTTGTGCGTATATGCTCTATGTTTTGCATTGAGCATTTAGTGGTTTTGCAGTGTGTACTACAACCTGGTGTTGTTGAGCCTCCTCCCTTGCTTGTTATCTACACTTATTTTGTGTTGAAGGAAGTTGGGAGCTGGTGATGCAATCCCACGCGACTCGATGTTTGAAGTGTTTTAATGCTATTACGATCTCTGACTTGACTAAAATGTAGTGTCTTGTACGCAGGATCTTAATTCACTCTTCATCAATTTTTTCATCATGACATTTTGAAGGTCGACTTGTATCAAATTAACTCCTTTGATATTACCCTCTATCAATACAGTCACTATTCCATCATCGATATTTTACAGTAAGAAACATTTTTTTTCTCACAAAGGTACTTTTATTACCTCTTAAGGAGGTATTGAACACTTTGACGCTAAATTCAATTTTCTCAAAATGTCTGAAATTATTCATTTCTTGTTTATCCTTCATTATACAATCTTGCATTTGATTCAATCCACAAGAATATTTTTCTTGAGACTTTGAAATATGCATTTTCCACATATCCGTGAATTTATTTATGACGTCATATATAGTATTAAAGTGTCATTTCGGTTCTCGTAAAGCTATTGGAAATTTATTTTGATTTAACGAGGCCCTGGACAAAACGTGTGCGCATCGTTTCGCGCATTCCCGTAACCGGTTTAATCTTTTATCTCTACATCGCACCTAACGTACTGTCATACTATGACGTCACAATCAAATGACGCGACAAAGCATTTAACGCCGCGCTAAAAATCAATAGGCTAGTAATCTGTGTATGTTCGTAATAAACGAAGATTAATGCAAAGCATGGCTAGATGATGAGATCGTCAGACTAGGATTGACTCAAGGTTTTACTATTATTATCATTATTTGGTGCATCTCCTCCAACTGAATAGTCATTTTATTTCTTAACGGGGTCTTTAGAAAAGAAGAGAAACAAATAGAAAAATAAATAGAACTTCATCGATCAAAACTATTTTCATTAATTCATTTATTTTGTAGAAAAAACCAACAACAACATGTACTTCCCCGATACTATGTACACATATTTTTTGCATTATAAATCATCGTAATATTATAATCCAAGCGCATGGGGGGGGGGTGGGGGTTGCTAGAAAGGCATACGCACGGTACGGAAACACGTGTTTTCTCATAATTTTGTTTGTTTGTTCAGAAATGGCTTGATGTTCCCTCTCGTCTGATCGAGAGAATTATTAGCCAAGTTGCAGCAAGTAAATCGGCTCGCCTCGCTCGCAAATTTCATAATCAGCAACGCTGACGAATCTACATTTTTCTTTAATTTTTTTTTCATGAGGTCGGGTGGCATTGTTGTCAGATTAAAGTCGCTACATGATTTTTTTTTCTCAAGCAATTTATAGATCAATATAAGATATTAAATAAAGTACATTAATTCATTGAAACCAGGCGCCCCGCTCCTGCAGTGAGAAAAAAGTAGCTGTATAAATACATAGGATGCATTTTATTTTCATGGTTTCATTCTCTGAAATTGAGCCGGAGCGAAAATTCACATTTACTTATAAGTTATAAAAGTTTCCGAGATAAATACACTTTCCGATTCCGACCCCCCCCCCCCCCCCACACACACACACACCTAAAATCATCGATGTAAGGTATTTTGGGGGCTTAACCTTTATGTGTATACTCAATTTCAGGCTGTTTTATGTCGAATGTCGGAAAATTTTCGCTGGTTCGCTTCCGCTCGCCACCTTACTCAATTTAGATTAACTTTACACCATTTGCTAAGCATGACCATTTCATGCTAAATAGCCTTTACTTTACCGTGACTATTTTGGACGGTCTTTTTCTGACATATGTACCAAGATTTAAGTTTACAAACATGTACCTTTGCAGCAAAGGGGATGCCATTTGGGTTGTATCCCCCAACCCTCTCTAAAACAATTCTAGAAAGTTCGCTGGTTCGCTTCACTCAATAATACATAGTTTCTACGGTTTTTTTTGTATGAATACATTTTCCGTTCTGGTGGTCAAAGGCAACCAAAACATGACTTCGCCCTGGACCTACTGGGGGAGGAAGGAAGTGGTTCCCAGACCCTTTGCCTTTTTGATCTTCATTACGCCCTCCTAAACCCAAATCCTGTATCCGCCCCTGAGATACCCCTAACCAATATATATGTTGTGCACTTCAACAAGAGAATACTTTGTCCTACACCATACTCCATGATTCCATAAGTTATTATGACCATGATATTGTCTTCAGCGTACACAAATAGCTCAGTGGTCGGATAAAATCGTATGGAATAGAAATATATATCAGAGAAGGGGAGAGGTGGTCTAGCTCGGTCATTTTAACTCATCTGGTCAATTATAAAACAGTATGCGCAATAATCGGAAAAATGAAGAAATGGGAATCGCTCATAAAAAACTCGACCTAATCTATTCCCGCGCATTGGGGTAGCCCCTTTCCACTTTCCTTATTCTTTTGAATTTTACTTTACATTTGGTATCTATCCATGATCTTTATCGTATTCGAATTATTTTTGATACTTGATCTTGACAGTGGCGTAGCTAGGGTGATTTCTATGTGAACGTCTAGAGAGAGATGAACCAAGTACATCAACTCCTCCTTCGGAAGGGGGGGGGGGGGGGGTCACAGATTCACAGATACTTGGGAGGGGGTCGTTTACGGGAGAGTGTGGTTGTGGGTTTGGCGGCCTATATAGTATAGTTAAAACGCCTATTAAAACGCTTTCAGATCCGAGACACGGAGATTTAATAATAAGGTGAGGGGCTACACTGGGCTGGTGTGAGCTTAGAAGACCTGTCGAGTACGCGATTCTGCAAGGGGAGCATGCAATTTTAAAAGATAAATGTATGATCTGTGAGTAATCTATGTAACGTTTCAGACGTTTCCCCCAAAATATGAAGTGTTAGAATTTTCGAATAATGACATAGATATCGATACTGCTGAATCAAATTAGACAAAAGATATTTTTAAGGCAATAAGAGAAAAACGCTTTGTTCATTTTATCTTCGAGACTTGCAAGTACAAGTTATATGTTTTAAAATTACACAAATGAGATTGTCCCTTACATACATGTTGTATTCTGACGATAGAATTTGGCTGTCTTTCCCTAGAGGCATATGATATGTCGTATTATCACGCCTCGAACTAATTCCAGCCAATGACGTCGCGGTATTTCGGTCACATTGTGTCCTACCTAGGTCACAAGATTTTCAAACGTTAGGAATTACACAGAAAACGTTACGAAATGGTTCTCGGTATGATTAATTCGTTATATATAGGGTTTATTCCTGTCATACTTCCTACTCAAAGTACCTTGAGTAGGAAGTATGACAGGAACAAACCCTACAACTAATAAAGGATAAATATACGAGCACATTTGTCCTTTATTCAAAATAAAGGGAAGATATATTAAAAAAAATATTTGAGATGTTCCTTGAAGCTCACAAAAATTGGCTGGACATCAAACTTGAAAGAACTTGATC
The DNA here is from genome assembly GCA_033119305.1 of Pinctada imbricata. Lineage (NCBI taxonomy): Eukaryota > Metazoa > Mollusca > Bivalvia > Pterioida > Pteriidae > Pinctada > Pinctada imbricata. The sequence goes on along the minus strand of VSWD01000012.1, from coordinate 29,141,836 downwards.
TATTCTGTCTTATGTTTCTCTTTATGATATATATGAATGTGCCATCAAATTCTCTGTTTCAGTTTTTTTTAATTTCACTTTATATCTGCAAACTTGGTCAAGTTATGTGTAAAATTGCAAAAATATGCTTTCAAATGGTCCCTCACATATTCGGCAATATCATTTGGCTGTCTTTTTCTGGATAGATATATGCTAACGAATATGATATGCTATAAACAATAAATATACGAGCACGTTCATCCTTTATAAGGCCTTCTTTCGTAATAGAGGGCAAATACATGTATGCTAAAAAAATATTATTTTGATATGTTCCCTGAAGCTGACACAAGCGGTCAAAGTTGTACAGAACTTGATATATTCTGGCTTATGTTTCACTTTATGAACATGTCATTAAATTCTCTATTTCATTTTTTTTATAATTTCCATTGCACTGATAAAGACAGAGTACAAGTTATGTGTAAAATTGCAAAACATGCTTTGAGATAGTCCCTGATATATTTTCAAGGTTGAATTTTGCTGTCTTTTTCTAGAGAAATACATACTAACAATTATTATATGCCGTAAACAAGAACTTTAAGGACATATTCATCCTTTATGAGGTCTTTATTTCAAGGTATAGGGCAAATATGTTAAAATATGATTTTGATATGTTCCCTGAAGCTCACACAGGCGGTCAAACTTCCACAGAACCTGATATATGTTGTCTTATGTTTCTCTTTTCAACATATGATAATCCTATCAAATTCTCTATTTCAGTTCTTTTATAAATAGCAATTATAGTGCAAAAATCGTGTTTTTCTATGAAATCATATGAAGAAAATAAGGAAATCTTTGAGACGGTCCCCCCGAAAAAGTAAGCGGTGAAATTGATTCATTTTTCACCAACCTCTTGTATATAAGTAAATGACATTATGATATGAATTTAATAAAAATCGCTATTTCTGTTTTTGAGCTATCTTATTGTCCATGGCCTCGTTAATTTCTAAAATAATCATAAATGTATTGCTCTTATACATGTATATGGAATAGATGAGTAATGAACAAAGGCATGATAGTTAGAATACTGGAATAAAAGATGACGCCGTCGTTAAAAAATGAAATTTCGAGCTAATTGACTGTGGTTGATATGTGATAATTAGGAATACAGTGGATGAATCTTTGTTAAAAACTAACAGAATTATCAATAATCTCCAGAAATGATTTCATGATTAAATAATAAAATTAAATTTGGGATTAAAATTTTACAAAGCTTTATATTTTCCTTTTTTTCCGAATCCGTCCATTTTCAATGAAGTGACATCCGTTTCCTTGTTATGTTATTTGTCATCGGATAGACTATGATGAAAGATTGAATATTCTATTTTATACCTGCAAAATTTAAATGCCTTACGTTTGGTATTAATGTTTAAATTTAATTTTGAAAGCGATAGTTTATTACGTCACTTTCCCCGATAACATCGAAATCATGTCGTGGTTTGCTCATCGACAAAACCACCAAAGACTACACATTTGGAAATCGCTATAATTTCTTGAAATGAAATAACTCAAACTTCATCAGGATAGTCAAATTTGTATATCAATCAGGGTGTCAAACACTTTAATGAAGTAAGGGCTGTAATGGTTCAAAATTTTCTTCAAGAAGGTACAGAGTTGGAACACTTCCGCATTATTTTCCTAGGAAGTGAGAAAACAAATAATGCCGCCACCATCTTGGTGCTGAATCCTAACTTAAAATAAGACCTCGTAGACGTATTGCACCCAGTTCTCCATCTGGCGGCTCTACATTTAAGAAACAAACATAGGGGGTTCTCTACAATTTACAAATACTATTTGAAAAGATGCTATATGTGCATGATGTGTCAGCTCATCAATTTCAATTTCACAATTTACTTTAGTGTAAATTGGTAAATTTCGAAGTGCGTATCCCTTTGGTTTAAACGATAAAATATATGGACAAGGAAACATTTCCTCGAACTCAACACATATTAATGTCTTCTCAACCGGCCCTTACACGATATAGAAGCGTAGGTCGCATGGTAAAAGACGAAACCTCAGAAAAAGCACTATAGTACATATTACCCTCAAAGATCTGCTGAACATTGCACGCAACGGCGGTAGATGCGAACTGCTACACTCTCTCTCATCAGTTTCAGCAGTTCAAATTTATCGTGGATGAAGCAGAGGTTGCATTCTCAAGGAACATTGATTGATTCAGACTAAACATCATTGTTGCATTCGCACAGAATAAGCTTTATTCTTAGGTTAAGAACGCCTCCCCTAAAAGACGATTCATGGAAATTCTATTTATCAACAAATGTTTTGATTTCTGAACGTCTCTAATATTCTTAGGGAACATCGGATACAGAGTACCTATCGCAATAGTTTGAGAACTTAGATCCTCCTCTTATTTGTTACAAATATAAGAGACCTATTCGAGATTTCACTACACTATACTGCATACCAAAATTTCACTAGAAACCTTATAAATTTCGAAAAATTGCTTATTCTAGCGACTGTTCATCTACAATTTTGTCTAGAAATAGGATGTCAGCTCTCGTGGCAATAAAGGAACACGTGACTAAATATTGTGAAACTGTTATAAACAGGAATGGTGTAAACTTCTTTTGGTCTATCAAACATCCAAGGGATGTGATTGACAAAATTTTAAGCAAACACTATTTCTTCATGCGACTTTTCTGATATGTACACCACTTTTCCTCACGTCAAATTCAATGATCAATTGTCAAAACTCATGAAATGGTGTTTTGATCGTGAGGGGAAAACTTATATTCGTACATCTGAATCAAAGGGTTTCTTTTCCGCCACAGACTACAAATTATACAAGATGGTGACCTATGTATTGTCTTGCTATTTCTCTTAGAAAAATATGATGTAAGGTTTGATGACAAACTGTACAAACAGGTTGTAGGAATCCCTATAGGTACTTATTTTGCGCCTCTGCGTCATAATAAACTGAGGGTCACATGAACACCTCACTCTGTGACAAAATTCAGCATCGCAAATTTTCCATATCTGAGTAGAAGCATTCCTTCATAGTCTGCTCATGGCGTGTTCATACCTTAATGGATACGTAATGCTAGAGCAAGTACAATATATCCCAAGAGCTAGGCGTCTTTCAGATAAGCTTCTCAATAATGTACATGTTTTTGACCAACTAATATCGTCAGTGATAAAGTTTTACGATCGGTAGGGGAACTCGTCAACTTCAGTTCTGCAAAACACTGGCTTGACAATTCTATCCTATACTATCCACCCACGTGCACTATCCTACATCCTACAACCACCTCCTAGTCACTCTATGCTATCCTATCTTATCCCATCCAATCCTATCCACCTTTATCTATTTTTAGCGAGATTATGATAAAACTAAATGACATTAAAAAAATGTACGCATAAGTAGTAAATTATCTGTTATTGTAGCTGTTTTTGGATCCTATTAAAATGCATATTATTTAGATGTTTAAATACCATTTTTGCACTTGCAGTGAACGAAACAAAAATATCACAATGAAACCATAAAGTGTCTTTTTAATGAAATAAAAATCTATATAACACATTAAGTAAAGTATAAAATTCATATGGATCGAATTTAATCAAATAAGTATGTTTGTCTGCTAATAACTTAAGAATAAAAAAGGAAGATAAGATTGAAGAACGAGATGGATAGGATGTAGGATAGTATCGGATAAGATCTAGGTTAGGACAGGATGTAGGGTAGGATGTAGTATAGGATGTAAGATAGGATGGGATAGAAATGGTTACGATTGGGGTGGATAGGATAGGATAATATTCTATCCATTTTCTATCCTACATACTGTATCCTACATCCTATCCCTTACTTTCCTATTCCATCCCATCCTACCCTACATCCTATCCTAAATCCTATCCTACATCCTATCCCGTCCTATCTTACATCATATCCCATGCTATCCACATCATTCTTATCCTGTTCCTTCCCATTATGTCCTGCATTCTATCCTATCCTACATCCTGTCCTATCCACCTTTATCTATGTCTCATTAACTTTAGCGAGATTATGAATAAAAAGTAAATATCATGATAAAAATCCATGCACTAGAAGTTAATGATATGTTATTATTGGTGTTTTTTTGGATTCTATTTGAATAAAAATTGTTAAGTCGTTTAAATACCATTTTTGCACTTGCAGTGAACGAAACAAAAGTATCAAAATGAAAACATCGAGTTGGTTTTTAATTCAATTAAAATTTCATATAACCAATTAAGTCAAGTATCAAAATTTAAACAAATAAGTATATCCGATCTGCTGATAACTTATTAAGAATAAAAAAAGAAGTTTGGATTGAAGAACGAGATGGATATGGTGTAGGATAGAATGGGATGTTGGGTAGGATGTAGGATAGGGTAGGAAAGGACAGGTAGTGATAGGATGCATTATAAGATGGGATAAAAATGGTAAGGATTGAGGTGGAAATGATACGAAAGGATAAGATTTTATCCATTTTCTATCCTAAATATTGTAGCCTACATCATATCATATCCTCTTTTGTGTCAAACAAATGGGCTGTAGGACCGTACTATGATGACCAGTTGTCAAGAATATTAGATAATATTCTGTTCAACCACTGAATTTACTTGTATATTCCGAAATGGAAGTGACAATTCTACCGAATTTAATCGAAAGGTGTTGCCTACAAGTAGGAAATGCTGACTCTTCCTGGGCACCTGGTCTCATTCCCATATTGGCAGTTCGCTTTCTTTTATATCGTGGTGGGGTTTTTTGTTTGTTTGCCTTGGTTCCTGTTTTATCACGATTCTGTTTGCATTCAGTTTGTGATTTTCTGAATTATACGTTTAGTGCCGTATAGTGGAATTTGGTCATTATTTATTTTGTCATTGTAAACGGAGAAATTCATACAAGTGTGTATTAGAAAAGAGGTGGTTTTGTATTCAACTTTCTATATTTCCTCTGGCTTGACGGTGATATTCACAGACTGCCATCATGCAGGATTTGGAGATCACAGCTCATCGGGTACGCTAGAGCATATACTAATATTTTGAATGTTCATTAATGAAATTTACATATAACAAAGAAAATTTTAGTTCAAGGTCTCCGATTTTTTTAGTTACTCCACTACCAGTTTGTCTAGAAATCTGAAGTCAGCACTTGATCACGTGACTAAATATTGTGAAACTGTTCCTTATAGGAACGATTTAGATTTAGGGGATGTGATTGACAAAATGACGTCTAGAAATTTCCAATAATGTCGAAGGGTTCCAACTCTATACCTTCTTGAAGAAAATTGCAAACCAATTTTCATGCACCAGACACGTGTTTCGAATATTAAATTCTCATCAGTGATGCTTCCAGCTGAGCCACCAAAAATAATTTCAGAAGAGCCCTCTTCAAATTTTTGAAGTTAGATGTGTACATTTACATTTCACAGAGTGCGCGGCTCTAAGTTTCCTGTAGGGTCGATTTAGTAGCATATCCGAATAAAATCTATGTTTAAAATAGCATTGGAGGGATGGTGCTAAGGTGTTAAACTTTAATTTCGATATTTATCAGTGAATTAGCTACTTTCCGAAATAGCAAAAAAGAAATATATATGATGTCACATTGATAAAAGGCCAAACAAAAGTTCTTTTTTCAGGTGACAGAGCTGGAAAGAAGGAATTAATACACTTGACAAACATCAGGTCATGGGGAACGATTAAACAAGTCAATACGATTTCTTCATATACGACTTCTCTTATATGAACACCGCGCTTCCTCACGACAAAATTATTGATCGATTATCTAAACTAATTAAATAGTGTTTTGATCGAGAACCGGTAAACTTACATTTGTACATCTTAATCAAACGGTTTCTTTTCCTCAACAGATTACAAATTACAAATTATAGACACAAGTTACAAACAGAAATAACTAGTGCTGTATATTGCTATTGGATTATTTAGAAGAACATCGATATTTTGAGATTCTCAATACGTATTGATACAAAAAATGCTGAGTATCGATACTTTCAATAATTTTGGATAGAAAATAAAATCCTTAACTTTTAATTAGTTTTTTATTCTTATTATCATGTTTCTTTTGAATCGTCTCTGATCAAATCAATTGTAAGACATATCAGTTCAAATAAAGCCTGTATCGTTATTATATGCCGGTGAATCGGGTTGCCAAAATGACGTCACGTCCAAGTTTTGAACGAAGGGAGAATTTACCTATCAACGTTAGAATACTTTTGATGCTATAATTCGCTATATTTGTGATGTTCGTGCAAAAAGGACGTCTAATATTTAGCAAGCATTTAAATATAAGAAATGACTGTCTTAGTTTTTGTGTTCATTTGTGTATAATTCACGATTCACGAAATTTGCACATCACCAAGAAAAACTCTTTGGAAGACAAAGACCTACCTCTCCCATTTTTATTCCTTTTTTGTTTTTAAACTATTGTTAAACATCCAATTGTAGTTTATTTTTGTTTTGTTTTATAAAGTTCTCATTGATTAAAGCATAAAAACTTCATTTGTTGAATCATCATTAGAATTTATTTTAGGAAAATGAAAAAAGGCGTATTGTATTGAAAATAATAAGTATTGAAGCAGAATGCATTGTATTGTACTGAAAAGAAATTCAATATACAGCACTATAAATTTCTCAGAAACAGCATTTTTGGACATTTATATCAAAATTGTGAACAGAAAGATTCATACAAGTGTAAATGACAAAAGCGATGATTTTTGATTCAACATAAACAGTGGGCAAAATAATTATGAACTTGCGCGCTAGTTCATTTTTGTGCCTGCCCGGGGCTGGAGACACAGCAAAACCAATAGCGTCATCGAATAGAGGGTACCTGAGATAGTTGGAATCCGCATCTCGTAACCTGTAACACACCTGGTACCTGAGATATTCACCTTAATTGCAAAAAATCCTGCGGGAAATTAAAAATTCCTGCGGGAAATTGAAAAATCCTGCGGGAATTATCAAAATCCTGCGGGAAATTTATGAATTCCTGCGGGATATTTCAAAAAGTTCTGCTTTGTGAAAAAATTCCTGCAGGAAATTTATTTAGAAAAATTCCTGCAGGAATTTTTTTGTGAAAAAAAAAGAACTCCTGCATGATTTTTTTGTATAAAGATGTAAAATCTTACATTATACTCACAAAAAAAGTATTCTACAGGAAATTCTTAAAAAATAATTTCTGCAATAAACATGATAAATTTCTCCAATTGATTTTCATTGGTGCCATTATTACCTTAAAGTAAGTGCATTTGATGCCCAACTGTGTTAGGGCTGCAATGATATGCTTAGCCCACATTATGATATGTATCTCAATATTTACATGTACAAGATACGATTCATATCAGGCCAAGAAAAAAAATATGTGTGTTTCCCATAACATGCTGAAAAAAAGGGTAGGTCGGTCGGATTTTTTTTTTTTGATTTTTTTTTTCTTAATTATTTATTCTTCTAGCCATGTTTATAATTATATTTCAAAAGAGATCTTAAGGGATTAAAAATGGAATCATGACCTTAAAACATGTCTAGTCTGTTTAATTCAAGACACTCATCGATATGAGCGGCCTGCTTTTTATGCTAGGCGAAGCTACTGTACGGAGTTTACCGACTATTTAGAAAAGAGGGAAAGAAGGCAATTTTGTGCCTGCAACCTTTGGGAAATAGTACATAAAGCCTGTCCGAAAGGGTCGTACAATAAGTAACTTTCAAGAGAGTATTATATATTATTTTTACAATTTCTAAGACTTTAGAGTGTATAATAATAGAATAATATTAAACGGTAGATGATAGATAATGTTAAAAAGCAGAAGATTTCGTCAAAATCGGTATATTTAAAAGTTCCGGCACACATTTCGTAAGGCGCGACGGTCGTTAATATTGGTGAAGAAATACCTAAATGCAACTAAAAATCGGGAATAAACCTTAGGGTCGGCTGGTTTTAATAGGGTCGGTCGGGTGATGGGAAACAAAGGTATTTTTATTTTTGACCTCACGATCCTGAATTTGAAATACAGATATAAAAGTATTTCTGTACTATGCCCAATATTTTATTGAAAGTTCAGCAACGACAATTCATTTAGATCAAATAGTCATTTATTGAATGTTTCGAGATCTATCAGGTTTGTATATCATGGGTCATAGGGACTTAATATAGGAAAATAGGTATATCGTGTGTGAAAATTTAGGACAAATAAAGGAATGTTTTAGAGGAAATCATAGGATTTTTCAATATTCAATAGACTTCCGTGCATTTTAAATCACGCACACATGGGGTCATTTGACAATGAATAGACGATTTTTACATAAACGTGGTAGACTTGAATTTTATAGTTTCATGATCCAACATCACAACATTTGACATTATTTCTTACTATGATGTCAAAACATATCTATGATGTCAAAAAGAAAAAAATAATGTCAAAAATTATAGATATGTTTTGACATCATATGATTATCATATAATTTTTTACAATATTTTTTAATATGTACTACTACTACTAGGAATAATATACAATTATTGACTGGGAATGAGGGCAATATATAATTTGTTGGACCTGAAGATAAAATATTGCCCGAGGCCGAAGGCCGAGGGCTATATTTTGTCTGAAGGTCCAACAAATCATATATTGCCCGAATTCCCAGTCAATAATTGTTTTGTTATACCTTACATCAATTCTGCAGCAACAAACCGATTAGCTCGGCATGTTTACATTTATTTTCTTCTATAAGAGAAAGCGCGCGTAAAAAAAGGTAGAGCTTATAGCGTTATCAATGACGTGACGTCACAAACGATGTACCGTTTATCGGTCAATATTTTTTGAAATATTGCCCTAGGGCCAATATTGATGTAAATATTGACCGCTTAGTCAAATATTCGAATTTATAGGCATTTTTCCTATGGGGATTTTATATATAAATACTGACAAGGGTATAACAATGTCAAATGTTGCGATGTCAGGTCTTGGAGTGTCTAAAATGCAAGTCTAGCGGTGATTTGAATATGATCTATTTATTGTCAATTTTTGCCCCCCCCCCCCCCCCCCCCCTGTACAAGTGGTCTAACATGCATGGAAGACTTCAACTCAAAATTTAAAAATAATCATAGGCGTATAGGACTTTTTTCACATAACTGCGTGACTAGCGTTTTGTGGACGGCAAGTACCGACTTTCGTTACATCACAGTTAAAAACCGATTGTCCTTGACGTCAAATTGCCGGAAAAGTACTTATTTTGCCGTCCAATACAACTTGACCGCAGTTATGTGAAAAGGGCTTACTTGCACTTACACATATAGCCCCCCCCCCTTCTCCAAGATACAATAATCGTTTTATCTTAGGTAAATATGCATCGTACTGAAGTTGGTTGCTTACAATTTGATTGAAAGTGATTTAAGAGAATGGAAAAAAATAAAACAGGTCTGTTCACCTTTTAACGTACCAGCTAATATATTAGTCAGAGGCAATTCGAGTTACATCTAAAACAAAACCTACTTGATACTGAAACGAAGGCATCACCCAACAATCATATCATTAAACCTTTCAAATTCTTGTAAATATGATTGTGAGTACTCAGTTAACCCTGTTTTCATCGTAATGATCGTTTCTTCGTTTTTTTCCCCTTTCTTGACTTTGTACATGTTGGGCATGGTCGGGGTTTTCCTTGTCTAAATATAGATCTAGCTTCATCTGTTTTGAGGAGAATGTTGCTATTTGCAATGGCGTAAGGTCCCCTATAGAAAAAATAAATTCATCGACTATATCGCGTTGGATGGGACCTTTCGCCATTGACTTTCATACAGAGGGTACCATCGCTATTGATTTTCTAATATGAACTATGGCAAAGCCATGAAGGGGACGTAGCACTGATAGAAAAATTAAAAGAAAGGAGGGGATCTCAAACAACACAACAGTAGGTTGCAGCACCCATAGCAAAACCCCAAAACACCCAATCATGCAAAAAAAAAACCCCACACACACAGAACAGACACCCACAGAAAGAGACGCAAAAGGGACACCAACTCACACCATAGAAACATTAAACATAGAAGACCACACATAAACCAACGAGACCAATGGGCAACTGGTGCAGACTTAGGACGCCGGCCATCTGCCGTACCGCGTACCTAGCATACGATGTGGTTATCCTGGATTACGTGTGCACAACCCTCCCTCTATTACGATTTCCCAGAGGTCTCAAAGAACGCACAATTATGGTGTAAAACAACCTCTTCACTGTTAGATGACCACAAACAAGACCATAATTCGCAGGAGTCCAAGCAACACAGATGAATATAAAAATGGATAAGAGGACATGCCGCGCCATGCGTAATACAGTCCGTGCTCTGCCGGCTATAGCGAGCTCATATATGTCCGACTGACATTTAGAAAGGACATGTGGTCAGGGTCCTGTCTTCTCTAAAGAGGTTAAAGTTCTGTTATCCTCCTAGTTGTGACAATCACAGTGATTTCTACCTCAGCAACATAATGACATTTAGCTTGTAGTGCTACATGTAGACTCTTGCATATTTTTCTCACCATTGAAACTATTTATCAGTAAAATTCACACACGATGGCAGATTCAATTAAGGGGTGCGGAGGGGGCGTCCCCTCCCAGGCACTGACCCCAAAATTTCCAAAAACAGGTATATTTTGGCCCATTTTCAGTAAAAATCGGCGAAATTCGCCCCTTGACCCCGGCAAAGGGGGCACTGGATCCACGACTGACACAGGTGATTTAGCCAGAGCGAAATATTATAATTTCTACCACATGGACAATGTTGTCTCTTTTTTAATTTACTTATTCTATTGATCGTTATATTATTCATGTCATAACCTCATGTATTGAGAAAGTGAATGAATGAATGAATGAATGAATGAATGAATGAATGAATGAATGAATGAATGAATGAATGAATGAATGAAAAGCTTGAGGACTGCTACACATGTACATTAAGCTCTGACCTTGAAAACCAAAACGTGCTGTCCTATCAATTCATGGACAACACAAAGTTTCATGAAAATCTTATGTTACGGTATATATATATGTATCTGTTGCTTTTCCGTGAGTGTCTGTCTGCAATATCTGTTGGTATTCCAAGCTCAGTATGGTCTTTGCATTAAATTATTGTGGGGAAACATTATTACATGTAGCAGAGGGAAGGTGAGGGTGAGGGTGTTCTATGTAAATAAAATGACTGGCTTGAGATTTCTCATCAAATCATAGCAAGACCCCCCCCCCAAAAAAAAAAAAAAACAAAAACAACAATAAAAACAGATTAAAGGGCTGAAGAAATACTTTGCCGAATCATGCTTATGAGTTAATTACCCCCCCCCCCCCCTTTAAAAGGGAAAATGAAATAATAGTTATTAGTGGATCCAGCATGAAATAAATTAAGATTTGACATGTCGATCATTCCGAAAAAATGTTTTAAATCAATATTTGAAGATAACGAGATGTTGCTATAGATAAATAAATAATACTAGTAGACAAGTCACAAATAAATAAAAATGATAGATAAAAAACTATCTAAATACCACCCCGGCACCCCCCCCCCCCCCCCTTTCAAGAAAAATGATAATGACAATACATCCAGCTTGAAGTTAATGACGACTTACGTGTCATTTCTAGAAAAAAAAATGTTTGCAATCAATATTTTGAGATAATTTAAGAGATGTACAACGATATACATGTAGTAGAAACCACAGGTTTCCGATGTTTATATATCTATCAAAAAAACAAAAATCAACCCGTCGTTGTTATTTATCATATACGTACAGGGAAAAAAAAGATCCACCAAGGAATTTAAATTGTCAATTTGATCATCGATGTACTATATCTTTGGCGATTCCCCATTGCTCCTTGCAGTTGCATGACATAATTATGAGTGCACGTGTACACTACATGTGAGTGACCTAAATGTCAATGTGACGTAGTCAATGACGCGCCATGCCAGACGAACTTCAAGGACTGGCTGTGCATGCACCGACACTGAGTAAAGTGTGTACAGCACTTGTGGGTACCCATGGGCTCCATTGGTTTTTAGGATGTATACTGTGCAAATTCGGGTATTAGTGGATCAGACTTATTCAAAATTTAGGTTGAATGTTTGATCTACTTTTGTCATTCATCTTCGCCAGTGGCAATGAAATGTTATGTCGAGGTAGGTTGTGATTATCACACGTTTCTAACTGTAGTTTCGACTAAAATCGATCTGTTACATGTTGCTTGCGGTTCGGCAGTATGATCTTACGATGAAATATTTCATTTCGTGTTTGAATCTCTGTTAAAAAGCGTCTTAATTCCCTATTTATTTATTTTTTACTTGTTTTAAAATGTATGCGGTACTGTACACAAAACTTCACGCGCACTAATGATTTACGTTTCAAAAAACGACGTCATAATGAACATCGCAAGCTGCCGATGTTCATCTATTTAAAAAATAAATAAAAAATGAAAAATGACCGTTTGTTGTTCTTCTTTCCCTGTATGTACGATAAAAAACAACAGAAGGTTGGTTTTTATTTTTTGATAGATAAATAACGGCAGCCTGTGATATGCATTTCCATTCGTAACCTTTCTGTCTTCTCTAACGTTCGCCGTTTCCGCATGTACCGTGCACACAAATTTTGAATCGAAGGTAATGGTAAAAAAAAAACGGGAAAATGCATGCTTTTTTGCTTATTCATGTACACACGTCTATCTTGATGGCGACTTCGTCGGCGCTTCGCGCCGACTACGTCCCCTATGAATACATACTGGAGAGGACCTCACGTCTTTCTGTATGGACAATACTATAGAGAGGGGAGGGTGGGTTGAGGTTAATACACCATTGCCTTTCTATTTGGACAATACAATGGGGGTGGGGAGGGGGTAATTAACCTCTCTCCCACCTCCCGCCCCCTTACCTCCCCCTCTCTCCCCTTTCCTCCTTCCTGTCTCTCCCTTTTACGATTTCCTCCCCTCCAACACCTTCTTCCCTCCTCCTGTTCCCCCCTCGCTAGCCTCGCCCCTCCCCCTTCCCTCCTTCCTCCATCCCCCTCTCCCTATCCTTCCTCCCCCTCCCTTTCACCCTGTCCACCCCTCATTGGGCAGACCTTCCATAAGCCACTGACTTTCTATATGGACAATAATATGGGGGATTTTCTATGTAATATGGACAAAATGCTATAGGGGGGGGGGGTACTCCATTGACTTTCTATATTGACAATACTATAAAAGGGAACCTTACGCCATTGGTTTTCTACATGGACAAGAACACAGAGGGGACCTTATGCAATTGATTTTCTATAAGAACCATAGTACATTCCCACCATTGACATTCTACATCGACATAATACAGAGGGAACCTTACGCCATTGACTTATATAGACCATAATACAGAGGGGACCTTACGCCATTCACTGTCTAAATGGACCATAATACAGAAGGGACATTACGCCATTCACTGTCTAAATGCACCATAATACATAGGGGACCTTACGCCATTGACTTTCTTTATGGACCAGAATACAGAGGGAACTTTACGCCATTGACGTTCTGGATCATAATACAGAGGAGACCTTACGCCATTGACTTTCTATATAGACCATAGTACAGAGGGGACCTTACACCATTGAATTTTAATATAGACCATAATACAGAGGTACCTTACACCATTGATTTTCTATATAGACCATAGTATGGTGTGGACCTTACACCATTGACTTTCTATATAGACCATAATACAGAGGGGACTTTACACCATTGACTTTCTATGTAGACAATAGTACAGAGGGGATTTTAGGCCATTGACTTTCTAAATAGACCACAGTACAGAAGGGACCTTACGCCATTGACTCTCTATATATAGACCATAATACAGAGGAGATCTTACGCCATTGACTTTCTAAATAGACCATAGTACAGAGGGGACCTTGCACCATTGACTTTCTATATAGGCCATAATACAGAGAGGACCTTACACCATTGACTTTCTATATGGACGATAGTACAGAGGGGACCTTACGCCATTGACTTTCTATATAGACCATAATACAGAGGGGATCTTACGCCATTGACTTTCTAAATAGATCATTGTACAGAGGGGATCTTACGGCATTGACTTTGTATATAGACCATAGTAAAGAGAGGACCTTATACCATTGACTTTCTATATGGACCATTGTACAGAGGGGATCTTACTCCATTGACTTTCTATACACGCATAATACAGAGGGGACCTTACACCATTGACTTTCTAAATATACCATAGTACAGAGGGGACCTTACAACATTGACTTTCTATATAGGCCATAATACAGAGAGGACCTTACACCATTGACTTTCTATATAGACCATAGTACAGAGGGGACCTTACACCATTGACTTTCTATATTGACGATAGTACAGAGGGGACCTTACGCCATTGATTTTCTATATAGACCATAATACAGAGGGGATCTTACGCCATTGACTTTCTAAATAGATCATTGTACAGAGGAGATCTTACGGCATTGACTTTGTATATAGACCATAGTACAGAGGGGACCTTACACCATTGACTTTCTATATGGACCATAGTACAGAGGGGATCTTACTCCATTGACTTTCTATACACAGCATAATACAGAGGGGACCTTACACCATTCACTTTCTAAATAGACCATAGTACAGAGGGGACCTTACACCATTGACTTTCTATATAGGCCATAATACAGAGAGGACCTTACACCATTGACTTTCTATATAGACCATAGTACAGAGGGGACCTTACACCATTGACTTTCTATATAGACCATAGTACAGAGGGGACCTTACACCATTGACTTTCTATATGGACGATAGTACAGAGGGGACCTTACGCCATTGACTTTCTATATAACCCATAATACAGAGGGGATCTTACGCCATTGACTTTCTAAATAGACCATTGTACAGAGGGGACCTTACGCCATTGAATGTCTATATATAGACCATAATACAGAGGGAATCTTGCGCCATTGACTTTCTAAATAGACCAAAATACAGAGGGGACCTAACGCCATTGACTTTTGATATGGATCATAATACAGAGGGGACCTTACATGATTGACTTTCTTTATAGACCATAATACAGAGGGGATCTTACGCCATTGACCTTCTAAATAGACCATTGTTCAGAGGGGACCTTACGCCATTGACTTTCTAAATAGACCACAGTACAGAAGGGACCTTACGCCATTGACTCTTTATATATAGACCTTAATACAGAGGGGATCTTACGCCATTGACTTTCTAAATAGACCATAATACAAAGGAGACCTTACGCCATTGACTTTCTATATAGACCATAGTACAGAGGGGATCTTACTCCATTGACTTTCTATACACAGCATAATACAGAGGGGACCTTACATCATTGACTTTATAAATAGACCATAGTGCAGAGGGGACCTTACACCATTGATTTCCTAAATAGACCATAGTACAGAGGGGACCTTACACCATTGACTTTCTATATAGACCATAATACAGAGGTACCTTACACCATTGATTTTCTATATAGACCATAGTACGGTGTGGACCTTACACCATTGACTTTCTATATATACCATAATACAGAGGGGACTTTACACCATTGACTTTCTATGTAGACAATAGTACAGAGGGGATTTTAGGCCATTGACTTTCTCAATAGTCCACAGTACAGAAGGGACATTACGCCATTGACTCTCTATATATAGATCATAATACAGAGGGGATCTTACGCCATTGACTTTCTAAATAGACCATAATACAGAGGGGAGCTTACACCATTGACTTTTTAAATAGACCATAGTACAGAGGGGACCTTGCACCATTGACTTTCTATATAGGCCATAATACAGAGAGGACCTTACACCATTGACTTTCTATATGGACGATAGTACAGAGGGGACCTTACGCCATTGACTTTCTATATAGACCATAATACAGAGGGGATCTTACGCCATTGACTTTCTAAATAGATCATTGTACAGAGGAGATCTTACGGCATTGACTTTGTATATAGACCATAGTACAGAGGGGACCTTACACCATTGACTTTCTATATGGACCATAGTACAGAGGGGATCTAACTCCATTGACTTTCTATACACAGCATAATACAGAGGGGACCTTACACCATTGACTTTCTAAATATACCATAGTACAGAGGGGACCTTACACCATTGACTTTCTATATAGGCCATAATACAGAGAGAACCTTACACCATTGACTTTCTATATAGACCATAGTACAGAGGAGACCTTACACCATTGACTTTCTATATGGACGATAGTACAGAGGGGACCTTACGCCATTGACTTTCTATATAGACCATAATACAGAGGGGATCTTACGCCATTGACTTTCTAAATAGACCATTGTACAGAGGGGACCTTACGCCATTGAATTTCTATATATAGACCAAAATACAGAGGGAATCTTGCGCCATTGACTTTCTAAATAGACCATAATACAGAGGGGACCTAACGCCATTTACTTTTGATATAGATCATAATACAGAGGGGACCTTACATTATTGACTTTCTATATAGACCATAGTACATAGGGGACCTTACACCATTGACTATCTCTATGGACCATAGTACAGAGGGGATCTTACTCCATTGACTTTCTATACACAGCAAAATACTGAGGGGACCTTACATCATTGACTTTCTAAATAAACCATAGTACAGAGGGGACCTTACACCATTGACTTTCTATATAGGCCATAATACAGAGAAGACCTTACACCATTGATTTTCTAAATAGACCATAATGCAGAGGGGACCTAATGCCATTGACTTTCGATATGGATCATAATACAGAGGGGACCTTTCGCTATTGACTTTCTAT
Organism: Pinctada imbricata; assembly: GCA_033119305.1. Classification (NCBI taxonomy): domain Eukaryota; kingdom Metazoa; phylum Mollusca; class Bivalvia; order Pterioida; family Pteriidae; genus Pinctada; species Pinctada imbricata. The sequence continues at coordinate 29,124,963 of VSWD01000012.1, read as the reverse complement.
ATAGACCATAATGCAGAGGGTATCTTACGCCATTGACCTTCTAAATAGACCATTGTATAGAGGGGACCTAACGCCATTGAATTTCTATGTATAGAACATAATACAGAGGGGATCTTGCGCCATTGACTTTCTAAATAGACCATAATACAGAGGGGACCTTACGCCATTGACTTTCTCTATGAACCATAACACAGAGGGGGACCTTACGCTATTGACTTTCTATAAGAGTCGTAATACAGAGGAGACCTTACGCCATTGACTCTCTATATAGACAATAATATACATGTAGAAGGAAACCTAATACCATTAACGAAATCTGTATGGACCTTAATACATGGGGGACCTTACAACATTGAATTACTATATGGACCATAATGCAAATGGATTTTTAATTACACCATTGAATTTTTATATGGACCATAATACAAAGGGGACCTTACGCCATTGACCTTATACATCGACCATAATACAGAAGGGACCTTAGCCACCTTACACAATTGACTTTCCATATGGACAATAATACAATGGGGACATTACACCATTGACTTTCTATATGGATTATAATACAGATGGGGCCTTACATCATTGACTTCTATATAAATTTCATACAGAGGGGACCTTACTCCATTTAATTTCTATGTGAACGATAGTACAGAGGGGACCTTACACCATTGCCATTCTATAAGAACTGTAATACAGAGGGGACCTTGCTCCATTTAATTTCTATGTGAACGATAGTACAGAGGGGACCTTACACCATTGCCATTCTATGAGAACTGTAATACAGAGGGGACCGTACGCCATTGCCTTTCTATATAGACAATAATACAGATGCGATCTTTCACCATTAACGAAATCTGAATGGACCATGATACAGAGTTGACCTAACGCCATTGACCGTCTATATGGACAATAATACAGAGGGGACCTTACGCCATTGACTGTCTATATGGACCATAGTACAGAGGGGACCTTACGCTATTTACTTTCTATATAGACCATAATACAACATGGACCTTCCGCCATTGACTTACTATATGGATCATAATACCGAGAGGACCTTACGCCATTGACTTTCTATATAGACCATAATACAATAGGGACCTTATGCCATTGACTTTCTATATAGACCATAATACAGAGGGGATCTTACGCCATTGGCCTTCTAAATAGACCATTGTACAGAGGGGACCTAACGCCATTGAATTTCTATATATAGAACATAATACAAAGGGGATCTTGCGCCATTGACTTTCTAAATAGACCATAATACAGAGGGGACCTTACGCCATTGACTTTCTCTATGAACCATAACACAGAGGGGGACCTTACGCTATTGACTTTCTATAAGAGTCGTAATACAGAGGAGACCTTACGCCATTGACTCTCTATATAGACAATAATATACATGTAGAAGGAAACCTAATACCATTAACGAAATCTGTATGGACCTTAATACATGGGGGACCTTACAACATTGAATTACTATATGGACCATAATGCAAATGGATTTTTAATTACACCATTGAATTTTTATATGGACCATAATACAAAGGGGACCTTACGCCATTGACCTTATACATCGACCATAATACAGAAGGGACCTAAGCCACCTTACACAATTGACTTTCCATATGGACAATAATACAATGGGGACATTACACCATTGACTTTCTATATGGATTATAATACAGATGGGGCCTTACATCATTGACTTCTATATAAATTTTACACAGAGGGGACCTTACTCCATTTAATTTCTATGTGAACGATAGTACAGAGGGGACCTTACACCATTGCCATTCTATAAGAACTGTAATACAGAGGGGACCTTACTCCATTTAATTTCTATGTGAACGATAGTACAGAGGGGACCTTACACCATTGCCATTACATAAGAACTGTAATACAGAGGGGACCGTACGCCATTGCCTTTCTATATAGACAATAATACAGATGCGATTTTCACCATTAACGAAATCTGTATGGACCATGATACAGAGTTGACCTTACGCCATTGACCGCCTATATGGACAATAATACAGAGGGGACCTTACGCCATTGATTGTCTATATGGACCATAGTACAGAGGGGACCTTACGCTATTTACTTTCTATATAGACCATAATACAACATGGACCTTCCGCCATTGACTTACTATATGGATCATAATACCGAGAGGACCTTACGCCATTGACTTTCTATATAGACCATAATACAATAGGGACCTTATGCCATTGATTTTCTATATAGACCATAATACAATTGGAACCTTACACCATTGACTTACTATATGGATCATAATACCGAGGGGACCTTACACTATTGACTTTCTGTATGGACCATAATGCATAGTGGACCTTTCGCCATTGGTTTTCGACAAATACATTTCGGGGACCTAATCGCTCTATTGTCTTTTTTGGACCATAAAACAGAGGGGACTGTACCTACAACTCTTGTGTCTTTCACAGTAAACACATCTTTTTATAACTAAAACATATCATGAAATTGCAAAAAAAAAAATGATTATATCATATAATGTAGATGAAAGCATACAGCAATTTTAAACATGTTACAAATATGCCATAAATGAGTGAAAAGGATCATGCGTTTATTGATAAGTCATATAAAGAAATAGTTAGAAAATGAGCATTGTTGACAATTTTAATGTCAAAAAGACGTCAAAATCTTATTAAATATTATACAATTATTGACCGAGAATGAGGGCAATGTATGATTTGTTGGACCTAAAGATAAAATATCGCCTAAGGCCGAAAGCCGAGGGCTATATTTTGTCTGAAGGTCCAACAAATCATATGTTGCCCGACTTCCCAGTCAATAATTGTTTTGTTATACCTTACATCAATACTGCAGCAACGAACCGATTCACCCAGCATGTTTACGTTCATTTTCTTCTATAAGAGAAAGAGCGCGGAAAAAATAGGTAGAGCTAATAGCGTCATCAATGACGTGACGTCACAAACGATGTACCGTTTATCGGTCAATATATTTTTGAAATATTGCCCTAGGGTCAGTTTCTTGAAATTTCTAAAACGTGGGTCCTGTAGCATCATATCCCACCCATTCTGCTACGTCTTTTGGTATATTTTTGGACATAATGATTTTCATACTTTTTGGCCATATTAAATTGTTCAGACTGAGGATCACTGACGAGGGTTGAGTATCCGAAACGTGCATGTCTGGTCGATGCTGTAAATTTATCAGGTTTTAAATGATGCTATTGAATTTAAAGACGTTTAACATTTGAACTACTTGGTGAGTGTCACTGCTGGTAGACCAAGAGTCCCCGAGGGCACATGTAGCCAAGTTCGATCAACTTTGGTTAATCGTCTGTCTCTTCAACGCATTTGAAATTTTCTGTGACAAAGTTTCTTGAAATTTCTAAAACGTGGGTCCTGTAGTATCATATCCCACCCATTCTGCTACGTCTTTTGGTACATTTTTGGACATACGAATTTTCATACTTTTTTGCAATATTACATTATTTAGACTGAGGATCACTGACGAGGGTTAAGAACCCGAAACGTGCATGTCTGGTCCATGCTGTAAATTTATCAGGCTTTAAATGATGCTGTTGAATTTAAATTCGTTTAACATTGATGTAAATATTGACCGCTTGGTCAAATATTCGAATTTATCCTATGGGGATTTTATATAGAGATACTGACAAGGGTATAATAATTGACTTTGTAGTGGAACCAAAAAGGCAAAGGTTATTTGTTAAAAGTCTTCAAATTCAATAGCATCATTTAAGAACAGATAAATAAGCAGCATGGACCAGACATGCACGTTTCGGATACTTATCCCTCGTCAGTGTTCCTCAATCTAAACAATGTAATATGGTCATCATTAATTTTCAAAACCTAACTAGATCACTGATCACTGAAAGGCACCGCTTACAGACACAGTTTTTTTTCTAAATTAAGAAAATAATTTTCAAATGACAGCATTTTCTGGTCCTCAGTTTGACCTAAACGTTGATCTTGAAGGATAAACGTACCCTGGCTTGACGGGAATGTTTCCAGGATACCGTCATACGGCAGTCATCCGATACGTTACTAATGTTTTAGATTTTCATATTAGAAATTTACACCTAACTAAGGAACTTTTAAGTCAAGGTTTCACAAAAAATTCTCTCAGATTCTTTTAAAATTCGTTCCTAAACTTGCAACAGAGTACTATTACTTTAGGAATTTCACAACCTGCCTTTTATGGTGACAAAATGAACAAAATATGAAGGATCAAGGTTTAACAGAATTCCCTTCGACAATACGTTAGAATCAGAAACTCCAAAATTCGTGGATTATCTAAGCAGAATCTATCCATCGGAACTTGAAGTCAAAGAAACTACGAGAGATAAATAATTCAACAACCTATTTGGACATAATGCTGTCCTACGACACTGATGGTCACATGAGCACCTCACTCTATAAAACGTGACGACTTCAGTTTCAGCATCACAAACTTTCTTTTCTGAGTAGCAACATCACTTCATCGCCTGCTTATGACATGTTCATATCTGAAATTATACGTCATGCCAGATAAAGTACCAAATATATAGATTTTGTTCTGAGAGCTAGGCGTCTTTCGGATAAGCTTCTTAGTCAGGGATACGTTTGTGGTCGACTAACAACGTCACTCAGGAAGTTCTACGGTCGATACGGGAACTCACTATGATGTCCTATTGTCCAGAATGATTGATGATATTCTGTCTTAGACCATTTGAACCATCCAACCACAGAATATACGTGTATCTTCCATAACGTACAAAGGGGTGATTGATTGTTCTTCTCTCGTCCATATATTTTTACATAATTCATTAATAACATTACATGTTTTTCGTTAAATGTTGCACTATCTGACGTCAAACACTGATAAACCTACCTAAACGTCTATGACGTCACAATAGGGGATTCGGGACAAACATCCGGGGTGCGATACAGAGTTTCCTCAGTTTTGCTCGTATCCTGTGAGACAGATCTCAAAGGCTCCGATTGACCAATGATAAAAAAGAACCTAATTGTGACGTCACAGTAACGTCGTTAGAAAACATGGCGATAGATGACATGAAACGTTGTTTGAATTCCCTTTTTCTTATGTTTCATGGAAGAAGAAATAGATTCTCTCATTTTCTACTGAGACATGAAAATTTACAATCTATGCTGTCCCACGATACTGATGGTCACATGCACACCTCACTTTATGACAAACGTGACGACTTAAGTCTCAGCATAACAAACTTTCCTTTTCTGAGTAGCAACATTCTTTCATCGCCTGCTTATGGCGTGTTAATATGCCAGATGAAGTACCAAATATATAGATTTTGATAGATGCAAGCAGGAGATGCTGACTCTTTCTGGGCACCTGCATGGTCTCACTCCCATATAGTGAGAGTTCGCTTCTTTTCATGTGGTTGAGATTTTTGTGTCGCCTGCGAAGCACATGGACACTTAGGAAACACTTTGTCCGTTGTCCGCCTGTCAGTCCGTCCGTCCATCTGTTTGTCACACTTTGGGTGTCACACGCCATAACATTTCATTGGTAAGTGATAAGGCTTTGATATTTCGCATGTGTATTCCTCGGATGAAACCTTTTTACACAAACCATAGATTTTGGACCATATAGAAGGTCAATGACGTAAGGTTCCATATGTATTATGGTCCATATATAGACAGTCAATGGCGCAAGGTCCCATCTGTATAATGGCAATGTGGAAAGTCAATGGCGTAAGGTCCCATCTATATCATAATCCATATAGAAAGTCAATGTCGTAAGGTCGCTCTGTATTATGGTCCATATAGAAAGTCAATGGAGTAAGGTCCCCTCTGTATTGTAATCCATATAGAAAGTATATGGCGTAAGGTCCCATCTGTATTATGGTAGAAAGTCCATGGAGTAAGGTCCCATCTGTATTACGGTTCTAATAGAAAGTCAATGGCGTAAGGTCCCTTCAGTATAATATTCCATATAGAAAGTCAATGGCGTAAGGTTCCCTATGTATTATGATTAATATAGAAAGTCAATGCCGTAAGTTTCCATCTTTATTGTGGTCCATGTAGAAAGTCAATGGTGTAAAAGAAGGGAGGAGATCTCCAACAAGACCCCGTTGCAGCATCAACAGTAAAACACCAAAACACCCGATGCAAAAACACAAAAGACGAGTACAGCACGAGACGGAAAAGAGACACACGACTGTAAACATCAAAGACAAAAGACTACACATAAACCGACGAGACCAATGGGTAACCGGTGCCAAGTTTGGACGGCCATTTGTCACGCAAGTAGCAAATGGTGTGGTTATCCTGGATTACGTGCGCACAACCCTCTCACTTCTCCAATTACCCAGAGGTCTCGAAGAACGTACAATTGTGGTGTAAAACAACCTCCTCACTGTAAGATGACATCACACAAACCAGACCGCGAAACATAGAGGCCCCAGAGATACAGATGAATATGTAAATTGATATAAAAAGAGGGCATGCGTAATACAGTCCGTGCTCTGCCGGCTGTAGCGAGCTCATATATGTAATCACCCGAGGAGTCCGACTGACATTCAGAGAGGACAGGTGGTCGGGGCCCTGTCTTCTCTAAAGAGGTTTGGACAGGGCCCGTCATGGAGTCCCGTCGTCACAGTCAGTCATAGTGCAAGTCTCAAGGATGCGCTTGTACAAGACTGTAGATTGGTCAGTACCAAGCCTAGTGTCCGTCTGGTGACATTTAAGAAATGAATGTTATTCAGATGGTTGTTATGGGGAATTTATATTACCATCTGGATTTTGATAAATTTATCATGACGCCCTACCGGGCGTCATTCAATTTATAAAAATCCAGATGGTAATATAAATTCCCCATAACAACCATCTGAATAACATTCATTTCTTATGTTTACATTCCTCATTTGTCGTTTTTATCAGTAAAAATATGCTTTTCAAGTTTGAATTTCCCGCTGTCTTTGAGAGCGTTACTAGGAAGGCGTAACTAAGGAAGCGGCTAACTGTGTCAAGAAGTAGTGCCATTATGCGAGACGTAATTTCACTAATGAGTTTTCAGAAATTTCAGAAATTTCGCATTATATTTTCAAAGGAAATGTTTTCTTAAAAAACGAGTCTTACGATGTAAACTATTTCCTCATTCGTCTCCAATCGTCAATTTCTTCGCGCGGATGCATATCGAAGGTATTATGTGATTCGGTTTCAAAAATGGTTCGCCAGGTGATCGTAGTTAACAGGCTCCAGTCTCTCAAAAGTTAAACCTGTACAAGGTTAGTGATTGAATTCCATGTTGATAAAATCTTGTCATTGAGTTAAAACTGCATTCAAATGATATTCCTATTCTCATCGGTGGATTCTAAGGAAGATGCGAGGAGACGAGAGACGTAAACATCGACAGTTTAACTTTGTCCCATATTCCGTCACCACGCACATGCATTCGCGGCATTCGTGCACAGGAGATCAAAGAAATTTTGTTACGACTTCTTACATAACTTAAACGCAGGGTTAAATGTAATATCTTAGAGTACATTGTTACAGACGTTTACAGTAAGTACATACAAAAGTCGAGTTTGTATCTGCACGGCATTGAATCAAACGTGGTTGTTTTCAAATTGAGATTTGTAATGATCCGTTTGATTTGATGTTTAAAGGACTGTTTTGACCTGGCCTGTGCAGTTAGAATATTCAGCGTCTTTACTAAAGACTTTAGAATAAAACTTCTCTACAGGGCATAGGCATAGCTAAAAAGAAGTTCGCCGTTCAGGTTTTTCATAACGCAGACAAAGAAAAATTATTTTCGACTTATGTTGTATTTTGATTTAGGAACAAGACCAAAATGAATACTGCACTATAGCTTTTGACTACTACTTGGTATTTCTTTGAAAAAAAATCTTTGTAACACTTTATTTTATCAATCAGCAATGATCAGTTTAAAATTTTGATGCCTTAGCAACCGACATGGGGGCTGCCATTTTGTTTATAAAGTTTTGTATTACGACGCAAGACATTTGATTGGTCCAGCAGATGGTAATATAATTTTGCAGATGGTAATTTATGGGCAAATATCAACCATCTGCTTAACATTGCAGCCTATGGGGAGTAAAATTCAGAATGTAAATATTAGGATCATATCCACGGTATAAAAGGCGTTTGATGATTCTGACGCATTTTCGATGGTTATGCTGCCTACCTTTGATCCTTTTTATTTTGTTTATCATATCACCAAAGCCCCCTCTGTATTATGGTCAATATAGAAAGTCAATGGTGTAACGTCCCCTCTGTATTATGGTCCATATAGATGGCCAATGGCGTAAGGTCCCCTCTATATTATAGTCCATATAAAAAGTCAGTGGCGTAAGGCCCCCTCAGTATTAAAATCGATATAGAAAGTCAATTGCGTAAGGTCCCCCTCTGTTTTATGATCAATAAAGAAAGTCAATGGCGTAAAGTTCCTTCTCTATTATAGTCCATATAGAAAGATAATGGCGTAAATTCCCCTCTGTATTATAATCCATATAGAATCTCAATGGCGTAAGGTCCCATCTGTATTATGGTCAAATAGAAAGTCAATGGCGTAAGGTCCCCTCTGTATTATGATCAATATAGAAAGTCAATGGCGTAAGGTCCATTCTGTATCATGGTGCATATAGGAGGGCAATGGCGTAAGGTCCCCTCTGTATTATAATCCATATAGAAAATCAATGGTGTATGGTCCCCTCAGTATTATAATCGATATAGAAAGTCAATGGCGTAAGGTCCCCTCTATTTATGATCAATAAAGAAAGTCAATGGCGCAAGTTCCCTTCTTTATTATGGTCCATATAGAAAGACAATTTCGAAAGGTCCCCTCTGTATTATTATCCATATAGAAAGTCAATGGTGTACGGTCCCCTCTTTTTTATGTTCCAAATAGAAATTCAATGGCGTAAGATCCCCTCTGTATAATAATCCATATAGAAAGTCAATAGTGTAAGGTCCCCTTTGTATTATAGTCCATACAGAAAGTGAATGGTGTAAGGTCCTCTCTGTATTATGGTCGACGTAGAAAGTCAATGGTGTAAGGTCCCCTCTGTTTTAAAATCCATATAGAAAGTCAATGGTGTGTCCTTCTGTATTATGGTCAAGGTATAAAGTCAATGATGTAAGGTCCCCTCTACATTATGATCCATATAGAAAGTCAATGGTGTAAAGTCCCATCTATATAATGGTCAATGTAAAAAGTCAATGGTGTAAGGTCCCCTCTGTATTATGGACAATTTAGAAAGTCAATTGCGCAAGGTCCCCTCTATATTATAGTCCATACAAAAAGTCAGTGGCGTAAGGTCCCCTTTGTTTTATAGTCCATATAGAAAGTCAATGGTGTAAGGTCCTCTCTGTATTATGGTCGACGTAGAAAGTCAATGGTGTAAGGTCCCCTCTGTTTTAAAATCCATATTTAAAGTCAATTGTGTGTCCTTCTGTATTATGGTCAAGGTATAAAGTCAATGATGTAAGGTCCCCTCTGTATTATAATCCATATAGAAAGTCATTGGTGTTAGGTCCCCTCAGTATTATAATTGATTTAGAAAGGCAATGGTGTAAGGTCCCCTCTGTATCATGGTCTATATAGAAATTCAATGGCGTAAGGTCCTCTCTGTATTATAATCCATATAGAAAGTCAATGGTGTATGGTCCCCTCAGTATTATAATCAATATAGAAAGTCAATGGCGAAAGGTCCAATCTGTATCATGGTCCATATAGAAAATCAATGGTGTAAGGTCCTCTCTGTATCATGATCAATAAAGAAAGCCAATTGCGCAAGGTCCCTTCTGTATTATAGTCAATATAGAAAGACGATGGCATAAGGTCCCCTATGTATTATAATCCATATAGAAAGTCAATGGTGTAAGGTCCCCTCTGTATTATGTTCCAAATAGAAAGTCAATGGCGTAAGGTCCCCTCTGTATAATAATCCATATAGAAAGTGAATGGTCTAACGTCCCTTCTGTATTATAGTTCATATAGAAAGTGAATGGTGTAAGGTCTCCGCTGTATTATAGTCGATGTAGAAAGTCAATGGCATAAGGTTCGCTCTGTTTTAAAATCCATATAGAAATTGAATGGTGTAAGGTCCCTTCTGTATAATGGTCAATTTATAAAGTCAATGGTGTAAGGTCCCTCTGTATTATAATCGATATAGAAAGTCAATGGCGTAAGATCCCCTCTGTATCATGGTCTATATTGAAAGTCAATGGTGTAAGGTCCCATCTGTATAATGCTCAATGTATGAAGTCAATGGTGTAAGGTCCCCTCTGTATTATGGTTACTATAAAAAGTCAATGACGTAAGGTCCCCTCTATATAATAGTCCATATAGAAAGTCAGTGGCGTAAGGTCCCCTCTGATTATAGTCCATATAGAAAGTCAAAGGTGTAAGGTCCTCTCTGTATTATGGTCCATATAGAAAGTCAATGGCGAAAGGTCCCCTCTGTATTAATATCCACATATAGAAAGTCAATGGTGTTCGGTCCCCTCAGTATTGTAATCGATATAGAAAGTCAATGCCGTAAGGTCCCCTCCGTATTATGATCAATTAAAAAAGTCAATGGCTCAAGGTCTCTTTTGTATGACAGTCCATATAGGAGGTCAATGGCGTAAGGTCCCTCTGTATTATAATCGATATAGAAAATCAATGGCGTAAGGTCCCCTCTATTAATGATCAATAAAGAAAGTCAATGGCGCTATGTCCCTTCTGTATTATGGTCCATAAAGAAAGACAATGGCGTAAGGTCCCTTCTGTATTATGGTCCATAAAGAAAGACAATGGCGTAAGGTCCCCTCTGTATTATAGTCCATATAGAAAGTCAGTGGTGTATGGTCCCCTCTGTTGAATGTTCCAAATAGAAAGTCAATGGCGTAAGGTCCCCTCTGTATAATAATCCATGTTTAAAGTCAATGGTGTGAGGTCCCCTATGTATTATGGTCGATGTAGAAAGTCAATGGCGGAAGATCCCCTCTGTTTTAAAATCTATATAGAAAGTCATTCATGTAAGGTCTTTTCAGTATAATGGTCAATGTATAAAGTCAATGGTGTAAGGTCCCCTCTGTATTATGGTCCATACAGAAAGTCAATGGCGTACGGTCCCCTTTATATTATAGTTCATAAAGAAAGTAAATGGCGTAAGGTCCCCATCTGTACAACGGTCCATATAGAAAGTCAATGGCGTAAGGTCCCCTCTATATTATAGTCCATATAGACAGTCAATGGCGTAAGGTCCCCTCTGTATTATGGTCCATATAGAAAGTCAATGGCGTAAGGTCCCCTCTGTATTATAGTCCATATAGAAAGTCAATGGTGTAAGGTCCCCTCTGTATTATGGTCCATATAGAAAGTTAATGGCGTGAGGTCCCCTCTATATTGTAGTCCATATAGAAAGTCAGTGGCGTAAGGTCCCCTTCTGTATTATAGTCAATATTATAGGAAGTCAATGATTTAAGGTCCTCTCTGTATTATTATCCATGTAGAAAGTCAATGGCGTAAGGTCCCCTATGTATCATAATCCATATAGAAAGTCAATGTTGAAAGGTCCCCTCTGCACAATGGTCGATGTAGAAAGTCAATGGCGTAAGGTCCCTTCTGTATTATATTCTTTATAAAAATCGATGGCGTGAGGCCACTTCTGTATTATAATCCATAGAGAAAGTCAATGGTGTAAGGTCCCCTCTGTATTATGATACATATAGAAAGTCAATGATGTAAGGTCCCATCTGTATCATGATCGATGTAGAAAGTCAATTGCGTAAGGTCCCCCTCTGTTTTATGATCAATAAAGAAAGTCAATGGCGTAAAGTTCCTTCTCTATTATAGTCCATATAGAAAGATAATGGCGTAAATTCCCCTCTGTATTATAATCCATATAGAATCTCAATGGCGTAAGGTCCCATCTGTATTATGGTCAAATAGAAAGTCAATGGTGTAAGGTCCTTACTGTATTATAATCCATATTGAAAGTCAATGGTGTAAGGTCCCCTCTGTATTATGATCAATATAGAAAGTCAATGGCGTAAGGTCCATTCTGTATCATGGTGCATATAGGAGGGCAATGGCGTAAGGTCCCCTCTGTATTATAATCCATATAGAAAATCAATGGTGTATGGTCCCCTCAGTATTATAATCGATATAGAAAGTCAATGGCGTAAGGTCCCCTCTATTTATGATCAATAAAGAAAGTCAATGGCGCAAGGTCCCTTCTTTATTATGGTCCATATAGAAAGACAATTTCGAAAGGTCCCCTCTGTATTATTATCCATATAGAAAGTCAATGGTGTACGGTCCCCTCTTTTTTATATTCCAAATAGAAATTCAATGGCGTAAGATCCCCTCTGTATAATAATCCATATAGAAAGTCAATAGTGTAAGGTCCCCTTTGTATTATAGTCCATACAGAAAGTGAATGGTGTAAGGTCCTCTCTGTATTATGGTCGACGTAGAAAGTCAATGGTGTAAGGTCCCCTCTGTTTTAAAATCCATATAGAAAGTCAATGGTGTGTCCTTCTGTATTATGGTCAAGGTATAAAGTCAATGATGTAAGGTCCCCTCTGCATTATGATCCATATAGAAAGTCAATGGTTTAAGGTCCCATCTATATAATGGTCAATGTAAAAAGTCAATGGTGAAAGGTCCCCTCTGTATTATGGTCAATTTAGAAAGTCAATTGCGCAAGGTCCCCTCTATATTATAGTCCATACAAAAAGTCAGTGGCGTAAGGTCCCCTTTGTTTTATAGTCCATATAGAAAGTCAATGGTGTAAGGTCCTCTCTGTATTATGGTCGACGTAGAAAGTCAATGGTGTAAGGTCCCCTCTGTTTTAAAATTCATGTAGAAAGTCAATGGTGTGTCCTTCTGTATTATGGTCAAGGTATAAAGTCAATGATGTAAGGTCCCCTCTGTATTATAATCCATATAGAAAGTCATTGGTGTTAGGTCCCCTCGGTATTATAATCGATTTAGAAAGGCAATGGTGTAAGGTCCCCTCTGTATCATGGTCTATATAGAAATTCAATGGCGTAAGGTCCTCTCTGTATTATAATCCATATAGAAAGTCAATGGTGTATGGTCCCCTCAGTATTATAATCAATATAGAAAGTCAATGGCGAAAGGTCCAATCTGTATCACGGTCCATATAGAAAATCAATGGTGTAAGGTCCTGTCTGTATTATGATCAATAAAGAAAGCCAATGGCGCAAGGTCCCTTCTGTATTATAGTCAATATAGAAAGACGATTGCATAAGGTCCCCTATGTATTATAATCCATATAGAAAGTCAATGGTGTAAGGTCCCCTCTGTATTATGTTCCAAATAGAAAGTCAATGGCGTAAGGTCCCCTCTGTATAATAATCCATATAGAAAGTGAATGGTCTAACGTCCCTTCTGTATTATAGTTCATATAGAAAGTGAATGGTGTAAGGTCTCCTCTGTATTATAGTCGATGTAGAAAGTCAATGGCATAAGGTTCGCTCTGTTTTAAAATCCATATAGAAATTGAATGGTGTAAGGTCCCTTCTGTATAATGGTCAATTTATAAAGTCAATGGCGTATGGTCCCTTCTGTATTGTGGACCATATAGAAAGTCAATGGCGTAAGATCCCCTCTGTATCATGGTCTATATTGAAAGTCAATGGTGTAAGGTCCCATCTGTATAATGCTCAATGTATGAAGTCAATGGTGTAAGGTCCCCTCTGTATTATGGTTACTATAAAAAGTCAATGGCGTAAGGTCCCCTCTATATTATAGTCCATATAGAAAGTCAGTGGCGTAAGGTCCCCTCTGATTATAGTCCATATAGAAAGGCAAAGGTGTAAGGTCCTCTCTTTATTATGGTCCATATAGAAAGTCAATGGCGAAAGGTCCCCTCTGTATTAATATCCACATATAGAAAGTCAATGGTGTTCGGTCCCTTCAGTATTGTAATCGATATAGAAAGTCAATGCCGTAAGGTCCCCTCCGTATTATGATCAATTTAAAAAGTCAATGGCTCAAGGTCTCTTTTGTATTACAGTCCATATAGGAGGTCAATGGCGTAAGGTCCCTCTGTATTATAATCGATATAGAAAATCAATGGCGTATGGTCCTCCCTGTATTATAATCCATATTGAAAGTCAATGGCGTAAGGTCCCCTCTATTAATGATCAATAAAGAAAGTCAATGGCGCAATTTCCTTTCTGTATTATGGTCCATAAAGAAAGACAATGGCGTAAGGTCCCTTCTGTATTTATGGTCCATAAAGAAAGACAATGGCGTAAGGTCCCCTCTGTATTATAATCCATATAGAAAGTCAGTGGTGTAAGGTCCCCTCTGTTGAATGTTCCAAATAGAAAGTCAATGGCGTAAGGTCCCCTCTGTATAATAATCCATGTTTAAAGTCAATGGTGTGAGGTCCCCTATGTATTATGGTCGATGTAGAAAGTCAATGGCGGAAGATCCCCTCTGTTTTAAAATCTATATAGAAAGTCATTCATGTAAGGTCTTTTCAGTATAATGGTCAATGTATAAAGTCAATGGTGTAAGGTCCCCTCTGTATTATGGTCCATACAGAAAGTCAATGGCGTAAGGTCCCCTTTATATTATAGTTCATAAAGAAAGTAAATGGCGTAAGGTCCCCATCTGTACAACGGTCCATATAGAAAGTCAATGACGTAAGGTCCCCTCTATATTATAGTCCATATAGAAAGTCAATGGCGTAAGGTCCCCTCCATATTATAGTCCATATAGAAAGTCAATTGTGTAAGGTCCCCTCTGTATTATGGTCCATATAGAAAGTTAATGGCGTGAGGTCCCCTCTATATTGTAGTCCATATAGAAAGTCATTGGCGTAAGGTCCCCTTCTGTATTATAGTCAATATTATAGGAAGTCAATGATTTAAGGTCCTCTCTGTATTATGGTCCATGTAGAAAGTCAATGGCGTAAGGTCCCCTATGTATCATAATCCATATAGAAAGTCAATGTTGAAAGGTCCCCTCTGCATTATGGTCGATGTAGAAAGTCAATGGCGTAAGGTCCCTTCTGTATTAAAAAAAAATCGATGGCGTGAGGCCACTTCTGTATTATAATCCATAGAGAAAGTCAATGGTGTATGGTCCCCTCTGTATTATGATACATATAGAAAGTCAATGATGTAAGGTCCCATCTGTATCATGATCGATGTAGAAAGTAAATTGCGTATGGTCCCCTTTATATTATTGTTCTGGACTCCATATAGAAAGTCAATAGCATAAGATCCCCTCTTTATCATTGCCCATATAAGAAGTCAATGGCGTAAGGCCCTCTCGGTATTTTGGAAGTCAGGAGTCAATGGCGTACCCTCCGTTTATTGTCCATGGATATAGAAAGTCAAAGTATAAGGTCCCCTGTGTATTTTGGTTCATATATAGGAAGTGAATAGTCAATGACGTAAGATCCCCTCCGTATTATTGTCCATATATATAGGAGGTCCCCTTCAGCCGTATAATTATACATATAGAAAGTCAAAGCTATAAGGTACATGCTGCTTTTAAGGGGGGGGGGGGGGCAAGGGGTTTCCGCTCTCCCCTCTTCCTATTGCATCCTTCTCGTTTTCCCTTTCCTCCCTTCCTGCGAATGTCCCCTTCCTCACTCCTCTTCTCCACCCACCTCCTGTGATGAAATATTTCTTCCAGCATAATATTTATTCCTTGGAAATTTTATCGTATAATATTTTTTCCCAAGAACTTTTATTATGTATCAAAAATTCCGAAAGGAAATTATATTATGTAATGAATGTTCCATGATCATAATAAAAGTTCTCATACCATGGAAAATATATTACATAACAAAAATTCCATCGAGATTTTTTAATGTTTATGATATGTGTTATGATACTAGTACCATGAAAAATCTTACATAACAAAAAATCCTATAAGGATTTCCTTGTGCATAATAATTGTCATTGGAAAAATATTGTAATGAACTTATTTACAAATAGAATTCAGAGTAAGAAATAATAAATTTTAAAAAAGCATGTACTGTACAATGTACTGTAATTAGCTCAAAAATGTGATTCCACAGAATTTTTGTTATGTAATATTTATTCCTGTAAGCTAACCATGTTACTGTAATCATTGAAATGTTTGAATTATGAGAGAATATCTGCAAATCAGCCATTCGTGTGTTTGAAGCATATACGGAAAATTATTATACATGATACTCACATATAATATTTCTTCCTTTTTTAAAGAGAAAGCAGTCCTTTGGGTAAGTGAAAAAGAGCAAAACATCAACAATTTTCATAACAACGTTTCCGTCTATGTAGACGGAAACGTTGTTATGAAAATTGTTGATGTTTTACTCTTTTTTCACTTACCCAAAGGACTGTGGAAAAAGTATTATGAACAAGGAAAACATATTCTGTAACAAAAAGTCCTCGGAATTTTCGTTATAATAATAAATCTTCCAGAAGGAAGAAATATTATGCGGAAGAAAAGTTCGTTCATACTCCCACCCTTTTCTCCCTTCTCCGCCCCTTTCCTTTCCCTCACTCATCCCTTCCTCATATTTGCCCAGTTCTGTCGCCCCCTCCTCCAATTATGAAAAGTCAATAGCGTAAGGATCCACTTTTATTAAAGTCAATGTCGTAAGGTTCCCTCTGTATTATGGTCAGCACGAAAGTCAATGGCGTAAGGTCCCCTACGTATTGTATTTTAACCGAGAAATTTATTTTTTTGCATAGGGAACCTTACGCCATTGTATTTAGCAAAATCGGTTTTGAGTAGTTGCTTGTTCATAATAAAACATGTTCGCCTTAGCAGTTATAGGGGATTTTCAAAGCAAGATACAGGTGCTGATCTAGAAACTGTCGAGGATTTGGGATGACATGCGAGACACGAACACGAAGGCCCAAGGGAGATACGGGAGTCCGATAGATGGGGGCGGGAGATCCCCGAGGAAAAATAAAAAAAAAAATACCCCACTGCCACCCCCTCCCCCAACTCACAGATGCGAGTGGGCGCTTAATTCAGGCCCATTCGGGTCCAGGGCAGATCGAGCCCAGCTGGTAGAGAGTTTAGGGGCGGGGGAACCCCGGCGACAAATCACGATTTTGAAAAGCAATTTATCTAGCTCTTGCAACTTGCGGAGTTTCGGGTTTTTATTCAATTTATTATTTTTTTCAAAATTAAAATCAGAATCTCTCAATGTTGGCTTAACCCTTGGTCAAATTTCTTGAACCGTCCATTTCCGAAGAGAATTTGAAGTTACATTGATGTTGAGAAAATGTTTAACTGAATGATATGATAACTTTTAGATTCAATTCATATACACGTCTGCCCCATTCATTTTTTTTCGGGGGGGGGGGGGGTGACCCGAACCACCGAACGGCTCTTCGGGCCTCGCAAGTCATCCCTCCAAATTTAAGAGCCTGAGTTTGAGCCCCAGGCAGTTGAGGTTCTGGATTCTCTCCAGTATCGGGACGAGTACATATTCTATGTCTGAATGAGAATTCAGACTCCTTAAAGAATACACGTAATGGACTCTTTTGAACAATCTCATCTATTTTGCTTATCTGTTTCCTTTCTTTCTTTTACATACATGTTTGTATTTTGGTGTGTACAGTACATTATGCGGACGTACATAAGATGGGCGCACAGGGATTCATCACGCTTCTCGATTGCTTGAAGTACGTACAATGGGTTACATGTATGTATGTAAAACCCATAGTCCATGAAGCAACCGGGACCCTGTTGCACAATGCATTGTTAAATTTAACCACGAGTTAACTTTTGGTTAAGTTCATGGTTAGCTTAACTCCAAGTTAAGTCTGTTGCACAGAGATAACATCGAGTTTACTCGTTGTTAAGTTTGTAGTTAAACGCCGAAAATTTAAAGTGGTCTGGGGCATGATTAACTTTTTAACCATGAACTTAAACATCGAATATTCTGCCGTTTCAAACAAACTAAAGGTTATTTCCCAGTATATTTCATTGTAAAGGGTGGAAAACCGTAGTTTATTGAAAATTTCAGATAATATTTAAGTCTTAGATTACAAATGTGTTTTTGATGGTATCAGCGTTTTACTAATTATCGTACTATTTTATATCTTTAGCTCTTTAGATTGTCAAATGAATGAAAAATTCAATGGATGAGAAAAATTCTGGCATAATACATACATATCTAAGTCCGTCAAAATAAAATTGATGCAATATTTGATAGAATCGTATATTCGATCTTTGATATCTTATCATTTGATCGTATTTGGTGAAATATGTTGACAATTGTTTTTATCTTGCATATTTTTTTATGTGGAAAATAGTAAAAGTTTTATGTTCATATTTCAATCAAAATTATTATTCGAGGATCAATGACGTTAAGAAAACATGACGTCATTTCTAGAACGTGAGATTTTGGCAACTCTATATTATAATGTTTTCAAGGGGATTGCTAAAGTAAGGAAGCGAGAGAAAAAAAGAGGTCCAGGGCGTATCACTCATCTGAGAACACGGAAATTCTTATCAACCTGTTGGGATTTCAATGTGATATTAGAACGATATATATATATATATATATCACATTGAAATCCAAACAGGTAAATAATTTATTAAGGGAAATTAACTTATTACGGAAAAAAATGCTATTTTGAATAAATAGGATCATAATAAACAAGAAACCTAAGGGGCCACATCGCTCACCTTGTTTGCAGACAAAGGGTAGAGGCTTTGAGTACTTGCGAACAGCGAGGTTTCATAAAATTATGAAGATGTTGAAAATGCGTAAGAAAACCAAAGCCCTTCTTGAAAGTGATCGATTGGCTAAAAAATTGGCGTGAAAGCCGGGCTGATATGTATAGAAAATATACAAACATTGATTTCTACCTTTCAGATTATGTGCGTAATTTTATAAATCTTTCTATCAATCTTTCTATTTATTCTGTGCAGACAAATGGGTCAGCCAATCAGAGCCCTTGGTGGCCATATTTGTTGACCGATCTGCACAAAAAAAAAAAAAAATACAAACTTGGTAGTGGATCTTGAGTACTTGCTTCCTGTAAAGTTTCGTGAAATTCTGTTGATGGAGATGTTGAAAATGTAAAAAAACAAAAACAAAAACAAAAACAAAAACAAAAAAACAAACAAACGACGGACGGCGCGCTATGAAAATAGCTCAGTCGAGTTAAAAGGAAAGATTTTTTTGTCCCTGTCGGGATTTGAACCTACAACTCTTCAGGCCTTGGGTACATGTGCACAGAAAACATACCTATTTGCCATACTTACGATTCTTTAAAAACCATTTAAAATCCAAAAGATGATATTTTGAAACACTTCATTCAGAGTTACACATGACGAAAATTGAGCAATTTTGGGGGAGAAGTTGAAAATGTTAAAAATGACCAATCAACCAATCAACCCCCCCCCCCTCTTCAATTTTTGCATTAAAATAAAGTAAAGAGGACATAGAACGTGTCAAAAATAAGATGTTGGAATTTAACGAAATGAAATAACTTTTATCAAACAACATCCTTCTAGATCACTCAGATAATTTTCTCTGTCCATACAGTGGTTCTGAAGAAGAAGTTTCTTTTATTAAATGTACCCTCTAGAACCTATTTGACCCCGCCCAAGATCCATCCCTCAGGCCCTGAAAGGATTGGACCGAAATTAAGAAACTTGACTAAGTACTAGTAATTGTTTTTAAGGTCAAAGGTCAAAGTCACTAGGTCAATGTACAAAATGTATTTGTGAAATACGAAATACTTGAAGAGATAACTAGAACTTCTTACTCGGTCTGACAGACGGACATAGTTTTTCCAATGAATCCCCCCCATCATTTGAACTTCGTTAGGGGGATTAATAAGTCAGGGAAAAACGAGTTATGGGACTTATAATTGTAAAATACTGTGAAAATATACTGAAAAAGTTAAAAAAATCTATGTTTAGGTGAATTGTTTTGGAAATCTGTATACTTCAAGAAGAAAGGATGTTGTTTGACATATAGAACATGTTTTATTTTATTTTTTTTTTTTGGCGCATAATCTATAGAATAAGTGTCAACACATTTTCACGATGTTTCTACATCGTGATTAGATTGTGAGAGAGAGAATGCCGCCTTTCAAATTTCAGGTTCATCCGATTTGTCTTTATGGGCTAAGGGACTAAGATATTTCGATGTTTTAAAAAAAATCCCAACCGGCGTATCTTGCTGCGTGAGCGTAGGCTTTATTTTCAGAGCCAGAAAAAAAATGTATTCTAATTCTTTGCATCATGGGCAGCTCTTCGGTCCAGAATACCCATATTTATTTTTAGCGTAAGGGGGGGGGGGGAGGGGGTGTCGAACTGATTGTGTTTTAAGTCTCCCTGCCCTCTCTCCCGAAAGTTGATTGATTGCTAAATTTACGTGTACCTAGTTATCATCATGTCATGTATTAAATCTAGGTAATTCTTTATTTATTTCTTGTTTAATTCAGTAATTCTTCTTCTTTTTCGGTCTTCAATTGCGGCGATTTTCTTTCTAAAATATTTCTGCAGATTGACGTTTGCACAGGCTGAATTTTTTTATGACAGAATTCAGCCAAAATTGGTGCTTCAAAAATGTTTGTGCTTTTAATTTTAAAATAAAGATTTGCGATAAATTTGTTTCCTTTCAAAGAACATCTCACAAGCGAAAAAAACACAACATTCTAGCGGCATAACCGTCACGAATATTTAGGAATCCCCTCTCCTATTTCTACCGTGCCTAATGGCGTCACATGTAAGCGCACATAAAGGGTAAAATGACGTCATATAAGAAGACAGTAATGACGTCACCATAGTCGTCAACATCGCTAAAAAAAGGTTTTGAAATATAAATGTTTGCTTTTTACTAGTTCTATCACGTAAAATAGGAAGAATAACTAAGGCTGAGTTCAGTTGTTAGTCTGAGCTCAGTTGCATCATGGGTAAATTATGTTAACTAAGAGTTAACTCTATGGTTAAATTCTTAACACACAGTTAATTCATAGTTAGCTAACTACGTAAATGTGCAACGGGATTTAACCACGTAGTTAGCTAACTATGAGTTAACATTTAACTTGAAGTTAACTTTTAACTTATAGTTAAATTTAACAACGCATTGTACAACCGGGTCCGGGAAGCGCGATAAATCCCTGTGGATGGACGGTATCCGTATTTGAAAAATATAATATGAATTTGTATTGGAAATCTTTCATTTTGATAATATTTTGCCGTCAGCATTTCAAAAATTTTCTCTGGCTCGCTTCCGCTTGCAAGAACTTTATAACTTTCCTATATATAACCAATATGCATTACACCTTGGTCAGCGACCAAAGAGTTATGAAACCGAAAAAGGCTCTAATAGAGAATATTCCAATTCTGAAAAAAATCGCTGGCTCGCTTTCACTCGCCATTGATTCACATATTATCGCCAATCATATATTTTATTTCTAAATGAATTAGAAACATTGACAAATCTTTAATCAAAGACTTAAATTTCTGGCTTTTTTTTTAATTCGGATTTTAGGGCCAACCCTGAAAAAGATCTGGATCCGCCCATGCCCTCAATTTAAAATTTGAAATAGCGAGCGTATGTAAATACATATCATCAAACAGTTTATCTCAGTATTCAGAAAAATTCTCGAAAATTGGTGTCAAGGCTGCTTATCACCGTATATTAGTACATCATAATTAGACCACATCGTTATTTTATGAAAAATGCTTAAAAATGAGAGAGAGAGAGAGAGAGAGAGAGAGAGAGAGAGAGAGAGAGAGAGAGAGAGAGAGAGAGAGAGAGAGAGAGAGAGAGAGAGAGAGAGAGAGAGAGAGAGTTTCTTTCGGTTATGATATTACAGATCTTTCCCGTATAGACTACATAATTTTTTCTACATTCCTTATTAATGAAACATTTTATCCAATCTAATTAATTAGAATGACAGTATTTCCGATATCCAATCGAAAGCCCCACCCCCCTTCCTCTTTAGATGTCTTTCACCGAACCTCTTCAACATTCCTCCCAGTCGTGTTATCAGCGGGCCTGAAGCGATGCGTGACACCCCTGCGGCATAGGGGTAGAGATTGCGCAATGAAACACGCCTCGGGGTAAATTCAAGGAATGTGTATGTTACGTAACCACCAAGTGTCAACCCCTTGATGACAATATACAGTTCTGGTCATTATACTCTCCCTAAAAGTCGGGGGTTCGGGCTTTTGGATCTGCCTCTTTTACGTTTTAAAAACTTAACAATATTCTCCGACTCTCTCCTAAAATGTATATATGCCCTTTAAATCTTCAGAAATTCTAGATAACAACGAAAGGTGAAATTTTTCCTGAGACTGAAAATACAGATTTCTTGAGGGGTTGTTGGAGAGCTCCCTACTAATCTACTACATGTAATCATTCAAAATATTGATTGATTGATTGATTGACTGATTGGTTGATTGATTGTAAACCATTATATATGTATGTAAATTTCATGGTAAGCACTACAGATTTTTCCGGGAGAGGGGGTTCCAGCCCTTTATAAGAAGGGGGAAGGGTCCTGTATATGACTTTGACAGAAAGATATTCTAGAATAAAACATAAAGGAGAAAGGATGGCAAATACCATGAATAATTAACTGGACCCCCCCCCCCCCTTTCCCCTTCTGTTATTAGAATACGCGATCGATAATGATTAGAGTCATTCAAGAAGAATTTAACATAAATACTTCCTCCATTCAAATATTTTTTGTAAATAATTTTCTGACAGTTATGAGCTGGACCACCTCCCCGTCTTGTCTTGAGTGAACCTGTTTCAAGTTTCGGTGACCAGTGCTTGTACATCTTTGCTTCTGGTGAAAAATGCTACCTTCAGCGTATACATGTATAAGAATAAAAACTGAAAGTCATAATCGAAAACAGCGAGAACGCCGTGAAATACGCATTGATGGGATTTGGAGATTTTCTTTTTTTTTTGGGGGGGGGGGGGGGGGGGGGTTCAAGCACCGAAAAAAAAAATAACCGCCAACAGGAAGATTTCACCATATGCACACCGACTTAACCATTTTATATTATTAAAAGCTGCAAATGTCTATCCTTTTCACGAACATTGGATAAAGCTATATTACGTCCCATAACGAAGGAAGCCATCTAATATGCACGTTTAACAGCAAAGCAATATAAAAAATGCAAAATCTACAGAATTCACAACATTAACAAAATTCTACATATTCCAACATATCCTTCATTTAATATATCATGTATATTGCAGTGGCGGATTCATCACGATGGAAGGGCGTGTTCCTCAGCAGTGCTTAAAGAATTGGGGGAGGGGGGGGGGTCACTTAATTAAGACGTTTTTCGTGAAGACACGACGATCGCTAAGGAAATTTGAGCAATCAGAGAGGTTGAACGTAAATAGTTTCTTGACCTTTATTGAACAGTCAGGGGCATCACTGATTTCAGTACTCTTTCAGAAATTACTAACATCAGTAATTTTGATTTTGACTTTACTTGCTGCCTTACCTCTAAATGACTGAATTCCATACATTTTGAGCGCATTCTCATTTCTCGAAATTCATTCCGCATTTTCATTGTTCATTGGGTGCAAAATAGAAAGTACTACAAATCATTGGAATTAGATTTCCCTAAATAGTGTAGTTAAGGCAGTTAAATGGACAAACTTTAAAATATGACGGGACTCAATCATTTTTATGTGACTGATTTCTATCATTTTGCAAAATGAATTTCTTTGATCGTGTTCACTTACAAAGGAAATGGAAAAATAAATTATCAGAATCAGTAATTTCCAAAGAGGACTGAAATCAGTGATGCCCCTGACTGCTGAATGAGATTGATAGACTGCACTTAACCTTGATCTAAGTGCAAGTTTGACCTTAAGTTTCAATTTTATAATCAATTTTCAGTATGTGAAAAGAGTTACCTAACTTCTTTTTCGGGGACGAACATTTGTATCTGTACAAGTTATATATACATTGTATGTCGATTCGATATCGTATTGAATCGTGTAAAGGGAACATAATATATATTCGATATACAGCCCCGACCAGTCGAAAGTTTAACGTCGAGCTGACGAAATTTTGAAAGCTAAATTCGAAAGTTTCGTTAACTATTCGTCAGCGATTTTTTGAAAGCTACTGAGATGTCGAGATTTTGAAAGCTCTAAAAAGCTTTCGAAAAATCGCTGACGAAAATTTCTTTATATCTTTCAAAGAATCCGACAGTCACAGAGAAGCCAGGGTTTCATTGGATATAAATTCCCCTCATTTATTCAGAATTTGGCCAGTCAGATGTAAATTTTCTGGTATATATATACATTTAGATTTAAGATGAAATGGAAGTTGTTCATATATACACTTAAAGATGGAATACCTTTACAGGTAATACAAATACAAGTAAATTCAGGTAACTAATTAGTGCAAAGCATACCCTTTTGAGGGCCCCATTCACCCCCAATTAACATAATGTTATTTTAACCAAGTAGGTGTATGGGGAACACACCGATCTGGGAAACTCGTAATCTTCAAATAAACTTATAAAAATAAACAAGATACAATATCTAATTTAATCCAGGAATATATATTTTCATGATTTAATCTGAATAAACATCATAATTAATACAAAAAAATGTACTTCTTCATCAAGCAAATTATGAAGATGATTGCTTTGATTTCGGCCATCTTGGTTTTCTCGACACAAAATAGCTTACGAGAAAAGCTTTCAAAAATTTTGAAAGCTAGTTAACGAAATTTTCGTCAGCGATTAGCTTTCAATAATTTTGAAAACTATAGTTAACGAAATTTTCGTCAGCGATTACCTTTCAAAAATTTTGAAAGCTATAGCTGACGAAATTTCGTTAACTATAGCTTTGTAAGTCGCAGAGGAGGTTTTCTGTTCATTTTTTGCCCGTAAAATTTTCCTACGGAAACCTCTCCCAAAGCTTCAAAAATCAAAACCGTCTTATGCCCTTCCTTTTTTTTAACTTTCTGGGCAAATGATAGGTACAGGTACTCCTGGCAGACAGGCTATAGTGTAACTGTGTTAGTACCTGCACAACGAGAGAGAGAGAGAGGGAGTTTTCTTTTAACCGAGAAACTACGTACCACTAGATCGTTTCAGGGGCGGATCCAGAGTGGGAAGCGGGGGTAGGGGTGGGGTTGTATCGAGGCACACCGAGCGGGGGTGGGTACGGAAGGGGGTTCCCCCTCCTGTAGGTGGGAGGTCCGGGGGGCCTCCCTCGAGATTTCTGAAAAAAATGGAATAAAATGGTGAAATCTAGAGTATATTTTCTCCTTTTCTTCAAGACCATTTTTTCACTAAATTTAGTGACAAAGTAAGGGACAATTTTTGAAAAATTGGAATGAATTGGTGTAATCTGGAGCATATTTTCTCCTTTTCTTCTTGAATATCCAGCCCATTTTTTTCAATAAATTTATGTGACAAAGGAAGGGCCGATCCCCTCTTAAACATATAGGGCGAGTTTCAATTAGACATTTTTCATCATGACGAACTCTGCACTTCGAAGTTCGTACTTCGCACTTCGAACATTGAAGAAAAAGGGTCGTAGCTGCCGTTCGCGTATAAACTCATAAGCGAAATTATCTTCATTTTGATTAGTATACACAATGGGATGGTATATTGGACTTCCTGTACAACTGGCACACTTTTGAAATTAAAGTGCGAAGATAGAAGTGCGAAGTGCGAAGTTCGTCAAGGTGAAAAATGTCTTTTTGGGTTTAATTCGATCTGGTTAATAAAGATTTTTAAATAAAATGATTTGTCCTTTACTGCTTGCAGAGGCGTAGCCAGGGTGTTTTCAATGTGGACGTCAAGAGAAGGATTGTACCAAGAACTTCAACTGAAGGGGGTTCGGGGGAACCCCCCCCCCCCGGAGAAAAATATGAAGAAGAAGAAAATAAATAAAATTGCTGTGCATGACCAATGGAGCGTATTTGAGGTGAATTTAGATAGGATAAAGCATATGAATCGGTGTAAGCAGACGATGAACCGTATCTAAAATGAAGAAAACTTTAGACGTGAACATGAAATTTCCTATATACTGTACTTATATGTACGATATTGTAAGTTCTTTCAAATCGACCGCTCGCACTTTGTTCAGCGATCGTTGTATTGAGTTCGAATGAAACACGAGGAAATTTTGAAAAATGCATTAAAATCGGAGTTCTGGAATGAAGGAGGCACTCTCTCATATTTTTTTAAGAAATGGGGAAAACTCTCCATACACTGATACTATTAGATTAATATAGAAATATGAAAGACGTGTGAATGGTGTACGAGAGTTGATGTCTCATGTATTGTATATGCATTGTCTAACTGTATGTAATGCAAAAATACAAAAAAAAAAAAGAAAAATAAAAAAAGGACGATAAAAGTACCAAAAAAGGGGGTGTATGAGAAGGATCTATAAGCTTTGAAAAATTGAATGCTTTAAAAATTGAGATAAAAGATACAAAAACTACTTGGAATAATGACCAATTTTCGGGCATAATAAACAGAAACCCCCTCAGCGACTTACATTTCAAAAACTTTGCGATTGTCTGTACGAATCCAAAAATACCCCAATTGATACCGTATCGAATCGATATGCGATGGAATATATATCAGAAAAATTTTGTAAGTTTTGTCTCAAAATGTTGAATTCTGGTGGACATGAAGCAATCTTTACTACGTTTACAGTTTTTTTTTCGAGAGGTCATGTTACCGAATAAAATCGGAACCGGGGTGTGGGGGGAGGTGGGCGTTGGGGGGGATGGTTCCAGAGCCCCCACCCCCTAAATCCGCCCTTGCGTATCCTTGCCGTCGTTTTCATTGTTTTTCGCCTTTTCTTTTGAGCCCCTATTTCAGTGGCGGATCCAGCGCATAGAAACCCGAGTCCTCGCCTCCTTTTCTGACTCCATTGACTCCCCTATCGGTAATGAGTCGGTATTTAGTACCTCTCAGAGGCGGATCAGTGCCCCCTTTTTCGGGGGGGGGGGTTAAGGGGCGATTTTGCTTATTTTTATTGAAAATGGGCCAAAATATACCGGGAGGGTTTGGGCGGACGCCCCCTCTGCACTCCCTGATTCCGCTACTGCCTCGAGTAGGCAAGACTATCCTTTCATCTCCCCCTCTGGATCCGCTCTGACTGATAGTAAAGGAAATTCTTTTCTCTTCTTTTACACCCATTTGGTTCTCCGAATAGCAGGGGAAAATACTTACTGATGATACGGAACGAGATGGATGACAAAGCGAGCTTAGAAGAAAAAAGAAAAAAGAAGAAGATTGACAACTTTCGAACTTTTAAAACTGGTAGAGCTAGACGATCTCATATGATAATTACCGACAATCGTATTTGACTAACTTCTAATACGATAGCCAAGTAAATGCTGCGAAACATATGATACGTGCAACCTTGTTAGCTCGAATTTCCTTGAATCCTTCATAAGATGACGTGCTGCCAGTAGTGTAGCAAACATGTGTAGTATAGGTTGACATTTGTTCCATATGTAAATTCAACATTTTAGAAGCTGTATGTTCATCTAGGTGTCACATTTTTCCTCACATTTGCAAATTATTCAAGAATTTTTTTTATCTTTTAAATCATCAGTTTATTTTGCTGTTTATACCTACATAATGATCTCAATAGTGCTACAATAAAGTACTGGAGGTCTACCTTCAAGATTCAAATTTCTTTCTTACCTTTTTACTTGACATACAAACATGTATGATACTTAGATAATATCACAGTAATACACCATATTTCACAATCTCTATGTATCTGTTTTTAGTGTAATGTTCAGTTCGCAACACTAGTATTCTCTTCAGAGATTAGCTTTAGCCTTATTTTTTTCAACCAGTAGCAGATTAAGGAGGGGAATCGAGTTGATACCCATTTTCGCTCAATTCTTTTGATTTTGACTCGGAATCCATGGACAATACTGTATTGTGTGTTTAAGCGCTTAAACATTGGATTTTTTGTACCTATAACCTTCATTCACCGTAATACATATCCTTAAGCTTTGAAATTTTCAACTTGCAACACTATTTTCAAACTGACAAAAACTGGAGCTTTCTCTATCATGTGTCTATGAATATTGTCTTAATGAATTCTGTCACAATCTTCATAACAGAATCAGCCTTTTATAAGTTATTATCATAGCTCTTCCTACAAAAAATTCCAATATTTTAAACCTTGCTGTCTGTTTCCCCCCTTACTGTTGATAGAACTAAATGAACATTTAGGGTACATTTTGTGTCGCCTGTAAAGCATAGCAACACTGTCTGTCTGTCCGTCTGTCACACTTGGATGTCACACCCTATATAAAAGTGATTCCTAAGTGTCACCGTTTCGCAGGCAACACATGCATTCCTTGGAATAATTTTTGGTCTATAGTATTTAACTATTTTTTTCTTCACCGATGTCAACTTCATATTACATCATAATAATGGTACCACTGTGTAATAGCTATAATTTTGTCTTACTTTCAATTAGTAATTGGACATATCAGTCAGATTGGAATATTACATATTACTAACATTCGAAAGCAAAGAATGCTTCATTGTACCCAAGATAATCAAGGATTGTAGATATTTAAGATACAATGTGTAAATTTGCTACATTTTTTTTATCTTATTTTCATACATATTTAAGAAAGAAAGATTTGAAAAAAATCACGCAGGAATTTTTGAGAAATTTAAAAAAAAATTCCTGCGGGATTTTTATCAGAATAAAAAAAATCCTGCAGATATTTTTAATATTCTGAAAAATCCTGCGGGAAATTTCTAAGTACAAAATTTTTCCTGCAGGATTTTTATTTTTCCCGCAGGAAAACCATAATCAAGATTTTTTAAAGAAAAATTCCTGCGGGATTTTTTTCTCCAGCAGGAATTTTCTTTTAAAAAAAATCCTGTGGGATTTTTTCCTCCCGCAGGAAAAAAAAATTCTGCAGGAATTCATCAATTTCCCGCAGGATTTTGATAATTCCCGCAAGATTTTGATAATTCCCGCAGGATTTTTAAATTTCCCGCGGGATTTTTTTGTAATTAAGGTGAATATCTCAGGTGCCAGGTGGTGTGCCACAGGTTAACGAGATGTGGATTCTGACTAATTTGGGTATCCTCTATGTGATGTCGCTATTGGTTTTGCTGTCCCTCCAGCCCCAGGCGGGCGCAAAAATGAACTAGCGTGCAAGTTCATAATTATTTTGCCCACTGTTCATAGTAAATTTTTCCTAGCTTGAAGGTGATGTTCCCAGATTACCGTCGTACGACATCTATATAATACAATTAATCCGGTATGCTAGAGCATGCATTGATATATTTGAATTTTACTGTAGAAATTTATAAATTACCAAGAAAGTTTTAGGTCAAGAATTGTTCTTTAATAAACTACTTAAGATTGTCTTGGAAAGTTACAACAAATACAGTAGTCAACTTCTTTTGAAATTCGGATCTATACAAGCAAGCGAGTTTATTACTTGCGTATAACATGATCTGTCTTTTATAGTGACATGATAAACCAAATTACAAGGACCAAACGTAAGCAGCATAATCATAAAAATGCGTAAGAATCAGCAGACTACAAACGTCTTTTATACAATGGATCATATCCATATGCCACCAGACGGACGCAAGGCTCAATCTTCTTCTTGTACCCGCGCATTCTTAAGACTTGTACTCTGACTGACTGTGACAAAGGGGCTCCATGATTGGCTCTGTCCAAAGTTCCTTAGAGAAGACAGTGCCCCGACCACCTATCTCCTTTGAATTTAAGTCGGACTACTCGAGTGATAACATGCATGAGTTCACTATAGCTGACAGAGCAAGGACTGAATTACGTAGGCCCTTACACCCCTTTATATATCTACGTATTCATCTTTTTGCTTGGACCCCTGCGTTTTGTTGTCTTGTTTATGTGGTCATATAACAGTGAGGATTTTGTTTTACACTAGAATTGTGCGTTCTTCGATACCTTCTTTTTAACCGGAAAGTTAGACATTAAACCTTTGCTTCTTGCGTAGCAAATGGCCGCCCTAAGTAGGCTCATGTTACACATTGGTCTTGTTTGTTGATGTGTAGTCTTTTGTGTTTAACGTTTCTTTGTCTTATGTCTCTTTTATGTCTCTTGCTGTGTTCGTCTTTGTGTTTTCTCATCGGTTGTTTTGCTGTTTTTCCGTCGGACATGCAACATAGTCTGGTTGGAGATCCCCTCCCCTGTTGCTCCTAAAATGTTGATTATAATTTTTGGCGACCTACTGGTACAAAAATGTACCAGAGCGACGCGTACACAATATGGTTAACGTTTTTCATCCAATATCAGCAGATTCGGACAGATATGTATTTATCTTCATACTGTAGAATCATAAATTTTCGTTGGAGATTTAATTTCGTTATTTTCGTGGGTGGTTAAAAATACTGTATTTAAATCCGTTACAAAAATTTGCTTTGACTTTGAAAGATATAAATAGTAATTGACATTTAAATGACCATGTCGTACATTATTGACAGACGTTGACAATACATGATTCTCACTTTCGTTGTCTGTATAAAAAGTTATTCCTTTTTTATTGTTATTATCATTAAGAAGTTAACGAAAAAATTCCTCAATTCCACGTACATTTTCTCACAATTCCTAACATTCTGAAATATTGAATAGGGAATATTAAACTACATTCCGATTTTTCAGGGTGGGGATGTTGAGAAGCAGAAATATCTATTTTTACAATTTTAACCTACAAATACGTTCAGCGCTTTTGCTGCTCATTTTCATATCTAAAACATATTTTCAATCAGAATTACTTTTAGACATATTTTTAACAAATGATTAGACAATAAAAGTAGTACAACATGTATATATATTCGTTGTTACTTGAATTGTGTAAATTATTTTACAAATGTCAAAGTAGGAAAAAGACTGTTAGACGATGTTCTTTTTTCTCGGGTTTGCAATCAATTGTTTATACTACACTTAACTTTCCTTAATAACACTTAAGTACATTTTTGGACATAATCATTTTCATGAGTTTTGGCCATACTAGTATTACATTGTTTAGACTGAGGATCACTGACGAGGGTTTAATACTCGAAACGTGCATGTCTGGTCTATGCTGTAAATTTATCAGGTTTTAAATGATGCTATTGAATTTAAAGACGTTAAACAATTTCATTCGCAAATGTTTACACTTTTTGGTGGGAAACAGGTACTGGGAGGTTTGGAGAAGAATCCAAATACATGTACCCATATTTTCCGGTGTCCCTACTACATGCATTATTAAATTCAATTGATGCCAACATGTAAAAATTGCAAAACGGGTCCCTTTGCTAGTTTATTGTTACTCTACTGTTCATTTTCTATACCATAATCATGTCGTTAGTTTTAAATTTTGTAGCATTGTTCACTTTGTTACTTGTATTTTGATGTATGCCAACATGTGTGGTGATATCAATAGATAATTGAATTGAATTGAAATGTACGTGTGATATTGCTTTCGCAGTGTTTCGTACATGTATGTTTATCGGGAAAGGGGGTCCATTTGTTACTGAAAAAAATATACAAAAGAAATGTTGCCTGAAATCAGAGAAAATTGATTCACATCTGATAGTTGCAATGACGTTCACATAGATAAATGGGATTTCGTGCGCCCCCCCCCCCCCTCTTCCCGATTTGGATACACAAGTCTGAACCCCCTCCCCCTTCCCCGCTCCAATTTTCCTAACATCTCTCCTTGGATAATCACCATGGCAATCAAAAGAAAGTTTCCTTTTTAATTTATCCATTAAATTTGACCAGTACTAGGTAAATGCACGGTTTGAATACCCGTTATATATAATGCTTCAGTAGTCACGAAGCTAGCGGTACTTTCTTATCAATTGATATAGTTTTACCAGGTAATTTAAAAGGAATTGTGAGAACATGTACGCGGAATAGAGGAACTTATTCTTTTACCTCTTAATGACAATAACAATAAATGTTCATTTTTATAAATTTATTTGCCCTTAGAAATCTTGAATACGTATTATAAACAGCCGGAGATATCGGCCCAGCTAGATTTTTTTTTAAAGTCTGCATACTTATATTGCATTGACCCTAAACTAGAATCGTTACACTTGGAAATCAATCAACTATAATCTATTATCCATTAGCTATGAAGCCAATCTTTCTAATTACACTCAAAGCCAAACATACAACTAAAAGGCTAAACACGTGATTACATGTTAACACCCGTAATACATAAAACATTGCATATCATCCGGACAAGCTTTCAAATTAAAAAGAAATGAATAAAGCCATTTTTTCTGAGAGTTAAAGGACGGGATACCTAGCGAGTTTTATCTATTGCTTACACAAAACGAATTCGTTTTCAGATTAGATTTTAACTTCCGGATGTATACTTTATCGTCGCTACGTATTCTATTGTGAGAATGCAAAATCGGCAAATAAACATTTCCATACCGATTGTTTTCTTCCGCTATTTCAATTAACATTTTTTGTAATTGGTCGGTTATTACCATCAACAATAGAAAGGATCACATTATCTAAGTAAAAGTAAAAAACAAAATACAAAACAAACTATACGATGTTTATACTTGCAATACGTACATCTATCGTGACATATAAGATTTACAGGTTTACAGATGTACGACGTTTCATTTCTTTTATCATATTCTTTGAAAAAAAGTATTTAATGAAAAAAAAATGAAAGTCAGACATCAACGAAATTAAATGTCAACGGAAACAGTTTCATCCACAACGCAGCGAAATTTTAAACCCATGAAACTAAATGATTCTACAGGTTATTAATTGCCACAACACCGATGAAAAGATTACAGTTGCGGATCTATTATTTTAGAATAAAGGAAGATCGAAGTCCTGCGACGTATAGAAGAAACAGAAACAAATCAAACGGGAAAAACGTTAACGGTTTGTTTTGCATGCAGTGTCCGATGAACCTTTCCATATGCAGATATTCTTATGTCACAGGTGTAGGAATTCTTATTTACTCGAAATGATTGCTACCGAAGGCAGGCGGGCAACTCAGTAAGATGCACGGTTGTTACTACAAATATTAGACACTTTACATTAACGTACATTGATGGGGGAAACTACTACAGCGTTTCATGTTCATATCGGAAATTTTCTTAGACACTAGATCATAAGGTTCGTCCCATCTAGATTAAGCTTTATTACGGTCCATAGGCGAGAAAGCTTATCTTTTCAAAGTTTTTTCTCGTGGAGACACTCCTAGCTTCCATCAATTAGAGGGAGCACTTTTCTATGTTCTGCACCCCCCATTATGAGGTTCTATTTGTCTTCATATGCTTTAGGTGTCGACCTCGAAAACATCCTAGCTACTCCCCTGAAAAAGCGATATCTTTAGACAGGAAGGATTTATTGGTACTAAATGCTCTACCCTCTGGTATCATAATATGGGTAAGAGGTATAAAAGATAAATAAAATACAAATGTCAGGATGACAAATAGAAATGTGATATAGAGGAATTCCGAAGTACGAAATGTAAATAAAAACAAATGCAAGCAATATGCGACTAAAACAGCAATACATGATAATACACAGATAAGAAATGTAAGCAAGACAAAAAGAATAGAATTTTATGCTAGAGAACGAATTAAAACAGAAGAACAGAATTGCAATCAAGAAAAATAGAAATGAACAGTTAACGGAATGAATGCTATAAATGAAACAGCAATGAAACGAAATACACCAAAGAAGGAAGTCAGCAAGAGAAATTGGAATGATAGCTAGACAAATAATAATGCAAACAAGACAGAAGGAATTTGGGTGGACATACCTATTCATATATTCTTTCAACACATTTTGTGTGTCAAAATGTTTCACATTCATTTTGCATCTGTAGTTTTTCGTTTTAGTTTAGCAGGGAATTATCATTAGGATATTTCTTTTTTGTATCGAAAGAATCATGTTACTCACCCGAATGTTTCTCTTCTCAGGCACATGGGAACTAAAATTTAGAATTATAACGATTCAACAGATTAGTCTTAGCTCATTGTCTATTTCAATACTATTGACTGGTTTTTATTTATTAAGATCTAATTTGAGTCAGTTTCGCCAGTATCTTTCTATACGAATATTAAACGTCTTTAAATTCAATAAAATTTCGTTTCGATGGGTATACAAAAAACTTTACAATGTATACTGTACATGTAGTACAGGAACATGATGATTGGATACCTCTGCTCTGGTAAACTTTTGACTGGATGTACTGATGTTTTGGATTTCATATTAGAAATCTACAATTACCAATAATGCAGAAGGGGTTCAACTATTTACCTGCTTGAAGAAAATTTCGAATACTGAATTATCATCAATAATGCTTCCAGTGGAGCCGACAAAATTTATTTCAGAGGATCCCTTTTGTTTTAAATTTTGAAATTGAATTTGTACATGTACTTTACATAGAGTGCGTGACTTCCAATTTCATGTAGGGTTGATTCAGTAGCATATCAAAATACAATTTATGTTCAAAATATTATTGGAGGGATGGTGCTAAGATATTAACCTTCTTTATTTTGATCATATGTTTTGATGAAATGAAAAGTTTCCGAAATAGCCAAATAATATGTTTGATGTCAAATGGAAAAAGAACCAAGACAAAGCTCTTTCATGCGACAGAGTTGGGAGGAGTATTTAATACACATAAAGACATCCAATGTCAAGGGGAACGGGTTTAACTGCTCTTAACTGCAACAGGAAATAACAAACGTTTCGAACAAGGTATTCGCTTCCACAAAACAGCTAATTCTTTAATTTTACAAATACCAAAATAAGAAGGATCAAAAGTAGACCGATTGTGTTAGAATCACCAAACGCTTTTCATGCCATGGATATGAAACCCCTGTCTTCAGACGGACAGTTGACTTGGTACTGGACCAATCTACAGCCTTATGCTAGCGCATTCTTAAGAATTACACTTTGACTGACTGTGACAACAGGAATCAATGTAATGCCCTGTTCAGAAGACAGGACCGACTACTTGTCCTCTCTGAGTGTAGATGGGACTCTTCGGATTACCATATGTATACATGTAAGCTCGCTACTGCTGGCGGGTCACGGACTGAACTTTGTATGCCTTCTGGTTTTATCACAATTTAGCTATCCGCCAGTGAGTATCTTGAGTCTATGCGTAGTGTTGTATGATTGTACAGTCCTGCAACCCACTTGTTTGACAAAAAGGTGGATGGGATAGGATGTCGGATGCAGGATGTAGCATAGAAAGTGGAGAGAATCTTATCCTATCCTATCCCATCTTATCCTATCCTATCCCATCCTATCCTATCCTATCCACCTCAATCCTAACTGTTTCTATCCTACATCCAAACCTATCCTTCATCCTATCATACTTCCTACATCCTATCCTATCCTATCCTACATCCTATCCTACATCCTATCCTATCCTACATCCTATCTTATCCACCTATACCACTTGTCATCACCTTAAGCGAGGTTATGATTACAACTAAATGACTTGATACAAATTAATGCATAAGTAGTAAATGCTCTGTTATTATCGCTCTTTTTGGATTTTATTAAAATGAAAATTATTTATGATGATTAAATATCATTTTTGCACATGTAGTATGAAAATAAATATCATAACAAACCTCCAAGTTTGTTTTTAATTGAATCAAAATTTATATTACCTATTATGTCAAGTAAGAAATTTTAATGGATCGAATTAAATCAAATGAGTATAATTGAAAGCTAAAAACTTAAGAATTAAAAAAAAGGAAGATTGGATTGAAGAATGAAGTGGATAGGATGTAGGATAGGATGTAGGATAGGATAGGATAGGATGTAGGATAGAATGGAATAGGATAGGATAGGATGGGATAGGATAGGATATGATAGAGTGGATAGGAGGTGGATTTAGAATGTAGGATGGTGGATAGGATAATATAGAATTGTCAAACAAGTGTGTTGCAGTACTGTATGTTCATCTTACAGTGGGTTGTTATTTTTACCACAATTGTGTGATCTTCGGAAGCTCTGGGTAATCGGAAAAAATGGGAGGATTGTGCGCACGTAATCCAGATAACAACACCGTCAGTGACTTGCTTTACCGATGACCGTTCGAAGTCAGCGTCAGTTGTCCATTGGAATCGTTTCTTGACATGTATGTGCGTTCATTTTTGTTTCATGTTTCTATGTTGTGAGTTGGTGTTACGTTTCCCTTTTTCTTGTTTCTTTCTGTGATGCCTGCGCTGTGTTTTGCATTGGCTGTTTTGGGTTATGCTGTTGTTGCTGCAACTGAGTGTTGTTGGGGATTAACGATAAAGTAGGTGACATACATGTTGCAGATGTAAAAGGAATAATTTATGTAACTTCTGTAAGGTTTAATTATGATCTATGTTGAATTCTGTTCATTATGGGATAATTAATGTAAAATCTCCAAAATATAGGTGATTACATTTGAATCTTTTGGTCATTGTAATCAACATACTGAACTATTAAAGTGATCTAGTAAATGGGTCAAGAGAAATAGCGCCGACAGGATAGCATGTTCATTAGCTCTACTGGTCTATGAACAATCGAGCTTATGCGATCGCCCTGTGTTTGGCGTTCGTCCGTTAAACATTTCTTGTGGTTCCAAGGTCTCTGAAACCGTTGGTGATGGAATGTTATTTTTTTTTTTGCAACATGATTGGTTTATGGTCTAGTTTTGTGCACCTGATATTTTGTTTGAGCTCCTGACCCCCCAGAAAATGGGTGTGGTCATTTTCTCATATATAACTATATTTATTCATCACTTCCCAGAAAGTATAAATGATAAAAAGTTAATTCTTTTTGCAATATTAAAGGTCTACGATCTTGTTGTGCACCTGATATTTTATTTGAGCCCTGACCCCATATGAAATGGGTGTGGTCATTATCTCCTATAGACCTCAATGTAATCTTTTTGCTATATTATAGGTCTATGATTGAGTTGTGCACAAAATATTTTGTTTGAGACCCTGTCCACAAGGTCTTAGGAAATGGGTGTGGTTATTTTCTCTTAGATAACCCTTTGTGATATTGTGTCACCATTTATCAGAAAGTATAAATGATAGAAAATAATTAATTCCTTTTGCAATATTAAAGGTCTATGGGCAAGATGTGCACCTGAAGCTTTGTTTTTCCCCTGACCCCAGGGTCTTAGATATTGGGTGTGGTCATTTTCTTCTATTTATATTACTCAATGTAATCTTGTGGTCACCATTTCTCAGAAAGTATAAATAATAGAAAGATAATTATTTACGAGATATTATAGATCTATGATCAAGCTGTTACACAAGATATTTTGTTTGAGCCTCTGACCCTAGGGTCTAAGAAAATGGGTGTGGTCATTTTCTCCTATATAACTCTATGTAATCTTGTGGTCATCATTTCACAGAAAGTATAAATGATAGATAGTTAATTCATTTTGCAATTTTAAAAGGTTGATGATCTTGTTATGCACCTGATATTTCATCTGAGTCCCCGACCTCAGGGTCTTAGGAAATGGATGTGGTCGTTTTCTCCTATACATATAACATGTATAACTAATTGTTATTTTGTGGTCATCATTTCTCAGAAAGTATAAAAGATACAAAGTTCTTGCAATAATTATGATGGGTCTATGGTCAAGTTGTGCACATGTACCTGCATGAAATTTTGTTTGAGATTCAGACCCCAAGGGGCTTGGAAAATGCGTGTGGTTATTTTCTCTTATATATATTATATATATCATGCATTCTTGTGAACACCAATTCTCGGAGTGCATAATAGATAGAGTATAAATTCTTTTTGCTTAATACATATGTAGATTAGGGTATGTGGTTTGATTATCCACTTGATAAATAGTTTAAGCCCCTGACCTCCAAGGTCTTAAAAAATAGATGTGGTCATTTTCTAGTATACGACTGTATGTTATCTTCTGAACACCGTTACTTAGAAAGTATGACTGATAAAAAAATGCACTATGGGGGAGAGTCCAGTAATTCATTTTTGTCCATTTTCCCATAGGCCGCAATGTTAACGAAATCTTGTCGCATTTCACATATACATTTCCAATGCTTACAATCTATACATGAAATTAACCGTCAGAATAAAAACTTTTTATCATTAGAATCTGAAGACAGGAAGTGTAGTTCAAGGTCACCCTAAAATCTGCACTAAATGGAGCAGTTATTTTTGCCTCTAAAATAGCATAATTTCTACAGCTTTTAGATATTAATGAATGAGTTTTCAGGAATTATTTCTGTATTAATGTAAAGCAAGAAATGTTTCTATTATAAAAAGACCAATTTTGTAATTATTGTCCAATCAGAACATCAGAAACATAATTATTTACAGGCTCGCATGTACCCTACACAAAATTGAAAAATAGAATTTCCTCTGTTTTACCTGACTCTTCCCTATATTCAGACTTACGCCGTATGATACGCTTGCACATTTGATATAATTTATATGCCCATTACCTTTGGTTCTTAGAGAATAGTTGTGTCACTTAGTTGAATTTTACTTTACTAAACAACCAGGAGAGCTTCAGTCTCGTCAGAAAATTCTAGTTTTCATTAAAAATGTACTGCTAGTAAGTGACCTTGACCTAGGTCACATGGCATTAAGTCAAGGCAATGTCAGAACCTCCGAGTCAAAAGCAACAACTTATAATACTACAGTTGTATGATATGAAATTTATCAGGCAAAGGAGATATAGCCCGGATACGATGTGTGAGGACGGACAGAAGGACGGACTCGAAGGC
The DNA here is from genome assembly GCA_033119305.1 of Pinctada imbricata. Taxonomy (NCBI): domain Eukaryota; kingdom Metazoa; phylum Mollusca; class Bivalvia; order Pterioida; family Pteriidae; genus Pinctada; species Pinctada imbricata. Next base: position 29,086,215 of record VSWD01000012.1, on the reverse strand, counting down.
AAAACAACATCCCGATGGGGGAGACATGATAATCAAATGAAGATGTGTAATATATTTTAATGTTCATTTTTCCCGAGAAATAGTATCAGAAATATTCTTAAATGTATAAAGTTTGAAATAGGTAGAAAAAGTGGTAAGTTAGAAAGAAAAATATTGCATATTTCACGTTGGCTTTACATCATTTATTCGTTTTTGTCTACTGATGTGTGAATTACGACATAGCTTTCACTGTCTGTTTACATATCCATCTCCGTGTTTTGTTTGCCGCTCTGCCTTGCTGTCTTTTTGTGGGTTCATCTAACGGTGGAAGTTATTTCACACCCCAATTGAGCATTCTCCGGGGCCTCATGTATCAGAAAAGTTAGAGGGATGTTTGTACATTAACCGGATGACTAAAACGCCTTTTATTTGCGTGGCAAATTGCCTCCCTAAGTTTGCACCGGTCGCTCATTTGTCTTGTTGGTTTAGGATTGGTCTTATGTGTTTTATGTTTCTATGGAGTGAGTTGGTATTCCATGTCCAATTTTATATCTTTTTTTTCTGTGCGTGCCCGTTATGGGTTTTTTTTGCACTGGGAGTTTGGGGGTCTTGCTGTGGATAATACAACCGAGTATTGTTGTAGATCCACTCCTTTCTAATAAACTGCCCACAACATTCATTCTGTAAATTTGTAGTTATTAAATCATGGACATTGTATTGCATCACCGTTTAGAATAAAGCTCCTTGCGCCTACCCTCCAATGATTTTTGGCCGTACTTTCAATTTAAATACGCTTCTGAATAAACCCTAAACACAATTTGGAGCCGGTAACTTTTGCAAGAGGAAAAGAAAGCTCCGTATTGTAGATAGCGCTAGGAAAATTAAATTTGGCTTTATTTAACCTGTTTGGTATTAAGTACTACTGACGAGGATTAAAATATCCGAAACACGAGTCTAGTACAACACAATTGGTACTATAGAACATATATTGACGATCTTGCCTTTTAAAGCTACCTTACTAAATTTTATTGATTGCGTTTTACCACAAAATCACGTCTTTGCAATCGTTCCCAATTGATTTAAAGTAAGATTGTTACGAAAACTATTGTTCAATATAGTTTGAAGTATACACGAATGGACGGGAGTGTTCAAACGTTTTTCTGGGAGTCGGGAAGATATCAAAGATATTCGAATTGACGAACTGATTAACAAACAAGCCATTTAACAGACAGACACTGTAGAAACGTCGTTGAAGCGATGAGAAACAGTGCCTTGTTTTACAAAAATTCGGACAAAAATGTTATGTTATCTTCGAAACTTTAATTCCTTAATAGAAACTTAAAGATTTAATTTTCTTCTTCGTAGATTGTATTATGTTTTCTAATACAATTTTTTCATGATAAAGATTTAGTAAGTTCATTCAATTAAGAAAACAAATATTACGAAAATACCTGAAATTATTCAGAAATATGTGTGTAAAATAGGCTACTGCTTTAAAAAAAAATCTCCAAACTTGATATACTCACAATTGTATATTGTATCTGAAAATATGATGGTTTCTTCTTGGAAATCCTGACATAACTTTATTGTCATTGGACAGATTTTAGATGATAGCTCAAACCCTTTTTCTGTAGATCTTAGAATAGGACATCCTTGTGCTGAATGTAAGATATGTAATGAAATTAACATGACATCTTTCAGTTATATCCAATTCGAAATTTTCATATAACTTTACAGAAAAGACAAGAAAACAATTGGCAACCTCGCCCACCTGAGAAAAATCTGGAAACTTGGCAATGATTTTGTACTTGGCTTGTAAAACATGTTCAACGTAAGAAATATATAAGGGATCCATATATTATTTCATTTCAAGATATTTCCATTGCAGAAGAATCCTCATGTTAAGCACCCGTAAGGCAAAGGGATTTACAAACTATAATTCTGGTTGTCTGTGACGTCACACTTTAGCTTTGAAAGTACGGAGAATTCACCAACGTCCAGATACTTTTGACGTTATTACATATAATACGCTCATTGTTGATGCTAAACGGGGTGTCTCGCGATTCACGGAATTTGCACTTGACCAACCAGAATTATACGACCATGAACACCAAAAGTAAGACAGTCATTTCTTAAATGAATAGTGCATGTATCATTAAATGTAAAGTAGCATCAAGTATATATCATTTAACGTAAAGTAACGTTCAGCGGTCAATGAAGAAGGCAAAACGCTTCAACAAATTACAGTCTTCAGTTGCCAATTTTTTGACCGATCAGGAGGAAAAACTTAAACTTGATAAAGAACCATGACAGCTTGCTTCCTATAAGGTTCCTCGGATGCAGAAATGAATTAAGAAAATGTGACATTCAATTAATACCCTGGGCGGCCATATCTTTTGAACGATAGGTACTAAAAGATGAACATGGTAGAGAACGTCGAGTAAAAGTGTCCTGTAAGGATCTGTGAATTTCTTCATAGTGGTTGCAGAAGAAATGTCGAAAATATTTTAACGCCAATCAGTGCCCCAAGCGGCCGTAATTTTTAAACGACTGGCCTGAAATAACTTTGTTGATGACCTTGAGTACTTGCTTCCTATAAGATTTAGTAAAAGTTTGAGCAAGGTTTGCGGCGGAGCAGTCCGAAATGTTAAAAAATTAATCAAACAACAACGATGGTACGGATAAATGACAGAGGGTATGGCGAATACAGATATTTTTGCCTTTAAATTATCACACTGGTTATTCCAATAAAGCGAGATTTACTTACTTGCTGGAGATTATCCCTTTTCTTAACGTACTAACGTTTACCTAAGTGCTGTGACAATGGGACGTTGTGTTTATAATTGATTATATAGAAAGATTAAGAAATTATTCATACTGTGTTGTCCAAAATGATTTCGAAATTCGGGCTGCTTGGTGGAAATCATAGAGTTAGAATTATTTTGCCTTGAACCTAATCAACAGAAGGTAGGCAGTAAGTGAAATTATGTTATGTCTGAACAATAATAGCTTTGGTAAAGAAATCAATTGAATTATTGAAAAAAAAAATTTTATATTGTTTTTCGATTTTTTTTAATGTATCATTACTAGTAATGACAAGTTTCAATTGAGTTGGTGCGATGGGTGTTGCACGCAATCAGGAGACGATGACTCTACCCCAGCACCTGGTCTAACCTCGAAATGTTATTCACTTCTAGGTTCGCAACCGTTTCTATTGAAAATCTAATGTTTTTGCCTTGCATCCTCGACTTTCAGAGTGAATGATTGATAGGTACTTCTTTAAAGTATAACCTAGTAATTTACAAAAGGTTCTCAGAAATTATTTTTATTTGCATTTGTAACGGTCGGTAACATGGAAATATCTAAAACAATGGAGCGCACTCATGAAACAAAAAAAAAAAAAAAAAGACAGACAGCATCAAAACCTATCAAGTAAACAAATAGAAAAGAGACAACGAGAACAATCGTATCAAAATGGCAAACAAACCAGACAAACTGTATTTGCACATGCAAAATTGTGCTTTATGTTTGTTTGATTGCAATACGATAAATCAGAATTTGTTAGAAGTGGTGCTATAACATTTGATCCATCTTCTCAAAAATTATAATATTAACAATGAAATTTTATACTCCCTTATTGTTCACGTAGAGTTGTTTAGAATTTCGTACATGATATTATCATGGAAAGTCGACCTTGTTTGAAACTCATGCTTTCCTGATTAAAACCACAAGTTATTACAAAAGCGAAATATCTGTAGATAATTATCTTGTTTTTTTTTTAGGTCAAAGAAATTTCTCTTTCCATTAGATTGTTAGTTCTTTCGATACTCTATTTTTATTTAAGAAATTTAAACATACAACGTTTGATTTTATGTAGATTTTTATATCTCAGAAAAATGTCAATCACTTCAGATGAAAATGTAAATCAGATGGACTATTTTCTTTAAATTGCTCAATAAATGTATGATTTAACTTACTCATTTACTGCACATTTGTCATATTTAAGTTACTATATACTTTGATATGTATTGTTTGATCAATTTGTGATTTTTTTTCCTTATGTTAAAAGGAAGGGTGGATTGTACGCTTTTTCGACAAAGTAACTTTCATACATTTTTGGCATATTACATTGTTTAGATTTGAGGATCACTGACGAGGGTTGAGTACCAGAAACGTGCATGTCTGGTCCATGCTGCCAATTTATCTGTTCTTAAGTGATGCTATTCAATTTGAAGACGTTTACTTTCATACATGCTCAACTTCTTTTCCATAACCACTTTTCAGATTATATGATCTACATATTATATTATATTGCGATAAGCATTACGCAACGCGATATGATACAAATTTATTCAATTTTGCAATGGTCCCTAGAAATCGTTGTCGTTTATTTTTCAGATCCGTCAACGGGTGGCACCACCACAGGCAAAGGTAGATCGCGGGGGTTTCCGCCTTCGACAAACTCCTTCTTTAGAATCGAATTTAGTGCGTGTCGACAGACAAAAAGTATCGGGATTATTAAGAGAAATGTCTTAGAACTGTTTTTTTTCGATCCAAAAACAAGTTCCATCCTTTGACAAACTTCTTCTTGTTTGGTAAGCTTTTGTTTTCAGGTGAGCGATAGCATCTTATATTAAAATTTGGCAGTTGTCAAGACAAATAATAGTACTAACTAGGTGGCTACTGTTGCAAGCAACAGACGGATTCCAACTTTCTAAGACCTTCCTCGGAACTGCATTTTAAAAATCCGAATAAAGAAGATGGGAAAAAGAATAGTTGCTTTAGTACCTTATTCACTTCAGAAAATTAGTCAATCGGGACTGTGATTTATCTAACGACAAAATAGACGAAAAAGATAATAAATACCTTTCAAGTTTAGGTTTTAACTCTTATATCTATCAATTTTTAATCCTTTGAAATAACCATCCCAAAAAGGTATTACACAATGAGTTTGCAATGATACAATTTATATAAATAGATCATGGCAACAGCATGAAAGTACAGACACGTAATGCTTCTAAGAAAAAAAAAGGAAACAGAGAACAAGAATAAAAGAGTTATCTATCTTATTATTTAAAGTTCAAATAAGAAGTACTACTTGTGTGAATAGTTAAGGACAAGAATATATATTTCTTATGATTAAGGTCAAGGTAAAAGGACTTGATTCAGTTATTATTCGTTTTGAGTTTAAACTCTGATAGTCAAATGGTCTTTGTCCTATAGGCAAAAGTTTGTTGTGACCTTTAGAAAAAGAATTTGACCTTGGGTCAATGTCAAGGTGAAAGGGCTTGGCTAAAAGATTGTATTTATGAAGTTTGAACTCTCAAGGTCAGATAGTTTTTGATCTATAAGCAAAAGTTTGTTGTGACCTTGAGAATCATAATCTGACTTTGAAACTAGGTCCTTATCAATTACTATTTATAAGTAACCTACCATCTAAGTTCCAACTCAAAATCTCAAAAATGGTAGAAATTGGCACCATGCCAATGTAAAGTTCCATTTGAACTCAAAATAGCGCGAAAAACCGATTTTTTTTTTCTTTTTTTAGCTCACCTGAGCCATAGGCTCAAGTGAGCTATTGTCATAGTGTTGCGTCTGTCGTCCGTCGTCCGTCGTCGTCGTCGTCGTCGTCGTCCGTCGACGTAAACTTTTCACATTTTAAACTTCTTCTCCAGAATGGCTGAAGGGATTTTGATGAAACTTGGTAGGTATGAAGTACTCATGGTCCCCTACAAGTGTTGTTGTTTTTCGTCCGGATCCGTCAACAGGTGGCGCCACCACAGCCAATAGTAGTTCACGGGGGGTACCCTCCTATGACAAACTTCTTCTTCAGAACCGAAGCATGTATCGACAAACCGAAAGCATCAGGATGATCTAGAGAGATGTCTAAAGAAGTGTAGTCATTTTTGGTTCCACTTCGAAGTCAAATTTTTGACGCGTTTTTGACGTCTTTTCGGACTTAGTCAGAAATGCACATTTTTGCACTATTTCTTTTGAATAACTCAATAAGTGTATGATTTTACACACTCATTTACTGAATATTTATCATATTTAACTTACTTAATGCTTTGATATGTATTTTAGGCTTAAATTATTTTTTTTTGATTTTTTATGAATTTTTTTCTTATGTAAAAAGGAAGGGGGGGGGGTGATTTTCATACATTTTCTGCTTCTTTTCTATAACCACTCTTCAGATTGTCATGACATTTTGTAGATATGAGGTACTCATGCATGGAACCCTACAAGTGAAAGAATTTTGTCAAGATATCCACTTTTAGATTTTTGGCCTAGGACATCTTTGGCACGCGTAAAAACGAAAGAAAAAAGGGGGTTATGCATACCTTTTCTGCAAAATTCACTTGTTTAATGACCCCTCCTTCCGAACTGAAAATTTGCTAATTTTTATATATTTTCAAATCGATCTATTGATTACATAAAAGGCAAAATCATGTTCAAAATTCAATTTCTACAGACAGCAGTGAATCATACATTGATTTAATGTGCTATTTTTTTAAATTTTTAATAGTTGTGACCAATGAGGTGACACCTTTTATTCTGCCCGGTTCACCAGTCAAAAGGGAAGGGATTCCCTGCTAAAATGATTAACTGTAGTTACACCTTCTAGGTCAGAGACAACCAAATCATTTTCCATAAGCCGTAATGTTAACGAAATGCCTTATAACGTCTATACTAACATTGCTGGCCATGCATGCTATACGAAACTAAATTAAAAAATATAGCATGACCTGCTCTTTTTCGCACTACTTGCGTCACAAGGTACCCCGCAGAGAATTTTCAAATTTTCCAGCGCCCGTCCCCTTTAGCGGATCGGGAGCTAGGGAAATATCCGGGTATCGACATTTTAATTGCACTTATTTTTTACCTATATATATCATATTCAAACAATATACCAAAAGAAAATAGAATTGATAGCCAATCACATCTTCTGTCACATTTAAAATAACAAGCCCCCTCACCCTACAGGTTTTTCTCCAATCAGAGCCGGCCTTTAAGTGGTCTCTGACCTATAACTGTAACTGTAAACAAAGTCGCTGTACTTTAGAATTGATCCGTTTAATTCCTCCACAACCCTTTAGTACTGCGATACATTTCAGGAGATACAGTGAAAACGGAATAGATTTTTATTTAATGTGCATTATACTTGGAACACTTTCATAATGGTTATCATTCATGTACTTGGAACACTTGCATATACTTGTTATCATGTATAAAGTTTGCTCGAATTTCCTCTGTCTTAGACTCTCTTAGATGAAGTAATTTACGAACTGATTTCTTGAAGAAACGTCGAATGAGTAATCTCTTCCTCTGGATCATGAGGTTTGATACACCGTACACTGCATTTTGGAAAACAAATTGGCCCAATTTCTGCACAATTCACTTGCATTGATAAATATTAGATTAAAACGATTTTAACTGTATGTTTCATGTATTCAAGATGAAATCAATACTATTCAAAAGCATTCTTAGATTTCAGTATACTTTAATATGAATAAAGGCAAAACCGAAAAATATTTGTTTTTTATGCCCCTGGAATAAAAGATTCGGGAGCATATAGTTTTTGGCCTGTAAGTCTGTCTGTTTTCCGAAAAAACTTTAACATTGGGCATAACTTTTGAATGGAAGCTAGTGATATAGGTTTCATATTTCACATGTGTATTCCTTGTGACAATTTCCATTGATACCAAAATTTTGACCTCGTGACCATAACCTTGACCTTTGACGTACTTTTCAAAAACTTAAACATTGCGCATAACTTTTGATTGGTTAGTGATAGGGCTTTCATATTTTACATGTGTATTCCTTGTGACAAGATATTTCCATAGATACCAATATTACGCTGACCCTGACCTCTCACATACTTAACAGAAAATGGCGTTTATACTAACAAAGATGCCACCGGGGGCATTCTCGTTTCACAAACACAGCCTGTAAGGCTTTATAATTTCTGGCATGCTAGCTATCAATAATGAAAGGTATGGTCGTTCAGTTTTAAATAAACTTAATTTATGAAATCATTTCATTGTTTTATTCTTTTTTCTGCTGCGCATTAAAGTGGGATTTTACAATATGATTTTATTTTTGATGTTGCATAATTGAACTATAGTTGGGCATATGACTTAAAAAAAGTTATTGTTTTGAAATGTGACTATTTTTTCTTGTTTGTACTTTTAAAGATTGTCTGAAAAAAAAACTTCTCTGCATCCGGCAAAAATCTTTTTAGAAAGGTTGTGGGCTAAAATCCCGGTACTGGCTCTATCAGTATTCAATAGCAGTATGTCAATTAGAGCGTACATGGGTATCAGGTGAGCGTTGTACCCCCTGGGGCTCTTGTTTTTTTTTTTTTTTTTAGTTTTGACGACTTCAATTTCAGCGATTTTTCCTTTTTCTGAGTAGCAATATCCCTTCGAGACAAATAATTCAGCATCCTATTTAGACATAATGTTGTCCTACGACTCTGATGGTCACATGAACACCTCACTCTGTGACAAACGTGACGACTTCAATTTCAGCATTACAAACTTTCCTTTTCTGAGTAGCAACATCCCTTCATCGCCTGCTTATGGCGTGTTCATATCTTAGTTGAAACGCTATGTCAGAGCATATACCAAATATACGGATTTTGTTCTGAGAGCTAGGCGTCTTTCAGATAAGCTTCTCAGTCAGGGATATGTTTGTGACAGACTAACATCGTCACTGAGGAAGTTCTACGGTCGATATAGGGAACTCGTCATACACTATGATGTCCCACTCTCCAGAATGGTGGATGATATTCTGTCATAGACCATTTGAACCATCCAACCAAGATTGTACTCTATGTCTTCCAAAATGTGAGTTACCGGATGTGACAGTTCTACCGAATTGAAGCGGTGGATGTTGCATGCAAGCAGGAGATGCTTACTCTTCCTGGGCACCTGGTCTCACTCCGATATCGGTAGTTCGCTTCTTTTCATATGGTGGAGGTTTTCGATTGTTTGCTTTGGTTCCTGTTTTATCCTGGTTTTGTATGCCTTCCGTTTCTGATTTTCTGAATTATCGATTTTGTGCTGTATACAGGGATATGGTCATTATCCATATTCGTCATAGAACATTTGAACCATGCAATCAAAGATTGTACTCTATGTCTTCCGAAATGGAAGTAACCGGATGTGACAGTTTTACCGAATTGAAGCGGAGGGTGTTTCATGCAAGCAAGAGATGCTCACTCTTCCTGGGCACCTGGTCTCATTCCCATATCGGGAGTTCGCTTCTTTTCAGGTGATAGAGGTTTTTCTTTGTTTGCTTTGGTTCCTGTTTTATCCTGATTTTGTATGCCTTCGGTTTCTGATTTTCTGAATTATCGATTTTGTGCTGTATACAGGGATATAGTCATTATCCATATTTGTCATCATGTAAGCGTACACAAGTTTGCAAATTTCCAAAGAACAATATAAAACAAATTTCGTACAAATGACAAATATTGATAATGACCATATCTCTGTATACAGCACAAAATCGATAATTCAGAAAATCAAACGGTTAGTTTAAGGGTTATAAGGTTTTGAAGATTTGACATTTGATGACCTCTAGCGGGGGCATATGTGATTTTTTCGGCAAGAAAAAACTTTATTTCCTCTTTCACATGATACTTTCCATTTTTTCACATGATGCTTAACTTTTTTGTAACGTGTATGGAACGGCTTGGGGTAAGAATAATAATAAGAAGAATAATAAGAATAAAGAAAAAACAATACAATAACAAAAAGATTCCAACAGAAATCGGAATCCTAAATGATATATAAAGTTTAATTGATAGTCGAGTGTCACTTCTTAATTTATTAAGCAATGTAACGAAAGACATTGGTTCATTTCAACAACTCAATTTTAACTTTTCCGTAACCTCTATTCTTGATGTATACATAAGACAATTATGCTCTTAATGTAAGATATGTAAATCTGATATTTTCGTTTTCTCTTTCTGATTGTATCCCTTTTTATTTCTAAACAGTGTGTTCACGAACTTTTGGAACGGCCCTCGTAGTCAAAACACTAACAACACCGTCAAACCCATGTTCAGACGGAATTATGGAAAGATTGAACAGAACTATAAAATTTATCGAAATAAAACAGAATTCAGGGAATCTGCTAAATGTCCAGAACAGCATATACATGAATGGTCAGAACAAGTACTAGTTTGAAAAATCAGAAAAAAGAGCCCCAGGGGGGCACAACGCTCACCTGATATCCATGCAAACTCTGAACATACTGACATTGAATAATGTTAGAGCCAGAGCCATAGTCAGAATTTTTTGGTCCATATGCCATAAATAATTAAAAAAAATATCATAAAAATTCCAAAAAAGTAAAATTCAATAAATGAGTGTGCAAAATGGAGAAAATGAAAATGGAAAAAGAAAAAAGAAGTTTTTTTTTTGTATTCAGATGATTTAAAAGTGCTTAAAAAGCTTGCAAAATGCAAAAAATGAAAAAAAATGGGATGCCAGTGCCTGAATTTGAACCCACAATCCTTGGGTCTATGTGCACGCACAGCATATCTAGATTAAAATAAAAAAAAAATTCAAAAAATAAAGTTATAGCAAATAATGTATATAAAAGAATTGAGTAACTTAATCTGACAAACATGCAATAAATGAGTGCAGAAGATCATATATTTACTAAGTTATTAAAAGAAATAGTTAAAGAAAAATTATAAGAGCACCCTAACATCTCTCTCTTTCGGGGAAAGGATGGACAACCTAAAGAGGCATCAGATAGGATGTCATCCTTAAGAAATATTAAGTGCAGAAAACCAATGTTAGATGGAGTAAATGAAAGAAAGATTAGTATTTACTCTGATTAGTTCATTAATATACAAGCCAATTAGAAAAAAAATATTATTTTGTCCAGTTCTTATTATATCATCTAATAGAAAAAAAAATCTGTCAGCAGATGTTGTTACAGAAATTTTGACCCCCCCCCCTTTTATACTCTATAGAATACAAGAATTATTATAAATTCAAATTGTACATGTTGTTAATCAAAAATGCTATCACACAAGCATTCATTAATTTAATTTTACCTAGGATATAGGTTTCAAAATATCATATGAACTCAAGGGAAATTAATATAGAGAAAATGCCAAACTTCATAAAAAATTCCAAAGTTCAAAAAGTGGCAAAAATGGCATTAAAATTATTCAGGTAAGTTAAAAATAGCATTCAAAGCTTAAAATATGGATGAAAAATGAAAAATAAAGAAAAAAAAAATTTAAGGCCCAGCCGGGATTTGAACTCGCTACCTTGGGACTCATTGACAAAGAAAACATGCCTATTTACAGTATTAAAGAAATCATTAAAAATCTAAAAGTCAAGATATTGAGAAAATTCTTTCACTGTTACATTCCTTACAATAAATATGATAAATGTTAAAACAATCATTCATGGGAAGAACCATAAAATGCCAAAAATGATGAAAATGACCATCCTCCCTTCCTTTTTTACAGTATTAAAAAAATCATTAAAAATTCAAAAATAAACCTTTCAGCAAAATTCTTTCACTAAAGCATTCCTTTGCTTAAAAATGGCTAAATTAAACTAAACTGGAGCAGAATTTTTCAATAAGAAAGAAAATGTTAAGAGAAATATCAATTTTTGCATTAAAAATGCAATGTCGAAAAAGACGTCAAAAACGCGTCAAAAATTAGTTATTGGACTTTAACGAAATGAACAAACTTGAATTGTACATCCTTCTAGATCACTTAGATACAATTAGTTTTTCAATCAATTCAGTGGAACTGGAGAAGAAGATTTTTGAAGAGGGTTACCCTCTGGGGCCTATTTGACCCTGCCCTGGATCCACCCCTGAAGGGATCAAGCCGAAATGAACAAACTTGGTAGAGGACTTTTAGTACTTCATGCATACCAAGTTTCATCAAAATCCCTTCAACCATTCTTGAGAAGAAGTTGAAAATGTTAAAAGTTTACGACGGACGGACGGACGGACGGACGACGGACGACGGACGACGGACGCCACACTATGACAATAGCTCACTTGAGCCTTTGGCTCAGGTGAGCTAAAAAAAGATATGAAATACTGTAGAAACCTTTCCCCTCCACTTCTACCTTGAAACATGCTGTGCCCTAATTATTAAAATGCATGTTTTTTTTTTTGTTAGTAATCACAGTTATATTCACGTAGGCGGTAATGGGAAACAATCATTTTTCTGCTGATAGATAATGAAGTTAGTGTCCATGGGCGTACCGGAAGTTCAACGAGGATCTTCAAGGATATCTTCCCTCGTTTATTTATTATCAAATGATGTTTTCCTTCTTATGAATATTTTAATGATAAACATATATTATCAATATCCGAGTGAAATAAATTCATAAACGTATATTTAATGAAATTAACACAATGATTAAGTGATATGGGCCATGTAGCACTACATGTATGAACAGTAACAGACAGACTTTCCTATTTGTCCTAAACCAATAAGGTTCATCATCTGGTCATATGAAATCTGCTCATAGAATTTATTCAATATCCAATCGAAGCTGGGCCCTCTATGCTGTATATCAGAAATTGAATAAAAACCCTCAAATCTGTGATCTTGACATATGAAAATCGAGTTAGTGTTTCGTAATTTTATTAGCAATAGGTCTATGAAGTTTGCTGTAGATCCAATCCAAACTGAACACTCTGGGCTATAACTATGAACAAGAAAATAAAATCTATCACTTTGACCTTTGTTCTATGCCATCAAAATCAATAGGGTCCTTCACCTGTCATACGCAATAATTAAATGAAGTATTCTCAAGACCCAATCAAAATTGTGCCCTCTATGCTGTAAACAGAGATTTTAAATATTTCTATATATATATATAATCTTGATCTTTAACCTATGACCTTCTAAATTAACATGGGTCTTTACATTGCATGACAAATGAGTGTATGCAATTTTATAGTATCCGATAAAACAAACTGTGTTTAAAGGAGGCAGAAAGAATGCTTTTTCGTCATTTTTTTTTCAATATTTTTAATAAAAAACTATTTTCTTTTTCAAAAACTCGTTATCGATTCAGCATAAAAAAGAAATTGAAAGGACTCAAATAGTTAACATCGGCCTTGTTGACCTTCGCAACTATCTCGTTTCTACAACAAATGTAATCGAAATCCCAAGAATGCAACTGATCGATCGTTTATATACATTTTTGTTAATGAAAAAGAAAATTGATACAGATAAAGTGGGTATTTGCGTTTGTAATATAAGAATTATCTAAATCTGAAGGTAAAAACGTGATATATAAGATTGACCGTTCGTATATAATCATAAAAATTGAGTGCATGACTAATTGCATACTATTTGTACATTTCTCGCTTATCAAAGCTAGTCTACCTTGAGTTAGTAACAATTTTAATATGCAACTCAGACATAAAACTAAATATTGAATAACTTGCATACGTCAAATATATGCCAAATGATTGACAGTGTTACTGTTTCCCCCTTACTATATGTGACGAGTGGATAGTAAACACATTACAAGGTATTAATCTGTCTAGTTCAGTGTACTTTTACTTGCGTTCTTCAACAACTGCGTGTTATCATTTATTAACCCTTTGTAACTATGTGTCACTTAACAAATTTTCAAACGTTATTTTATTTCCTCTTTTCATGATGGTTTATCCTGTTTATGTCCTTGTGTCATTAGTAATGTAGTCATCTGTAAGAGTACTGCAAAAATGCCTTCATTTATTTTGCATTGGGTGTTTTGGGTTTAGCTGTGGATGCAGCAACTTAGTGTTGTTGGAGAACCCCTCCTTTCTTTCATGTATTTTCAACCGAAGCTCTATTTACGAAAATAAAAATTCGTCATTTTTTAAAAGGTTTAAAGTATATAAGACAAAGATAAATTTTGATTAGATACATCGCAATGGCCAGTCTTTAAACAAAACAGTATATTTAGTATATTTTGCTTACAATGTCGGAACTTTAAATGTTCCTACTCACGGCAAGCGGCACTGATGAAAGGGTACAGTTTGGTTAATGATAATATTTCTTATCAAAAGTTGAATAATGAATCTGAGTTAATAAACATTACACTGGTATAAAAATGGGCTTTCTTAGTTCATCTTATTTGTTACAGGTATTCCAAAACTCTTAGTATTTTGCTTTCTTTGAAATTGAAATACAGAATATGACTACTTTCAACAAAGCTAAGTAATCATTATTGGCTATGGGAATTGAAAAAAAAAATCACAAAGTCAAACAGACGAAAGTTTATACTAGAGATGTTACGTTTAAGAACGTAATTAACGAAGTCACACGCAAACGAACTTAAGAGTACGTAAAGCAGATAAAATAGGGAGCAGTTATTAGTAGACATGATATACTAAAATTGATAAAATGGTCGTTTATTTAAGCACATGAAATCAAATCAACCCCAAAATCCTAGAGAGTCTAAAGTACTAGGTGCGCTAACCCTTCATATCAGCCCTATAATTTCGACGAAAAATATTTTTGATAAACGAATTATTAATTATCACTTTGTGCAATGTTGAGTGTTTGAGAAAATACCGCGTCATAATTTTGAGCCCTCGTAACGTCACACGCGTGATATATGACGTCATGTTTTGATGTCATTTTCCCTGATGACGCAAAACGCAGGAAAATCATCGTATTTAACACACAAATCTTCAAAATTCCACTGTGCTCCAGGCCTCGCCATTGAATGTTTTTTTGCAAATTAAAAGGCCGATCAGAAATCCATCGATTGACACAAAAATATTTGTGGGCAAGGCCTGGATTACCACTTGATTTCATAGCTTTGTATCGAAATATCGCTCATTTATTGATATTTTCAAAGATTTCAGCGTTTCAGCGACGCATTATACAGTATAGGATTGTCAAAAAAAATGTCATCATTTGGACTCACCATACATTTGACATTTTATAAACTAGAATATTATGGATATAAAAAACAACTTTGAAAATAGGGCTGAAATGAAAGATTACTGCACCTACTCCTTATAACAATGACGTAAAAATGTATAGGACCAAGCAAATCATAGGCCAGTGACATAGAGATGAAATGCAGTATTCTTTTTTTTTTGCTCATTTCGTCGAACGAATTTGCCTACATTTTAACTTCATACTAAGAAAACATCATATGCAATAAGCATACAGAGGATACTTTGATTTCTAGGGAATGCATCAATTACTAATTATTATTATTTTTTTTTGTATTTGTTTCCTCAAGTAATGTCTGGGGAACGAGGTATGTCGTGGGAATCAGTTACTTGTTTTGTACTACTATGTCAATCGTTTCGAATTTATCGCTTCGAAGCCATCGTTACATCATGTCATCGCTATCATATACTCTTGATCTTACTATTATCATCATATCGCATTTTTAACTTTGCGTCATCACCAATTTTATTGTCTCTTCATTGCAATCGTAACATTGCGTGATCGCAACATCATATCATTACCTCCTAATCATCGACCCATCGTCATAGTATAATCTCAATCGTAAAATCGCCATCATTACATCGCCATCATTACATTGAACCATTGTTAATCGAGTTATTGGTATCGCATCGTATTATTGTGTTATCGATACCTTATCGTCCCATCACAAATCTACTTCTGTCGTCATCGCTATTTTGAGTTGCATTATCGCCATCGAATTATCGCAATAGTAACATCGTCATCGTTACATCGTACCATCTTCAATCGAAGTATTGTTATTGCAATATCGCATCGTAAAAATTGTCATCGATATCTTATCCTCGCAATCACAAAATCGTAGTAAGTCTACCATTTTCATCGCTATTGTATCGTCGCATTATCGCCATCGTAATGTTGTTCTATCGTCTCGGAATATAGCTGTCGCAATTGTTCACTCGTATTATCGTCATTGTTCTATCGCTCTTACATCTTTGTATGGTCATCATCGTTGCATCGCAATCCTAAAATCATAATATCGCCATCCTTACATCATACTATCGTCATATTAACGAAACCTTACCATCTTACCATTGTCATCGTAACATTGCAAAGGGCTTTCAGACACATGCTTTAACTACTGCGATGTGACGACGATATCATGATGTTAAGATCACGGTATATGTCGGTATAACGGTGATAATACTATTTCAAAATAACAATAATACAGTGTCAAGATTACGGTATTCCGATGACCATGACACGATGTTACAATTACGATTACGATGAAACGATGACAACAATACGTTATTTTAGAGATGATAAGAAGGTGATTGCTATGATTGTCCGAACAGAATACTTAAGGGAACGCGTACCATTTCGTACTTTCAAATTCCTTCAGTAATTTTGTCACGAATATCCAGAAATAAAACAAAGCATCTGATTGACTGGCTAACTTGATCCTAGGACAAAATAACCTCTGGAAACGAACAAGTTTGTAGTTCCAACAATAAGATAATAACTGGCGATGAGATGATGACTCGAGGGGACGAGTTAAACAAGAGGCCAAAGAGGGCCACATCGCTCACCTGAGAGCCATATTCACTTTTAAGACATCAAACAAGATTGATGCATTTATAACTTTTGATAGCAAAGGAAGTACTTGCAGCAGATGAAAAGCCTTCTTTTTAAGTATATCAAATAATGCACTGGATTGTCTAAGATGCTAAAATTATAAACTTTAAAAATGTGGAAAGTTTGCATTTTAGTTTAAACATCCTGAAATACATGAAAGTCAGGTGAGTAAGTATGAAGTTTCAGTATCATTGTAAAGGTAATATATTGTGTATAATAATGGCCTATTACAATGAACAAAGGTTAGTGACTCCTGTATTAGGGCTATTGTAGGTCAACATAAACCACATCCTACATCTGTATAACTATTAGTTTGCGCAGAAAGTTTCATTCAAAAACAGAGAAAATCTTTTTTCGAAGAGTAACAACTTTTGTAAAAGTAGGTCAACTACTATAGAATTTAAGTTAATCTGTAAATCATCACTATGATGCTCCACTGCGAGATACATTCAATTATTGTAGAAGTTTCAGATGGAAGTCTGAATATAAACACAAGCAACACAAAACATATGGCAAAAAAAAACTCTAATGTTTATTCTATCCAATCAGTGTTTGTATATGAACAGGTTTCCCTGTTTTTGTCTAACTTTGATTTTGAAAATCAATGGCAGATTAGAAGTAAACTGAGACCTTCAGAGTGTCAATAAGCTTTTTATATGATCATACATTGTTGCTTTGACCTCTGACATTGAAATTCAATATGTGTCATTTTCTCATCATGGAAAATTAATATGCAAAGTTTGGTGAAGATTAGAAGTAACCTGTGACCTCTAGAGTGTCCACTAGGTTTTCTTATTATTATACAATGAGACCTTGACCTTAAAAAATTAATAGATGTGTTTTTCTCAGTATGGAAAACTTACATACAAAATGACCACGCCATTTTTCTAAGACCCTTGGGGCCAGGGACTCAAACAAAATATCAGGTGCCGACTACACCATAGACCAAACTAAACGAAAAAGAATTAAGTTTCCATAATTTATGGTTTCAAAGGAGTTGCGTTCACAAACATTGTTTACATACAGACAAACAGACGGACGGACGCCGGACAACATGGTATCGCATAAGCTCGACTGGTCTTTGACCAGTAGGCCTAACAAAGTAGGTCAAACTTCAAAGTCATGGTCACGAAATCAAAATTTTTGGTACCAATGGACAGGTCTTGTTACAAGGAATACAAATGTGAAATTTGAAATTGTTTTTGGAAAAACGAATCCCCCCCACACACATTAAAAATGTACTAAGTGACCTTGATCTTAATCACATGACCTTGGGCAAGGTGATGTGAAACAACAACATATTCAAATATCCCTTGTGATCCCTTGAACGGTTCAAGAGATATCGCCCGGACACGATTTGTGAAAGACGGATGCAACGGAAAAAAGCAATTTGTCTCCTCCCATGGGGGGACATAAATATGAAAGCCCTATCACTTATCATTCAAAAGTTACGACCAAAGTTAAAGATTTTTTGAATGACCATACGGACGAACAGGTTTTGCGAAGGTGGGAGCAATAAATGACAACCAGATAGACAACTCTATCAAGATTACATGATATTTAAACATCGTGGCTTGTATCTGTAACACAAGATATAAAATATGGCGACTTTGTTTACAGGTGAAATTTTTCGCGTGCATTCCCCTCTGTTTTGACTGGTGAACAGTACTGAATATAAGGTGTCACACCATTAGTAAAAATATTGGAAATGTATTTTGAGCATATTTAATCGATAAAATATGACCAGTAGTCGTGATAAATTGACTTCGAACTTGATCTTGTCTTTTATGTAATCTACAGATCGATTTGAAAATATGTAAAATTTGGAGCATTTTCGATAAGAACGGAGAGTAAGTGAAATTTGCGAAAAAAAGGACATGCATGACCACACTTTTCCTTTTAACTTTCTTGCGTGCCAAAGATTCGAAAAGACGTCAAAAACGCTTAAAAAAATTGACTTCGAAGTGGAACCAAAAATAACAACACTACTTAAGGCATCTCTCTAGATCGTCCTGATGCTTTCGGTTTGTCGATACATGCTTCGGCTCTGAAGAAGAAGTTTGTCAAAGGAGGGTACCCTCGTGACCTACTTTTTGGTGTGATGGCGCCACCTGTTGACGGATTCGGACGAAAAACAACAACACGAGTAGGGGACCATGAGTACTTCATACCTAACAAGTTTCATATTTGACAGACATCTCATCCTAAAAAAAAGGATCTCCAACAATATGAAATGCATGAAAATATTCCAGAGGATGAGTTCCCTTGGAGATGCCCTGTTCATCTTATATGTTGCCTGTCAGTTTTTCTCTTGGTCATATTTTTAAGTTTTGCTTTCGAACTTTTCTATTACCTATGCCGTGAAATTATTGGTGAACCACTAAAACCTTACTTTATCAATAATTATGTTATAAATACCGCAAGGAATCTATACATTTGATAAATCGTGATGCAATAGGAATGCTTACCTTTAGCGTAAGTCCCAACAACCCTGAGACAGGTTTCCACGTGCACTCCTGTGTCGGTCAGTAGACAATGATAATTTTCGGACACAATAGAACAGTTGAATACTTTTTCTCGACTCGAATATTCCTCCTTATTTTGTGGACATTGCTCAACGTAAACATAATTTTTAGTCATTGTTAATAAACCTCTAACAAGAACACAACAAATAACATAGATATCTAAAAAAATATTCTTTTTCTTATGCACCATAGTCTTGTCTAGCTGATATTTTCAATCAATTCATACGTTGTTTTATTTTCCTTGTGCTTATTTTAAAAGATCATGCTGAATGGAATGATTTGTACAAGGTATTATTATACAAATAAACAAAGAGGAACATATTAATTGAAGAGGAAAACGGAAACGGAAAGGGTCATTATGCAATATTATCATGTTCCTTCAAAACAAGCCATACCACTTAAAAGTAAAATAGGATGTGTCTGGTTTCATGAATAATTTTAGAAATCTTACCGATCACCATCATCATCATCATCATCATCGTCGTCGTCGTCGTCGTCGTTGTCGTCGTCGTCGTCGTCGTTATCATCATCATCGTCATAATCATCATCATCATCATCATCATCATCATGTCGATACCTATTTGTAAGACCTTAAAAATATATGATGTTCATTTCGTCAACGTCGTATATTACCTTAAATGCGAACATTTGTAAAATTGTTAAGTAATGAAGACTCAAAATGTTGTAATTATGGCCTATATCTACATCCTTATTACTTTGTTACCTCTTAATTACTTCTAAGTGAACTACGGAAAGATTTTGATGCTTCCTTTTGGTGTTTAATAAGAAGATTTCACGACAGAAAAACAGTTGAATTGCTGATGTAAAGAAATATTGATAACGGTTGACGTTTGACAGTTGTGCTATGTATAAGTTGTAATATTTGTAAAGTTAGAGAGTGAAGGGGATCGAGGATCAGGCTTTATTGGTCGATATCAAGATATCGACCTTTCTAGATTTGTACTGGTTGTCACTACTTTCGCATTGATTCATCAGATTCAACATTGCAATAGGGGCAATTATCCTATTATAGTATAGAAAGAAACATTTTTTTGACTAGTGAGAATACACGTGACCAGATTATCCGCTTCACAAAAATAGGTCATGTCGTCATAGGCATTCCGATGTCCTCGCACTTTATCCATTTCACAAAAATAGGACATGTCGTCACGACAACGCTTTGGTATCGCATTTCTGAATATAAATATTGCATATTAACGTAATATCTACAATGATATTTTTCTTGAACAATTTTTACTTTTAGACCAATTAATGTGTGATACAGTAAACCCTATGCCTTCAAAATCTTTCTAATAATGACAAGATCCATTGTATCAAAGTACTTAGAATGCGAGGTTGCCAGTGGGCTATCTAAAAAGTTTCTCACCATCCAGCCAACTTGGCTGTTTCGTTGAGGATATACCATTTTGTTTGTAAAACAAATTGATCATAGAAGTTAATGAGCGATATAAAAATCGATCAGACTGTGCGTAGTCACAACATTTAATGGGAACTTTTTAGAAGTTTCCCCTAATTTCCCCCAAATTCATTTATCGGATCTCTCCGCTTTTCCCGCGAATATATACAGAAAGGCTTTTGATTGGTGCGTTATAATGGAATTTTCCTGCGGGTCAAGCAATTTATGAATGGCTGTGGTTTTTGTGACTGGTGTAAATGTACCTGTTTTCTAACTTTTCAGAATCATCAACACATAAGTTTCTATTGTGTAACCAGTTTTTTTTTTTTTGTGTGTGAATTTCATGCATAGCTTTTTGTACTAATACTGCTCTTTAATCTTTACTCTAAGAGTAAAACAATTTTACCTATTTGAAAAAAAAAATTGCGTGATTAAATAAATGTTGATATCGACCAAGCTTTTTTGGAAAGCTAATACTTGTTGAATTTAAAGACGTTTAACATTTGAACTACTTGGTGAGTGTCACTGCTGGTGGACCAAGAGTCCCCGAGGGCACATTAGCCAAGTTCGATCAACGTCGGTCGATCGTCTGTCTCTTCAACGCATTTGAAATTTTCTTTTACAAGATTTCTTAAAATTTCTAAAACGGGGGTCCTGTACCATCATATTCCACCAATTCTGCTACGTCTTTTGGTACATTTTTGGACAATCATAATAATTTTCATACTTTTTGGCTATATTTCATTGTTTAGACTGAGGATCACTGACGAGGGTTTAGTACCCGAAACGTACATGTCTGGTCCATGCTGTAAATTTATCAGGTTTTAAATTATGCTATTTAATTTAAAGACGTTTAACATTTGAATTACCTATCAGTTACTCAGTCTCAAAGTCGAGAAGGCACGGTCAAATCGTGGTAATTCCCATCGGAACGGTTGCGAATCCTGGAATGAACAACAATCCGAACTGAGACCAGGTACCCGGGGAGAGTCAGCGTCTTCTGACTGCAAGCAACATCCATCGCAACAGCTCCATGGGAACCTGTCAAATTCGGTTAGTGTCTCGATGTACATATCACGTTTGCCTAGTTTGGTGATTATGACAGACACAATCACAAGGTAAAATATCATTGATCATTCTGGAAAGAGGGACTCTATGATTATGCTTGTATTATATCTCCGTATATAATAGAGCTTCCTTATTCATGATTTCAACCGATGTGAAATATAACCCTTAACAAGAAGCTTACTTGCAACCTTTCTAGCTCTGATGAAATCTTCATATCTTCATATTTCGAACATGCCCTGGCGTACCGTATCAGCTGAACATAAAAAACTCCATGAGAAGGAGAAGACGGAATGTTGCTACTCATGAAAGGGAAGTTAGTTACGTGGAAGCTGATATCGTAACGCTTGTCAAACAGGATGGTGTTCAAATGGCCGTTTGCGTCGAAAGATAGAGGTATATGTATCCAAGTATAACGCTGATCTGTCGCTATCAGCTGTTTACTGGATCTCTATTTTATGATAACATAGATTTCATGTAGATGATCCTTAAGGTTTGTATTATTGATGGACAACACGTCATATATGTATCTGAGGGTAAAATTGAGATGCGAGGTGATTTCGCCCAGTCGAGATCAAGGTCTGGATGAATTAAGTCGTGTGAATATGAAAATAAGTTTGCAAGCAGTGGGGCGCAATTGGTACCCATGGTGATGCCAACTCTTTGCTGGAATACGGTTCCTCCACACCACACACTACAGGCATGTTGTAAATCAAAATTCAAGCATCCGGATGATATCCTCTTCGGTAAACTTATTGTTTGAATCAGAGTTTTCCTTCACGAAATATACACCCAGACAAAAGTTAAGCAACATCCCAATATTTCGGAGTCCTTATACTTTAAACGATAGCACCAAGAAGTTTTCATGAAATATATCAGATACCAATTCTTTTGTAGATGACTTTACACCTTTTGTTAACATATAACACTAAAATAATATCGAAATTGAAACAGTTACCTTAGATAGAGCCTCGAATGAAAAGATTGTACTTTTGAGGGAAAACAATGTAGAATAAAGTTTGAAGTGAAGTATTGAAAAATTAAGGTAACAGGTACTTGAAAAAGATATAAACAACATTAGGCTCAAGATTCACAAATCTGACACGATTTTCTTTCAAAAATTTAGTATTATATTCTTTTAGTGGACTTCCGGTTGAGGTTTATTCCAACTAGCCTCTTTCAATCGCTCTTGTTAATAAATAGCCGATAATTCCCGTTAAAGACATTTGTTGCTCAGAATTTCTTTATACTCCATGTTCACCGATGTTAATGATGACTTTCAGCCAAATTATGCCGCAAGTTGGTCGAACGGGATGCACATCCGGTTTTTAATTTTGTCATTAAATGAGAAATTTTACGATTCGACGGATTGGTCTCTTAACCGGAAGTAACATTTTGGTAGATGGTTGTCCCACATAAAGACTGATATTGGTCGAACTAGGTTTGATTATAAAATTCAAGAAAATAGTGGTCACGAAGGTGTTATTTTTCTTAAAATACAGAAAAAGCACCGAAAAAGATATCGTTGTCAAACTTTATTTTTTTTGATAAAAACGATAGTTATAAAAATGCAACATCAAAATATCTAATTCATGGTCTAAATGTGCGTCTTATAATAAATTTAGTTCTACAGGTACGTAGGCGCTTAACTTCACTTCCAGTTTCATAAACGCGCTTTTTGACACGGTATATTTTTTCAAAAAAAAAATTAGTCTCAATTCTGAAGAGATAATTCACATTATCTCAATATTTTTAATACATATTCAGTTTTGAATTTCATCAGATTAACAATTTGATTCATTTCTACCATACTGAACAGCGAATTTTACGAGATAAATCAACTCCACGAACGTGATGTCTAACTTGAATTATTAAAAATCATACCAGTCCCCATTTCGATCCCGATTTAAGATAAGTTGCATAATACAATTATGATAAATAAAGTAATAGTATCGTCGTGAATGATCAGATCTATATCATGATACATAATTTTCAAATATTATAATATCAAAAGTGCATTTTGCTTTAAAAACAATTCCACTGTTGCTTAAGTTTTGTCTGGGTGTATAGATATCATTGCGCCATATGATGAGTTATTTGTATCTCATATTATCATTCTTGGATATGTTGTCTCGCAGTATCTTTAAAGACCTTGCTTGATGCGAAAATTACGATGATAGTATCGTAAGCAAACTTGCAAAATGGTTTGAAGTCGTGTGGAGCATCCGAACGAACCCGCAATGAACCGGTGTTTGTAAGGATTTTTGTGCATATTGGGAATTCAGTCGATATAAGGTAGTTCAAGATCAGAATCATCAGTGTAAATGACAAATATGGATAATGACAATATCTCTATACATAGCACAAAATCAATAATTCAGAAAATCATAAACCTAAGGCATACGAAACAAGGATAAAACAGGAACCACAGTTAAGAAACAAAAACCTTCACCACATGAAAAGAAGCGAACTCCAGATATGTGAGTGAGACCAGTTGCCAGGGAAGAGTCAGCATCTCCTGCTTACATGCAACACCCGTCGCTTCAATTCGGTAGAATTGTCACATCCGGTTACTTCCATTTTGGAAGATATAAAGTATAATCGTTGGTTGGACGGTACAAATGGTCTATGACAGAATATCACCCACCATCTGTGAGAGTGGGACTTCATAGTGTATGACGATTTCCCCATATCGACCATAGAACTTCCTCAGTGGTGATGTTAATCGATCACAAATGTATCCCTGACTGAAATGCTTATCTGAAAGACGCCTAGATCTCAGAATGAAATCTGTATATTTGGTACTTGCCCTGGCATAGCGTATCAACTATGATATGGACATGCCATAAGCAGACGATGAAGTGATGTTGCTACTGAAAAAAGGAAAGTTTGTAATGCTGAAATTAAAATCGTCACGTTTTTTCATATACTGAGGTGTTCATGTGACCATCAGTGTCATAGGACAACATTATGTCCAAATAGGAAGCTAAATTATTTGTCTCTGTAGTTTCTTTGATTTCAAGCTCCGAAGGATAGATTCGGCTGAGGTAATCTGCGAATTTTGGATGATTGATGGACAACACATCGTCTTTGTATCTGTAAGTGAAGTTGAAGTCAGAAGATAAGTATCTATTCACTTCAGAGACAAGATATTGAATGAATTCAGCTTCGTTCGAGTAAAAAAATGTCGGAAAGGAGTTGGGCACAATTGGTCCCCATTAGAATTCCGACAATTTGCTGGAAGACCTTTCCTCCGAACACTTCAACAATGTTGTCGAAGTTTAACATCTGAATAATATTTGTTTCCGTGTTCTTGTTTTCAGAATCCATGGAGACCCGATTGTGGCAAGTTGGTATTAAAATACTTAAATTGAAGAAATGTGCATTGAGTTTTCATAAAATTATAAGAAATATCTTGAACAGAGTCAGATAATTCCTTGGAGGCCTTAAGGGTATCAAGGGGGGATGCGGGCGTTGGATGGGTCTTTACTTCGCGATGACGTATATGGAACAAACACCACATTGTTATACGTAATATTGGTAATTTAATTTGGCATTCCCTACATACTTCTACAATACAACAGATAAAGAGCTATATAACAAAGAGGAAAAGTTTTATTGTTGTCTGTGGACAACGGAAAGTTAGCCGGGAGAGGAGCCTTGAATGTTGGGATGTCAATGACCGAATTTCCCAAAGAGTTCCGAATATAGAAATAAAATTGAAAGACGTGTGTAAGTATGAATAAAAGTAAACAAATTAGTGCAATATGTCCAGGAAGAAAATATTCAAACAAAGCACTGATCGTCAACGATGGAGAGTCCAAGTGCGATACAACAATAGTAATAGTAAAATCAAAATTTTATAACGACGAGACTAAGGTGCTGTCAGCTCAGCATCGGACCTCCGTACTAAAGATTATCTAAAAAGATAAACAATACTAGAGGGCAACTGTTGCAAGCAACAGACGGATTCCTCCTTTATTAGACTTCTATTTAGAACTGAAGTGTCAAAATCCGAATAAGGCAGATGGAAAAAAGAATAGTTGCTTTAGTACCTAATTCACTTCAGCGAATGAGTGCAAAGAGCTTATGTCTAACTTTGGACTCGTATGTATTTATCGACAAAATAGAAGAAAAAGATAATAAATACCTTACATGTTCAGAAAAAGGTTTAAACTACTTGATCTATCCGTGTTAAATCCTTTATAATAACTATCTCAAAACAGAATTGCACTATGATTTTATTATGAGAAAATTTCTATAAATAGAAAATGAAAACAGCATGGAAGTGCAACTAAAAAACAAACAACCAAAGAACAAGAATACAAGAGTTATCTTTCTTTTACTATCTAAAGCTCAAATAAGAAGTACTTCTTGTGCGAATAATTAATAGTTTAGGACAAAATCATGTGAATTCTACAAGATGACATTTTCAATATGACAACATTTATGTAAGATTTGGTGAGAATCTCTACAAGCAGGTTGTAGGGATTCCTATGGGTACAAATTGTGCGCCTCTTGTTGCGGATTTATTTTTATACACATATGAAAAGGAATTTATTCAAAATCTTCAAAAGCAAAGAAAACATGATGATGTGAAATGCTTCATTAGTACTTCTAGGTACCTGGATGATATTCTTACTATCGATAATCCTGCTTTTGAAAAGTATAAAGATGTTATTTATCCACAAGAATTGACTCTAAACAAGGCAAACTTTACAGACACTGAAACACCATTTTTGGACCTAAATATCAAAATTGTCAATGGAGAAATTCATACAAGTGTATATGACAAACGAGATGATTTTGGATTCAACATAGTAAATTTCCCCTGGCTTGACGGTGATGTCCCTAGATTACCGTCATACGGTATCTATATTTCACAGCTCATCCGGTATGCTAGAGCATGTACTGATGTTTTGGATTTTCATAATAGAAATCTACAAATTACAAAGAAACTTTTAGGTCAAGGTTTTCGCTTTCACAAACTAGTAAAGACTTTCTGGAAATTTTACAAAAATTATGATCAACTTCTTTTGAAATTCGGACCCATAAAAGCAACGGAGTATATTACTTTAGGTATTTCACAACCTGCATTTTATGGTGACATAATTAACAAAATAAGAAGGATCAAAGGTAGACAGCATATGTATCGAAAATGCGTCAGAGTCATCAAACGCCTTTTATACCGTGGATATGATCCTAATGTCACCAGACGGACACTAAGCTTGGTACTTGACCAATATACAGTCTTGTACGAGCGCATTCTTAAGACTTGCACTCTGACTGACTGTGACGACGGGACTCCATGACGGGCCCTGTCCAAACCTCTTTAGAGAAGACAGGGCCCCGACCACCTGTCCTCTCTGAATGTCAGTCGGACTCCTCGGGTGATTACATACATGAGCTCGCTACAGCCGGCAGAGCACAGACTGTATTACGCATGCCCTCTTTTTATATCCATTTACATATTCATCTGTGTCTCTGGGGCCTCTGCGTTTCGCGGTCTTGTTTGTGTGACGTCATCTTACAGTGAGGAGGTTGTTTTACACCACATTTGTACGTTCTTCGAGACCTCTAGGTAACTGGAGAAGTGAGAGGGTTGTGCGCACGTAATCCAGGATAACCACACCGTCTGCTATTTACTTGGCAGATGGCCGTCCTAAGTCGGCACCGGTTGCCCATTGGTCTCGTTGGTTTATGTGTAGTCTTTTATGTTTCTATGTTGTGAGTTGGTGTTCCTTGTCCCTTTTGCGTCTCTTTCTGTGGGTATCTGTTCTGTGTTTTTTGCATGGGTGTTTTGGGATTTTGCTGTGGGTGCTGCAACCTAGTGTTGTTGGAGATCCCCTCCTTTCTTTCAGAAGCATTATTTGACCTCGAACCAAGTTCACGGATAAATGTTAACATTGGAGGTTATTCTCATCAAGATTAATTATAATATAATCAAAGCTCAAAATTTAATAAATACAAAGTCAGTTGTGACCTTGAAATCGAACGAATGACCTTGGGGCAAAGTCAAGGTGACAGGACTTGGTGCAAGGAATGTTTTTGCTTGAACGCTCATGGTCAAACAGTCTGTGTTGAAAAGGCAAAAAGTTTTTGCGACCTTGATAATGAAAATTTGACCTTGGGTCAAGGTCAATGTGAAAGAGCTTATTTAAAAAATTACATGTATGAAGTTTGATTTCTGAATGTAAAACAGTCTTTGTTCTCTTGGCAAAAGTTTGTTGTGACCGTAAAAATCAAAATATGACATTGAAACCAGGTCAACAGTAAATGACTACCCATAAGTAACCAACCATCCAAGTTCAACTCAACATCTCAAAAAAACTGTTGAAATTTGCACTGTGCCAATTTAAATTTCTATTCTAACTCGAAATAGCACGGAAACCGTAAATATTCCAACGAGCATGCACGTGTATAAAAATTTGCAAATATCCCAATTGACATAGTATTTTCCACTTTATCATATATTGTGTTACTTTTTTGTGACTGGAATGGTTGGGAGTAAGAGTTCTTATAAGAGTAAATAAAAGACAATAGAATAACAGAAAGGATTACAACGTAATGGACCAGAGAAAACGATTAATTTTTCTTGTTACAATCATTTATTATTTCGCGAAGTAGTCTTTTATGTTTTTTTTTTGTATGGTTTTTGTTTTGTCAAGCAATTCCATTTTTCAAATCAAAAATAGTGTTCGGGCATTATATTTGTAAAAGTGAGAGAAGTTATTTCGGATATATAAGTACAATATGTACTATGTGCATAACAGGCGACTGTCTTTAGAATAGAGCATCATTTAATGTATGATAATTTCTATTTTAATTTTGCTTAAGATTTGCTTCTTGGTTGTTATCTTTATGTGAGTGTACTTGATTCTTGTAGATGTGGTTGTTTGATGTTCATAATTGGTTTTTTTACATTTCATTTATACATGTAAATAAACAATTTGCAGAGAAAATTAAAAATATGTCTATTAGACTAGGATGAAGCAAAAAAACGATACACAGTGACAAATGATAATCAACGAAAAAATGCAATATCAATAATATCGTATAATGGTCATTAACGATCAACTAATCAGAAACTAGAGAACCAGAACTAGAAACCAGAGGCTATCCCCATTATTATCTACCTGTAGTACAATAGAGAAAGGAAATGTTATGATTGCCTTGAATGTGATGGGGCCGAATAGGCAGCTACGCTGTTGCTCTAACGTGAAGCTTGTGGTAATCATGTTAATTATTTGTAAAATTAGTCGGAAGCAAGAGGCCCAAGGGGGCCTCATCGCTCACCTGAGGAGACTGTATGTATGTTTTCAATCAAAGTCAGTTTAAGAACTGAAGAAAATCACTTTTAATGAGGCTTTGAGAAGGACAATGTGTACTTACTTCCGGTAAAGTTTGGTGACATTTTGAGCAGTTGTTTAAGAGGATAAGTCAAAAATGTGTCATCCAGTTAGAGCCTATAGAGGACATCTTGGGTTTCCGAAAAACACAAACTTGGTAGACTAAGAGGGCAATGACGTTTCGTGAAATTCTATGCAGCGGTTTCAGAAGAGAAGTCGAAAATATGTCAGCCAATCAGGGCCTGTGGCGGCCATCTTTGATTTCAGATCGGCTCGAAAAACACAAATGTGGTAGAGGGCATAAGCTCCTTGCATCCTGTGCAGTTTCGAGAGATTCTGTGCAGCGGTTTAAGTTGAGCAGTCGAAAATGTGTAACCCAATCAGAGCTTGTGGTGGCCATCTTTGATTTCCCATCAGCTCGAAAAACACAGACTTGATAGAGGGCATTGAGTATTTTCTTCCTGTGAAGTTTCCAGAAATTCTGTGTAACGGTTTCAGAGGAGAACTCGAAAATGTGTCAGCCAATCAGAGCCTGTGGCGGCCATCTTGGGTTTCCGATCGGCTCGAAAAACCAAAACTTGGTAGAGGGCATTGAGTGCTTGATTCCTGTGAAGTTTCATGAAATTCGGTGCAGCAGTTTCAGAGGAGAAGTACAAATATGTCAGCCAATCAGAGCTTGTGGCGGCTATCTCGGATTTCCGATCGGCTCGAAAAACACAAACTTGGTAGAGGGAATTGAGTTCTTGCTTCCTGTGAAGTTTCGAGATCGGTTTCAGAGGAGAAGTCGAAAATGTGTCAGCCAATCAGAGCCTGTGGTGGCCATCTCGGATTTCTGATCGGCTCAAAAACCACATACTTGGTAGAGGACATTGAGTTCTTGCTTCCTATGAAGATTCATGAAATTCTGTGCAGCGGTTTCAGAGGAGAAGTCGAAAATATGTCAGCCAATCAGAGCCTGTGGCGGCCATCTTGGGTTTCCGATCGGCTCGAAAAACACAAACTCGGTAGAGGGCATTGAGTGCTTGCTTCCTGTGAAGTTTCATGAAATTCTGTGCAGCCGTTTCAGAAGAGAAGTCGAAAATGAGTCAGCAGATCAGAGCCTGTGGCAGCCATCTTGGATTTCCGATCGGCTCGAAAAACACAAACTTGGTAGAGAGCATAGATTGCTTGCTTCCTGTAAAGTATCGTGACATTATGTGCAGCGGTTGCAGAGGAGAAGTCGAAAATGTCAAAAGTTTACGCCGGACGGACGCCGGACGGACGGACGGAGGACGGACGGCGAGCAATGACAAAAGCTCACTTTAGCTTAGCTCAGGTGAGCTAAAAATGCCTCCATATCACAATGTTTGAAATTATCAAGACATAAAATTTAATAGTACAGAAAAAAAAAACAAAAATTATTGATGTAAATTTGTCGTTTTCGTTAAAATAAAACAATACTTTTAATTCATATTTATACGTTAAATTCTAATTCAGCTGTAATTATGTAGTTTTACTCCGTAGTGTCGAGGGAACATCACCTTGTTTATACTGCAGTGAATCACTAATAATAAAGTTGAGGGGGGGGGGACAGTTTATTTGCCTGGTACTCTGTGTTAAAAAGTGTTCAAATCGATCTCTATCAAAGTTTCTTAAAAGCATATTCACATATGGAAATATCGTTTCTGTTTGTTAATTTTTATGTTATAATTAACATTCTCAAAATTCAAGAGAAAAACTGAAAATTTCAATTTTACCAATTTATCATAGAATTTGTGCTCAACCACCCATGCAGATGAAGTCAGAGAAATCATTTTGATCCAAAAATTTCGCTCGACTTCAATCAGCATAATGACATTTATTTTAGTCACATGGATTATTCATTTATAAAAAAGAAGATAGTTTATGTTAAAAACTGTGTGATTTTGAATTCAATCAATTTTCCGCTTTTCTTTGAACTTACAGAGATTCTGACCGTACGATTTTTTTTACGACAGGTCAAATCTGATGACCCATGTTATATCCTTTCGATTGATATACATTTTAGCCCTGTGTTAAAGGTGTTGATTAAAATTTCAAATTTAGCGATTTGGTTGCTCTACTACATGTACATGTACTGAAATAAAGTTTTAGAAATCTACTGATTGATAACTTTGGTAAGATAATGGCTATTAACAACATACAAGGCAATTTGACCGAATGGCATTAGTTAAATTAAATTGGAAGCTGCTATACATATAATTTATTATTTTTCCTAACACTAATGCCGGTTTCTTTTTATCAAAAATGACATAGAATTGGAATATCAAACAATATCATAAATGTATTTTGAGACTCCTGAAGTCGACTGTGTACATTTAAAAAGTGGATTTGAAATCATTATTGTACTAGTTCAGTCAAATGTACAAGCGATACCGACCACTCGAAATTGTATTTTTTTTTACTTTTGTAAAATAAATCCCACAAAACTAGCATGCGAGTATTGATAATCGTGACTTCATTATAACCTCGACGCCCTATCAACTTCCTCTTATCGTCAATGTGTCAATGAGCCCTATCAAATGATAGCTGCAGTTACTGCTCGGCATTCATCGATGATGATAATGCATCTTGAATTAATGGGATGTAACTTCTTATCATAATATGTATTTATCTATAAATCAAACGTTACATTATATAATTTATCGGAGTTGAGAGAATCAGCCCGAGGAAACAGACGTGAGTTGTTTTGTCACCCCCCCTCCCCCCGAAATTCTTTCGTTTTCGCCAGAGAAAATGAAATATTTTGAATTAAGAAGATATGTATTCATATTATTTTTTTCGCTTTCATTGTCATTTTTTAAACGTCCTCCTAAAATTCCTTCTTTCTTGAGTCCTCTCTTCCAACCGTTTTTGAAAAAGAACTGGATTCATTCATGCATTATTTCAAATACATTACATAAAATGTACAAATCTCCTTAAGTCCAGTCAATTTGTATATTGACAAGCGTTTATAGGATAAATGTCATATAGTTTTCAATTGATAACATAAGCAGAAAAATTCAGGAAAAGTTGGGGGGGGGGGGGGGGGGGGGAGCAGCGACCAGTTAAAAGTTATAACGTTTAAAGTTTTCTTTTATCGATGTTTTCCATTTTTTTATCTTGTCTATCTCCAATGGCTATATTCACCCTTTTGAAACGGACAACCTGAAAAAAAATCTATGTTAAGGTTCATGGTTACACCCTTTCCAAAACACCCCCAAAACACTATTAAACATCCCAAGTTAAGTTTTATTGATTTTATTGGTAGAGAACAATGTAATGTATAGTATTTTAATAAAAAAAAAGTATATGTCATCGAGCTTCAAATTGATTTATGACCTTCCAAAGAAGTACATGTCCAATTTTTCTTTAATTTTCCCCAAATTTGCATCATATCATCAATAGACATATCTTATGAATAGAATTATAAATAAATAGAATGTATTCATATAAAATAATGCGAAAGGAAAATTACTAATACTTGAATGTAAGTGCAATTACACGTTAAATATAATATACAGGCTTAGAACATGTATGTTGCTATCCATTGGTTTTGGATGAGGAGAGAAGCCGGGAAGGGCTAAAATCGGCCTTGTGACAGAATATCATTTTGAAATAGATTTTTTTAATTCCTATATTTATGAAAAATCATATTCATTTCCGCCTGACATTTCTTTTCTTCTAAGAAAGGGTAAACAATAGCACGAACGACGTCGTTTTGAACCAGGACGTCGCCTTATTATTGTTCGGCGTTTTGAAACCTATTTGTAAGAATCTGTGTTTCAAAACAGAAAACATTTACAAGGATTTTTTTTTAATCTTTTTAAACAAAAAAAAAATCCATATAATGTAAAATGCAACTAATTGACTTATAACAGTAAAACAGTGCTGCAACTGAGTTCTATCTTCGATTAATATTATAAACGTTCCATACCCCCCCCCCCCCCTCTCCTTTTTTTTACTGGTCTACGTCCACATATTTCATTATAGGCGCTTATTGACAAATTCTTTCCTGACTGCAAAATAATTTTAGTGTACTTCAATGTTATACGATAAAAACAGTATTCCTTGCATTTACGTATTTATGGAGATCATATAATGTAGGTAAGTCGGCATTCGCATTTTTCATCAAACATGCTGGAATATTCAGCATTATGGCATCCAACGTGGGTCAAGGTCATCCTCAAGGTCAGTGTGACTTGTTCAGAATCAAATATCCTTTGGGTAATCAGTGGCGGATCCAGCGCCCCCTTTGCCGGAGGGGGTGTCAAGGGGCAAATTTTGCCGATTTAACTGAAAATGGGCAAAAATATACCTGTTTTTTGGAAAATTTGGGGTAACTGCCGGGGGTGCCCCCTCCGCAACCCCCCCCCCTGAATCCACCACTGATAATTTTAAAATATGTATGTACTTTCCATTCCTATGTTTAACGCATACTGGTAATAATAATTCACTGTCGGGGAGAGGGTTAAATTTAGGCGATAATCCTGAAATCATTGATTTATAACAGGTCCATGAATATTCGCATTGTAAGAAAAAGAGAAGAACAAATAATGTAAAAAAATGGAACTTTTTCAAAAGGAGGATTCACTTTGAGAAGATTTGACTTATAGTACTATGTCATTTGTCATGAAAAGTCTTCTGTTCGATAAATTCAAAATATAATTATTACGGTTCGCTTATAATAAATGACGAATCTTACACATAGCGGAGAGAAATTGCGACGTAGCAGTAATACTCCCCCTCCTTTGCCCTTATCGTGATGCTTGCTGTTCTAAATATCACTACTGCTAGATATATAGACATAGAAACGTCCATTCATTTGTTTTACCCAAATCCTGCATGTAAACTAAGGAGTTGTTTCCTAAAAAAATGTACCATTTTGTGAGATGTTGCTCATTTCAACCCCGCTTGTAAAAAAAGCATCACACACATTTTAATTAGATTCAATCGCTATTTCAACCCCGGGTATAAATCAAACGGTTGCTTACAAATAAAACAAGCATAAAATTATTCTTTCGCGATTTTCTCGTAGAGATGACGGCGAGCGGCAGAATGCGCTGTAAGCCTTTCTCTGAAGGAACATACCCATCAAAGACCTGTTTTACATCAATTTTAATCAAGATTCAAAGGAAAACAATAGAAGTCCCAATCTTATCAAAATACGGCAGTTTTGTTTAGCACAATCCCTAAAATACTAGTTCATGTTTCAGGACGTTGGTGAGTCAGCGTCAAATATTAAGAGTACCGATGCAATTTTGGCGCGTTTTTTCGTGAGGTCATAGACAATGGGACGTCGATTTTGGTGACGAGAGAGACTCCGAAGTGATTTGATGTTCGGATGGTGTATCCTTGAACCTTAAATTAAATTATCAAGACCATACATGCATAAAGTCCTACACAATAGTATATCACCATCGATATGATAAATTATACAGAATGCATCCAAAATTACCATACAATGCAGTACTTCAACATAGGTAAGTACATATGACAGGTAAAATAAATCTGTATTTTACATAGTGCCTCATATTGTCAAGTAATCGAGAAATGACACTTTATGAGCAGTTACACAGAGTAGTTTTAACAAATAAAAATGCATTTACTCACTCTTTGAAGCATCTATAAGTGCAGAAATGATTAAAACATGTTCCAGTTTTATAGGAAGTGTAAATCAGCTGACAACGTTTTCATAACTAACAAAACCTGAAACGGATCTCTACTAGTTCCGGCATAAGATGTCATATTACAACTTTTTGAAACAAGCTTCACAGCCGAATCAAAGGTGTTCATTTTAGAATGTCTATATGGCACAAACCGTTTAAATTCATTGGATTCTAAATTCGCCATTTATCTTCGGCCGTACAAAAATAGTTGAAAGAAATTGACTGAGATCAAAATTTGCTTTGACAATAGATTATTATTTCTTTATCAGTACATTCAGTTTCTGATTCATAAAATCTTGACTCATATGACTTAGCCGGTACTGCAGTTATACTGCCGGTAAATTCTATCTTGCAACCCTGCACAATTTCCAAAATATTGACATATGTCGTGATTATATTCCATTCCTTAGAGGAATAGTTCAGTAGCCTGCTGAAAATTCTTTGCTATTCTTTACTGTACTCACCTCATCACTTATTGTGTTTTGCTTTTCTGCTGTGAGGTCCCGACCCTCTTGTAGTTTTTTGATTAGATGTGACCCGTACCACCTCATCCAGAGTACCCATATGACCGACTGTAACTTTCGTTCCCAGTCTGACTGTATGAGCTACGGCTCTTCCTCTCTTACTGTCTTTCATTTGGCCACGATATGACCCTCCTCTGTTGTTATACAACTTTTTTCCAATCTCAATGCAGTCTTCAATTTCCTTAGCGGTTTTAGATACATCGTTGCCAAACAACCAGGCTGTATATGCAACAGACTGTGCATACAAATGCAAATATTCATATCGAAGTTCTGGATTGATAAGGTCCCTTCCGGTCATGTTTATTTGTTGGTTTGTCTGACCAAATAGAGTCAAGCTGTCATTACATTCATCTATAATTTGGCCAATATTCGTTTTATGTTCTTCGTCGTTCATATCGTTCTCAAGAATGGCCAGCTTGTTGACAATCTTGGCAAGTATGATAGAACCTTTAATCGAAGACATTTCGGCAGTATGCATTGTACTGTCATTTCTTTATGGTCATTATCATTTGTCATTTGATTCAGGCGATATAAAATCCCACACACGCTCATATGTTTTTACAACTTGAATACCCTCACAATTCTCAGGTTTGCATTATTGTCATCCTTCGTCTAAAAATCACTTGAGAAAACCCATAATGGTTGAAAAATTACAAAATACAATGTCCGAGGCAGGTAACTTTCGCGCACATTTTCATTGTTACGTTAGGATAGAATTGCGTCTTTTAATAGTGACGTTATAATGAAAACAACGCCAAAAGATGTTGACTAGGACATATCGAGTTTATAATCAAGATAGGAAAATGTCAGATTGGAGGCTAATATTTCGTCTATTTTACTGTCACAGACCTCTTTGCTTTTAAATCTTATGCTCATACTATAAAACCTACTCTCTGTTTCTACTTCGTCATTTTTTACGTTTGTCAGGAGTTTCTTGCTACTTTTCAAATTCACCAATTTCATTGTCAGTTTCAACCAAAAATATATACTCTTCGTCATATCTTCGCATTACATTGCATTGACTTTTTTTATTGCTATCTGAGATATTCTCCGAATCTCTACAATTTGACCAAGTATCGACATATTATTTGCGTCTCTTGAGGAATAAGCATAAATGTGCACATCTGCCACAGTCTTGACGGTATTGTTTTTTTTTTTTTACGTTACTGTGGTTCTAACGGGGATTATACCACAGGTCGTCGATGCATTTTTGAGCTACCAGTCGTGAACTTACACTAAGAATCAGACTTTGAAGGTTTCTTGCCGGTGTTTAATAGTCGCTTTTCCCCCGGAAATACTGTTATATAGTAGATTTCCCCCATGGTGGAAAAACTTTGGAATCTATTTTCTTCGTTTTTGCAGTGTAATAAATGTACTGAAATAAAGAATTTGAAATCTAGTTATTGATAACTTCGAGTAGATAAAGGCAATTAACAGCATACAAAGCAATTTGACCAAATGGAATTGGTAAAATCAAATTTGAAGCTCTGTTAAACTAGTATTTTAAAGCTTTTTAGTCTTTTAAAGTCTTTTAGTCTTACAAATTAGTCTTTTTCCTAACACCAATGGCGGATTTGTTTATCAATCTTACTGTTACTAATGAGATAACTTCGAGTAGATAAAGGCAATTAACAGCATACAAAGCAATTTGACCAAATGGAATTGGTAAAATCAAATTTGAAGCTCTGTTAAACTAGTATTTTAAAGCTTTTTAGTCTTTTAAAGTCTTTTAGTCTTACAAATTAGTCTTTTTCCTAACACCAATGGCGGATTTGTTTATCAATCTTACTGTTACTAATGAGACTAGTGAAGTCAACCGTGTACATTTAAAAGATTGTCTTGTTTGAAAGTAATACTGTACAAGTTCAGTCAATTGTAGAAGAGGTATCGACCAGTCTAAATTATTATATCTATTTTTTTTTTCCTTTAAATTATTGTTAAATAAACCCGCAAAACTAACATACGAATATGAATAATCGTGACTTCATCATAACCTCGTTCCAATCCATCTGATAGTGGATATGCGGTTCTATTGATAAGCCCTATCAAATAATAACTGCAATTACTGCTCGTCGTGTATCGGTAATGGTAATGCATCTTGAATTCCTGGGATGTCAATTCTAATCAGATGTATTTATCTGTAAATCCAATGTTACATCATATAATTGATTCAAGTTGAGGAAATCAGCCCGAGATGGGAGTTGTTTTGGCAACTGACCCCCCCCCCCCCCCCCCCCCCATTCTTCCGTTTTTATGTTGTCTGTCTTCAAAGGCTAGATTCACCCCCCTTTAGACGGACAACCTAAAAAGAACTTTCTCTGTTATAGAAAAAAAAAACTGAATTACTCATTATAACTCATTACAATCATTCTTTATTAATGTATACATTAATCTTAATAGATAAAATCTATCTGTAGTAATATATGCTTCTTTAACGGAATATCACACGCATTTCAGTATCCTCCCTTTGAGGAGAATTTTAAAGAAATCTCTACGCTGAAGATTTCCGATTTTCGTAACTTTTATTCATGTTCATTCCTTGTAATAAACACGTTATCGGTATGTCGGTCTAGTGGTACAAAGGTAGAGCTCTAGTTCCTCATTCTGAAGGACCTAGGTTCGAGTCTGCACGAGAAGTGAAATTTCAGTTACCATTTAAATGTAGACGCCAACGTTTTTTTTTATCTTCGCAAAGTAATGGTAAGCCTAGAGTTACCAATGATATTCGAATTATAACTGGAATTACAGCTCACTTTGAACTTATTTGAAAATTTTGTTCTGATTTTTCTATATACATACATATGTCATATCTAAATTATAAATAATTATATCTATCAGGATTTTTGAGAAGTGTTTGAATGTAGAGAAAATTTATCTTTGAAATTCACTCTTTCATATGAATGTATCCATATGCTTATGTTCATATCATTACATAAAACTTTGATCTAGATATTCCATATTATAACATTGTAATTGCTGGAATGTTGCTGTTATATTTTACAAATGTTAGAAAATATTTATGCCTGTAAAGTGTTTGAATGTAGAGAAACTTATAATATATCTTACCCATATGGTAATATCATTACACATGTGCACATATACTGTCGCATTAATTCAAAATACACAAAATCGGTATTCGGCTCTATTTATCTACGTCCTAAAATCATTGTCTGCTGTGATATTTAAAAAAAGTTGGGTTCTTTTGTCTTAGGTCATATAGTAAAGAAAGATAACTCTAATTGCATTTTATTTTTCTTTACATGATAAAATACATATTCAGTCATATTTTGCAACATATGACGTGGTCATTGAATGATTTCTTTCTATAAGAATCTGCAAATATAATGAAGGAATCATATGTGAGGTTTATTTTGAAAATTTTAGGCTGAAATGAAAATTAAGCCAAGAAATGAGCATTTCCATTACAATCAATGTATGGCTAAAAAAATTGATCAGTTTCAGAATATCAGAATGTTGGATTTTGCCAGACGTTGGGCAAAGAAAAAGGATGTACAGCTCGACACTCTTTCCGAATGGATAAAATCCATCAGAGGGTTACTTTTATCTAGAATTCACCGATTAAAATCAACTGTGAACACCAGATTCGAGTCTATATTTAAAGACCCTGATGTTATCACAGAGCTCACCTACCTCCAAGAACATTATGTCACCACAGCAGCGGACAAAGCCTCAAATAATTACACATTTACTTGCAAAAAGTACTATTTCGACAGTCTAGTTAAAGAGTTGGGTTTAAATTCGACACCTGGAAATCCCACTTACACCCCTACAAACCTTTCGGCCTCTGAAATAATAGATAACCACAAATCAGCTCTTGATTCCTTTGGCTTCCAAACTAAAAATTTAGATTTAGATTTAACATACTTATACTGCATACCTAAAATGCATAAGAATCCGTACAAACAACGTTTCATCGCTGGTTCCTCAAAATGTTCTACCAAATCTGTATCGATCTTACTCACCAAAGTTTTATCTGAAATCAAATCTAGGCTTCAAAAATATTGTTCGACAGTATATTCTCGCAGTGGTATCAACCAGATGTGGATTTTAAAGAATTCGAAGGAACTATTAGAACATATGAAATTCACTTATTTTAGTAAAGTTCATTCGATCAAAGCCTTTGATTTTTCGACACTACAATTCCACATTCTAAATTGAAAGAAAGACTCGCAAAAATTATAAGTAATGCGTTTACAAGTAATCGCAAATACAAATTTATTGTTGTGAACTATGACAAAACGTACTTTGTAGAAGAAAAGTCCGATTCTGAAAATAAGTACACTGAAACAGATATTATTCAGATGTTAAACTTTTTGATCGACAACATTTTTGTTGTGTTTGGAGGAAAGGTCTTCCAGCAAATTGTCGGAATTCCAATGGGGACCAATTGTGCCCCACTCCTTGCCGACATTTTTCTTTACTCAGACGAAGCTGAATTCATTCAATCTCTGGTCTCTGAAGGGAAAAGGTACTTACCTTCTGACTTCAACTTCACTTACAGATACATAGACGATGTGTTGTCCATCAATACTCCAAAATTGGCGGATTTCCTGAGCAGTATCTATCCTTCAGAGCTTGAAGTCAAAGAAACTACAGAGACAAATAATTCAGCATCCTATTTGGACATAATTTTGTCCTACTACACTGATGGTCACATGAACACCTCACTCTATGACAAACGTGACGACTTCAATTTCAGCATTACAAACTTTCTTTCCTTTTCTAAGTAGCAACATTCCTTCATCGCCTGCTTATGGCGTGTTCATATCTCAGTTGATAAGCTATGCCAGAGCAAGTACCAAATATACGGATTTTGTTCTGAGAGCTAGGCGTCTTTCAGATAAGCTTCTCAGTCAGGGATATGCTTGTGACCGACTAACATCGTCACTGAGGAAGTTCTATGGTCGATATGGGGAACTCGTCATACACTTTGATGTCCCACTCTCCAGAATGAGGTGTGATATTCTGTCGTAGACCATTTGAACCATCCAACCCAAGATTGTACTCTATGTCTTCCGAAATGGAAGTTACCGAATGTGACAGTTCTACCGAATTGAAGCGGCGGGTGTTGCATACAAGCAGGAGATGCTTACTCTTCCTGGGCACCTGGTCTCACTCTGATATCGGGAGTTCGCTTCTTTTCATATGGCGGAGGTTTTTGTTTGTTTGCTTTTGTTCCTGTTTTATCCTGATTTCGTATGCCTCGGTTTCTGATTTTCTGAATTATCGATTTTGTGCTGTAAACAGGGATATGGTCATTATCCATATTTGTCACTCCTTATATTGTCTCTTTCATCTGAATTGTATAACGAAATAAGAATTATGCTTTTTTTCTGATAAAAAATGTTGTAAAACATGAAACATGTGATATATCCTTAAGATATGTTCTGTTATCACTCAAATCAATGTAGGTTGAATGATGTTTGAAGTTAAATACTACCCTACAAATATATCATGTTTACTTTTACTCACCTGGCAATTTTCTGGCAATCTAATTGGTCTAGAAGAACCGAATATTATGTTGTATCATTTTACTGACAAGATATTATTTTAATGTCCTGCATCTACTGAGACGCTTTAGGATATCGACATCACCGAGATGCTTTAAAACATGTTGACGTTACATACACAAGCCAAAAGCCATCAGTGGGATAAATTCGTTATACAGTGCTTTACAGGGGGGGACACAAAAATATATTGGGTCAATGAAAAAAGGTTGTATTAGGCTCGGCTTCGCCTCGCCCAATACAACTTTTTTCATCGACCTAATATATTTCTGTACCCCCCCCCCCCCTGTAAAACACTATATAACTAATAATATATGTATTTTCAGTTGTACTGAAGTATTTCAAATTTCCAGCGAAATGTGAAAAGGTTCTGGTATTCCTCAACGATAGGAAGTGAATAATCAGCATGACAAATATCAATAGATGCCATATTACAACTTTTTGATACAAGTTTCACAGCCGATTCAAAGGTGTTCATTTTAAAATGTGTATATGGCACAAATCGGTTTATTTCTATACATTCTAAATTCGACATTTTTCTTCGGTCGTACAAAAATAGTAGACAAAAATTGACTGGGATCAAAATTTGCTTTGAAAATAGATTATTATTTCCTTTTCAATACATTCAGTTTATGATGCATAAAATCTTGGCTTATATGACTAAGCCGATACTGCAGTTATATTGCTGGTAAATTCTATCTTGCAACCCTGCACAATTTCCAAAATATTGACATGTGTCGTGATTATATTCCATTCCTTAGAGGAATAGTTCAGTAGCCTGCTGAAAATTCTTTGCTATTCTTTACTTAACTCACCTCATCACTTATTGTGTTTTGCTTTTCTGCTGTGAGGTTCCGACCCTCTTGGTCATGTTTATTTGTTGGTTTGTCTGACCGAATAGAGCCAAACTGTCATTACATCCAGCTATGATTTGACCAATATTTGATTTGTGTTCTTCTTTGTTCATATTGTTCTCAAGAATGGCCAGCTTGTTAACAATATTGAGCCTTTAATCAAAGTCGTTTCGATAATCTGCATTTTCCTTTCGTTTGTTTTTGATTCAGGTGATATATTATCCCACATAAGCTGATATGTTTTTACTACTTAAAGACCTTCACAATTCACAGGTTTGCATTATTGTCATCCTTCGTCTATAGACCACTTGCGAAAATCTATAATGACTGACAAAATTGCAAAAATATATGTCCAAGGCAGTCAACTTTCGCGCACTATTTCATTGTGAATTGCGTCTTTTAACAGTGACGTGATAATGAAAAAAACGCCAAAAGATGATGACTCGGACATTTCGAGTTTCTAATCAAGATCGGAAAATGGTCTATTCCGAATACTGTTCGTCATTCATACCATTGTGAGACAAATCAGTCAGAGTGAGGGCTAATATTTCGTCTATTTTACTGTCACAGACGTCTTTGCTTTTAAATATTTTGCTCATACTATAAAACCTGCTTTCAGTTTTTACTTCGTCATTAATTTTGTACGTTTGTCAAGAGTTTCTTGCTACTTTTCAAATCTACCAATTACATTGTCAGTTTTATCCAAATATAAATAGTCTTCGTCAAATTCTTCGCATTACATCGCATTGACTTTGTTAAGCCGGACTTCCACTGTCGCGAATAAAGAGGAGAATGAGCTACGATCAGAGGCGAATGAACAATCGTGTCACATTCTTGTCTGTTGTCATGAAGAATTTATTGGCGCGATAGGCACACGATAGCACCGCGAATGCAACAAGAACGAGCTACGCGTCCGCCACGATAGTGAGGCGAGAGCGATAAGAATGGAGAAGAA
This sequence comes from Pinctada imbricata, assembly GCA_033119305.1. NCBI lineage: Eukaryota > Metazoa > Mollusca > Bivalvia > Pterioida > Pteriidae > Pinctada > Pinctada imbricata. Next base: position 29,043,777 of record VSWD01000012.1, on the reverse strand, counting down.
TGCGACCCGAATGTGCCACGATATAAAGACACTGAGGCGAATGGAGGATAACGCTGCGATGCAGGAGATTGAGACACGACTTAAACCAGATAGCGCTGCGATCATGACAAGAATGTGACATTAGAAAAATCATAATCATTTCACATATCCAGGAGCAACAATACCCTTTGTTGACTTTGACCTCTTTCCAGGTTATTTTCTCTTGACAGAGATTGTCAAAGTTTTCAAAATATTGATCCGCACACTTTTACATCAACTCTGAGATAATTATTATTGTCACTGTCGTGTGTGTATGTAGTAATATCGTTGCAATATCGTGTCACTGTCGTGTCAAGATCGTGGCTGATTCGCGTTGATTTCTTTTTCATTCGCATCACATTTTCGGCGCATTCGAATCACTATCGTGTCAGATTTTTTCTGGTCAGGGCTCGATCGGGGCTAGATCGGGGCTCTATCGTGGCTCATTCTCATCCACCTTGGGAACAAGAATGCACGCGAATGTAAGAAGAACGTGCTGCGAATGGAGGATAATGCCAGGCGAATGCGCTTCGCATGTGACGCGAGTGTGAGGCGAATAAGAATTCAGACGCGAATGTTTTAAACAGTTTGAAGCATTCGCGTCGGTGCCGCGAACAAAGGAGAATGCAGGAGAACATGACACGATAGTGACACGATGAGACGAGAATACCCGCGATTGAGAGGAGAATGCGCTACGATTAAACAAAATCACCTAATCGTAGCTCTATCGCCTCTGCATTCGCGACAGTGGAAGCCCCGCTTTATTCAGATCGGGAATTTTTTCATCTTGTTTTCTCCGATTCTTTACAATTTAACCAAGTATCGACATAATATTTGAGTCTCTTGAGGAATAAGCATTAATGTGCACATCTGCCACAGTCTTGACGGTATTGTTTTTACGTTACTGTGCATTCTACCGGGCATTTCACCAAAGGTCATCGATGCATTTTTTGAGCTAACAGTCGTGTTCTTACAGTTAGAGTCCGACTTTGGATGTTTAAGGAGAATCGGGCTCTCTCGCTAGGAGATCTAGCGTACAAATGTACTACTATCTCACATAAGACCGGAAGTAATTATGACGAAAAAAAGAATTTTATATATATTATATTTTGCTGTCATATATTGACTTTTATATAATGTATGACTTCTGGAAATCCCATGTATGCTACAACACAATCTTTGGCTTCAGAATTATTGAAAATCGCAAATCAGCAGCTGTCTGTCTTGAGACTAACAAATTGGAAATACATCTACCATACCATCCCGATGTTGGCACTTTGAGATCAGAATCGGTCTTTACGAACAAACTCTATGATTACCATCATCTCCTCTTCACCATTGCTCTTTTCTGATCGTTGATAATCATTGTAAAATAAAACTTAAATATTGAGTAATTTGATTACTTTTGTCGAACAAGATAACATATTTTGGTAAATATTTATTCACATCAAAACTGTTGCCAAATGATTTCAGTTTAACAACTAATATATCAGCCGAATAGCAGCTGATAAAGAAATAATGGAGTGGATCAACCGTTCAAATCAAATTCACGGATCTGTTTCTGCTATTTATTTCTATGGACAATGAAATTTTAAAAATACTTGTGTAGAGAGTAAGACATTTTTTACCTTGCTGATTTTGATCACTGTTGATATGTACGGGTGTCAAGCAAATGTACTGGATGGCTAATGCTAAACGTCTTTAAATTCAATAACATCATTAAATACTTGATAAATTTACAGCATGGGCCAAAGATGCACGTTCCGGGAACTGATAAACCCTCGTTAGTGATCCTCAGTCTAAACAATGTAATATGGCCAAAAAATGTGAAAATTATTATGTCCAAAAATGAAACCAAAAGACGTAGCAGACTGGATGGGATATAATGCTACAGCACCGACGTTTTAGAAATTTCAAGAAATGTTGTAACAGAAAATTTCAAATGCGTTGAAGAGACAGACGATCAACCAGAGTTGATCGAACTTGGCTACATGAGCCCTCGGAAACTATTGGCCCACCAGCAGTGACACTCACCATGTAGATCAAATTTTAAACGTCTTTAAATTCAATAGCATCATTTAGAACTTGATAGATTTACAGCATGGACCAGACATGCATGTTTCGGGTACTAAACCCACGTCAGTGATCCTTAGTCTAAACAATGTAATATGACAAAAAAGTTTGAAAATTATTATGTCCAAAAATGTACTAAACGACTTGGTGGGATATGATGCTACAGGACCTACGTTTTAGAAATTTTAAGAAATTTTGTAACAGAAAATTTGTAACAGAAGGTTGATAATCAACAAGATAATTTTTCGACACTTTACACTACAATTCCACATTCTAAATTGAAAGAAAAACTCGCAAAAATTATAAGTAATGCGTTTACAAGTAAGAACGGTAATCGCAAATACAAATTTATTGTTAAGTATGACAAAACCTACTTTGTAAAAGAAAAGTCCGATTCTGAAAATAAGTACATTGAAACAGATATTATTCAGATGTTAAACTTTCTGATCGACAACATTTTTGTGGTGCTTGGAAGAAAGGTCTTCCAACAAATTGTCGGAATTCCAATGGGGACCAATTGTGCCCCACTCCTTGCCGACATTTTCCTTTACTCGTACGAAGCTGAATGCATTCAATCTTTGGTCTCTGAGGGGAAAAGATACTTAGCTTCTGCCTTCAACTTCTCTTACAGATACATAGACGATGCGTTGTCCATCAATAATCCAAAATTCGCGGATTACCTTAGCAGTATCTATCCTGCGGAGCTTGAAGTCAAAGAAACTACAGAGACAAATAATTCAGCATCTTCTTTGGACATAATATTGTATTACGACACTGATGGTCACATGAACACCTCACTCTATGACAAACGTGATGACTTCAATTTCAGCATTACAAACTTTCCTTTTCTGAGTAGCAACATCCCTTCATCGCCTGCTTATGGCGTGTTCATATCTCAGTTAATACGCTTTGCCAGAGCAAGTACCAAATATACGGATTTTGTACTGAGAGCTATGCCAGAGCAAGTACCAAATATACGGATTTTGTTCTGAGAGCTAGGCGTCTTTCAGATAAGCTTCTCAGTCAGGGTTATGTTTGTGACCGACTAACATCGTCACTGAGGATGTTCTACGGTCGATATGGGGAACTCGTCATACAGTATGATGTCCCACTCTCCAGAATGGTGGATGATATTCTGTCATAGATCATTTGAACCCAAAGATTGTAGTCTATGTCTTCCGAAATGGAAGTAACCGGATATGACAGTTCTACCGAATTGAAGCGGCGGGTGTTGCATGCAAGCAGGAGATGCTTACTCTTCATGGGCACCTGGTCTCACTCCCAGATCGGGAGTTCGCTTCTTTTCATGTGGCGGAGATTTGTTTTGTTTTCGCTTTGGTTCCTGTTTTGTCCTGATTTTGTATGCCTTCGGTTTCTGATTTTCTGAATTATCGATTTTCTGCTGTATACAGTGATGTGGTTATTATCCATGTTTGTCATGCTAATGAACAATTTTAGGATGAATTAAATTAACAAACACTCGGACTCCCTGCGTCTTGATTCAGTTCTTATAGATAACAAAAAAAATGATAAGTGAAATTGATGACATCTACAAAACTAAAACAAACATGATTTCAACCGTCCATATGTATGAACAATTTTTTAAAGCATTAATTAGCCTATATCTAAATATAATTACATTAGGGGATATTTGCGTTATTTCAAATAGTTGATTAAGTGTTGTGTTATCATTTTTCGTCTCACACCACTTGGCAGACTCAGTGCATTTTTAGCCATTCAATTCTACTTAATCAAGTCCCTTTCTTCTAGTTGGACGTGTTCAAGGGGTAGAGGGTTGATTGTCCTACTTTACCTGATTGAAAATATGAAAAAGCGTTATTTATTTTTGTCATACAGCCAGGCTGTGCATTGTTAACCATTTGATTTTTAACCTTCGGAAGCACCAAGTGTTACAGGAAAACGGGAGACGCAAATTCTACCCGTGCGCCTGGTCTCACCCCTCCGGGTCTGCTTTGGTTCATGGATTGGAGATATTACCTACATGTGTGCGATTTATAAACTTTCGACCTTCAATACATGCAGGTTCTAAGTAGCATGATAGTGGGTATGATACCTACGTGTTCAAAGAAGGAATAAGGGGCGTGCTGTCCCTTCACTTTAATTTAAAGACGAATTCGCGGAGTAATCACTTGTATCTTTTTGTGTTGTTTATATCATGTTTTTCCTAGTGAGGTGCTTTCGTTCTTTATTGGATGGAATCGACATTGTCTGAATAGTGATCGTGGTTGCCATTACCCTTTTTGTGTTCACTATCCAATCAAAGTCGGATCATCAAATAAAAAACGATTGCACGTCACTTAAATTAGAAACAGTACAATAAGGTACAAGACACTACGATACTAAAACATCTTTCAATTAAATCAAATGTTTTTTTTCAGAAAAAAAAACAGATGTCTCCCCCCCTCCCTCTAAGTTACTTTGACCTTGGGCCAAGATGATGTGAAACCTTTGAGTCATGGGCAACATCATACTCAAACATGAAAGTGATTCATTGTATTGTTTGAGGTAAAGCCCAAACATGATTAGCATATACAATTTCATATTTAGTGAAATTGACTTTGGTCACATGACCTTGGATATAGGTGATCTGAAAAATACATTGTATGGATCATGCGCAACTAAAAACTGAATTAGTGATTGGATACACGATTCAAAATATAAAGCCTTAACATGATAAGCATAACAATTTCAGCCTGTACATGATTAGCATATACAATTTCATTACCAAAGTAAGAAGTGACCTTAATCATGTGACCTTGGGACAATGTGATAAGAAACATTTAGTCCTGAGAAACAACGTATTAAAATATGAAAACAATTGTAAGAAGGGTTCAGCAGATATAGCCCAGACAAGATTAGAACGTACAGTTTCGTTAAAATGATCTTGACCTTGGGTTAAGATGATAAGAAACCCTCCAATCCTGAGCAACAGCATTCTAAAGTATCAGAGCGATCCAGTATACGATACCACAGATATAGTCCAGACTCAATAGTATTTACAATTTCATTAAAGAATGTAATATTTGACCATGACCTTAGTAATATGACCTTGGATCAAGGTGGTGTGAAACCTTTGGGTTATCAGCACCATCATACTAAAACATCAAATGATCCGATTACAATTCAAAAGAATAAGCCTGGACATAATACACATAACAAATACAATTTCATTTAAAATACATGTATATTAATTGACCTTGACCTTGGTCACATGATCTTGAGTCAACGTGATGTGAAACCTTCGGGTCATAAGCAACAACATACTAAAATATAAAGCGATCGGGCAGACGGTTCAAGAGATATAGCCCGAACGGGAATGCATGTACAATTTCATTAATATTGTTCTACTTGACCTTGACCTTGGTCACATGACCTTGGGTCAAGGTGATGCAAAACCTTCGGGTCATAAGCAACAACATACTAAAATATGAAAGTGATCCGGCAAACAGTTCAAGAGATCTAGCCTGGACATGAATGTATGCATAATTTCATTAAAAATGCACTAAGTGACCTTGACCTTGGTCACAGGACCTTGGGTCAAGGTAATATGAATTCTTTGGGTCATAAGCAAAAACATACTAAAATATGAAAGTGATCCGGCAAACGGTTCAAGATATATAGCCCGGAAAGGAATGTATTCATAATTTCTTTAATCATGCAGTAAGTGACCTTGACCTTGGTCACATGACCTTGAGTCAAGATGATGCAAAACCTTCGGGTCATAAGTAACAACATACTAAAATATGAAAGTGATCCGGCAAACTGTTCAAGAGATCTAGCCTGGACATGAATGTACGCATAATTTCTTTAAACATGCAGTAAGTGACCTTGACCTTGGTCACATGACCTTGGGTCAAGGTGATGTGAAACCTTCGGGTCATAAGCAACAACATACTAAAATATGAAAGTGATCCGGCAAACGGTTCAAGAGATCTTTCTTAATTTCTTTTAAAATGCACTAAGTGACCTTGACCTTGGTCACATGACCTTCGGTCAAGGCGATGTGAAACCTTTGGGTCATAAGCAACAACATTCTAAAATATGAAAGTGATCGGGCAAACGGTTCAAGAGATATAGCCCGGACAGGAATGTATGCATAATTTCATTAAAAAAGCATTAAGTGACCTTGACCTTGGTCACATGACCTTGGATCAAGGTGATGTGAAACCTTCGGGTCATAAGCAACAACATACTAAAATATGAAAGTGATCGGGCAAACGGTTCAGGAGATATAGCCCGGACACGATGTGTGACAGACGGACAGACGAACAGACAGACGGACGACGAAGGCAAAACCAATATGTCTCCTCCCCGTTGGGGGGAAGACATAATTAAGCGAGCGGAAGGCAGAGTATCTCCCTTCGACCAACAAAGCACATGTAAATGTCATACACTCTCTATTCATAATATGCAATTCTAAAGGCTATAAATCGCATAGATTTTGGTTATATTCTCATTCAAATGAACCAAATTAGACCCAGCATGGGGCGATACTAGGCACCTAGGTAGAGTGAGCGTCTCCCGTTAGCATGCAAAACCCATTGTTCCAAAAGTCTAGACTAGTTAATAGCATCACGTCCATCCCTTTCAAAGATTCGAAAATAAATGGCTAAAAAAGCAAGAGTTCACTCGTTATCTGAAAACAAAATAATCGTACAACACCTTTCCAACAATGTTAGATGTGACAGACACGCCCGTCTAGAATAAACGTCGATATTATAGGAAAGCGACGCGATGAACTGGAAACGCACGAGACTGTATGGATAGAAAATGGCGTTACAAGGGACCCATAAGGGAGATTCAAAAAGGCATAATTAAAACAGATAATTAAGGAGTAGAGAAGGAGTCTAGTCCGGTACTTCCTTCGATTGACATACGTATGGAACCACAAGTAGAGCGTGTTAAAATAGTGACTGTATATGTATATCACAAGTATACCTTAGAACGTGTAAAGCTCAAGAACGAAATAAACATAAACGAAAGAAAGTGTCAAATCGGCTCAAGGGCTATTGCATGCCATTTGTGGTGTTTATACCTAAGAATGTGAGGGTATATGTATAAACAGTCATATTTGAAAATTTGGCGTAAAGAATATCAGTTTCACATCGCAAGTTATTGTGTGCTTCAACAGAACACACTGTGAAAAATAAATTCATGCAAAATTCAACATATCATATTTCAACAACCAAGTAAAAAGGTTTGATAGGTCTTCCACAATTAGCAGAATTGGACATATTGTTTTTTAAATAAACATCAAACAAGTACCTAACCGTTATTCAGTCTCAAAGTCGAGAATGCAGAGCAAAATCGTGAGAATTCCCACCGAAACGGTTGCGAATGAACAACATTCGATGTACATTTTGATGTACAGATCAGGTAAGTATGTCTTGTTTTGGTGATGACGACAGCCATTCAATCACAATGTAGAATGTCGCTGATCATTCTTGATAAGTGGAACTGATATACTATTATATTATCCCCGTGATGACCGAAGAACTTCCGCAATGATGATTTCAGCCGTTGTGTGATATAACCCTTAAAAAGTAGCTTACTTGCAAGCCGTCTGGCTCTAATGATGAAATCTTCATATTTGGAACATTTAAAATGATATTTGGCAGGTTAAACTTATTCTTTTTTTTTTCTGCTATACCAAAAGTTTTCTCTGATACGTTCACGGAGAGCGAGAGTGACTCTAATTTCACTCCCCCTCCAAAATTTGAGGTCTGCATGTAGGGACATTTTTGGTTTCAGATTACATTTATATATTTTGTATTAAGTGAATCGAAAAATGTAATTCTAGAGCGCTGCATTGAATCTACAAAACTGTAATCGACGCAACGAAGTTGTCGGTGAACCACACAGCCCTAATTGGACGAAACAGAGTGTTTAATTACGAACAATCAAATCAAACCACATAAAACGAAATGGCAATTATTCAACGCCGAAGGAACGAAAAATTAAGTATAAATTCATCTCATTTTTTGTTCTCATAACCTGGTTAAAATAAAACACCGCTAAAGACGGTATGGCCGGATTGCAAAGTAAGTTTTTGTCACCAACTGGGTCAAGGTCACTAAGTCAAATATTACAGCATACATTAAGAGGTCTTGTCAGAGGCAACCTACATGTATAATATAATGTTTCTACTGTATACTGTTCCTTAGATTTTGCTTAAACCAGGAACTTTAAACAAAGTCTTTAAGTAGGTCAAAGTCCAAGGTCAAGGTCACTAGGTCCAATGTAACGGCATAAATTGAAAGGTCTCGTCATGGGTAACCTAAATGTATAATATAAGGTTTCTACTGCATACAGTTCCTTAGATTTTGCTTAAACCAAGAACTTTAACCAAAATCTTTAACTAGGTAAAAGTTCAAGGTCAAGGTCACTAAGTCAAATGTTACGGCATAAATTGAAAGGTCTCATCATGGGCAACCTAAATGTATAATATAAGGTTTCTACTGCATACAGTTCCTTAGATTTTGCTTAAACCAAGAACTTTAACCAAAATCTTTAAATAGGTCAAAGTTCAAGTTCAAGGTCACTAAGTCAAATGTTACGGCATAAATTGAAAGGTCTCATCATGGGCAACCTAAATGTATAATATAAGGTTTCTACTACTTATAGTTCCTTAAATTTTGCTTAAACCAGACACTTTAACCAAAATCTTTAACTAGGTCAAAGTCCAATGTCAATGTCACTAGGTCCAATGTTATGGCATAAATTGAAAGGTCTTGTCATGGGCAACCTATATGTATAATATAAAGTTTCTACTGCATACAGTTCCTTAGATTTTGCTTAAACCAAGAACTTTAACCAAAGTCTTTAACTAGGTCAAAGTCCAAGGTCAAGGTCACTAGGTCAAATGTTGCGGCATAAATTGAAAGATCTCGTCTTGGGCAACATACATGTATAATATAAAGTTTCTACTGCATACAGTTCCATAGATTTTGCTTAAATCAGGAGCTTTAACCAAAATCTTTAACTAGGTCAAAGTCCAAGGTCAAGGTCACTAGGTCAAATGTTACGGCATAAATTGAACGGTCTTGTCATGGGCAATCTTCATGTATAATATAAAGTTTCTACTGCATATAGTTCCTTAGATTTTGCCTCAACCAGAAACTTTAACCAAAATGTTGACGTTAGACGGACAGACGGACGGACGGACGGGCAACCTGACGGACGGACGGACGGACAGACGGACATTGTCAATCTATAGACCGGAATTGCTTTGCAATCCGGCCAATTAAACTTCTTCGGTTATGTTATTTAGAATAAGGTAAGCAATCAAAGAAAAATAAGGATTCCAAAAAAATCTCAAACATCACTATCCTACATTGACCGAAGCTGATCCGTTGCTTTCCAGACGCGCATAATTCCCCCTTTTATGCAGAAGCACACATTTCTTGTCAAAGCGGTACAAAATAGCCCTCTCACTTTAAAAGGACACAAACAATAGACAGTTACTGCAATAAGTAGGAACCATACAAAGTAACATGTATGAATTCATATTAAAAGCAATTGACATAGTTCAAATTGATAAAGCGAATACATGATCAATGAAACAAAACACTCAGTCATTTTTTGTAAAGCACAATGGAAAAAACTAATTATTTCTGACGATATTTTATTCGATGTTCAACTTATTGTGAATGCTGTTGAGAATATCGTCTTTAACTCATTAGAACAATAGGTGCATATATCTACCAAATCTACATAGAAAGAAGGGAGGAGATCTCCAACAAGACCCGTTGCAGCATCAGCAGTAAAACACCAAAACACCCGATGCAAAAACACAAAAGACGAGTACAGCACGAGACGGAAAAGAGACACACGACATGTAAACATCAAACACAAAAGACTACACATAAACCGACGAGACCAATGGGTAACCGGTGCCGACTTTGGTCACCATCTGTCACGCAAGTAGCAAATGGTGTGGTTATCCTGGATTACGTGCGCACAACCCTCTCACTTCTCCAATTACCCAGAGGTCTCGAAGAAGGTACAATTGTGGTGTAAAACAACCTCCTCACTGTAAGATGACATCACACAAACAAGACCGCGAAACGCAGAAATATCAAGTGCTTTCCATAAATAAAGAATGGGAAATCGTAGCCAGAGTTCCATGAAACCTAGATAGATATACAAAACTATAGAGTTGTCAAGTAAATTTGCACAGATTAATATCAAAAACGCATTATAAATCAATGCAGCATGCCTAGAAAATGTTAAATTGGAAAAGAGGTATACATTTAAGCTCGTCCCAGATATAACACTTAAGAATATGAAATGAAGACCTAAATACATCTCTATTCGATCGTTCATTCTCATGTTGAATGCACCTACTGCCTCAAGTGCCAATTAAAAACGTCTCAAATATAAATGATGTCAAATGGATATATGTAAAAGAGAGTCAATTCGAAAGGTCGTACTTAAGACTGTCCATAATCATAATTAAAAGAAACATTTGATACGTTCAGATTGACGACTAAATATGTAACAGACAACATCCAAGATAGATGAACGATTGCCCGAGACCTATACGGATAACTCTTTTAGTTTTTCTACACTTTGCTAAAAAGTTTAATTTTAATTAATTTTGTAGTTTAATTCTTTCACTCCACAAGGACAACGTGGTCGAGGATATTTACTTGTATCTTATACTTGTTATTAAGAAAAAACATACAATGAATTTGAAAAATAGTAATCGGTGTATGAAAGTCAAACACAAAAGCGAAACCATATTCATAAAAGCAAAACAATTTAAAACTAAGAAAATACAATACAGAACATTTGCACTCTACCAACAGACGGAGATAATGAGATAATGAAACAAGCTCAGCAGAAACACGAAGGACTTTTTATCTAATGAAATACCCTCAACTGAAGAGCGGAAGACAATAAAGAATGCATTGTAGACAGCGCCCTTGCAACACGCCTTATGATTTTGTACTGTGTATGAACACATGGTCATTATCCATATTTCCCATGCAAGTAGGTAGGTCCACAAAGGAAACCCCTAGCGCATCCCGACTTCCGTCCAAGTGTTGCCAACATTGTATACGGAATTACCGAAAAATAATAGTAACTAGATGGCTTCTGCAATCAATCAACAGACGTATTCCTTTCATTAGAACTTCTTTGGAACTGAAGTGTTAAAAAAGGAATAAAGTTATTGGTAAAAGAACAGTTGCTTTAGTACCTTATTCATTTCAGCAAATGAGTCAAAGGAGTTCATATCTAACTTGGGACTCTTAAAGCAGCACGTTCCGACTTCGGTTCTGAAGCGGTTATTAATTGTGATACATATGACAAATATGGATAATGATCATATCCCTGTATACAGCACAAAATCGGTCATTCAGAAAATCAGAAACCGAAGGCATACAAAATCAGGATATATTTTAACATAGATTGTGCCATGTAATGGTCATTAATCGGTGTACCAAGTACAATGTATCAAATCCGATACCCTCCCCTTTCGAGAGATACAACCGTTCAAAGTTTCAGCCGTAGCCGCGCCTTTTCATGAATATCAATGCGCAGGAGAGCTCCGAGCAAAAGAGCGAATTGATACATATAGCGATTAAGTAGGCAATTTCGATGATTTTCGAAATAATGAGGGATGGAAAAGATATCGTATGTTTCTTTCACACATCACTTCAAATAGTAACGATAAAAAAATGTATCAATCGATTTAGGACCGATGTATCTAGTCTGACTTACTTGTCCAGCAAAATATCAGTTCCGAGGTTTGTAACGAGTTTTAACTCACTTTTCACCAAATTTTATACATCCATTTGGTATCTAATATATACAAATTTGAATTTCCTGATCGATAACACCTTTGTGGTCTTTCGAGGTGAGGTCTTCCAATAGGTTGTTGGCATTCCAATGGGAACCAATCGCGCCCGGCTTCTTGCTGACATATTTCTATACTCATACGAAGCTGAATTTATTCATTCCTTGATCTCTGAGGAAAAAAAAACAATTAGCTCTTAACTTCAACTTCACGTACGGATACATTGATGATCTATTGTCCATCAATAATCCACAATTTACAGATTACCTTGGTGCAATCTATCCTGTTGAACTTGAAGTTAAAGAAAAGAAAGATACCAATATTTCAGCGTCCTATTTGGATGTAATGCTGTCTTCTGATGCCAATGGTAATATGAACACTGTATAACAAACGTATCAACTCCAATTTCAATGAGTTAGAGATGTCACAAATTTTCCTTTTCTGAGTAGCAACATCCCGTCTTCACCAGCATATGGCGTTTTCATTTCTCATTTAATACGTTATAATCTAGGTGCCATTCATGAAACCTAAAAATTTGTTACGCACAAAATGCATGAAAGTCTTGTCAATACCCTCTAATTTGATAATCCGGCGGATGCCACTCAGGCATCCTTGGGCATTTCGAAATTTTGGGGTAAAAGTGAAATTTCTCGAAGAAAAACCATTGAAAGTAGGATAAAATTCAATTTCTTTTTCCATGCTGCAGCTAGATCAACAAACGTGGTACATTTTTTACCAAAAGAAGGACAATTTTATTGTCTTTAAGTCTCAAGCGCAGCTTACCTATTTGTCAATGAAGTGGGGAAAACTATGGATTTTCGATTAAAAATCGTTGAAAATTTGGAAAATACAATATCTTTTTCTATTATGTAGCTAAATAAAGAATTGTTGTACCACACGCGCAATAAATAAATTGCCTTTAATTTTGCAAATTTTCAGTGATTTTTCATCCAAGAGTTATTGTTTTTCCTAATTTTTCGTACCAGCAAATTGCGATTCTGACTTCTGTATCATTTGAAATGAAAGGCAGTTAATTTATTTCGCGTTTGCTACAAAGATTGTTTATTAAGCTAGAGAATGAATAAAGATATTGCATTTTCCCACTTTTCATCGATTTGTCATCGAAAATCCATAGTTTTTCAAACTGTAGTCAGTACGAGGTACAGCAATTATGATACCAAAAGACAGTTCTTTTTATTGTCTTTTACTCTGAATTCGTATTAAGCAACTTGCTCATAAATAAAGTGGGAAAGACCAATGAGGCAGAAAAGTTTGATTTTTGAAGTATTTTTTTCCATAAAAAGTTTTGACTTTGAAAAATGCAAAACGTTCACAGAAAATCTAGAACAAAGATATGTGTATTCAAGTCAACTTTTTGTTTTTAATTTTAAAACAATTCACTGGTACATGGAGTCTTGTAGCACGCTTTTGATAAACGTGGTCAAAATAAGAGATACTGTTCGAACGGAAGCGGCTACTGTCTATGATACATAGATGATATCTGCCAGGGTTGTGTAGTTGTTGTTAATTATTGTAGTGGATCTTAAAGACCTGCTCAGTCTAGTCTTAGTCTTATTCTAGTCCCTACGTCAATGTTGAGAAGATGACATCAGTTTTACAACTTCGAAATATGTTCTTAAGATAAGTTCCAGGTTCTTCATTCGACAAGAAAGCCTAGGAGCTGATGATCGATTGATGTATGCAGAACTCTGGTGTATCAGCTGACCATTAAATGACAGAATTAATATCATTGTTTCTGGTCGTATATTTCTAATAATAAATGTTCAATCTATTTACCATCTTTAAGAAAGTTTTAAACCAATTTTGATGCACCAGACACGTGTTTCGGATAGAATGCTTGATGCTTTCAATTGAAGTGACTTCATGACAAAGCCAAAATCCTCTCCAGCAGCGCCCCTTGCCCTGAACTTAAAATTGCTATCACTTTGTAGAGAGCAAATTTAAATGATATTCAATTGATCCCTACTTACTATCAGAATGACAAAAACGATTCAGTCAGTAAAGCTACATCTCTGGAAATGAAGTGCAACTGATCAATATTACATGTACCTGCTATCACTTGATTAGAAAGCAATCCAATTGGTCTAGAACTCGCATTCTACACATTATTCTGAAGTCACTAAAGATGTAGGTATTGAGAACAGATCCTGATGATGGATATCATCAACACATGATGGTATTGGAGAGACAAAGGTTGTTTTGTGGGAAGATTTTGAAGTGTTGTACCATGTCAAATTTCAGAGAAGTTAATTTAGATATTGAAAAGATTGTGACTGAGGCCATCATATTCATAGAGAATTACTATGGTTTAGAGAATCTAGACGGTATATCTGATGTCAGGTCCTGTGTATTATTGACTGAAAAGGGCTATAGGAGTTCAAAACGCTTGGATGACCATTACCACCAACAGTTAATTGAAGTATTTCGATAAAATGTTAAGAAAAACAGAATATTTTTTAGCCATGCATAAGGAAACATTCTTAAGATGCAGTTCAATAAAACCTGGATCTGCTAAAAGAATTGATTTTTAAACAAATGTTGAGACCTATTGTGATAATAGCTTGCCAATCGCGTCTGCACCTCTATCAGTACTGCTGTTGATTTGTTGCAGTCGCACATCAAATGTGAGTTGTGTAATCAACAGATGTGACAAATTCTGTGCTCAAATTTCTTTAATTCTGTATTTTTTTTGAGTAGAGAATTGTCAGAGTGCAATGCAAAGGGGGCATTTTGATCAGCCATGTAAGTTGTGTTCTTTGTTGTTAGAAATAGTTGCACACAAAAATATTACAACTACATGTTGATGAAACCAGAAGGCAGTAAGAAAGGAGATGATCTCCAACAAAACTGGGTTGAAGCACCAACATCAACACATTAAAACACCTCAAGTGAAAATAGAGAAGACACACACAGCAAGAGACACAAAACGGACAGGGAACAACAAACACGACATCAAACAACAAGTAAGTAATGTATGAATTATGCAGTTAAAGTGGAACATTCTTTTCGAGAAATGTTGCGTGATATTGTAAGATGATGCTATGACGTGTAATATACTATTTAGAATGATATATCTAGAGTAGAAAAAATACATGTTGCTTAACGAAAGGGTAATGAGAGAGTGTAATCATTTTGATTCGAAAATTGTTGATCTAGAACTTTTTTAAACCGATTGTGTTTTTACAATTTAAAACATTTTTTTCAGCATCCCCCCAAACAAGAAGATTCCGTTTGCTTGAGTTGAATTCTGAATTTAAATCAATAAAATTATTTTTCTTGCTGTACCGCAATCGCTGTTTTAACTACAGAATGAAAAAAAAAAAACATTGCAATATCCCAATTTTCAGCGATTTTCCATTCCAAATTTATTCTTTTCTCAATTTTCGTACTTGCAATTTGCTAATGTCATATTTAAAATGAAAGGCAATAAATTAATTTTATCTACAGTATGAAAAAAGATATGATATTTCCCCACTTTTCAACGGTTTTTCATCGAAAATTCAAAGTTTTCCCTATTTTATGAAAAGTAAATTATTTTTATTTAAAAAATTACACTTATCTCCAAAAAAATTGAAGTGTCCAAGGATGCCAGATTGGCATTCGCCGGATTATCACAGTAGAGGGTGTTCACATCACTTTCATGCAAAAACATTTTGAGCTTAAGAATGTTTTGGGTTCCCCCAAAATAGCCATTTGGCAGCTAAACTATTATGCTCGTGCAAGCTCCAGGTACTCAGATTTTGTTCTACGAGCTAGACGGTTTTCAGTTTAGCTTCTCAGTCAAGGATGCATTTGTGACTGACTTACATCCTCAATAAGGATGTTCTATGGTCGATATGGGGACATGGTTTCACACTATGACGTCCCCTTGTCAAGAGTCATGCCAATCTATACTTCTTAGTGGGAGTTACCGATTGTGACCTTCTACCGAATTATGAGATTTACCAATTGTGACCTTTCTACCGATTTGAAGTGGCAGGTGTTGCATGAAAGCAGAAGATTATCACTCTATCTGTGCATCTGAGCCCACTCCTTCACAGGCAGTTCACTTCTCGTCATAAGTTAGATTTGTTTTATTTCTGTTTCTTTGAATTAGTTCGGATTTTATTTTGGTTTTGTATGCCCTTGGTGTTATGATTTTACAATTAACGATTTTGTTTTGTACTTATTTATAGGGATATGGTTTTTTCAATATTTGTCACCCAAATTGCTCTTTCACAGTATGTCTTCTTCTTTTTTTTCTCTCTTTCCTAATCTGAGTATCAGTACATTTTTGCCTCTTTCCCGTCGAGAGTGTATGCTACTGACCATGTTTTCTTTGATTTGTACAACATGGCGAGCCGTATTGCGTACGCGTGATGACTGCTCTAACCCAGACATGAGCAATTTTTTTGGCGCCACAGAAATTCGTTTTTGATTTCATTTATTGTGATAACTTTAAGGACCTTTGGTTAACAATTGTGGTATTAACGGAAATGTCATATCTATTTTATGAAGCATATTTTCGTCTGAAAGCGGAACGTGCTGCTTTGATCATTCATCAACAGAATAGAAGAAAAAAATGTCCCTGTATAGGAAAGCTTTCAACTCCATAATCTCTTAAATTTTAATCTATCTAGAAAACAGAATTGAACATGAATTTGCAATGAGAAACAGCTTGAACAGTCGAGGAATGCTACTTAGAAAAAAAAACAGAGAACAAGAATAATAGAGTTATCTTTCTTATACCACGTATGTTAAAAAAGAAGTACTTCTTTTGTAAAGAATAACTAGTTTAACGCAAAAACTGTGAATTCCACAAGAGTAATAACTTGTTAATAACTTGAGAATGATTTTTTGACCTTGACCAATTCCACGTATAAAAGATAATACTGGAAGTTATTCTCATCTGATCCTAATGTTACCAGACGGACACTAAGCTTGGTACTTGACCAATATACAGTCTTGTAAGAGCGCATTCTTAAGACTTGCACTCTTACTGACTGTGACGACGGGACTCCATGACGGGCCCTGTCCAAACCTCCTTAGAGAAGACAGGGCCCCGAACACCTGTCCTCTCTGAATGTCAGTCGGACTCCTCGGGTGATAACATATATGAGCTCGCTACAGCCGGCAGAACACGGACTGTATTACGCACGTCCTCTTTTTATATCCATTTACATATTCATTTGTGTTACTTGGACCCCTGTGTTTTACGGTCTTGTTTGTGTGTGGTCATCTAACAGTGAGGAGGTTGTTTAACACCATAAATGTGCGTTCTTCGAGACCTCTGGGAAATCGGAATAGTGGGAGGGTTGTGCGCACGTAATCCAGGATAACCACACCGTCTGCTATTTACGTGGCGGATGGCCGCCCTAAGTCGGCACTGGTTGCCCATTGGTCTCGTTGATTTATGTGTAGTCTTTCATGTTTCATGTTTCTATGTTGTGAGATGGTGTTCCTTGTCCCTTTTGCGTCTCTTTCTGTGGGTATCTGTTCTGTGTTTTTTGCCTGGGTGTTTTGGGATTTTGCTGTGGGTGCTGCAACATAGTGTTGTTGGAGATCCCCTCCTTTCTTATTCTCATCCAAATGGATCTTAATTTAATCAAAGCTCAATATTTTTACCAACCAAAGATTACTGTGCTCTTGAAATCGAAACTCAAACTAAAAGGGATTGATGCAAGGAATATTTGTATTTAGTTGAAATCCCAAGGTCAAACAGTTTTTGTTCTATAGGTAAACGTTTGTTGTGACATTTGAATCGAACAGATGAACTTAGGATAAGGTCAAGGTGAAAGGGTTTGATGCAATGAATATTTGTATAAAGTTGAACTCCCATGAACAGTCTTTGTTCTGAAGGAAATAAGAGCCCCAGGAGGGCACAACGCTCACCTGATAACCATGCACACTCTAATTGACATTCTGACATTGAATAAGACGTAAAACTGATAGTGACAGTATCAGGATTTGAGCATACAACCTTTCTAAAAAGATTTTTGCCGGATGCAGACAAGTTTTTTTTAACTTTTAAAAGTACAAACAAGAAGAAAAAGTCACATTTCAAAACACTATCTTTTTTACTGATTTGAAAAGGCGGATAATGTGATCCAAAGTCATATGCCCAGCCAATATAAAAGTTCAATTATTTAACATCAAAAATATGATTTTGTAAATTTCCCATGAAATGTGCAGCAGGTGATGAAGAAACAGACAAAAAGAATAAAACAATGAAATAAACTTTATAAATTAAGTTTATTTAAATTGAACACCAAACCTTTCATTATAGATAGCTAGCATGCCAGAAAATAAAAAAAACCAAAGATTTTTCGGTTTTGACTTTATTCACATTAAAATATACTGAAATCTATGTATGAAAGCTTTTGAATAGTATTGATTTCATCTTAATACATGTAACAGTCAAATTTGTGTTAATCCAATATTAATTTAAGTGAGTTGTGCAGAAATATGGACAATTTGTTTTCCAAAAAGCAGCGCACGCTGTATCAAACCTCATGACCCAGTGAAGCCACTTGAACAAATTATGTTCGGTAAATATGCTGAAATGTGGCGCTTCTCGCCTATGCATATTTCAACAGGCGAGATGGAGCATCGCATTTAAGCATACACTGTTTACCAACTCAATCAAGTGGTTTCGCTAGGTCTCTCAGTTAAATGCAACATACTTTGGTGTATGCTGCTTTTAGGGAAACAAATTGATAGGCCTATGATATTGTAAAGCTTGTTCAACTAGCAGACCTACGACGTCGTTATTTACTGTTAACTAATAGGTTATTTTCGAGTTACACTGAATGACCGTTATCGTTTTGAAATAACGCACTGCCTATCACGTGACTTTGCAGAAATGTCATCCAAGCCTACATCCAGTTTTTCATAGCAACTATGTAAACAGAGGGAAATACAACGTTCAATCGCGTTCGCGTAATTTCGAGTCATAGCATGTTTGTTTATAGAAATAAACACAATGCCTCCGCATAAGAAATGTCTCTTTTTGTAAATTTCTTTAAAGAAAAACTGAAAATACCAGCCTAACATTGGAGAATGACTTTGAAACTTAGAATCAAGTCATATGATTTTGCGATACACGACAAGTGCTGTGGCAGTTTTCATTTATTTTTTTTTTTACATAGTGTCGAATGAGGTCGAGCATTACGGAATTATTCTGTCAATATAAATTAATTTGTTATCTTTTTTCATATAATGTCAGAATCTGATAATGAAAAATATATTTCAATGTTGGGATTGTCGGGAAGGGGGGGGGGGGGGGGGGTTGGTGTGGTGGAATATTCAATATTGTAACTCGTTTCCAGTATGATCAGAGAGATGGCGTTTAGGAATTTTGGTATTGAAAGAATCAAATCTTATCACAAACTCCTTGGGGTACATAACTATCTATATCTATGGTTTCTTCTTTATAGAAAATATATTAAATTTCATAAATGCAACTGTCAAGGAGAAGTGAAGGAAAAAAAGATATTCGAATTTCAAATGGAAAAGGTGCAATATGGTTTTGCTTCTTAAGGGAAATAAGTTTTTACTTATTATCTTACTGCAATAAAAAAAATCCATGAGGATTCTTAAAAATTACAAATACACAATTTTACAGTGGCAGATTTAGGGGTTGCAGAGTGCCCCCAGTATTTCAATCATTTCCCTATACCCTATAGAAATACACTGTTTGACAGTTGCCTATTTAACCCCCCCCCCCCCCCCTTCCTCCTCGTTCATTGATTCAATTCAAGGAAGAGGAAGGCAAAATACCATAATTACTGTGTATGATAGATGGAGAAAAAAAATGGTACATAAGGGGGTCATTGTTTGAATATTTGAAATTTGCAGTGTTTATAATACATGTAAATAAGTGCAAATTAAATATCTGAATTTGCCATTGTTGATTATAAAACCGTGCAATTAAGATGACAGATGAATATTTGTATTCCTCTCTTATCATTGATGGGCTACAATTCCTCTGTTATTGTTTTTATGTTAAGAATTTAGACTCCTATGTTCATTCTATTTCGTATGAAGTAGTCCATGGTTGTCCAACATAACAGCTTTACAAACAGCTCTACACATATTATTTAAAGTTGTATTGATACTGTCTATGATATCATGAAATAGGAAAGAGAGATCTTCATCAATTTTATTTAAAGATCAGAATTACATGTACATAATGTAAGCTAAAGGCTATGAAACCATTTGACACATACTGATTTGACAAAATGTTTAATTACTAAAGTCATAATATCATTTATTTACTGAATATCCTCTTCAATTTTAAGTTCATATCTGCATAACTTTAGACCAATTACTGTTTGTTTGAAATGTTAACTGCATCTTTAGTTACATCTTCAAGTAAGAACTCAACTTCTATTGAAGAAGAAATCATATGTTGTATATGTATATGTAATTATCCAAAGATATTACAAAAATGCACAATGTATTTGGAATTAAGAATTATGAAAAACGATATGACCTCATGCATGTAAGTGATCTGACAATAAGTCTCTCTGGAGGTAATTAATAATAATATAAAGATTTTATTGTCTATATGTTGTGCTATTATAATATTGAGTACTTTGAATGATTGAAAATTATTTGCATCTATAGGTTGATTTTTATTCTTTCTCTCATTTCTGAGTAAATTTAATTTCAAGAGGAAAAAATGGTCATCTGACAAAAAGGCAACATTTGAGCCTTTCTATGTAACACACAAGTTTGCTTCCTCCTTCCATAAAATACCACATGCATGACTATTTCTACATCTACTTCATTCATTGCTACAATTCTATTTATCATTGCATAGTTAACATCTAAAACTAAACCAGTTCATTGTTCATTATTATGTAACAAATCCCATGTAATGCATCTATAGTTCAACATGATGGTGAAATAACAGCAATTAACGTATATTTCAAGAATCCAAAAAGAACCCAAATGCTACTTAACTGAGCACTTATTGGGACTTTGACTTAAAACTCAAAATCAGTGACTTCAACACCCCTTCTACACCTTCAAAGTTGTTTCATTAAAATTCTGTGCACATTGGTCATATGGCATATATAGGGGGACAGAGGGTACCTCTCTCCCCCTCCCACTCCTTACCTCCCCCCTCCTCCCACCCCCCCCCCCCCCCTTCCTCCCATCTCCCTTTCACCCTGTCCACCCCCTCATATATATTGTTCCTAGATTCCTAGTGACTATCTTTTTGCATTTTTGTTAGTGTTTGACGACATTAAACACCTACTGTAATAAAGACTAACTGAAATAAGTGATTTTGCTAAGTATCATATCACATATGAGGGGGTGGACAGGTTGAAATGGAGGGAGGGGGTAGGCGGAGGGAGGGAAGGGGAGGAAGGGGGATGGGGGATGGGAGGAAAGGAGGTGGGCTGAGGGAGGAAAGGGGTGGGAGGAGGGAGAGGTAAGGGAAGGGTGAAAAGGAGAGAGAGGGAGGAAGGATCGGGAGGGGGATAAGCGGGTAGAGGAAGGAGAGAAGTACCCCCTGTCTGCCCATCCTCACGAGTAAATTTAATCATGTTATTGTCTCGCATGATGCTGTGAAGAAATCAGGCATACTACCTGTATATACATATACTTGACCAATATTCTTGAGTAAAAATCAATAGAGACGATGCAGAGAAATATGACTAATGGTAAAAGTAAGCGGATGACCTGCTACATACTCCAGATCTTCCAAATCCTTAGCCCAGTTGCCACATTAAACTTAGATAAATATTCACTTTTCTTTTGTGTCAGCGCGATAAAATAAATCAGCTAAATCACAAATCCAATATAAATGATAAATTTACTCTTGTAAAGCGAAATATATCGTTTTTTCGCTGAAAATCGTTCAAATCTACCGCTTCTAGTAACACTTTAAAAACGCGTGGCGTAAACCGGTAGTAACCTTGGATGACAAAGGCGTATTCTAAATGACGAACCTGTCCGAAACCAGGGTAACTCGAAAATCGCCTATTGTTTCGCCTCGTGATAGGTCTGTTACACGGAAAGTTATCAGCTGACAGAGTTCATGAGAAGAAGGGAGGAGATCTCCAACAAGACCCCGTTGCAGCATCAAC
This sequence comes from Pinctada imbricata, assembly GCA_033119305.1. Taxonomy (NCBI): domain Eukaryota; kingdom Metazoa; phylum Mollusca; class Bivalvia; order Pterioida; family Pteriidae; genus Pinctada; species Pinctada imbricata. The sequence continues at coordinate 29,021,763 of VSWD01000012.1, read as the reverse complement.
AGCAGAACACCAAAACACCCGATGCAAAAACATAAAAGACGAAAACAGCAAGAGACAGAAAAGAGACACACGACATGTAAACATCAAACACAAAAAACTACATATAAACCGACGAGACCAATGGGTAACCGGTGCCGACTTTGGACGGCCATTTGTCACGCAAGAAGCAAATGGTATGGTTATCCTGGATTACGTGCGCACAACCCTCTCACTTCTCCAATTACCCAGAGGTCTCGAAGAATGTACAATTATGGTGTAAAACAACCTCCTCACTGTAAGATGACATCACACAGACCGCGAAACGTAGAGGCCCCAGAAACACAGTTGAATATGTAAATGGATTTAAAAAGAGTGCATGCGTAATACAGTCCGTGCTCTGCCGGCTGTAGCGAGCTCATGTATGTTATCACCCGAGGAGTCCGATTGACATTCAGAGAGGACAGGTGGTCGGGGCCCTGTCTTCTCTAAAGAGGTTTGGACAGGGCCCGTCATGGAGTCCCGTCGTCACAGTCAGTCAGAGTGCAAGTCTCAAGGATGCGCTTGTACAAGACTGTAGATTGGTCAATTACCAAGCCTAGTGTCCGTCTGGTGACATTAGGATCATATCCACGGCATATAAGGCGTTTGATGATTCTGACGCATTTTCGATGGTTATGCTGCCTAGCTTTGATCCTTCATATTTTGTTTATCATATCACCATAAAAGACAGGTTGTGTAATACCCAAAGTAATGTACTCTGTTGCGTGTATAGATCGGAATTCTAAAAGAAGTTGACTGTAATTTTTGTAAAATTCTAGAAATTCTTGACTAGTTTATGAAAGCGGAAACCTTGACCTAAAAGTTTTTTGGTAATTTATTAATTTCTACTGTGAAAATCCAAAATATCAGTACATGCTCTAGCGTACCGGATGAGCTGTGATATGTAAAAATATGACGGTAATCTTGGAACATCACTGTCAAGCCAGGGGAAATTTACTATGTTGAATCCAAAATCATCCCTTTTGTCATATACACTTGTATGAATCTTTCCGTTTACAATTTTGATTTTTAGGTCCAAAAACGTTGTTTCTGTATTTGAAACGTTTGCCTTGTTAAGTGTTAATTCTTGTGAATAAATTTCATTCTCATATAATTCAAAAGCAGGATTGTCAATGGTTAGAATATCATCCAGATACCTAGAAGTATTATTGAAACAATTCAGATCATCAAATTGTCTTTGCTCTTGAAGATTTTGGGTAAATTCTTGTCTTGTTTAATATGTGATCATTATTTGGGCGTGCTCCGAGTAAAGAGGGTTACACTTAGGAAGAAAAAGTATGGTCCAGTTTTTAAAATCAAAGGATATTAACCAGAGTTAAATTAAGTATAAGCTCCGCTGTACAATTAAAAACAAAGCACTATATCAGTCTATTGAATAGACTTGTATTTGATCATCACCATGATCAGATTTCCATTAATTTCCAAGTTTTGTCTCATCAGCAACCTTTGCTAGTTTTAACAGTTGAGCTTTCTTGTTTAAATGGCAAGTCACTCCCCTCTCCTGAAGGTAAGATTTCAATTCTGTGAATGTCAAATCGTCGAACTCCATCACGTTGTCTGGAAAAGCGCTGAGAATCGCCAGATATCCCTTAGAGAAACGTAAACCGGAAGAAGGGTAGCTTGACAAAATGCGAAAGCGTAATATAATATTCGAACTGACCCGGTAACTCGAAAATGGTCTATTGAAGGTATCACAGTACTAAATGGGGAATCGCCTTCGGGTACACGGCAAAACATGGGCCGCTATTGAAATCTTGTTCCCGACTTTAAAAAATAAAATTCTAAATAGATATAAAGAATTGAAATAATCTAGTCACATAAAAGGTCCATCAGTAAGAAATAAAAGCACGGATAATTTGTGAGATTATGAAATGTAGCTATGTAGATCTAAAAGAAGTCCTGTAAATTCAAAAATCGAATTTTAGATTTAAGTTCAAAAAATAGATCTAAATCTTCAAGTGGCTAGATCTTTCTAGACTCTGTGGTCACTTTTTCTATAGATGTCATTTTTAAGTATCTCAAACCTTCGTATACAAAACTTATATAGTGATGAGCAGATGAATTTTCAGCATGGACCAGACATGCACATTTCAGGTACTGAACCCTCGTCAGTGATCCTTAATCTTAACAATGTAATATGTCCACAGACTGTGAAAAATATAACGTTCAAATATGTAGCGAAAAAAAGTAGCAGGATGTGTGGGATATTATGCTACAGGACCCACGTTTTAGAAATTTCAAGTTTATTTTTTGATAACAGAAATTTTTTAATGAATTATAAATGGTTAAAGATTCGACATTTGATGAACTCTAGCGGGGCATGTGTGAACCTGTCGACAAACAAAAAATAGTTTAAGAGGATCTTTGTACGTATGTTTAACGTCTTCAAATTCATTAGCATCATTATAGAGCAGATAACTTTCTGTCTCTTAGTGTGCTCGTCTTTGTGTTTTCGCATCGGGTGGTTTAATGTTATGCTGTTGGTACTGCAACAGAATCTGGTTGGAGATCCCCTCCCTTCTTTTCTGTTTGATATTAGAATCCTTTTTTTCTCTGTGTTTTTCCTTAAAGTGTCTGGAAATGGAAAAGAACATTAATAAGAAGAAGAAGAAGAAGAAGAAGAAGAAGAAAAAGAAGAATAATAATAATGAACAGATATTGTAATGACAGAAAGGATTCCGATGGAAGGTCGGAATCCATAATTAGTGGTACCTTGAATAAATTCGATAAAACATGTACACTATGTTTCCTAAATGCAATTCAATTTATCTATATGTATAAGCCCGTGAAACATGATAGTTTCTTGTCGATTCTGCAAAGGCGAAATAGAGACACAGCGAACACTACATGTTTAAATATTCTTACATAAATACATAAATTCAAAGTAAGCAGGGGGGAGTTCTACAGCACTTAAGGTGGTAGTCTCACCATAACCCCTGCATTTAAATTTCTTGATAATTGCAATATTAATTAACGAAGATGTCATGCATCTTTTGCTTAAGTTTGAAAGAAATCGAACCAATCGTTTTGCGTAGGTAGCAATTCAAAATCTCCAAATTTTGTCCCCCTTTCAGTGCAGAAAATGGCGACTTTATCACGAAATTTGTTCTCAGATATTCGATGAGCCTGCAAATTTATTAAGTATCAGCTTCGATTTTAAAGATAATAAATACATCTTTCTTTTTTAGTAAAATTTTGATCTTTTAATATCACCATACTTATTTTAGAAGCGATTTTAATAGAAAATAAGGATAAACATGTACCTTTCTGAAGTTCCGAAAATTGTCACATTTACATAGCTCATGAAAAAACCTATCATTTAATTTCAATCAGAAACTAATTGAAAATAGATTAATTATCTTTCTTAAATCTGTGCAAATGTCAGGGAAATCAAACCTATTTTTACCGAGATAGTGCCATTTGGGTTACCCCTACCCCCATTTTTCTAAGTCGCGATACGTTACGTCGAGGTTAAGCAAGCGTTGTATGTCTTGTTGGCAATTCTATAATCAACATGCTTACGCGAAATTGTAAAATTAATTTGAATAAATAATAATAAATAACAGTTATCATTATTTCAGAATTTAGACGTAATTAGTGCATTTGACTCAGTTGATATTACGATTAAACATTGGAAGCAACCAAACAAAAAGTAAGATAAAAAAAAAAGATAAGAAGGAAAATTTAAGAAATAAAAAAAAAAGAAAAATTGGATGTCCAATCCGCGGGTATAGATGGAGTCGAGTTGTTTAGAACCGAAACCACTCCCCCCCCCCACCCTGGACCTCTCCTTTCCAAATCCATATATTTTTTTTATTTTCCCGATCTTTTTAGATAAAAATTAATCGTCCCAGATTGCCGAGCCGAACACCTTTCCCCATTTCTACGATACATTTTTTTTCTTCTAGAATAGTTGATCTTATATTTACTAAAAAGGTTAATGTACTCTATTTACACTAATCACGCTCAAATAAAATCGAAGTAATCATGGTCATAATTATCAGATAACATCAGATTTCTTTCGACATTTACGTTAGGTCAAAGGATAAGTGTAGATACTGAAAATATCAAAAGAATAAAAAAAATTATGAATCTCGGAAACATAGTCAATCTATAAGTAATGCTCAATTTCAGGAAATAAAACAGAGAAAATGAAATGCTTAATTATGAAAATAGATAATGACATAAAGAGAAACCGTAAAAAATCCCGTTTACCTCCGTGCACCGCGCGGGAAATTCCCCTATTATGACGTCATGATTAAGTCATGCAGATATATGCTTGTCGTGAAAACAAACGATGGTAACGTTACACCAGACAACAAACGTTCGTGAGATCCATTTTGCGTTACGTCCCTTACCCTGAGACTACCATCTTAAAATGTGTACGGCATCGCTCAAATTGATTTTTACAGTGCCACGTACATGAACTTTGAATGTCGATTCTTCGAAAAAAAAACAATTATGATTAAGTCACCAATTAAAATGTTTTTATATTTTTCTCGTCGAGTCCTAATTTATTTAGAACTGCTTCAATTGGAGTCACAATTGTCGATCTTCCGTAAGGTCCCATGTTTACATGTCCGATTGCTATCCCGATGCAAGACAATGGTTCATCCTTAGACTGTAGAAATACAGCAGAACCGGAATCTCCTGATAAAAAGAACGCCTCATCTATATCTTTTATCTCGTACTGCCCTTTCATATATGTACATGTACTTCTACTCTCACTGTTTGCTTGAAACTTTACTTTTGACAAATGTTCTCTTACTTGGACGCCTTTGATATATACATAGCCTTTTGTCAATCCACTGGATCCACCGGATTTTATCACATGTTTTCCGTGATCACATGCTTTTAGCTCCATTGTACAATTTCCAGAATTATAAGTTGGTGGATTGGATTTCTCGTAGCCTGCAAATACAAAATATAAATCTCAGTTGGTATTATTCAATCAAATGTACAACGTCTTCAAAATTAATAGCATCATTTGAGACAGAAAAAATACAGCATGGATCAGAGATGCACGTTTTGGATTCTTAATTCTCGTCAGTGATCCTCAATGTAAACTATGTAATATACCAAAAGAGTGAGAAAGATATGTAAAAAATATATATATATACAAAAGATGTATAAGGATGGGTGGGATAAGGAAACGATATCATGTTACTGGACCAACGTTTTAGAAATTTCAAGACATTTTGATAACGGAAATTTTCGAATGCGTTGACGATACGATAAACGAAGTTGATCGAACTTGGCTACATGTGCACACGGGTTTTCTTGTCCACCAGCCGTGACCCCCCCCCCCCCCCTTCCGTTTTACATAAGAAAAAAATTCATAAAAAATCAAGAAAATAAAATTTCAGCAAAAAATACATATCAAAGCATTAAGTAAGTTAGATATGATAAATATGCAGTAATGAGTGTGTAAAATCATACACTTTTTGAGTTATTTAAAGAAATAGTGCAAAAATGTGGATTTCTGACTGAGTCCGAAGAGACGTCAAAAAAACGTCAAAAATTTGACTTCGGAGTGGAACCAAAAATAACAACACTTCTTAAGACATCTCTGTAGAGCATCCTGATGCTTTCGGTTTGTCGATACGTGCTTCTGTTCTGAAGAAGAAGTTTGTCAAAGGAGGGTACCCCCTGTGACCTACTTTTGCCTGTGGTGGCGCCACCTGTTGAGGGATCCGGACGAAAAACAACAACACTTGTAGGGGATCATTAGTACTTTATACCTACCAAGTTTCATCAAAATCCCTTTAGCCATTCTTGAGAAGAAGTCGAAAATGTGAAAAGTTTACGACAGACACACGACACACGACAGATGACAGACGCCGGACGACGGACGCCGGACGGATCGCTATGACAATAGCTCACTAGAGCCTTTGGCTCAGGTGAGCTAATAAGGGAAAAATTTGTTGGGGTCCCGCTGGGGTTTGGAGCCACTCCCCATTGGTCCATTGGGCATGAAAAACATACATTATACCTATGTACAATCTTAAAAAAATATTCCTTAAAATCAAAAGTGGATATCTTGACAAAATTCTTTCACTTGAAGGGTACCATGCATGAGTACCTCATACCTACAACATGTCATGCCAATCTGAAGAGTGGTTATAGAAAAGAAGCAGAAAATGTATGAAAATCAACCTCCCCCCCCTTCCTTTTTACATAAGAAAAAAATTCATAAAAAATCAAGAAAATAAAATTTCAGCAAAAAATACATATCAAAGCATTAAGTAAGTTAGATATGATAAATATGCAGTAAATGAGTGTGTAAAATCATACACTTTTTGAGTTATTTAAAGAAATAGTGCAAAAATTTGGATTTCTGACTAAGTTCGAAGAGACGTCAAAAAAGCGTCAAAAATTTGACTTCGGAGTGGAACCAAAAATAACAACACTTCTTAAGACATCTCTGTAGAGCATCCTGATGCTTTCGGTTTGTCGATACGTGCTTCCGTTCTGAAGAAGAAGTTTGTCAAAGGAGGGTACCCCCTGTGACCTACTTTTGCCTGTGGTGGCGCCACCTGTTGAGGGATCCGGACGAAAAACAACAACACTTGTAGGGGATCATTAGTACTTTATACCTACCAAGTTTCATCAAAATCCCTTTAGCCATTCTTGAGAAGAAGTCGAAAATGTGAAAAGTTTACGACAGACACACGACACACGACACACGACAGACGACAGACGACAGACGCCGGACGACGGACGCCGGACGGATCGCTATGACAATAGCTCACTAGAGCCTTTGGCTCAGGTGAGCTAATAAGGGAAAAACATTGTTGGGGTTCCGCTGGGGTTTGGAGCCACTCCCCATTGGTCCATTGGGCATGGAAAACATACATTATACTAATGAACAATCTTAAAAAAATATTCCTTAAAATCAAAAGTGGATATCTTGACAAAATTCTTTCACTTGAAGGGTACCATGCATGAGTACCTCATACCTACAACATGTCATGACAATTTGAAGAGTGGTTATAGAAAAGAAGCAGAAAATGTATGAAAATCAGCCCCCCCCCCTTCCTTTTTACATAAGAAAAAAATTCATAAAAATCAAGAAAAAAAAATTGAAGCAAAAAATACATATCAAAGCATTAAGTAAGTTAGAAATGATAAATATGCAGTAATGAGTGTGTAAAATCATACACTTTTTGAGTTATTTAAAGAAATAGTGCAAAAATTTGGATTTCTGACTAAGTCCGAAGAGACGTCAAAAAAACGTCAAAAATTTGACTTCGGAGTGGAACCAAAAATAACAACACTTCTTAAGACATCTCTGTAGAGCATCCTGATGCTTTCGGTTTGTCGATACGTGCTTCTGTTCTGAAGAAGAAGTTTGTCAAAGGAGGGTACCCCCTGTGACCTACATTTGCCTGTGGTGGCGCCACCTGTTGAGGGATCCGGACGAAAAACAACAACACTTGTAGGGGATCAATAGTACTTTATACCTACCAAGTTTCATCAAAATTCCTTTAGCCATTCTTGAGAAGAAGTCGAAAATGTGAAAAGTTTACGACAGACACACGACACACGACACACGACAGACGACAGAAGACGGACGCCGGACGGATCGCTATGACAATAGCTCACTAGAGCCTTTGGCTCAGGTGAGCTAATAAGGGAAAAAAGTTGTTGGGGGCCCGCTGGGGTTTGGAGCCACTCACCATTGGTCCATTGGGCATGGAAAACATACATTATACCTATGTACAATCTTAAAAAATATTCCTTAAAATCAAAAGTGGATATCTTGACAAAATTCTTTCACTTGAAGGGTACCATGCATGAGTACCTCATACCTACAACATGTCATGACAATCTGAAGAGTGGTTATAGAAAAGAGGCAGAAAATGTATGAAAATCAAACCCCCCCCCCCCTTCCTTTTTACATCAGAAAAAAATTCATAAAAAATCAAGAAAATAAAATTTCAGCAAAAAATACATATCAAGCATTAAGTAAGTTAGATATGATGAATATGCAGTAATGAGTGTGTAAAATCATACACTTTTTGAGTTATTTAAAGAAACAGTGCAAAAATTTGGATTTCTGACTAAGTCCGAAGAGACGTCAAAAAAACGTCAAAAATTTGACTTCGGAGTGGAACCAAAAATAACAACACTTCTTAAGACATCTCTGTAGAGCATCCTGATGCTTTCGGTTTGTCGATACGTGCTTCTGTTCTGAAGAAGAAGTTTGTCAAAGGAGGGTACCCCCTGTGACCTACTTTTGCCTGTGGTGGCGCCACCTGTTGAGGGATCCGGACGAAAAACAACAACACTTGTAGGGGATCATTAGTACTTTATACCTACCAAGTTTCATCAAAATCCCTTTAGCCATTCTTGAGAAGAAGTCGAAAATGTGAAAAGTTTACGACAGACACACGACACACGACAGACGACAGACGACGGACGCCGGACGGATCGCTATGACAATAGCTCACTAGAGCCTCTGGCTCAGGTGAGCTAATAAGGGAAAAAAGTTGTTGGGGTCCCGCTGGGTTTTGGAGCCACTCACCATTGGTCCATTGGGCATGGAAAACATACATTATACCTATGTACAATCTTAAAAAATATTCCTTAAAATCAAAAGTGGATATCTTGACAAAATTCTTTCACTTGAAGGGTACCATGCATGAGTACCTCATACCTACAACATGTCATGGCAATCTGAAGAGTGGTTATAGAAAAGAAGCAGAAAATGTATGAAAATCAACCCCCCCCCCCCTTCCTTTTTACATAAGAAAAAAATTCATAAAAAATCAAGAAAATAAAATTTCAGCAAAAAATACATATCAAAGCATTAAGTAAGTTAGATATGATAAATATGCAGTAAATGAGTGTGTAAAATCATACACTTTTTGAGTTGTTTAAAGAAATAGTGCAAAAATTTGGATTTCTGACTAAGTCCGAAGAGACGTCAAAAAAGCGTCAAAAATTTGACTTCGGAGTGGAACCAAAAATAACAACACTTCTTAAGACATCTCTGTAGAGCATCCTGATGCTTTCGGTTTGTCGGTACGTGCTTCTGTTCTGAAGAAGAAGTTTGTCAAAGGAGGGTACCCCCTGTGACCTACTTTTGCCTGTGGTGGCGCCACCTGTTGAGGGATCCGGACGAAAAACAACAACACTTGTAGGGGATCATTAGTACTTTATACCTACCAAGTTTCATCAAAATCCCTTTAGCCATTCTTGAGAAGAAGTCGAAAATGTGAAAAGTTTACGACAGACACACGACACACGACAGACGACAGACGACGGACGCCGGACGGATCGCTATGACAATAGCTCACTAGAGCCTCTGGCTCAGGTGAGCTAATAAGGGAAAAAAGTTGTTGGGGTCCCGCTGGGTTTTGGAGCCACTCACCATTGGTCCATTGGGCATGGAAAACATACATTATACCTATGTACAATCTTAAAAAATATTCCTTAAAATCAAAAGTGGATATCTTGACAAAATTCTTTCACTTGAAGGGTACCATGCATGAGTACCTCATACCTACAACATGTCATGGCAATCTGAAGAGTGGTTATAGAAAAGAAGCAGAAAATGTATGAAAATCAACCCCCCCCCCCTTCCTTTTTACATAAGAAAAAAATTCATAAAAAATCAAGAAAATAAAATTTCAGCAAAAAATACATATCAAAGCATTAAGTAAGTTAGATATGATAAATATGCAGTAAATGAGTGTGTAAAATCATACACTTTTTGAGTTATTTAAAGAAATAGTGCAAAAATTTGGATTTCTGACTAAGTCCGAAGAGACGTCAAAAAAGCGTCAAAAATTTGACTTCGGAGTGGAACCAAAAATAACAACACTTCTTAAGACATCTCTGTAGAGCATCCTGATGCTTTCGGTTTGTCGGTACGTGCTTCCGTTCTGAAGAAGAAGTTTGTCAAGGGAGGGTACCCCCTGTGACCTACTTTTGCCTGTGGTGGCGCCACCTGTTGAGGGATCCGGACGAAAAACAACAACACTTGTAGGGGATCATTAGTACTTTATACCTACCAAGTTTCATCAAAATCCCTTTAGCCATTCTTGAGAAGAAGTCGAAAATGTGAAAAGTTTACGACAGACACACGACACACGACACACGACAGATGACAGACGCCGGACGACGGACGCCGGACGGATCGCTATGACAATAGCTCACTAGAGCCTTTGGCTCAGGTGAGCTAAAAAAAGTAAATACCTCCTTCAAATTTAAGCTTGTATATAATATTAGTCTAAATGGTAATACATGCGTTTTGTATTTTTAAATATGAACTTTGCCATTCAAGAAATTATGTTTTGATAGAAAATGATGGCGTGCGAAGCGAGCAGTATTTTTTTTTTTTTATGTAAATTGCATTGCAGCAAAACTGCGGCGAAGGAAGTGAGCTGGAAAATTTTCAGGAATTTTAAGCGAAATTTTATTGAAATTCTTCAAGTTCAGATATTTAGATTACTTTTAAGAGCATGAATGTTTTTTTTTCTGATACACCGTAAGCAAATCAATTCTTTTCATCAAAATTCATAGCAAATTGATTCTTTTCGAAAAAGAAACGACCCCCTCTCCCCGAATATTAAACTGACACTGCCATATATGACTTTAACTTCCCTGTCCTACTCGGTTTAGTCTCCCGTTAACCACCAAAAGCTTAAAACATTTTATTTATTTTCGGAGTGATATAATAAAATCAATTGATCTTTGAAAAAAGAGGCAACATTTTAACTTGGCTCGCAGTATTCAGTTCCAAGTTGTAAGTTCTGTTTCCATGTACATTTTAGCAGTACATAATATTGTTGATTTATTGATGAAATGTCATTGATGTTTGATGCATGCATTTGTACAGTAATACTAAGATATTTGATTTTATGATAAAATTGGCTTTGGGAACGTGTTTCATGTGCAGGTTATGAATATTTGGATTGAAAATTTATTGTGATAAAAAAGACCCGGTCACTCCTGATACACAGCGGAAATGAATACCATGACTTTTGTTATACATGTACCCTTATCATTATCTCTATATAAAATTTCCATAAGAAAAATACCTAAGAATTCGAATATTTGACCAAGCAGTCGATAGTAACATCAATATTTGCCTTAAGGCAAAAATTAAAAAACTATTGACCGATACGTCACATCTTTTGGGACATCACATCATTGATGACGTTATTTACTCTACCTATTTTTTCGTACTCTTTCTCTCATAGACGAAAATGAAGATAAAAATGCCGGGCCAATCGGTTTGTTGCCGCATTATTAAAGTAAGGTATAACAAAATATTTATTGAATAAGAATAGGGGGAACATATGATTTGTTGGACCTTCAGACAAAATATATCCTTCGGCCTTCGGCATCGGGCAATATTTTATCTTCAAGTGCAACAAATCATAAATTGCCCTCGATCCCAGTCAATACCTGTTAAATATTGCATGTGTTTTTGATAACATTATGTTCTTGATTAATGTGTACCAAGTGATCTCGATGGTAAATAGTTTAATGGTCCATTATTGTGATATCAAAACCATACGTTTAGAAAAAATGACCAAGAATTACCGAAATGGAGTTGATGTTTTCGATGCCTTTCAAGATCTTAACTGGATGTTGAGATGTTCTTCAAGGTTAAAGGTACATATAGTCTAACAGGGATTACACTCACTGTGTCCAATCCACTACGGGTACGGATGTTTGGCCTCATTTTCCGGTTTCACTTTGAAGCAGATATTTTAAATATTCAGGACCAAAAACCTTAATTTATGTGGATTTCCCAAAACCATAGGCTGGTATTTTTTGTATGTATGGTACCAGGTGGAATGTAAGTTTGTTTTACAATAACATGTCAGATCAGATCTATTCAATTATTGAAGTTAAACAGAGAACTTTGCCGCAGTCAACGCCCCAAGTCACATTGAACGTCCAATTATTCAGAAAATTTGGCATTGATCTCAGTCGAATAGCATACATTGATATTAAAATAAGATTTTTTTATATTTACAAATAATAGCAAAGTCATTATATTAGCAAATCATTTGTAAAATACTCGATTATAAGCAGAAAAAGATGGACATGTGGTTTTTTGACTGTACGTGTTTATAAAATATGCACTGTACGGTTTGTATTTAGTCGTTTTATTTCATGGGCCCCGGTACATTCCTATTTTCGTGGGTACTATTTACATATTGATGCCCGTTTGTGTGGGTACTATTCTCTCATAGAATGAATAGTGCCCGAGGGTCAGCGAGGGCACAATTACCCTCCAAAGGCAACGCTGCGAAAGAATAGTACCCACACAAACAAGCATTATTCTAAAAGGTTTATCAAATGCATCACATTTCCTCAATAGCATATCTCTATAAATCTTTAGATTATTTAAAAAGAAGTGGCGACAACTACATTGCTCTCCAAGCGACGTAGAATTCGAAAGCAAACCGCGATAGTGTCCGGTCCAAGGATTTATCATGTGATGCACTAAATGCACTAAGTTCTCATCGTGTTGTGTCTGCAAAAAATGGTATCCATTCATCATTTTGAGAGTATAGTACATGTAAAAACAGACATTTAATCTGTTGATGGGTTAAGTTATCACATTCTTTGTAAGAACCGACGGTCCGCTCCAACCAAATAAGTCACAAACCCTCTCCTCTCCACAAACCCTCCCCTTCTATAAAAACTTGTTAGCGAGAATCATGATATTGAAATATGACTCCCTACTCACCAGAAAGTAAATATAAATTTCATTCAAATCTTGTATGAAGAAGTAAGGAACATGTCAAATCGCACGATGAAATAAGAAAATTAAAAAAATCACCCGAGAAATATTGTTTCGCATTCTTCCTGGAATTGCGTCTTGATGAATTTGATTTTGTTGACCAATGTAAATAAAGGTCAAAAGGACGTCGATTTCTTCATGTATTCTATAATAGCAGAATTTGAGAGTTTTAAACAACATTGTCCTCCATGATATATATAGCATATGTTTTTGCATGGATATTAATTCTAGTATTTTTGATGTAACAATGAAATTGACATGCTGTATCACAGAGATTAAATACCGGTATGTTCAATGACGGATAATTCGCTGGAGAGGGTGGATGTTTTGGTAAAGTAAGGTTCCCGTGATCCCTTTTACTCTTTACAAAAAAAAACAAAAAAACAAAAAAAAAAAAACAAAAGGCGTCCCGGGAACCTGACTAGTTTTCTCTTCATAACATTGTTTTTTTACATTTCGCTTCACAAAAACAAATTATCAACATCACTGTATAAGACATTTCAAGGGCGTAGGAGAAGTGGGGGGGGGGGGAGCGGGGCACATGCCCCCACTTTGAAAAGTGGGGGGCACAACCATGTTTCTTTCTGAATAATTTAGCTATTCTGATCCATCCTTTATACATATTACTTTATCAATGTACATGATGACATTTAACTCAAACTATATAGAATATTATTACATGTACTTGTTAATGAAAGAGGGTATAGAAATTTTTCCTGAGAAGTCAATAATATGCAAACAAAAATTCCTGACTCGCTACCGCTCGCCAGACATTTATGCATGTACTTAAAATTTAGAATTGCATCAGAAATGTTAAAATTTGTGCATACAGAACATGAAACCCCCATATTTTTAAAATCTCTTCCTCTCCCTTTCTTTTTTGGCTAGAAATTTTGGGATGTTGTGCCCCTCCACTTTTACAGGCAGAGCTACGCCTTTGTATAATTTTATATGAATAAATGAATGAACTTCTGTACGAAATTCTCAAAACGCCTTAATTAGAAGCCCTCAATGTTCTCTACTTGATCACCATCACTACCAGTCCTTCCATCGTCCACAATGATTTTTGAACCACAGGAGCTCGACGTAAAGGATCTGCAACCACATCCTCCTTTTCTTAAGTTGCGTGTATATTTGAAGGTTGTTGGCGCCGAGCTCCTGTGGTTTTAACTCCATTTTCCACTTCTCTTCTACAATCACAGCAAAGACTATAAAATCAATAGGCCCTCGTCGATCCAATCATATAAACTTTAAACTTATTAACATACAAGTGGACAGTACAGTTTAACAGATGCCCTCATCATTGACCCTGACAAACACCTTCTTCCCTGAAAAAGGAGAACGTCCTCTTGATTGGTAAGTGATAGGACTTTCATATTTCGTACGTTTTCAACAGATACCTATATTTTAACCAACAAGCACGAGCTCGCTACAGCCGGTATCGTACAGAGAACCTTCCCCCATAAAGACTCTTCCCCCCGGAAGGTTTTCTATATAGGGAACCTTCCCCCCGGATTGTTTTCTATATAGAGAATCATCCCCAACGGAAGGTTTTCTATATAGAAAATCATCCCCCAGGGGGAAGGTTCTCTATATAGAAAACGTTCCCCCATCATAGAAAACCTTCCCCCCAAATCCGGAAAGCCATACGGATTTTTAATATCGTCTTTGGTTTTTGACTGTCTACCATGATAGATCCATGGAAATTTAAATAGAATTTAAAGTATTTTCGATTATTCTTTAGAATTTGAGTGATAATAACTAAACATATGAAACACCAAACGAAAAAGTATAATTTGACGTGATTTTTTTTTTCTCTTCATATGTTTTTTTTTTAGATCCTTGGAGTTTAATGTGAACTCCATTTCTCTCTTGAAGAACTACAAATTTCCATAACACGTGTTTGGCTAATTCAAATTTTAAATTTGGAGGGGTGTTTTCTTATGAAATGTGAAATGGAAACATCAAATGTTTCTAGATATTTTTTTTTCTGTGATCAATTAAATGAATTAAAACACATTCACTCATAAACAAAATAAATAAAAGAAAAATGAAATTTATTTATTCGACCTCATGGGATTTTTTATTTACGCGCGACAATGCACCGAAGTGTTTCATCAAGCATATGTCTTTTTTGAACAAGAACATTGTAAATATGCTAACGTGACAGACGGCCGTCCTTAGTCGGCACCGGTTGCCCTTTTGTCTTGTTCATTTTTGTGTGGTCTTTTGCGTTTTAATATTTCGATTCGTATTTTGTGTTATTTGTCCCTTTTTCGTCTCTTTTTGTGCTTGTCTACTCTATGTTTTCGCAAAGGGATAGGTGCTGCAACCGAGTCTTGTTGGAGAGCCCGTCATTTCTTTAAAATAGTACATCAAGTACATCAAGTACATCAAGTACATGTACATTTTGTTGAATTGATGGGTTCTGTGATATAAAGGTTTGTCAGAATTCGTATAAAATTGATCTCCCCGCGATTGTCAGCATATATCTGCAGTTCTGTTCTAGCAAACGACATGGAGAACAGCGGAACAGTTATGGGGCGGACAGGGGGTACCTCCCCCCCGCCCCTCCTCTTCCCCCTCCTTTTTACCTCACCCTTACATCCCCCTTCCTTCCTCCTATCTCCAACCCCCTTTTCTCCCTCCTCCAACCCCTTCCAGCCCTCCCTTCCCTTTCTCCCCCTTCCCTCCCCTCCCTCCCCTCCCTCCCGCCCGCTTCCTCCCCCTCCCTCCACCTTCGTCCCCCTCCACTCTGTCCACCTCCTCAGTTACCATTTCTCCTGAAGAAGGACTACAAATTTCAATAACACGTGTTTGGCTAATTCAAATTTTAACTTCGAATTCCTAGCATTTTGAATCGGACATTTTTTTAGATTTTGAGGGGTGTTTTCTATAATAGAGAATACCTCCCCCTTTCAGTCACATACAGTTTGTCTCTGGATCTCTAAAACAAGTGAAAGTCGAACCAAGAACGGTATGGGGGAAGGTTTTCTATGGCAACAAAAGGGGATTGTTCTCTATATAGAAAAACTTCCCCCAGGGGGGAAGCTTCTCTATTATAGAAAACCTTCCGGGGGAAAGGATCTCTATGGGGGAAGCTTTACTATATGACACCGGCAAAGCACGGACTGCATCTCGTACGCCCTCTATTTATATATTCATTTACATATTCATCTATGTGTTGCTTGGGCTCCTGTGTTATGCTGTCTTGTTTGTATTGTCACATTATTTTACATCACTATTGTGTATTCTTTGAGACCTCTGAATAACCGAAAAAGTGGGAGTGCTGCGCACACTTAATCCGTATAACATCTTTTTGCTAATTGCGCGGTAAATGACCGTCATACACACATCTATTACATTTGAGTTTTGTAGATATCACAATGATCCTATTTTACAGAAAGGCTGTCCTTGGACTTAGAAATTCACAGAAATTTCTGTAATCTTTAACAGCCGAGGAGATACAATTTAAGTTTGAGTTTCATTGTTTTTTATCCATTAACAAATTTCCACCCTTGGACTAAGTATTTCATTTTTTTTAATTCAATCCTTTCAACATCTTCCATCTTCTTTTCAACATTTGTTTTCCATCTTCTTTTCAACATTTGTTCTACTAAATGGTAGCCAGTTTTAAGATTTGCTGCTGTTATTATCTTTGTCTCGTTTATAGGAAAACACAAAGTTCACATTATTTCCACGTTTCTCCCGTGATCAATCCAATACGTCCCAGCCTCTTTATAGTATAAAGTCCTGGAGTTACTCCTTTGTCCAAAGGCACCATATTTGTACGTATTCTGCCCGATATACAAATTTGGAAGTGTGATACATGACCGTCTGTGACCTGTCTTTCTCGATAAGTTGAATTTGAACTACATTTGTTTCATTTTATTGTTACTCTGCACTGAAAAAATGACACTGAAGATCGAAGATAAATACATGTAGTGACCTGTTGAAAATAACATTCCCCTCGAGTTCTAGAAAAAAATATTTAAGGATCTAATCGCAAACTCGCTGTAGTGGGTAAATGGACATCTTCGCGAGCCAATGGTATAGATCCGCCGTGCTCCTCAAATTTGAGGAGCACGGCGGATCTATACCATTGGCTCGCGAAGATGGTAAATGAACTGAGACCTATGAAGTAAAACGACTAAATATAAACCAAACCGTTCAGTACATATTATATAAACCGCACAGTACGTATTTTTCAAACACGTACAGTCAAAACACCAATATATCCATTTTGCTGCTAATATTGGAGTATTTTACAAACGATTTGCTAATGCAATGACTTTGGTGTTATTTCTAAATATAAAAATCTTATTTTGATATCAATGTTTGCAATTTGACTGAGATTAATGCAAAATTTTCTGGAAAATAGCACGTTCAGTGTGACTTTGGATACATTCTGCGTCAAAATTAGGTGTTTAGCTTTAATAATTCAGTGGATCTGATCTGACATGTTGTTGTAAAACAAACTTACATCTCTCCTGGTACCATCCATACAAAAAATTCCAAGCTATGTTTTTGGGAAACCGACATAAAATGAGATTTTAAGACCTGAGTACTTAAAATCTCCGCTTCAAAGTGAAACCGGAAAATGAAGCGAAACATCCGTACCCGTCGTGGATTGTACACAGTGACACTGTCAATAATGAAGCTTTACCGTAAATAGCTTTTAAGTACTACCATTTGAACATCTATATATTACTTACATAAAATATCTCTCACATTTTTGTTTTATAGACGTTTTTACTCTCTGGTACACACGATTTCGGTAAACTTCGGAAATTGTTATTTGCATATACAGAATGTAGAAATATGTCACGTTTACCAAGATCAAAGGGAATACGCTACCACGATCAGCAAATCGCTTGAATGAACTTCACATCGTGGGATTACTATGAAACATGTAGTAAACCACGTATACAGTCTTTTTAAAATTCTCTCTAAAAAACCTAACTCACTAATATTTCATTAATTATTATGCATTGATATCCTGTTCCATTCAAATCACCATTTTGAACGTGGATAATCGAACACTTTCAGATGACTAACAACGTGTAATAGTGTATGACGGCTTGAATGGGAGGCAAGTGTAGTCTGCCATACACATGTGCGTTTGTTTACCAAATCCTGAATGAAAATTAACCTTTATTTAGTTAACGATTTTTTCTCCGTTTTTTAATACTTGATTTAGACTGTGAATATATATATATATATATATATATATATATATATATATATATATATATATATATATATATATATATATATATATATATTATATAAACACATATCAAAATTACTGTGGATATATATACACGTCAAACTTATATACACGCGTATATACTTCTCATAGATAAAAATAAAAGAGAACTATACATGTAAATGTACACTGTAGATCCCTTTAGCTAATTTTCCCTCAGACTTGTCAGAGTTTTTAATTTCGTCTTCTAAGCTATGTATTTATAACTTTCCAATACCAAGCAAATACTATTTGTTCATGACATTTCTCTTTTCAGATTTTGATAACACCGCTTGTCGATTCATTTTCGTCCCACGTGTTATCCGTCAGCCATGTTGTTTTGTTTTGATACAGTACTAGCCTTATGCAAATAAGTGCTTACACGTGTTCGCAATCGGTCTTCTACGGAGAAAAATAGGTTATATTAGGGTACCCATTTTATAAGCAATAATTGATCATTGCTCGGTAGTGAGGGCATATGTGACTTTTGTAACCAACCAGCTTCCAATTTTTAAGCATGATAGACTAATTAAATTAACTAGTTAAAATTTTGACAAAAATAGTTGTTTCATGCTTTAATCTTGACGAGACCTCATGTACCTTTAATGATTTGATTAATTGTTACTCAGCGCATTCTTCAAACTTGCACTCTGACTGACTGTGACGACGGGACTCCATGGCGGGCCCTGTCCAAACCTCTTTAGAGAAGACAGGGCCCCGATCACCTGTCCTCTCTGAATGTCAGTCGGACTCCTCGGGTGATAACATACATGAGCTCGCGGCGGCAGAGCACGGATTGTATTACGTACGCCCTCTTTTTATATCCATTTACATATTCATCTGTGTAGCTTGGGCCCCTGCGTTTTGCGGTCTTGTTTGTTTGTGGTCATCTGACAGTGAGGAGGTTGTTTTACACCACAACTGTACGTTCTTCGAGACCTCTGGGTAATCGTAAAAGTGGGAGGGTTGTGCACACGTAATCCAGGATAACCACACCTTCTGTTATATCCGTAGCAGATGGCCGTCCTAAGTTGGCACCGGTTGCCCATTGGTCTCGTTGGTTTATGTGTAGTCCTTTGTGTTTGGTGTTTCTGTGTTGTGCGTTGACGTTCCTTGTCCCTTATGCGTCTCTTTCTGTGCTTAATTGTCTGCTTTGTGTTTTTTTTTGCATTTGGTGTTTTTGGGTTTTGCTGTGGGTGCTACAACCTGGTGTTGTTGGAGATCCCCTCCTTTGTTTCAAGGTCGCAACAATCTTGGTTATTTTCTAAGTGGGGGAGTCATGTAACCAAATAGCCTCTCCTCCACAATAATTATGTAAATGAGTTATTTTGTTACTTACTTAATTTCTATCTTTTTTGTGTATGGGATATTTCCAATCGTAAAAATTTCCAGGGGAAGATAACTCTAATTTCAAATGTTAACTTTACGATCTCATGATGAATTGATTCAATATATATTATATGTAATATCTTTCCCAAAGAATCTATAATGCTTCGCCTGCCACAGGTCTTAGCACAATGGACAAAATGGCTAAGATTAGTTCTAAATTCAGACAACTTTGTTTATGTGTCTGGATTCAATTAAGTCATGAATTCCAATGACGATTTCCATATGTTTATGAAATATCCCATGCTCCTAATATTGTGAGCATTTGTATGTTAGAACACTCTTAGAAGATTTATTCTCATACTATAACCAGCATGTAACTTTCGTATGTTAATAAACCGTAAACGTTACCAGGATTTGTATTAAGAGTTACGAAAATGACTAGTAAGTTAAGAAAGATCCTGACGATAATCTCAACTGCACTCACAAAAGAGCACAAAAATGAGCATCGACGGACCCCTAGCAAGCTAGAGGTGGGATCAGGTGCCCGGGAGGAGTAAGCTTCCCCTGTTTGGCCAGCCGCCGTCGATGTTCATGCATAAAAATGAAAACAATATCTAAACTGCATGCACTGTCTGAGGTTATGTCTATATAGAAAGTGCTATGGCGACGATGTACATGTAAGTAATTCACACAATGCGAAATACAAGATTTGTAGACCCGAGAGGGCTACATTCACCATTTGACTTTCAAATTCACTGTGTTTGTCGTTACGGAGTTGAAGAACTATTATTACATTTTTGGGGGGATAGTGAAAAGAAATACCGACTTCAATAGTTTGCTGCGTCAGCGTAGGCCTGACCCCTTTTAATGTACAAAGTATGAAACCTTGACACTCACCTGCTTTTTTCAACTGTGGCAAATCACGCACAGTGAATAAGCCCTCTTCGGGAATCCGCTGATTTATTTCCACTAATGCAGCATCGACACTCACGTTTTTAGATGGGGTTTCGGGTGAATCTGAACTGAATACTACTTTGTCAGTAAGTACTGTTCCAAATTGCCTCTGTTCTATAGATTGCTCGCAGTGAAGATCACTTGACCCTGGCTGAAACACTTTCACCTCGGGCACTGGTCTACTTCCTTCAATATCAGAAGGATCAAAGAGCACATGTGTACATGTTATGCACCCAATTTTGTCATTTTGAACAGTAAACAGGCCAAGACTTCCAGTGACGTCTCTATTTTCGGCACCGATTGAGCATCCCATGCAAAGTGGGTCATTATATCCTTGTGGTTTTCCAAAACGGGGACCGAATGAAAACCATCCTTCTAAAACCAGTATCGGTACTTGCGTCTTCTTAAAGTCTAAAGAAGATGGAAAAGGATTCTCTTTTAAAGGGATAATCCCTTTCCCAGTGCATATGAGGAGTATTGAGAATTCGAGTCCTCCCACTCCTGTGGGTTTTGCAAGGACTGCATTTAGGTTTGAATGAGATTGCCATAGATAAGCTGCGTGTTCTTGGATGCACTGCTCTATATTATAAAATTGCTCTTCTTCTATTGATTCCCATTTGAAGGTTGGTTTTGGAATGACGTTCTCAAAATCTGTATGTGGGTGTCTAATTTCTATCTGAATACCACAGTATCTTTCTTTTATTACAACTTTGGTGTCATTGCTGTAACCAAAAAGCACTGTGGAGTTTGTTTTGTGATATCTTGCAAAGTACAGAGATAATGTTTTATATTTCTTTTGGGTTTTATACTTTATTAAAGCTTTAAGTTTCCCACGCATGTCCTTCGATAAAAATTTGTCCTTCAGTAATTTTTCTATTTGATGCTCTGAAAGGAATCTGTTTCTATCAACTAGTGCTTTTTTATGTCCGTAAAAGAGTAAAAGCGAGAGTGGAGATACTTGATTTAGCACTTTCATCGGGTTATGACGGACGTACTCAAGAACTGTGCACTCTGTTCCTACGTAAGGTTGGCATCTTGTTTTCCTTGTTGAAGTTCTTGATATTTTTCCAAGCAATGCAGATACCCTATCTTCGCTCAATGGTCTCCGAGAACCACAAACAGCTGGATCGAAAAACAGTGGTACAATATTACATAAGAAATAGTCAAGTAAAATCTTCGTTCATATTCTGATATATTAAGCATTTGAAAAATCAGAAAATTCATAATTGTAGATATTTTCCATAATAACCTTTTATTATTTTTTTTTCATTATGTCAGTATTTCCTCTTTCAACTTTTTTCTTTGCCATAAGTAAACATAGTGTAATCAAAGATTACGAAGCTCACCTCGCGGCAGCAAAGTTCAATTTTAAATAGTTCTAAGTACAAGTATATTGGCTTTAAAAAGAAAAAATCACCCAAGCGTTAAAAAGTAGGGCAAGGTCATTCTATAATAATTTGATAGAGATACATCAAATATGCAAGTTTGGAACATGTAGCCCCTATACTTTGCTCAATATTGGCTTAAAAAGGCAAAATCACTCCAGCGGAAAAATTAGGTCAGATGCTGCATCCGATGCACGGGTTCACCTCAGCATCCCAAGATGAATGTAGGTTTGGTAACTGTACCATCAGTACTTTGTCAGGTACTGAGCAACCCCAAAAACTTAAACCAGATACGGATACAAATGAGTAAAAGAAGATTCTGACTATAAGCTTAAAAACACTCCTAATAGAGCATCGGGTCTACAAATCTTGTATTTCGCATTGTGTGAATTACTTACATGTACATCGTCGCCATAGCACTTTCTATATAGACATAACCTCAGACAGTGCATGCAGTTTAGATATTGTTTTCATTTTTATGCATGAACATCGACGGACCCCTAGCAAGATAGAGGTGGGACCAGATGCCCGGGAGGAATAAGAATTCCCTGTTTGGCTAGGCAAACCCGTCGTCGATGTTCACGCAAGTAAACGATGTTCACGCACGTAAATGAAAATAATATCTAAAATACATGCACTGTCTGAGGTTATGTCTATATAGAAAGTGCTATGGCGACCAAGTCAGGTAAAACTATTCAAAACACTTACTGTCAAACTCCTTGCGGGGAACTTTTTTACGAGCTGAACCGGGAAATATAGGTCAGATGCAGCACCCGATGTATTGGTTCATCTCGGTACCCCAAGATCAATCACTTGTGCAAGTATGGTTACTGTAAGATCAGTACTTTGTCAGATACTGAGTTACCCCAAAAACTTTAACCAGACGCGGACGGGAACGCAGACATCGGGGTTATAGCATAAGCTCATCTCAACTTCGTCGAGGTGAGCTGAAAATGTGGATCAATAAAAATTGTATAAGTTTTATTTTTACCACAAATTATAATACCGTTTCTCGTGTTATAATGGAGATGATTTGTGATAACTTTCAGCGCAACTTTTACGTATGACGCCATCGCTTTTTTGATCTATCATAAAATGGGTAGATGTGAAGTTTCAAGTTATGGTCGTGTAATTAGTGCTCTACACGCCAGGACAGAATGGGTGACTTCTTTGGAAATTTCGACGCTATCATTGATCTTGTACTTTCCATTTGTATGTTTCTTAATTCCTTCGTCATGCTGTTTGTGTGTATGCTCATCAGGAGGTTACAATTTGTATATTGAACACTAATGATTGTTCTTTGAATCCACTAGGTAATCGGATAAATGGACAGGTTGTGAGCACGTAGTCCAGATAACGACAACACCTGCTTCACCGATCGCCCATATGTCTCATTGGTTTACGTGTAATATTTTATGTTCGATGTTTCTATGATATGTTTAGTATTCCTTGTCGATTTAGCATCTTTTTTCTGTATATGTCTGATCTTTGTTCTTATACGTCCGTCATTTGACGGAACGTATTATGGTATGGCGTAGTCTGTCTATCCGTTTGTCTGTCCGTCCGTCCGTCTGTCTGTCCGTCTGTTCGTCCGTCCGCTTATAGAACCCAATAAGTTGAATATGCGTCAACGGATTTTCATGATATTTATACATTGTGATCAGACTGATTTAGGAAAAAAGGATGTTCTTTGTATCGCGTTTTTTAATTTTTTTTTGGTCGCATAATCGAGAATTTATGTATAATGGGGGGGGGGGGGGGTGTTATATACACATTCATTTTAAACAAAGGGCAAAAATATATGTGTATGGAACGCAATAACTTATATATGCGTCAACGGATTTTCATGAGAATTGTACATTGTCATCAGACTGTGACGAGGAAGCTGCCTTTAGATTTTCAGGTTCATCCGATTTGTCATTACGGAGTTATGGGACTTAGAATTTGAATATTCTGTGAAAATATACGAAAACAGTTAAAAATTCATTAAACATTTTTTTCTCGTGAAATGTTTTGAAAATTTGCATACTTTAAAAAGGAAGGATGTTCTTTGACATATGTAACGTTTTTTTAATGTTTTTTGTCGCATAATCGAGAAATTGTGTGTAAAGAGAGGGGGGGGGGGGGGGGGGGTATATGCACATACATCTTAAGCTGAGGGCAAAATATAGGTGCATGGAATGCAATAAATTGAATATGCGCCAATGGATTTTCATGATATGTGTACATTATAATCAAACTTTAAAGAGGAAGCCGTCTTTCGATTTTCAGGTTCATCCGATTTGTCCTTATGGAGTTATTGGACTTAGATATTTTGGTGTTTTGAAAAAAAAAACAATGGGCGTATCTTGTTATGTGAGCGTAGGCTTTATTGCATTGGGCGTTTGGGGGTATTGCTTTAGAAGATGCAACCGCGTGTTGTTGGTGATTCCTTTCTTTCTTCTTCAGATTTGGTCATTGTGAATGTATGCCTTTCCTTTCTTCGCGATTTTACGATTTTCGATTTACATTTCTCGCATATTCAACTGAAAGAAACATGCTAGCTACACGTACCCCTTACTGCAAAGCTTTACATAGATCTACTCTGGTTCAAACGTGAAACTAAACAACGTCGACGTCTTCGCACTCTGAAGGTAACGATGACGTGTAAATGTATGCCATGCGTACACGTTGAATGTACTTATAGTTTAACATATCTTAAACCTACATTAGATTATATGGTTTTTCTTATTATTGCCTAGAGTATTATTTTCTCAAATGTTAGAAAGCAATAGCCTTTTACTTAGAACTATAACTTTAATTACCAGAATTATTTCTAAATCTAAGATACGTTTAATTTTGCAAGATACACATATGCCATGCATGACCCAAAATTGAAGAAAGTTAATATGTTTAAAACTCCTTCCTGAACGCCTTTCTAAAATGTACGATTAAAGATTAAAGAGGGTGACTATATTTACATTGATTTCTGATTCCTATTGAAAAATACAAGTTTTCTGTGTCAGGTCGGATTATATGCAGATTCAGTCAGTAACCTTTAACTTATCAAATTAAAAAAAAAGGTTTTTTTTTTGATAACCCATGCATGTATTTACTGTATTGTGATTAATTGAGATGATAAATGGTAAACTTCATTAAGTTCTGATTTAACGGGATATCACACGCGTTTCAGTAGCCTCCCTTAGTCGAGAATTTTTAAGAAATCTTCACGCTGAAGATTTCCGATTTTCGTAACTTAAAATACCTTGATATTCTGGCTTTGTAATGATTGTTGAATCGGCAAGTCGATCCAATAGCTCAGTGGTAGAACTCTTGCCTACCATGCGGGAAGACCGTGGTTCGAGCCTGAGCGTAGAGATTATAATCAGATTGCTATTCGTATGTAATATACAAATGTTTGGGGTTTTTTTTTTTTTTGTTTGTGTTTTTTTTTTTTTTTTTCGTGCAAAGTAATGGTAAGCCTACAGTGATCAACAATAGTCAGTTTTGCTGAAATTGACATATTTGAAAATTTTGTTAATGACTTTTTTACCTACATACATATGTCGTATCTATTCAGAAATAAGTCAGGTGTCAGTAAAGTCTTTGAATGTAGAGAAACTTATAATAGAGTTACCCATATGGTAATATCATTACACATGTGCACATACTGTCGTGTTATTACACAAAATCTGTATTCGGCTCTATTTATTTTCAAATTGAAATCTTTGTGAGTGAAGGAACACTGCTGTGGTATTTCAGAAAAGTTGGTTATATAAATTCGGATGCTTTTATCTTTGGTCACATAGTAAAGAGATTTTGCACTTTGAATTTTACATGATAATTCACACATTCAGTCAGATTTTGCAACATTTGTCGTGGTCATTGAAGAATTTGCACAATATGATGAGGGAATCATATGTGAAGTTTCATTTGAAAATCTTGGGCTGAAAAAAATAAAGCAAAAAAATGAGCATTTACATTACATGTACAATCAATGGATGGCTAAAAAGTCTGATCATTTTTAAAATCTCAAAATTTCGGCTGGTGACCTCCTAATATTGTCCCTTACATCTGAATTACATTAGGAAATCAGAATTATGCTTTTTTTCTTAAAATAAATGTGGTATAACATGAAACGTGTGATATCACCTTAAATCCTGCTGCTTTTTGAAGTCTGTGTCTAAAACCTTGGTCACAACATGCATTGCGTGCAACATCTGAATATCTATATAAACCAGCTGGTCATATTATTACAGGTGACTTTTCAATTATCCAAGACAGGCAGCTCCGTGGTCTTCTCAAAAAAGGACCTAAGTATAGAATCCCGTCCAAGATAGATTTTATTAAATGTCGCGAAGTACTAAAGGAAGCCTTAGATAACTATACCAAACGATGGTGTAAATCGGAAGGAGTCGAATCGCATTCTCTGAATGACTGGAAAAACCTCATTTTGGACATTACTGACATTCGAATAGACAACTTCCACAAAAATCCTCATCTTTTTGAAAATCCAAGTTCTAGATCTGAAAGATATTTTAAATCCAAATTACGTAATTTACAAGAAAAAATTGTCTTCGCTCCTGCAGATAAAGCAGCCAACAACACCATAATCATATGAAAACTTTACTATATATCAACTTTAGTTTCGGAACTTTCGTCTACAAATACTTATATCAAAAGCAATGAAAGTGTCCCTAACATTTTGAGCAAACATAGCAGTGAAATTTCTTCATTCAACATCCCTATTTCTAAATTGGATCTTCCTACAATATACTGCATACCAAAACTGCACAAATCTCCTTACAAATTTAGAAACATTGCTAATTCTAGCAACTGCTCAACTACAAGTTTGTCTAGACATCTGACGTCAGCCCTCACGGCGGTAAAGGAACACGTTGCAAAATATTGTGAAACTGTTCTTAACAGGAATGATGTAAATTTATTTTGGTCTATAAAAAATTCCGGGGATGTGATTGACAAGATAAAATCTAGAAATTTTCAAGCCAATACGATTGCTTCATACGATTTTTCAAATATGTACACCACGCTTCCTCACGACAAGATCAATGATCAATTGTCCAAACTCATTAAATGGTGCTATAATCGAGAGGGGAAAATTTATATTTGTACATCTGAATCAAAGGGTTTCTTTTCCGCTACAGAATACAAATCATACAAATCATGGACATGTAGCGACCTGTGTGTTGCCTTGTCCTTCCTCTTGGACAACATTTATGTAAGATTTGGTGAGAACTCTACAAGCAGGTTGTAGGGATTCCTATGGGTACAAATTGTGCGCCTCTTGTTGCAGATTTATTTTTATACACATATGAAAAGGAATTTATTCAAAATCTTCAAAAGCAAAGAAAACATGATGATGTGAAATGCTTCATTAGTACTTCTAGGTACCTGGATGATATTCTTACTATCGATAATCCTGTTTTTGAAAAGTATAAAGATGTTATTTATCCACAAGTATTGACTCTAAACAAGGCAAACTTTACAGACACTGAAACACCATTTTTGGACCTAAATATCAAAATTGTCAATGGAGAAATTCATACAAGTGTATATGACAAACGAGATGATTTTGGATTCAACATAGTAAATTTCCCCTGGCTTGACGGTGATGTCCCTAGATTACCGTCATACGGTATCTATATTTCACAGCTCATCCGGTATGCTAGAGCATGTACTGATGTTTTGGATTTTCATAATAGAAATCTACAGATTACAAAGAAACTTTTAGGTCAAGGTTTTCGCTTTCACAAACTAGTAAAGACTTTCTGGAAATTTTACAAAAATTATGATCAACTTCTTTTGAAATTCGGACCCATAAAAGCAACGGAGTATATTACTTTAGGTATTTCACAACCTGCATTTTATGGTGACATAATTAACAAAATAAGAAGGATCAAAGGTAGACAGCATATGTATCGAAAATGCGTCAGAGTCATCAAACGCCTTTTATACCGTGGATATGATCCTAATGTCACCAGACGGACACTAAGCTTGGTACTTGACCAATATACAGTCTTGTACGAGCGCATTCTTAAGACTTGCACTCTGACTGACTGTGACGACGGGACTCCATGACGGGCCCTGTCCAAACCTCTTTAGAGAAGACAGGGCCCCGACCACCTGTCCTCTCTGAATGTCAGTCGGACTCCTCGGGTGATTACATACATGAGCTCGCTACAGCCGGCAGAGCACGGACTGTATTACGCATGCCCTCTTTTTATATCCATTTACATATTCATCTGTGTCACTGGGGCCTCTGCGTTTCGCGGTCTTGTTTGTGTGACGTCATCTTACAGTGAGGAGGTTGTTTTACACCACATTTGTACGTTCTTCGAGACCTCTAGGTAACTGGAGAAGTGAGAGGGTTGTGCGCACGTAATCCAGGATAACCACACCGTCTGCTATTTACTTGGCAGATGGCCGTCCTAAGTCGGCACCGGTTGCCCATTGGTCTCGTTGGTTTATGTGTAGTCTTTTATGTTTCTATGTTGTGAGTTGGTGTTCCTTGTCCCTTTTGCGTCTCTTTCTGTGGGTATCTGTTCTGTGTTTTTTGCATGGGTGTTTTGGGATTTTGCTGTAGGTGCTGCAACCTAGTATTGTTGGAGATCCCCTCCTTTCTTTTAGAACGTCCGTGCTTGGGTAGGCTATGCGCGCTACTTTCATGCTTAAGACATAACATAGGAAATGGCAAAAGAACAAAAGGAGTGCAAAAACGCAATTTGCACGTATAATTATATAAGTCGGTTACATGCACTATGTGCTGCGCACGTGGTACGTGTGTCGTACATTCTAATAACATGCGTGTAACTTGCTGACAACGTACTTTCCCCGCATGTATTTCGCGTTATCGTAAGATTGCACACGTTCTCGTACTGCTTACACTTGGTGTCCTTACTTCCGTACGCTCCATATTTGTTGTATGTACTTATGTACTAAAATGAATAAATTGTGCGACGTAGATCGCATGCAGACTGAGAGCAGCAAATCGTCTGCTTACATTAAAACGTTTACGTTTGAAATAAATACGGAGACATTACGGATCATGTACCTCCTACAACCGATGCTTACGATCATTAATGTTTGCCACATTTCTGCACGTAGACAGCACGTACTCGCACGTAGGCGGCTTGAAAACAACGCTTCAGTGAAGCTATGGACGATACGTTTTCTTTTTTACTGAATACGAAATGTTCTAGCCAGAAACAGCATTGCGTGCATTTGGTCATGCGTATTTTTGCAGAATCTGCTGTCGCTACGTCATCCTGAAGACGTAGGGAAGCAAGTAGCAAGAAACAGTAGATCTACTCACTTCGTTCGCACGGATGTATGAGTGACTTTGTGTTTCATATGTCGGGAACTTGGTAAGTGCCTTTTTACGTGCTGACAATTTAATGCAACATGCGTGTAACTTCCTAACGACGTATGATTTCTATACGTCTTATGTGTTATCGTACGGTTGTTACATGTATATATATACAAGTGTATGTATAATCGTTACGTTCACTCAACTGTTAATCGAGAATTTGACGACTTTGTTCAGTTAACTGGATTACATATAAAATTATGTACAATCGTAAGAGCGATCGGTTTTCAGTGATATATTTTTTTAATGTGCGCCAGCACATTTGTATTGAACCAAGGTACACAAAGAAAGATAAGTGGAAGAATAATATTTTCATTATTTACGTGTTTGAATCGCGACTGTTTCAAGTACTCAAGATCTACGCATAATTTTCACTAGTTTAATGTTACACGTCTTCAAACCCATAGTATCATAAAAAAAGATAAATTTACAGCATGGACCGGACATGCACGTTAATTCATAGCACCATTTAAAAAAAACAGATAAATTTGCAGCATTGGCAAGATATGTACGTTCTTTATAATATATATGTATAGTCGCTATAATGATACTTTATCTAGCAATTTCAAATGGTAACAAATGGAGGTGGAACTTCCTATGGATATATGCATAATGACTGAGACGCTGACGAATCGACATATATCGTCAAAGATGAGAGTTATAAAGTCCGTAGTCTGCACCGATTGTTTTATTGGTTTGTGCCTTGTCTTTTGTGTTTAGTTTTATAAAGTCGTACATGGTGTACTTTCTCTCTTATGCGTCTCCTGTTTGTTTTGTTTTTTTCGCTAGAGGCACTCTAACCAGGTTTTTCTGGAAAACCCCTCTTTGCTTATTTGCTCAGATTAAAAACAGAATTCCATTAAATAAGTTATATATAATTATATACATATTCCAAACCATTAAAGTCGATGGTAATAGGAGTCTCTCCGTCGGATAACTATGATGTTATAACATCGAACTTATCATGACCAAGTTACAAATAAAACATTGGAGCTCACACGTGGAAAGGAGACCAAAGGAAGATATTGAGAGATCGTTCTAGATATCTAGAGCTTCGACGATAAAAGAATTAAATGTATGTTACTGTAACAATCTTGTTTTAAGAGGTTAGAAGCATGATTTGAAGAGAGACATCAATCTTAACAAGTAGTTTTTTATAAATCTGACTGCCGTTAAGTTTTGTTTTGTAAATTCGTTTTTCTTAGCTTGATAGGAACCCAGATTTGAGATCACATGGGACCAGCTATCCTAATTTGTTTAGATTGGTTGAAATGTGAGGTAACTAAATTAAAATTGTGCAATCGATGAAAGCACGCAGTTTACCGATACGATGGGATACGCATCCCTTATGTTATGATAACCGCTAGAATTTGCCCAATACAATAGGACCGATATAAGACTCGCACCTATCGTATCGTGTCCTTTCGGCTTCTATTGGTTTGCATGGGGTTCTATCAGTCTGTAGGTGATTCTATCGGCTCTTATTGGATCATCCCAGGTTCTATTGGCTTCTATGGGATCATCCCAGGTTCTATCGGTTTGTTGGATTACAAATAAGTAATTTATTGTTGAGTGTTTGATTGATACATAACTATTACCCAGTGGTAAACTCGTATATTCATAAGATATGATCCATTAGTAACCTATTGTTGAAAGACATGCAAAACAAAAATCTCTAGTATACATCCTCGACTTCACGGAAACCACAAGGGCAGATAATAAAAACAATACTTTGAGTCATCACTTGTTGCCAATTGATCTCGTTGTTTTATGAGCGGTCTTTGTATTCGATGTTTCTATGTTGTTTTTGTTCCTTTTGGATTATGTGTAATCGCTGTGTTGTTGCACGAGTTCTTTATGTGTTTTGCTGTGGGAGATCTTACTGAGTATTGTTGGAAATTCCCTCCTTTTTCGTGATCAGAAACATGTCGTGAGGAATGGAGGCAGCGTTGCAGTAGAAGAAAGTCCACTCACCAAAAGCCCTTTTGTTCTTCATAAGTGTTCGTCGTTGTTCTTCAGTGATTCTGCTGGCAAGTTTTTCTTTAAAATAAAAAAGTTTGCATATGGATTCTTCAAAATCAATAATTATAATGAGTTCCGCTTTGATTTAAAGGCCGAGCTTGAGGTATAAATAGCAGCCAACCGGGAAAATGGTGGCAAATATAAAATTTCTAGACACGTTCAGATTGCAGAGGAAAATTTCAAATTATCTCATGAAAAAGATAACATATTCATATGAAATTATTTATGCATCTGAACACGACATTCAATCGTTTATGTATGTAATATGTAGATATTATATTGATATTTAATTGAGTATTTTCACTCCAAATGATGGGAGCAGGACAAATTTTCAATTCAAATTCAGAAGAGTGACATGCGGTAGGCGTTCCTAACTCTGTTATTGTTTATACCGGATGCTGAGTCATACCGATAGCGCGTTTTCTGAACATGCAGCATGCGCATATACACACGTAAACAATTCTTACCTGATTTCTTTACATTTTTTTTCCATTTGATGAAAATATTGAATCCAAAAACTCATTAATAATGTGTGTTATGAGTTTTCAGAGACAACGTGACTAAAGTATATCCAATATGCCTATGCATGCCGTGTTCATGCGAAAAAATCATTTTCGTATTTTTTTTTTTTTTACAAACTTTCTCAGTAAAATAATTTCTCGTTTTCACGGCTACTTGTACACCCGTTCGTAAACATTTTATTACGGATTAAGTACATGTATATGTAGTTCATGCATGTATACATGTGTAAAAAGTGATCGAAAACCTGTTTTTCTAGACATAAAATCATATAAATGACATTTATAAGACGGCTTCGAGTTTTATGAAATTATACTTTTAATATATTGTACTCTGACTCAAGATTTTCATCAGTAAATCGCGAATTTTGTGTAAAACTTTGTCTGCTACAATACACGTGCATTGCTCTGCCGCAGCACGCTGTTTGCTATTTTTATCGATGATGTGAGATAAGAACCGCCCAATGCCCCATATATTCTTGATGGCTTACCCGCCGGTGAATTCACAAATTGGAGTTCGGCCTCTAAACTAATGTAAATAAAAGTTACACAAACACTATAAATCGAATATCAAAAAACAATGAAACTAATAACCAGACTATCAATTTATCGATTTACGTCAGCACGCTTGGAATTCACATAAAGCGTCTTGGTTTGATAAAGCGCTTTAGTCATTCGATATATCAATTTTTCTCAACGATCTGATAAAAAAAGTTTCAATTTTCTTGGTTTTGAAGAAACAATCTGTCGTAATTGAATCAATTATTATTAGCCACACTTATTGATACTTCATACAATACATTATTTAGTCATCGTAAGGATTAATTCATCAAAAAACTTTAATGACTGGAATAAAAATGTAATAATGCGTTATTTTCTTACCATGGAAAGGTCCCTATTTATTGTAATGAATTAGTTTTATTGTATTAATATAAAAGGAAAATGTATTTATTTTAGTATTTTGTCTAATTTTTACTTGTCAATTTTAGCGTTTTTATACTTTTTTAATCATTAGTTGAATAAAGCGGCGCGCGGAAAAAGAATACAACTCTTAAACAAAATCCAATAAAGCGACATATACTAACAAAAGTGTAGCATTTTTCTTTGAAAGAAGCAAGATACGCTAAATGGACAATGCATTGTAGTTGTATTGAATCAGAACGATTCACAATTCATTTAAGATTGAAAAATTAAACCTTTAACCTTCTGTCATGTTCTTTTACCCGTTGAATTTTGAACTAGTTCCTTTTAGACAGTTCATATATGAAATACAAGAAGTATACCAAAAATTGGGCTTCCTTTTCAATAAATTTATCAATGGAAAAAAAAATGAAAGCACCAGTCATGACTGTTTCTTTTTACGCCCCGGAATCAATGATTCGGGGGCATATAGTTTTTGGTCTGTCCGTCTGTCTGTCCGTTCGTCCGAAAAACTTTAACATTGGACATAATTTTTGAATGGGAAGTGATAGGGTTTTCATATTTCACATGTGTGTTCCTTGTGACAATACCTTTCCATTGATACCAAATTTTTTTGACCTCGTGACCTTGACCTTGACCTTTGACCTACTTTTCAAAACCTTTAACTTTGAGAATAACTTTTTCAATGGTAAGTGATATGGCTTTCATATTTGGCATGTTTATTTATTGTGACAAGACCTCTCCATTTATACCAAAAAAATTCTACCTTGTCACCTTAACCTCGACCTTTGACCTCCTTTTTCAAAAACTTAAGCATTGGGCATTACTTTTAAATGGTAAGTGATAGAATTTGATATTTCACATGTGTATTCCTTGTCACAAGACCTTTCCATTAATACTATTTTTTTAACCTTTTGACCGTGACATTGACCTTTGACCTACTTTTCAAAAACTTTGACATTGGACATAACGTTTGAATGGTTGGTGATGGGACTTTTATATTTGCCATGTGTATTCCTTGTGACAAGACCTTTCCATTGATACCAAAATTGTTTAACTCAATGACCCTGACCTTGACCTTTCACATACATGTACTTAACAGAAAATAGTGTTTATACTAACAAAGATACCACCGGAGGCATTCGTGTTTCACAAACACAGGCTTTATCATACATGTAATAACTCCTCAACAGTGGTGCTTGAACAATTAAGCCAAATGAAATTTACAAATTGTCATACTTTTGTCCAGAGTAAGGTGCCGGAGAAATGTTTTGACGAGATGAATTATTTCGCCACACTTTCAAATACTTACAAATAACTTTATACATTTGTTTGTTTTAACCTTTCTTTTCTCAGAATTTCCCCAGCAAGCCTTTGGACTATAGATGCTATTGCTGCAAATAAGCTTTCAGACACTAATAGAATGCACAAAATTACATAGGCGCACATAAAGAGATAAACTTCGAGTATAGGAAGCTTGTGTTGAAGGAATTTTCCCGAAAGTTTGACTATCAATCAATTTACATCATTCTTCATTAAGTCTTCATTAACTTCAAGATGAAGGTTGTGAATTAGGACCAAAGACGACCATTCAAGTTTAATGTTTTTTCGTCAAAAGGAGGTAAAAATTAAAAATTCTATGGTGGTGTCGACCTTGAACTTTGACCTTTTTTACATTCCAAAACCATTAAATATACACAGCCAATTGTGCCTCACATAGAATTCATATGAAGTGAGTATAAGTATTTCACATGAAACTTTATATGAAATTCATATATAATAAAATTTCACCTAAGATTGATGTGAAAAATATTTTACATGAATTTCATATTAAAATACTTCACATGAATTTCACATGAGTTTTTCTTTGAGACACTCATGCGGAATTCAGTTTACTTAAAACTTATATTAGGAACTTCACATAAATTTCATTTTAAAAACTTGTGAATTGCATGTTCTTGCTCGTTTCATGTAAATTTCATATGAAATTTGATACAAATGTAATAAAAATTTCACGTCAATTTCACACGATATTGGCTGTGTAAACCTCAACTCAGGGGAAACATTTCTGGCATCTTTATGATGGTAAGTGCATTTTATGCTCTTACATTATCTAGAAACGATTATCAGAGTCCTTTGAACTTGACTTTTGACCTTTAGAATCCAAAATAAATAGGTGTCATTCTTCACTCACTGGAGATATTTCTGATAAATGTCATGAAAATATGTGCAATACACGTTCTTAACTGACCCGCAAACTAATTTCAAATATCAAAGATATATAGCCTTGACCTTTGATCAAAAGGTATCATTCTTGACGCAATGAAATTGTTTCTTGCAATTATAACGTCTTCA
The DNA here is from genome assembly GCA_033119305.1 of Pinctada imbricata. Classification (NCBI taxonomy): domain Eukaryota; kingdom Metazoa; phylum Mollusca; class Bivalvia; order Pterioida; family Pteriidae; genus Pinctada; species Pinctada imbricata. Next base: position 28,986,857 of record VSWD01000012.1, on the reverse strand, counting down.
AATTCATTAGCATCATTTTAGAGCAGATAAATTTACAGCATGGACCAGAGATGCACGTTTCGGGCATCCAACCCCCGCCAGTGATCTTCAATCTAAACAATGAAATATGGCCAAGTTTCATGATGATAGGTGAGTTACATGCTTAAATGTAATCCGGAACCCATCTTTTATAATCAGAGTCATATTGACTTCGACCTTTGACCCAAAAAAAAAAATCACTAGAGGTCATCTATGACTCATGGGAAACATCGCTGGCACGTTTCATTATCGTAGGTGCAATAATGCTCTATTATAATCCAAAAAAAAAATTGCAAGTCACCAGAGTCCTTTGACCTTGACTTTTTGACCCCAAAATCACTAGGGGTTATCCTTGACTCATGGTGAGTAGGTGTATGAAGTTTCATTGCACTAGCATTTTTCATATTTGAATCATTGTCCGAAAACCATTTTTGACGCCAGTCCGCCCGTCACATTAAGAGCCGGGGTTTCGACTGAAATGAAACTCAACACTTTATACAAAAACTGAAATTGCATAGACTGGTGGACAAACGCGTGTTTTGTTTGAGTTACTTTATCAACATGTTTTCATAGTGATAACCAAATATTTCATTGCTAATGATGATATCCATATATCATAGCTCATACGGACAATATTTTGCTGAACGATAAGCCTCTTTTACAACACAGATTTTGAATTTCATTATTTACATATTAAAGTATCTAACCAATCATAAGTCGAAAGCGCTTTATATGATTTTCATTTCAAGTCTAAATCGCTTTATAACATACAAGTACGTGTTTGAAATCTAAAAAGTGCATTTACTGTTCGAAACCTGTATGCCCTGCCTCTAAACTCAGACGTGGTATCTATAATTTGATATTGAACACATGAGTTAAATTATGTACAGATACTTGCTTGTTAATATGCATAGATGAAAATTTACTCATCTTTCCATCGTCACGGCGCTCAGGTAAATTTTAGTGTGTAAGTCACGGTCGCTTTATGGGAATTACCAGCGTGGTCTGGGTATTTTCAACTAGATACACCAATAAAAATCATTACCTTACTTTTTTTAATTTGTAAAATTCAGATATCAATACATGCTTTAGGATACCGGATGATCTGTGATATCTAAATGCCGTATGACGGTAATCTAGGAACATAACCGTCGAGCCAGGGGAAATTGACTATGTTGATCCAAAAATCATATCTTTTGTCTCAAACTCACTTGTGTGAATATTTCCGTTTACTGTTAAGTGTCAATTCTTGTGGATACATATAATTCTTTCATACATTTTAATTAAAAAGCAGGTTTGTCAACAGTCCGAGAATCCTCAAGGTACCTGGAACATGTAGTATTATTAAACATTTCAAGTAATGAAATTGCATTTGCCTTTGGAAATTTTGGAAAAAAATATAAAATCTAACATACATGTTGTCCAAGATGACGACAGAGCATAAAACACGTCACTTCATGCCTATGATTTGTATGATCACTATCCTGTAGCGGTAAAGAAACCCTTTGATTCAGACGTACAATTGGTTTTTTTTTTTATATTGTCAGTCACATTCCCTAAATGTTCAATAGACCAATAGAGATTTACATCGCTCATGTTTAGAACAGTTCACAATATTTAGTGACGTGTTATTTCAATATCGGTTGATCATTTCTTCAATGCATTCTAAAATTTCTGTTATCAAAATTTCTTGAAATTTCTAAAACGTGGGTCCTGTAGCATCATATCCCACCCATCCTGCTACGTCTTTCGGTACGTTTTTTCGACATATTAACTTTCACACTTTTTTGGCATATTACATTGTTTAGATTTAAGGATCACTGACGAGGGTTAAGTACCCGAAACGTGCATGTCTGGTCCATGCTGTCAATTTACCTGTTCTTAAATGATGCTATTCAATTTGAAGACGTTTAAAATTTATACCACTTGTTGAGTGTCACTGCTGGTGGACCAGGAGTCCCCGAGGGCACATGTAGCCAAGTTCGATCAATTTCGGTTGATCATTTCTTCAATGCATTCTAAAATTTCTGTTATCAAAATTTCTTGAAATTTCTAAAACGTGGGTCCTGTAGCATCATATCCCACCCATCCTGCTACGTCTTTCGGTACGTTTTTTCGACATATTAACTTTCACACTTTTTTGGCATATTACATTGTTTAGATTTAAGGATCACTGACGAGGGTTAAGTACCCGAAACGTGCATGTCTGGTCCATGCTGCCAATTTATCTGTTCTTAAATGATGCTATTCAATTTGAAGACGTTTAAAATTTATACCACTTGGTGAGTGTCACTGCTGGTGGACCAGGAGTCCCCGAGGGCACATGTAGCCAAGTTCGATCAATTTCGGTTGATCATTTCTTCAATGCATTCTAAAATTTCTGTTATCAAAATTTCTTGAAATTTCTAAAACGTAGGTCCTGTAGCATCATATCCCACCCATCCTGCTACGTCTTTCGGTACGTTTTTTCGACATATTAACTTTCACACTTTTTGGCATATTACATTGTTTAGATTTAAGGATCACTGACGAGGATTAAGTACCCGAAACGTGCATGTCTGGTCCATGCTGCCAATTTACCTGTTCTTAAATGATGCTATTCAATTTGAAGACGTTTAAAATTCATAGCTGTAAGTGCTTACGTCAGATTTCTCAACAAAATTGCAGTGGAGCAGTAGCTAGAATAAGCAATGAATAGAAATGTGTACGGAAAGTCGTGCTATTTGATATGTTATATAGTGTCGGGAGATCAAATATAAAAATAGAAATGTTGAATGAGGACAGTTCAATTTTATGTGTTCTCAAAATGTTAGAGACACTTTCAGTGCTTTTGATATACGTATTGGTAGACGAAGTGCCAAAACTTAAGCTGATATGTAGTAACGTTTTCAAATGATTATGGTGTTGTTGATTGCTCTATCAGCTGGTTCAAAGACATATTTTTCTTGTAAATTACTTATCTTAACGGATTTAGAACGTGGATTTTGAAAAAAAGAAAAGAGTTTGTATGAAATGTATATATTCGTAAATCCGTTATATCTAAATGAGGTTTTTACAGTGATTAGGCGCATGCGATTCGACTCCTTCTAATTTACAGTATCATTTGGTTTATTTATCTAAGGTTTCCATTCGCACTTTGTGGCATTTCATAGAATATATCCTTGATTGTATTCTATACTTGGGTCCTATTAAAGTTATTTTCGATAGTTATGTCGTCTATCTTTGATCTATCTTATCTTGTTAATTATTTCACCATAAATTGCAGGCTGTGAAATACCCAAAGTAAAAAACTTTGTTGCCTGTATTGTGACAATAATTTTTTGTAAAACTTTACTAGTTTGTGAAAGCGAAAGCCTTGTCCTAAAAGTTTCTTGGTAATTTGTAAATTTCTACAATGAAAATCCAAATCATCAGTAAACACTCTAGTATACCGTATGAGTTGTGAGATATAGATACCATAGGACGGTAATCTAGGATCATCACCGACAAGGTAGGGGAAATTTTCTATGTTGAATCCAAAATCATCTCTTTTGTCATACACACTTGTATGAATCTCTCCATTAACAATTTTATTATTTAGGTCCAAAAAGGTGTTTCTGTGTTTGCAGCGTTTGCCTTGTTTAGAGTCAATCCTTATGGATAAATATCATTTTTATACTTCTCAAAAAAATAGATTGTCGATACTAAGAATTTTGTCAAGGTACATAGAAATACCAATTAAACATTTCACATCATCATTTTTTCTTTGCTTTTGAAGATTTTGGATAAAATCCTTTTCATACGTGTATAAAAATAAATCTGCAACAAGAGGTGCACATGTAGTACCCATATGAATCCCTACAACCTATTTGTAGAGTTTCTCACCACATCTTACATAGATATTGTCCAAAAAGAAGGACAAGGCAATACACAGATCACCACATGTCCATGATTTGTATGATTTGTAATCTGTGGCGGAAAAAAAGCGTCGATTCTGATGTACAAGTATAAGTTTTCCCCTCTCGATCAAAACACCTTGAGTTTTGACAATCGATCATTTATTTTGTCGTGAGGAAGCGTGGTGTACATATAAAGAAGCATGAAGAAATCGCATTTGCTTGAAAATTTCTTGATTTCATTTTGTCAATCACATCCCCTGAATTTCTAATAGACCAAATGAAGTTTATACCATTCCTGTTCATGACAGTTTCACAGTATTTGGCCACGTTTTCCTTTACAGCCGTGAGTGCTGACGTCAGATTTCTAGACAAAATAATAGTTGAGCAGTTGCTAGAATAGGCAAGGTTTCGAAATGTGTAAGGAGATTTGTGAAGTTTTAGTATGCAGTATAATGTAGGGAGATCCAATCTAGAAATAAGGATGTTAAATGAAGAAATTTCACTGTTACATATGAATGTCTGCTCAAATGTGTTGCGAAAACTTTCATTGCTTTCGATATAATTATTAGTGGAGGAAAGTTCCGAAACTTAAGTTAATAGTTAGCAGCGTTTTCAAATAAGTATTGTGTTGTTGGTTGCTTTGTCTGCAGGCGAGAAGACATATTTCTCATGAAAATTACGTAACTTGGATTTGAAATGTCTTTCAAATTTTAAACTTGGATTTTCAAAAAAAATGAGGATTTGTGTTGTATTTATCTATTCGAATATCGGTTATATCCAAAATGAGGGTTTTTTTCAGTTATTCAGAACATGCGTTGAAATCCAGGTAACAAAAAAGAAAAATTTCCTGTATAATAACTTTGTTAAATATAAGTTATTTATTTTTTGTAGTACAATCACCAAGTACATTGCATATTGTAGCCCTCTCGGGTCTACAAATCATGTACTTCGCGTTGTGTATTTTACTTAGTCATTTTTAACTCGGAATAAAAAGTCCTGGTAACGTTTTACCGTTTATTAACATACGAAAGTTACATGTTGGTTATAGCAGTATGAGAATGAATCTGTTGAATCTAACATACAAAATCGTGCGCGCAGTATATATTAGGAGCCTGGGATATTTCACAATCAGGTGGAAATCGCCATCGAAATTCATGACTAAATTGGAATTCAGACGTATAAACAAAGTTGCCTAAACTTAGAACAAATCCTCGCCATTTCGTCTATTGCACCCAGACCTGTGACAGGCGAACCACTATAGTTTCTGTTGCTGTCAATTGACCCAAGAACACCTCGTATTGACAGACGTAGGGTTATACACTGGCGGGAATGATTGTCATTTCTATTACATCAATTTAGCACGTGATCGTAAAGTTAACGTTTGAAATTAGAGTTATCTTCTCCTGGACATTTGGAAATATCCCATATACAAAATAAATGGAAATTAATTAAAGATCAAAATACTCAATTTGCATAATTATTGTGGGGAGAGGCCATATGGTTACAATACTCCCCCACTTAAGAAAATAACCAAGATTTTTGCGACCTTGATCAACAATCAATCTAATCATTAACCTGGATAAACTTCTAAACATCCATCTAAAATCTTGAAAGGCATTTTATCAAATACATAAACTTAATTTCGGTGATACTTGGTTATTTTCTAAACGTTTGGCCTCGACAGCACAATAACGAACCATTCAACTATTTGCCACCGGGATCACTCGGTACATATTAATCAAAAACATATAATCAAACACACATGCAATAAAAAGTCAATGCATTCAGTTCCACTGTCCATCAGCAGTGACCCGGTCATTTTCATCATAATAAATGTTCAAGCAAAATGTTCATAACCTGTAAAAGAATCACATTTCCAAGGCCAACACGCCACATAAATCAATTATCATTCTCAATGTACAAATGCATGCATCAAACATCAATGACATTTCATCAATAAATGCAATATTATTATAACTTATGACATTATAAGCATTACACATTTACTCTGCTTTTTATTAAATAACACATCATACAGATTCACTTATTCTTCTTATGGCCATCCTCATGGTATGACATCATTTTCTTTGGTTCTTCTCCATCTATGGTTCGTGTCTGGTCCTTCTTCGTGAACTGAATAACCTCCGAAGAGTAAAACGAATAAATTGGACCTCGATGTCATCGTGAAACTAATTGTTAATCATCACGTGGTCATCATCGGTTTCTTCTTTCGTTTTCGTCTTAGGATCACGGTCTCGTCTTCTTCGTCCGGACCCATTTCGTCTTTTCTCTATCCTCGACCTCCTTTGACGCATCTTGGCATTTGTGACGTTACCAAGATCTTCCCGTAATCCGGATGACCCCATGCACCCAGAAAAACGACGGGGTGTTCATATTCTCATACATTCAGCGTCTTATTAGAAAGGTCAAAAAGTAAAAAATTGTTCATGTCCCTCTTTTCGCAATGACAGATTTCACTCTGCCATTATCAGCGAAAAATGTTCGTATGTTGTAGTGACGGGCTGGTTACACATCCGGCCACACGGGTAACATCGTGCACAGGTTCACCTGACGTCACAGACTCGGGTTTCTTCTTCGGCTTCGTCTTCTTAATTTTACGTGTCTCTAAGAATTGACCTGCACGCTCTTTCGTCTCCTTTTCACAGCAGGCGGTGTATTAACAAAAGATCAAGGGTTAACTGCATATCTGGAATCTTATTTACAAGTTTATTATTCAGCACTGCAATGTATATATCACTCCCAGCAATAAATCTATCATGATAGTCTACATCATTGTTTCACTGTTCAGGTTGCATATTGAGATTAATTGTTCATGGCAGTTAAGTGACACCGGGCTTTTCTCTGTACCTCTAATTGACCATAATTTCGAATTTACAAAAAAAAATGATTTTGAAGCCTGTGTCAAATCTTTTAAAAGAAATTTCCAAATTTATTTCTTTTTCCATGTCTTAATATTTACTGAAGTTTATTTAACTGAAAATGCAGGCATTTTTTTTCAAAATTGAAACGAATTAATAAAACGATATTCAGACAAGCAGCTCTTTTCATTGTTGTAAGACGTCGTCAATACATGTCAAGTCAATAGTCTGCGTGCAAACTAAACAAAAACAAATAACAGCTGATGCTAACAACCGGCATCATGGGACGACCGTAAAAATAAACTCCAACACCGGGAAAAGGGCAACAAAGGTCAATATCGTTAACGCTCTAATCTGAGGTTAGAATTGTAACACGATCACCAGAGTAAAAGTCATTCATAAATCCTGCACTAAACCAGCGAGATCCAATTAGAAATTACAAACAAAGAGCAAATATTTCTACGATGTACACAGTGACTTATCCAGGGGTTCCTTTTTATGCCTATTTCTTCGAACGTAGTTATCCATTCTTTACAGAATTAATTTACTTTCTCAGATACCGATTCGTTTTATAATATTGATTTAAAGTTTATTCAGCTTTTTTTTTTTAAACTAATTTTATTTCTATATATCCCTCCCTGTCTCAAGATAAAAAAATAACTGGTTTTGTTTTTATCATTCTTTTCTTCCAAGTTTGCGTTAACTTTAAAGTACTCTGACTTTCATTTGAACAAAACATCAAGCGAGAGAAAAATAGAACTTTTTCTCTGCTTACAGGGAATAATATTGCGTTTAAATAGCTGTTAAGGATTCAGGTATTACCTTGATATTTCGAGAGGTCATATATTTAGTTATTGCAATTAAGTTTTTTATGAGAAGATTTGGGTCTTGGGTACTCTCGACAGTTTTCGGTTCGGAAGCCTTTTTATTTTGTAAGAAACCCTCTTCCGGTTTTCCGGAAATTGCATCTACTTCCATTCGTTCTTCCTCGCAGTTTTGTTCGGGAGCACTCGGTGAGCTCTTTAATGGAGGATTTAAATCAATGCTCGTATCATCGCCCATATCGGCATTTGTCTCGGGCATGGCACGAGTTCTAAGTCGTCTCCGAAGTTCCATAAGGGGAATGTCATCTTCATCAGACGAATCTTCTCTCTCTTGAACTCTGTGTCGTATTGCAACGTCTTGAGGGACAGGCTGTTCTTCATCACTATCTGATTGTTCGGATGGGACTACGTACGTCGTTTTTCGCAAGATGTGTCCTGCCGAATCTCTCGGAACTTTCCATTCATCAATCTTGGCAGGCCGAAGATGTCTAGCATGTGTCTTCGTGGTATTGCCATCTAGCTGATTTTTCACAATGAATGAAAGCGGACCTGTTTGATCAATAATCCGGAAGTACGGTTGCCATTTCACATCCAGCTTGTTATCTCTCCTGTGATTCCTTACGTACACAGGGTCTCCTATCTGGAAATTTTCTTCTGTACTGTTTTTGTCTGCATACTGTTTCTGTTTCCTTTTCGCTTCTTTCATATTTCTGCGAACTAAAGTAAATGACTTGTGTTGCTGCTGAAGAGCTATTTTGTGTAGATTTTCGCCCACATATCTGCGTCTTGGCTTTAAGATGGTGTCCAAGGGAAGTACTACGTCTCGGTTATAAAGGAGAAAATATGGAGAAAACTTTGATGACTCGTTGACATGAAACCTAAAGGCGGCAAGTGTTTGATTCAAATACAAGTCCCATGTTTGAACGTCTTCTTGGATATTCTTAGACATGACGTCATGGAGAGTACGATGAAATCGCTGCACCTTTCCGTTTGCTTGGGGACTGTAAGTTTTGATATGATGAATGTTCATTTCATCCAAAGTTTCCTGTACTTTTCTGTTGACGTTTTCTGTTCCATTGTCGGAGATAATTTCAAGGGGACAGCCGAACCTTGGGAAAATTTCTTCTAAGATCAGATGTACTATTCGTTCTGCAGACTTGTCAGGCACAACAAAAGCCTCTGGCCATCCTGAAAAAAATGTCTATGAAGGAGACAATGTATTTATTTCCAGACAATGTCGTCGGGTACGGTCCTGATAAATCAAGCCCAATCTTTGCAAAAGGGTAAGGCGGTGTTTCGGTTTCCTTAATAGGTGGCTTTGACTTCCTTGAGCTTCTTGTCTGACACGTGACACATTTCTCCAGATATCCATGTATTTTCTTGTACATGTTTGGGAAGAAGTACTTACGACGAATAGAATCGTACGTCTTATCTACAGCCATGTGTCCGATTTGATCGTGATACTGCCTGAGGACGACTGTCTCCATTTCTTGAGGAATATACAGTCTTAGCTTGGGGTCCTCAGAGTCAGGTTGAGAGAGATAATAGAATAGCCCTTCCTTGTCTTCAAAATAGTGTGTCTGTTCAGCCTTTGTTGCTGTTCCTTTCCTTAATCTGTTCTTAAGTTTAACCATTTCTTGATCTTTTTCTTGTTCCTCCTTCAAATTGAATTCCTCTGGTAAATCTGATACCGCTTTCGTGATCTCATCGCGATCTTCGACATGACAACTTGCAAAGTCTCTTGGATTAAATTCATTTGAATTGATGACTCCTATCTCAAACGCTCTATCATCTATGTCTGGCTCGTCTTCGAATTTCTTAGATTGTTTTGACGTCTGTGGATGCGGTATCCGGGACAAAAGATCAGCACAGTGATTGTCTTCACCTTTGACATAATTGATCTTACAGTTATATCCAGCAATGCTTAGAGCCCATAGCTGTATTTTCTTATTTTGCATCGGTGAATCTAAGAGATACCTCAAAGGCTTATGATCTGTCTTGATCGTAAATTGAGCTCAATGTAAGTGGTGATCCAACTTCTGAAGTGCGTAGTGAATCGCAAAAGCCTCTTTCTCTATTGTCGACCACTTTGTCTGAGTATGACTAAGTTTGTGTGACAGGAAGTAATTAGGTTTCTCGTCTCCTTCGTCGGTTTCTTGAGTAAGACACGCACCAATACAGTTGTCTGTGTATAAGACATACGGTTTGTTTGTATCTGGGTATGCAAGGAGTGGTACTACGGTAAGACTTTCCTTAAGATAATCAAAAGCATGTTGACATTCCTCTGTCCATTTGAATCTGGCATATTTCTTCGTCAAGTTGATAAGTGGCTCTGCTATATTCGAGAGAGTTGGTACAAATCTCCTGTAGTAACTGCACATACCTATGAATCCTCGAATTTGTCTTACATTCTTGGGGGCCGGCAAGTTTTTGACCGCTTCTACTTTCTTTTGATCTGGAGCTATGCCGTCTTTGTTGATTACGAAGCCTAAGTATTCTGTTTCCTCCTTGAAGAAAGCGCATTTCTTGAGTTTGAGCTTAAGATTGTGTTGTCTTAATCTATTGAATACTTCCTGTATGTTTCTTATGTGTTCCTTAGGGTCGTTCTTTGTAAAGATTAAGATGTCATCTAAGTATGCCATTGCGAATCCCTCACAACCTTGCAAGACGATATTCATAAGTTCTTGAAAGACAGCTGGAGTATTACTCAATCCGAACGGCATTCTATTAAATTCAAAAATTCCTCGATGACACGCGAAGGCTGTCTTCTCCTTGCTTCTTTCATCCAAAGTTACTTGCCAGTATCCATGTCTTAAGTCTAAGGTAGTAAAATATTTTGCGTTTCCTATCAGAGACAAGATGTCGTCAATCAAAGGAAGAGGAAAAGAAATCGGTTTCACGATCTTGTTCAGAGTTCTAAAGTCGACACACATCCTGTCACTGCCATCCTTTTTCGTTGCTACAACTAAAGGAAATGACCAAGGAGATTGTGACCTTCGAATGACCTTTGCATCAAACATCTCGTCTATAGCCTCATCTATCACGTTTCTTTTGTTCAAAGGTGTCCGGTATGGTCTATTCTTGATCGGATGATGACTTCCGGTATCTATTTTCATCTGTACTGTCTTTGTTCCACCAAGATCTGAGTCTTTCTTGGCGACAAGATCTTTGTTTTTCTTCAGTAACTTGATGATTTCTTGGTGCCTTCCTTCGGGTACATGCAATTCTTCAAAATCCGATTTAATTTCAGTCTTTGGCTCATCAACTTCCATTGCTTCTTTATCGTCTAAGGTCAAAATATCTTGAGGGGTCAAAGTTCTAGCCCACCCTACTACGCTTCCTCTCCTTAGACGGTAGCACTTATTCGTCTCATTATGAATTAAGACAGGTACCTTTAAGGAAGACTTGACAGTATTCACTGATTCCTTAAGTGACAGGCCAGGTTCATCTAAGATACAACCGGGGTCAAGGTTCGTGACCTCAAGAAGTCTTGCGTTTGATAATTGGAAGCCTTTCTCTAACTTAACATGACATATAGTGGCGGTCTGCGGTTCGATCGTTGTCTTTTTAGCTAACCTTAAAATCGAGCAAATATGAGTGTCTTCGTCGAGCTTCACGTATGTATTCCCTACTTTTAGCATTCCTAGGTCAAAGTAAAGGCGCACTCCATATTCCTTCAACCAATCTCGTCCTAAGATAAAATTCTTGGTAAGCGTCTCTACCACGTAGAAGTTTTGAGACATTCGCAGTCCGTTTATTGAAAATTTCAAAGTTGTTCGTCCTAAAACGTTTATCGGCGCGCTGTTCGCTGCTCTCAAACTCTTGATCACACGCGTTAATTTTGGTTTTGGTGATACAGTGGTGATCGTAGTAGTTTACACACTGTTTTTCGGAAACTTCGGGCACACCTCGGAAACTTCGTTAGGAAAAACTGGTAATTCGGAAACTTCGGGCAAAATTCCGCCCTAAATTTACCGATGTTACCTAAAATTCCTAACTTTCCGAATTTCACCGGAATAACCTAAATAATTGTATTTACCCGAAATCCAAAACGAGGCTGCGTTAATATTTATTATTATTGTTTATTTCTTTTAATAAATATATTATTTCGAAATTGTTTTTCATTTGAAGGCATCAAATGTACAACTGATTCAATTTGATTGTCTAACGAGCATCATTTGCACCATAAAGTGACGATAAAATTCATTTTCGTTTTCTATTATTGCATACCACGGATCTGTAATTTTTTGACGATGAGTCGAGGTTAATTTCCTCAAATTTTAGAAAATAAGATATATTCTAGGATAATTTCAATATAAAATTAGACAAGTGATCCCTCTCCTTTGCCTTTAGACGTGGTCTGGGTCACCCCCCCCCCCCCCCCTCTTCCCAATCAAACACAGACATACATGTACATTTTTTCACTCACTACCGAGAAATCACATATTGCATAATGTTGATAAAAAACAGCTTTATCTCTCTCTTTCGCTTTCTCTCTCTTTATTTTATTTTCCCCCTTTTTTATATGAATAGCTCTGCATTTTGTCGGATTCGGAATGTTCTAGGTCAACTTTCGGTTTCAAAACATTACTACGATCGAATATTTGTAGCAGTAAAACTGATGTTTTATATTTCTCCCTTGATGAAATGCACGAAACAGTAAGGATTTTGATGAAGAATGATCATAGCCGTGTTACATATTGAAGAACAGACTTGTAAATGTCAGTACTGACAGCAAGGTATCCAAGAATCTGCAAGATGTGCATGGTAGAATTGTTGCATCATGGTATGCATGTACATGTACTGATGAATGGTACCAGGGACGTATATAGTACGTATCAAAAACAACAACAAACATGGTCCAAACATAATGAAGGAATCGCAAACTACTGTCAGAGCCACTGCATTCAATCCAACAATCAACGATTGATGTACGGATTGACATACGTGTCTACGTACGGCCCAGTATTCTGGAAATTCAACGGTAGGTTAGTACACGTAGGACATGTAAAATTATCTGATGATGTTTAATATTTATTTCGTTTTGTGATTCGGGCTTGGACCGTTTTATTATGTTGCAGCTGTTGACTGATAATCCTTACTCGGGTAGGGACTATCAGTCAACGGCAGTGTAATATAACGGTTATTATGTTACTGTTGACCGATAGTCCTTACTCGAGTAAGTCGACGGCAGTATAATATATAATTGACTGATAAATCGATCCTTACTCGGGTTAGGACTATCAGTAAATAGCAGCATATTAGAACGGTTTGTGCCTGAATAACAAAATTAAGAGATTATGATTTAAATCACTGTCCACCAGTCTTTACAAAAAAATTCAACCACTGGCCCGAAGACAAGCTAGACATTGAAAATGCCCCCATCTAAAAAGTATTTGGCTTGATTGCAAAGCAATTCCAGTCTATAGATTGACGATGTCCGCCTGTCTGTCTATCCGTCTGTCTGTCATCCGTTGTCAACATTTTGGTTAAAGTTTCTGGTTAAAGCAAAATCTAAGAAACTTTACCTTGACCTTGGACTTTGACATAGTTAAAGATTTTGGTTGAAGTTTCTAGTTAAAGCAAAATCTAATGAACTTTATGCAGTAGAAACTTTATGTTATACATGTAGGTTGCCTTTGACAAGACCTTTCAATTTATCTCGTAACGTTTGACCTAGTGACCTTGACCTAGGGCTTTGACCTAGTTAATGATTTTGCTTAAGTGTCTGATTGAACCAAAATCTCAGGAGCTATATACATAGTAGAAACATAATATTATACTTATTGGTTGCCTCTGACAAATCCTTTCAATTTATGCCATAACATTTAGCCTGACCTTGACCCAGTTAGTGACAAAAACTTACTTTGCAATCCGGCCATACTGTCTTTAGCAGTGTTTTATTTGTTTATAAAATATAATTGCATTATTGCATTCCTCTACCATATAACCATATAATTTACGACTAAGTGAGAACTATACAATGATATCTATTTGGTAATGATAGGAATTTACCTTTATGATTTATTGTTAGATGATGTGATTTAGATGTTTGTTATCATCACATTTTTTTTGTACTTGTTTTATTTCAGGATAATGAGAGTCAACACATACAACATGGTCAAACAGAAGTGAGTGATCATGGATTGGTGCGGCATAGCTTCCTTCCTTCATAATTTGTGTATCTTGGACACCAGAATCAAGACAAGATGAAGAAAAATTAACAGATTTATATTGCATGTAATACATGTATGTGGAATGGCAAAAACATGTGGTTTCTGATTTACTCAGATTGAGAAATTTCATGTCGCCATATAAAAATCACTTTGTTAGGCTGTTTGTTCATCTGTCTCTGACTGTCTGTCCGTTTGTCAGTCTGTCACATATTTGTCTGTAACTTACTTGATATACATCATGATCAAATTTTTTTTTTAACTTGCAGAGATAGTAAAGCATGATGAGACTCAGCAGGTCAAGGTCACTTTCAAGGTCAAAGATCATTACGAAGCATTTTAGTTAAAAATTTTAAAATTTCATTCATTTTTCATCAAAATGTTTTGAAACATTGTATAATTCAAGAAATCAGCATTGATGTATTAGGGCAGGGACAATACTGCACCCAGCCGATACGTTACGTATCATGATACCCGATATCGGTTTTACTATGTATCGCAATACTTAATAAATTGATAAAACCTTCTCTAAATCCTATTTGATACTATTTATATTCATCATATATAAGTAGCTTTTTTTCATTCAACAGGTTATATGTATTCAATACTAACTTTCTGACCAGAAATTTTTCTGACTCCTATAACATGTACTTCATAAACCAGGAAACAAAATGTTAACCACACCAATCTTGTGCTGTACTTGGCATTTCTACCTTAAGCCACTTCCCCGTAGCCATATTTCACTTTCTCCGAATATTACATGTACTTTCATTTTCTCTGAAAGTTATTTTTGTTTTTTGCGTGGTGGACAAAAATCCAGAAAATTCAATAAAAAAATTTTTGTAAAATTTTAACTTTGGCGTGTTTGGATATATCGATACTTGGATCGAGAAAAAAAATATTGTGATGCATTGATGAATCAGAGTATTGTACCAGCCCTATGATGACAGGTGACATACCTGTTCTTGAACAGTGTTGATCTTGTACTCAAATGTAGACAGTAATTTACCATCTACTGCCATTCACACTTGCTGTCTTTTGACAGTTACAGTTGTAAATTTCTTATTGTCAGATTTATAGTATTCTACATGTACTTCATCAGTTGCAAGAAAGGAAATAAATTGTAAAGCAACTGGGTTTTGGTATCTAATATTAATTTTTTGAGCTATACCTTCTTGACCTAGAAGGTGTTGAATATTGATCCACATTATACTTGAGCTGAATAAGCTATAATAATTACGATTACAATGAAATTGAAAGGGTTAAAAATCTTTACAAAAATATATATACACAAACATGTCAGCACAAAATGCAAAAAAAAAATACCAAGCACTTACAGAAGTTGGATCAGCCAAAGGTCTATAGATCATGTTTACACATGTAAATTTATATTTATGATGTGATTAGAATCATTAGATCACTTATTTGAATATCTCTTTATACATGATCATGCTCATCAGTTCATTATGTTACACTTCCTTTTGATTTCAACTTTACTCACTGCAAAGCAAATACACCATGCATATATGCGGAAAACTTTATTCAATGTCTGTTATTCAGTATCTATGTCAAGGTTATCTTCAAAATCAAAGTCACATATTGAGGGTCAATCTGCAACGAGCAACTTGCCCTCTCCTTGAACAAATCAGTTTCCGGTCCTCCTGGTTATCAATTTTATTGCGTTGTTTGCAGAATGTTACGTATATGTAGCACTCAAGGGTTTTTTAATGACCTGAATCTAGATCAGAGGTCAAGGTAACAATAGACTTTCTTGGCAAAACTTTGTGACAAAACTTTTTCCCCTCTACATGATTTTCAAAAACATTTGACATAATTACTCTTAGGACCCAAGGGTGTATTATGCTCTTAAATAAAGGTAAGAGGTCAAGGTCATAATATACTCTTTTTATGAAACTGTGTAGAAGATTCAGTATGAATACTTTGAATGAATAGTTGGGTATAATTCATTCCTTTATGAAAGATCTTGCATAGGAGTTTTTACCTCAAGATTGCAGACAATCACAGGTTTTCGGACAGAGTCCGGCAACATATTTGTATCTCGGGACTTGTAAAAAAATTATAGTGTGTGACGGTACGGTTATCATGCCCGGTTAGCTCAGTTGCTAAGAGCGTCTGCCTCCATAGCATAAGGTCTCGGGTTTGATTCCCGGACCGGCCACATTTTTCATTCTGCCTATCACAATTAATTAGTGCAAAGGGCTGTCATAAGATTGAGAACACCTTGGAAAGGAATTTGTTATAGATATAGAGTTGTACATGTAATGGATAATGGTAGTTAGACAAGAATTTTAACAGATTTGTCGAACAAATTATAAAATATTGAGAAGGACAAAGGAACCCCATATGATTTTATGAGGGGAGGGGCAGGAAGACTGCATCCCTCCCCAAGAAAAATGTCCAGAAAGTTTGCACCTCTACAAAAAGAATCTTAAGCCCGAAGGGTCTGCTGAATTATCTTTGGTCATGCATCCGCTAAAGAACAGAAAAAAAAATCGGGCCCTGATCAAGGACTTATAAACAGTCCTTGCCCTGATCGAGGGTCTCCAAAATAAAAAATCCAACAATAAAACCCTCCACGCCTCTCCATTGTACAAAATGCTGTTATTTTTAAAAGCCACGGCAGGGACGTATTATATATGTAATTGAGTCTGTTTAATCATCCTAGACGTGTTTTTTAGTGATACATGAGTGTTTTCGGTACATTTTTTGGTGTTTTTGGTAAATCTGCCGTGTTTTCGGTGTTTCCGATAATTACATGGACCGGCTCGGTTTATATATAGTCGGTACACAGTGTAAAATCGGCTTTTTATGTAGGAATATAATATATAACATATTGTCTTTTGAAATTACATTAGTTTTCTCAATTTGACACAGCACGAAAAGCCGAGTTTCCATGTTTTGGAAACCACGTGGAAACTGCATGGAAACCTGAGGTTGACAGTTTCCCAGTGGTTTCCAAGGCATGGAAACCTGGATCAGGTTTCCACGTAGTTTCCACCGGGTTTCCATTTTGGAAACTTGGTTGAGTGGTTTCCATTAGGTTTCCATTTTGTAAACCACTAGTCAAAATTAAAGAAGCAAATTTGCTGCAATATTATTCAATTATTTTTTACTTTGATTTTGGGGAAGTTGACGGATCCGGCCCATAATCGACATGCGGACGGCCTTCGATATCTCAGGTGCTATGCAAATTCACTAGCTCCGTACGGCGACTTGACATACATACCAAAACGGCACGGTGGATTATTTATTTATTTATTTTTTATTTATTTATTTGTTTATTTATTTATTCATATCTATTTATGTACAACACATTCGTTTGTTATACAAACACAATTGTGATTAATTTTTTTTTATTTATTTATCTATCTATCTATCTATCTATTCATTTTTATTATCTATCTACTTATTTATCTATCTATTCACGCATTTTTTTTTCTTCTACTAATTATAAACCATAATATATCAACTATATATATATAATATATAACTTATATTAGAAAAGACAGTTTGTTCTAATTTATTATTTTTTTCTAGTATTTATAATAATACATTTCTAGAAAAAAAAACTTTATAAAATTAATATGCAAAATGTTTTTATTCATAAATTCCATTGAGCATTTATCCTCTAAAGCCAGCGGAGTGATATACTGTGATATTCATTTCAAGTATATACACAGACACCGGTTATGTAATGTTTGACCCCATGCAAATTGCATGTCAATTGGAATTCAGTTCTATAGTCGGGGGCGGTGCGACGCTGTGACAAGTACACAGTTGATGCATGCAATCGCGGCATGTTACTAACGTTTGACCCCATGCAAATTGCATGTCAATTGGAATTCAGTTCTAAAGTCGGGGGTGGTGCGACACTGTGACAAGTACACGGTTACTGCATGACGCAGCATGTTAGTTTGTAACGCCGCTAGGAAATATCTTCCATAGAGAGAGAGAGAGAGAGAGAGAGAGAGAGAGAATTTTCGTCATGTTTATAATTTTAATAAAATTCGAAAAATCAGCTTGAATGTACTTTACACAAATATACGTACTCAGTCATGCATCTATTAAAAAATCTGAAGTTATACGTACATGACGTATGTACATATATATATATATATTTATCACATGATACACCCGTTATGCAGTTTCATAAAGCCATTTCATAAATACATGATATGATAACACGTTACATATCGCTCTGCTTGAATGTGATTGGTCAAGTTTGGAACCTTATCACATAAACCTTGACAAATGTGACCTTTTAAATATCGGTCAACTGTTAAATTCAGAGCCGGAGTCAATATCAATTATTAAAATTGTTGTTGTTGAATTAATTCTTGCATTAAAATACATTTCAAAATTGAAATACGTTTCTCTTACGCACAGAATATCTTTTCGATGGGGACACTACTTCTCATGGCGTAGCAGACGACTCCATGATCACGGCGTGGTTCGCCTCTATAGTTCTCGGAAACGTTGATTTCACGTTAGAAATACACATTATAGGCAATATCATGTGATAAAAAGAATCTCAAATGAATTTTCATTTCATACGATGTATTATGAAACTCGTTGTCCGTTTTATATCCCCTCGCCAAGGCTCGGGGATATAAAACACACAACTCGTTTCATAATACATCGTATGAAATGAAAATTCATTTGAGATTCTATATATATATATATATATATATTTACGTTTCAACATTGTGTAATGGTGTTTAATGAGTTAATAAAGCCTAGAAAAGGATAGACTAGGCAGTGGTGGATCCAGTGCCCCCTTTACTGGGGGACAATTAAGGGGCTAATTTTGTCGATTTAAAAGGAAAACGTCTTATTTTTTGGAAAATTGTGGGTCAGTGCTGGGGCGGACGCCCATCCCCTCCCCCCCCCCCCCGAATTTGCCATTACTAAAAGGACTGAAGTTCATACTGAAGCTCATACTGCCAGCAGTGAGAGAGAGAGAGAGAGAGAGAGAGAGAGGGGTCGAGCGGAGTTTCACACAGAGCGTAAATGACTCGACATGCAGGTAACGAAATATTCCAAATAAGTCCCATCTCATATATATATATATACATATACATTATAGTGAACATGTACATTGTACATCGTGCAGAATTTAACGAATTGAATGAGAATTAAGCCGGCTCATATATGCATGAAGTGAAAAAAAGGCAATAAAAAGACTTAAAGGAAACATATTAGAAATATGGTTATTTCCTAGTATCTCATTCAAAATGAATATAGATAATAGAGTATAATTTAAGATCAATGTAAGTATGTTTGTCTGTTCTTTGCATTGTGACCCGCTTATAGATCTGCATACTAGTATATCTTTACAAAATGAAAAAAAAAACTAACAATAATAAAGATAAAACGATTTATAACAATTAACATAAGAATTTCTTTTTTAAAAATCGATTTTGAAAGAAATAAGGCACGGTCCATTTGATATTCGGGGTGGGGGAGGGGGGCTTGGGGTTTTTGTCAGAGCAAGATCATTTTCGCCTCGGCCCGGAGCAAATTTTTTTTTTCTCGCAGAATTGGAGCAAGAAAAATTTTTCAGACATATGGTGTGCAATATATTAAGATTAGAATGTTTGTGTTTTATTGATAGAGCCGGGATTTTTTGGGGAATTTTAAGCAAAATTTTTTTAGTAATTGTAAGAACAAGATTTTTTTTTTTCTGACACACCATAAGCAAATTGATTTTTTTTTCATCAAAATTCAGAGCAACATTATTTTTTTCGAAAAAAGCCCAAGCCCCCCCCCCCGGATATCAAATGGACCGTTCCTAGTGCAATTTAAAAATCAATTAATCTACATTGATTAGCTTTTATTGTCATGGTACAACATGGGAGGATCCAGGATTTTGGAGGATCGAGATTTTTTTTTCCTGGAGGTCTCGCATCCTCTATATACCTCTGTTTTTCAGTTTATTTACAAAGGTGTAATACATTATAAGGGGCATCATTTGAAATTGATAATAAATTATTATGTATTTGATAAAATCTGGCAAGCGTAAGTGAGCCCAGGAATATATTGAAATGCTCACCATTAAAAACTTTTAAATTAGAATGAAAGATTCTCAATACAAATTCACGTTATTTTTCAAATATTATGACAACAAAAGGGGAATCGTGTTAATCTTATTTGAAAATTAAAATATTTATATATATGAACTTTATCAAAATTCAAGGGGGAGGGGTCGGATCCCCCGACACCCCCCCCCCCGACCCTCTGGATACGCGCTTGTACAAAGCAAATAAAAAGTTTCCATACTTCTTTGAATGAAATATCAGAGAGTCAGTCTTCCCAGACTGCTTGATGCCAGATGGTGCTCTTTAATTTTTCCAAGGTTAAAAGAGATAAGACTTTCGAAAATTACATGAATTATATGTGAAAATAAAATAATGATATTAAAATCTACCAAGAATTTCAATGATGATTAACAGAAAAAAAATTAATCGTTCAGGATGATTTTGCGGGCTCAGAATTTCAAAATAAATTTTGACCAATCAGAAGCGAGCATTTATTTTTGAGCAGAGGAAACGCTGGAACGGCCTGTTCACCAAAATTCTACACATAAACTAAAGAAAATACGCATTCGATTGCAATGGATAGGTAAGATGAGAATGTCAATGGTGAAAATTAAGTATTGTATAGTATTTGCTTCTTTTTAACAGATGTATGTATGTCAATAATGCTGGCTCGGCCCGGCCCACGCGTTGCATTGTTTTCAGAATTTTGTCCAGTGTCTGTTCGAACCAGAAATTTGTAACGTTGCCGTTATTTAACCTTTTCTTACAAGAAATTATTCACATTTCTTAGTTACTGCTAAATGAATTTGATTTGAATCGGCAATTCAAATCCCATTATTTATGGTCAGATGGACAGTGATGAGCTGCCCCCCCTCCCCCCCTCCTGATAATCATGTTCAGAGTTATTCTGTTGTCAATTGTATTGTTTTACAGTTCTATCGAATGTGTAATATGAACTCATGGAAAAGCCATCTATGAGGACGAAGTCAAAACACTATTATTATAACCCCCCCCCTCCCCCGCAAAGGAAGTTTTGGGGGTACATTTTGTATATAGGAAAGGCAGTGGCTCCGGATACGAACGTGCGTATCTTTAGACCTATGTCTCGGCGTATGAACATGTGTCTGATTGGTCTGTAACTGTCACGTGACTCGGGTCATGTGTCCATGTGTCCATATAACAAAATAAAAAAGATGATTTTTGTAACCATATCAAGTTATACGAGTTTATTCTGCATTATCTGTTATTTAGCAACCGGGACAAGAGGCTATTTTCTATGCTCTCAATCATAATTGTGATCACTGATCAGTAATAGACACGCACTTGTCAGCTGAATTTGAAGTTTTTGAAAGTTTTGAGATGATAACAAATACATACATGTAGCTGAAACTCTGTGCTTTTTACTTAATTAACTTTTCAGAATATGTCACAAAAAAGATACAATTTGAACACTAGATTCATTGAAAAAAAAACGAACCAAATTGAAAGATATATGCATTTGTGTTCGTACGCCAAG
This sequence comes from Pinctada imbricata, assembly GCA_033119305.1. Taxonomy (NCBI): domain Eukaryota; kingdom Metazoa; phylum Mollusca; class Bivalvia; order Pterioida; family Pteriidae; genus Pinctada; species Pinctada imbricata. Next base: position 28,965,510 of record VSWD01000012.1, on the reverse strand, counting down.
ACATAGGTCTGAAGATACGAACGTTCGTATCCAGAGCCACTGCCTACATGTATAGGAAATTAGGAATCACCCTATCCGTCCGTCTGTCTGTCTGCCATCCAGTTAAGAAGTTTCGAAAGCAGATTTCTTTTATAATATTAATGGTAGGCCTTTCTTATTTCATATACACATTCACCATAAAGAGTACTACATTTTGATAACCATGACTTTTGACCCTGTGACCTTGACCTTCAGCCTATACAACATTTTATGTTAAGAAGTTTTGAAAGCAGATTTCTTTTACACTATTAATGGTAGGACTTTCATATTTCATACTCACAATCACCATTAAGAGTGCTACATTTCGGTACCATGACTTTTAACCCTGTGACCTTCACCTTCACCCTATACAACATTTTATGTTAAGGTGTTTTGAAAGCAGATTTCTTTTATACTTTTAATGGTAGGACATTCATATCTCATACACACATTAACCATTAAAAGCAGGGACTAAAATTAATGGTCGCCCGGTCGCCCAAGGCGACCACTTTTGCTCCCGGGCCCATGAAACCTTCCTACTTGCTCGCCCGTGTGGCGATTAAAAATTCTCGGGGTTTGTATGGATATTTCAAGCCTATTAACAAAGCACCTGTTGTTCGCGCGATGTTTACATGTACATCGACGTCAATCGTAATCTTGAAAGAGTTGCATCGTCTAAGTCGCGCGAGTGTTTGAAAGTACGGACCCGATGATGTGCGGAGCCTTAGATCCGTTTTGCTTCTGAATATTATACTTCACTTTCGTTTTAAACCCCAACGATGTGGAGATATCTCGAGGGGGTCAAGCAGGAGGAGGAGGAAAGTGAAGTTGTAATGGAGAGAATATTTGAAATTGAAAGGGAAATAGAGAAATTTTGAAGTTTTGAATTAAACATAGTTAAAAAATTGCAAAATTTCATTTTTTTTCACGGGCTACCAAAATTTACTCCGGGCTAATAAATCTGAAAATGTAGGGGCCCGGGTGGCTACCATGTCAAAAACTTTAATTTTAGTCCCTGAAAAGTTCGACGTTTTGTAGGGCTGTCACGATATGCTAAGCTCACGATACGATACGTATCACGATATTTACTCACGATAGGATTCGTATCACGATACATCATTTTTAATGTAGATATGTAGGCATTTCTGCAATCCGTCAGATATTTTAATAAAACAAGCTCAACAACAACAAATTAAGATCATTCATAACTTGAATGCTTTGAGAATTATTATATTGACTAGAAACACAGTGATTGGAAATCTATGGGTCCTGGGCGCAGGTTGCAGAGGCAGATTAATTCCCTGAACTTTTAATCTCTTATTTAGCTGATTTAATTTAATTTTTCAATTTTTCTTTCAGTATACCTGGTGTAGCCTTGACATTACTTTCTTATCCAAGCATGTGTACACTGCAAGATCAGAGGCCATCTACGACATCTTAACTGTATATCTGATGCTGAATGTGGAAAAGAATGATGTACATATTCAAAAGATGTAGAGTACTGTAACCAAAAGTTGCCATGGACATGGATCAAGGATTGGTATGACTTGAAGTTATATAAACATGTATTATATTAACAATTGTGATACATTACATATATCATCATGTCCTGTAATTGGCCGGAATGCGAAGCAAAATCCCGTCTATGAAATGGCAAAGTCCGTCTGTCTGTCCGTCAGTGCGTCAACATTTTTATTAAAGTGTTGCGTTTAAGTCGGTTGAGAGAAAACTGTTAGGAGGAGCAACTTGAAACTTGACGTGGTGATACGAAACAAACACAGTAACAAAATTTGACCTGGTGACCTTGACCTTGGAGTTTGACCTCCTTTTGAAAAACTTTAACCTTGGCCATAGCTTTTGAATGGTAAGTGATAGGGCTTTCATATTTCACCTGTGTATATCTTGTGAAAAGGCCTTTCCATGGATACCAAAAAAATTGACCTAGTGACCTTGATCTTAGAGTTTGACCTACTTTTGAAAAACATTAACCTTGGCCATAGCTTTTGAATGGTAAGTGATAGGGCTTTCATATTTCACTTGTGTATTTCTTGTGAAAAGGCCTTTCCATGGATACCAAAAAATTTGACCTAGTGACCTTGACCTTGGAGATTGACCTACTTTTGAAAAACTTTAACCTTGGCCATAGCTTTTGAATGGTAAGTGATAGGGCTTTCATATTTCATTTGTGTATTTCTTGTGAAAAGGCCTTTCCATTGATACCAAAAAAAACATGACCTAGTGACGTTGACCTTGGAGTTTGACCTTCTTTTGAAAAACTTTAACCTTGGCCATAACTTTTGAATGGTAAATGATAGGGCTTTTATATTTCACATATGTATTCCTTGTCACAAGACCTCACCATGGATACCAAAAGTTTTGACCTTGTGACCTTGACCTTGGAGATTGACCTACTTTTAAAAATTATAAATCTGGGCTATATCTCATGAACTATAGAGGCTATGGCTTTAAAATTCCACATGCAGAATCTTCATTACCAGACCCTTCATTTGATATCATGAGTTTTAACCTAGTGACCTTGACATTGACCTTTGACCTACTTTTGAACTATAAGAGGTAGGGTTTTGATATTTCACATAGATTCCTCATGACCAGAACTTCAATTTTATATCATGACTTTTCACCTAGTGACCTTGACATTGACCTACTTTTAAATTATAAGAGGTAGGATTTTGATATTTCAGTTGTAGAAGCCTCATGACCACACCTTTCATTTGATATCATGACTTTTGATCAAATGACCTTGACATTGACCTACTTTTGAACTTTAAGGGGAAATGCTTTGATATTTTACATTTAGAATACTTATGACCATAGCTTTTTTCATTGCACAATAATATTAATGACCTTTGATCTTTCTGTCTGTGCAAAAATGTATACATCATCTAATACAAACACTTCGCAATCCGGCCTTACCGCCTTTAGCGGTTTATGGTTTATTTTGTGAAATATCTTAAATACTTAAATGTCTTTATTTGAAATCAAATCATGTAAATTGTGTGTCGTTATTTTGGACTTAGAACAAAAAATCATCGGACATTTTGTCTGGCTCGAAACTAGAAACTGTCGGACATTCGAAAAATCCACTGGAGATTGCCGGCAATCCGGCACTTTTCGTAAACTCTGAAGACTTATTTGATAAATTTCAACATATTAAATCTTCATTTTCACTTTCAGGTCAATATTGTACTGTTACCATTGAAGAACTAGAAGGACTGCATGAAAAATTAGCATCCAATGATGTCAATGTAAGCTTCTTACTATATTGAGTTGAGACACTTCATTTATGTCGCCTGCAACATAAGAGCGACATAAAGGGATCATTTGTTAGGCATCTGCCTGTCTGTCTATCTGTCTGGTAGTCACACTTTTACATTTTTGGCTATACATCATACATCTTTCAAATTGGCAGGGATGGTAAAGCATGATGGGACTAAATTTTTACCCAAATCAGATCAGGGTCATTTTCAAGGAAAAGGTCAAACAACAAATAACTATTTATAACAGACACAGACAGATAAGTTGTGGGAGAAAAAACAATCAAACAAAACCATGAGGGAGGGATGGCTAAATCTCAACCCTCATGTACAAAATTTTGCTTGTCTACGACTCGGCAAGCCTCGTTCTTGACTTGCAGAATTTTGCACACTCGGGTTGAAATTTCACCATCACCATGGTATAATAGAGAGGTTGAGCGAACCGAACTTGTTCACGTACGTCAAAAAGTTGTTTATGACGTCATAACATTTTGCGCTCCACGCACCTGTGTTACACGTTCGGTAAAACATGTAAAGCTATAAGTACACGTTTATGATTAAATGTACTTGTAGATTTTATAAGCAACTGAATGCAGATTACCTATGATAACCTATATTCAATTTATTTGGGAACGTATGTCCTTTCTGAATATTAGAAGGGATTGCAAATAAAATGTATCACATTTTAAAGAAGAACCCTCAAATTTGACCAAAAATTTTACTCTTGAAGTTTAATGATTCTGATTACTTGGAATAGATAAATCAATTCACTGTCAATGCTGAATGCACCTTACCTTTAGAATCTAGATTGCAAGTTATTGACGAATAAGCAGTTGTAAACAAAATATAAATTATGTCACAAAACGTATATACGATTTACACATAGCAGTACGTGTTGTGACATCTGCTCAACCACATAACTTCAACGTGTAAACAGATAACATGTAAATACACGTACAAGTTCTCGTACACGTACAAGTTCTCGTACACATACAAGTTCTCGTACACGTACAAGTTGGATTTGCTCAACCTCTCTTTAATTTTAATTCTATCGGGGGATAAATTTGTGCCTTTTGGGAACTTCCACTTTCTTATAATTCACAAATTGTTGACATAAGCATCTTGTGACATCTCAACCTGCAATATTAATTCTCTACAACTGTAGTTCGTAATCCTGTTGCCGCTTACTATATCTTTTTTTTTCATTCATTCCAGGTGAGACAGAAGACAGAAGAAAAAGTAGAGGACAGAAGAAAAAGTAGAGGACAGAAGAAAAAGTTTCGTAACAATGGTCTGAAACATCATGAACTGGGATTTCCGTCGAGTGTCAATCTCTGCAGAATAACAAATTCTATCTGAAAGACATCTCTTTGTGACTTTGTCTGTTTTTGGCAAGGATAAAATTTGTCTATCATTTCTAAACACTTGTTTAAAGATATCTGGGTTTTTTTTCAAAAAATACAAGTACATTTTATTTCTGTAGTGGTTTCAAGGGACACGTCCATCTTTTTCTAAATTTTATTTCCATCCTAAAAAACATGACATATTAATATCAATGAAGAATGGAAGATGCCATTTTTAAATTTGAAAGCTCAAAATTGTATATTTATGATTTCATGGAATCTTTTACATCTGATGTTGAATAAGCATGTATTCTGAATAAATATTACACAGTATGATAAGCATGTTTTAGGGTTTTTTTTATCATGACATACATGTAAAGAGTACATAGAAGAATATACATGTAGCCTTGATACTGATATAAAGGAATATGAGAAGTACAGGATTCAAAACTTTCAAATTCACTGTATATACTAACACATAAAGAGATATTATTTCCTTTTTCATACAGTTACAGTATATGGAAACCAGTTTACAATTTTACAAGATATGGAAACCAAAAGGAAACATCAAGTTTCCAACTAATTTCCAACATGGAAACCAGCTCTTACACAGGCTTACAAGATGTGGAAACCAAAAGGAAACTTGAGGTTTCCAACCCGATTCCAAGTAGTTTCCATCGTGGAAACCAGCTCTTATACAGGTTTACAAGGTATGGAAACCAAAAGGAAACTTGAGGTTTCCAACCCGATTCCAAGTGGTTTCCATCGTGGAAACCGGGCGGTTAGCGCTTTCCAAACACATGGAAACCACTGGTTTCCATTATGGAAACCTGGTGGAAACCACATGGAAACCCCGGGTTTCCATGTGGTTTCCACCAGGTTTCCAAGGTATGGAAACCTGTTTTTTCGTCCTGTGTGAAATTAAGAAATCTCTAAGAATTTTTGAAAATGCCAAAGTGTTTCCACTGCGAAAAGTACAACTTCGTCGATCAGAGGAAATTCGAATTGTTTATATTCAACTATCTTTTCTTAGATAAGATCTTTTCTTCACATCAACGATCTTTTCTTTTAATACTTTTCTAATATCGGATCTTTTCTGTTGTCTTTTTTTTATTCATTGTACACAGGGGGCCGAAGCAAGGTTTTTTTTAATATTTCAATGACTGACGTGTCCCTCTTTCCATTTAATCAGCTACGTAACGTACAGCGATTTTCCGCAGATTCCATATATCTTTCATATAGAATCTGTGGAAAATCGTTGTACATAGCTGATTAAATGAATCGAGGGAAAGGGGGGGGGGATTTTGATTGCAGAATGATTTCCTGGAAATGAAAATAATCTGGCTACGGCCCCCTGTGATTTATTCAATACCAAATTTGACTTGTATACATCATGATGTATGTGCGACTCTAGACAATCAGGGGAGGAAGAGTTATAACAGCGTGAGCCCTAGTATTGCAAATTGCCAATAAAAAAGTATATGACTATGTTTAGAAATTTTCAAGGGATATACCCCCCCCCCCCCTTTTCAATTACACCCCAGAATTCCCGAACACATGTTGCATTCCTTTTGTTAACGTAATGGAAATTTCGTTTTGTTGAAATCAATCTAAAAACTACCATTACCCCGAAAAACCCGAAATATTACACTTTTTCCTAAAAAACCTAACTAAAATACCTAACTTTCACGGTTTACCCTAAATTTCCTACCGAATTTTAATAATTCGGAAACTTCGGTCAAAGCGGTAATTTTCGTAAAGTTAGGATTCGGAAACTTAGGTAGGATTTTTCCGAAATTCGGAAACTTAGGTTAAGCCTCGGAAACTTCGGTAAAAGTGTGTTATCTCCCGCGATCACCACTGTAATCGTTCAAAAATGTTTCGACTCATAAGGGAAACTTCAGCGCCCGTATCTACCAAAGATCGATATCTCGAGTTACCAATCTTAATGATACAAGAGCTTGGGTTTCCAGCTATGTTTAAATCGGAAACGGGTTTCGCATCCTTTAAATTTCTTTTAGAAAACTTTCTGCTCTCTCCAACGGCTTCCTTTTGAAGAGAGCTTTTAAGTTTCCCTGGTTCCGCGCACTGCTTGAACGCCATTGAGACCTTGTATTTGAGTAATTCAGAGCCCTGTATCTATCCGGATTTCGGCGGTTTGGGCAATTTCGTCTAACGTGACCTTTCAGGTGACAATTCCAGCACTCTGTGGTCTTAATTTCTGGTGGATTTTGACTTTGCATTTGAAATGAGACCTCTCTTGAACTCTTAAAAGGGACTTTATCTAGGGATGATTCGTTTTCATGTTTATTTAGGGAACATTTACGTTTAAGAGGGGGTTCTTCGTTTTCGTCTGTTTCTGGGTCTGAGTAATCAATGGTTCTTTTAATGTTTTGATTATTTTCACGCAATGGACATTCCCAAACTGTGTGTCCTTTAGAATGACATTTGTAACTCAATTTTTCAACTGTCGTATCTTGATTCAGGATCTCTAATAGGATACGCGTGTTTTGATTCTCACCGGTATTTTGACATTTATTTACGCGCATGGTTAATTGACTGTTTAGGTTACTCTCGCCGTAGCTTGATCGTAAATTTTGATTCTCTACTAAATCTGAATTTGTGTCATTAATTAGAGGTTCATTCTTTTTATTTGATCTGAGATTAAAACGCTTTCGTACATTTTGCTCTTTTATTGCAATATCTACCGCTTCCTCGTAACTTTTTGGATCACTCCTCATGACTCTCATTCTCAAGTAATCGTAACAAAATCCGTCACAAAAGATATCAACTAATTGTTTCTGAACTAACTTGAATTCTCTTTCATCAAAAGGAGCAGAATATGCGTCTTCCGCTAATTTAAGCAAACGTTCAGAATACAATTGTACACTTTCTTCTGACCGTTGTTTAATATTACGGAGCTCAGTCATGGCTCGCTGATTATCCGTAATTTCAGCATAGCGCTTTTTCATCAACATTTTGAGATTTGACCAATCAGGGGTTCCGCCCTTTGACTCAATTTCGTCTAAATAACGTTTCAAAAAATCTCCAAATGTGCCAGTACAAGTCATTAAAACTATTCTCGGTATGTCCGTGTTATCAAGTCCAGCCATTTGCGCATACTTTTCAATATCTTTTACCCACTGTTTAAATTGTGAAGAATCACCTTCAAACGATTTAACTACCTGAAGTAACGGTACAGAAATTGCAATTTGAAGACCCTTAACTTGATTGGCAATCCATTTAAAAGCATCTTTGCCATTTTCCGGAATTCTACCAAATCCAAAGGTACTACAACTTTTACCCTGAGACGAACCAAAACCCTCAGAACTTCCTGAACCGGAATCCAGACGAATTCCCGTCATGTGAGACATCACTTTGTCGTCAACGTTAGTCATATATACTTGAAAATGCGAAGAAAAAAAAACGTAATTAATTTACCTATCTGTCTAGGTAAAAAATGATAAAATGATAAAATAACATGGTCAATCAAAATGAGGATACGCACGAGAAAAGTAAATGTGTCCTACCTGAAGTATAGATCATTTCAGTGTAATGTTCATCACTTGTCTGCAGTTTAATCCTGGTTTCGCGTACAAGTCCATCCTCTGCATTCAAGGCAATAAATCACGTATATCCCCACGATTCGTATCATTTAGCGTCACGGCACCAAATCTGATATTGTAGCCCTCTCGGGTCTACAAATCATGTGCTTCGCGTTGTGTATTTTACTTAGTCATTTTTAACTCGGAACAAAAAGTCCTGGTAACGTTTTACCGTTTATTAACATACGAAAGTTACATGTTGGTTATAGCAGTATGAGAATGAATCTGTTCAATCTAACATACAAAATCATGCGCGCAGTATATATTAGGAGCCTGTGATATTTCACAATCAGGTGGAAATCGCCATCGAAATTCATGACTAAATTGGAATTCAGACGTATAAACAAAGTTGCCTAAACTTAGAACAAATCCTCGCCATTTCGTCTATTGCACCCAGACCTGTGACAGGCGAACCACTATAGTTTCTGTTGCTGTCAATTGACCCAAGAACACCTCGTATTGACAGACGTAGGGTTATACACTGGCGGGAATGACAATCATTTGTATTACATCAATTTAGCACGTGATCGTAAAGTTAACGTTTGAAATTAGAGTTATCTTCTCCTGGACATTTGGAAATATCCCATATACAAAATAAATGGAAATTAATTAAAGATCAAAATACTCAATTTGCATAATTATTGTGGGGAGAGGCCATATGGTTACAATATCTTCCAAAACAAAATCAGGAAAGTAAAACTATTAATTAAGAGACGCAGACATACAATCAGAATATACTGGATCATTTAGCTTCAAGCTGTCTTTCCCCTAGGACTTAATTATCACATTTATGTACAGGGAAATATTTCTTCATCCTCAACAAAAATTGATATATTTTCTATCCGCCATACAATTAAAAGGAAACACAGGTTACACGGAAAACGGTGCAACAGAAAATTAAGAAAGCAATCTTGAATCCATCGTACGTCAGATGATTTAATAGTCATACACACAACAATGGTAGACATGAACAACTGCATGCACTATCTTCGATTCCGGCTATTAATCTCAAAACTGTTTAGGATGAGACTTAGCTAGCGTGTTAAAAAAAATGCAGACTGACGAAGACATACTATAATCGTTAACTTCTGTTTCAATAAACTTTGTCTGGATATCAAAAGTATTCAACCGAAGAGTATATTCATTAAAATGGATCTTATATACAAAGGATTTGATCTTTTAAGCATGTGGACTGTTTTTCAAAGATCACCGTATTCAAGGAAAGATACCCCAGTATTTCGAAAATCATATTTTGAATTACAAGAAAGTCAGCTCTGATGTTACCCGTGTGTAGAAGTTCCGAATCCCATTCGTAACTTCCGAATAAATTATTCGGAAAATTCCATTCGTAACTTCCGAATGTCCATTCGGAGTATTGAAACCATTTTCCGAATGAATTCCAAATGGGTTCCGAACCAGAATGTATGATTTCCAAATGAACTTCCGAATGCCCTTTTTCCGAATGAATTCCATGAACTTCCGAATGACCTATTCGTAACTTCCGAATGACATCCATGTACCTGTTATGACTTCCAAATAAAGACAAACACCAATTATCTGCCCCTGAATTCACCATGTCAAATACAGATCGTTACATATTTGTGATACAACATAAGTAATATACGTTATGAGAACCATAAATCGCTCAAAATAAATGAGAATACAATAATTATTCAATGATATTCTTTTTACTTTTATTGTACATGTACATGTATTTAATATCTCACTTCCAGCATCAGTATTCAAATCATTCATACCTATTACATTTTATCATATACATGATACATGTAATGATGTACATGATGTGTATACCGGTAATTATATTGCATACATGTAGAATTTTTCGAAAATTTAACATTCACCATGTTCATATAGAAACTGCTATTGAGGATCACTGACGAGGGTTTAGTACCCGAAACGTGCATGTCTGGTCCATGCTGTAAATTTATCAGGTTTTAAATGATGCTATTGAATTTAAAGACGTTTAACATTTGAACTACTTGGTGAGTGTCACTGCTGGTGGACCAAGAGTCCCCGAGGGCACATGTAGCCAAGTTCGATCAACTTCGGTTGATCGTCTGTCTATTCAACGCATTTGAAATTTTCTGTTACAAAATTTCTTGAAATTTCTAAAACGTGGGTCCTGTAGCATCATATCCCACCCATTCTTCTACGTCTTTTGGTACATTTTTGGACAATCATAATAATTTTCATACTTTTTTGCCATATTACATTCTTTAGACTGAGGATCACTGACGAGGGTTTAGTACCCGAAACGTGCATGTCTGGTCCATGCTGTAAATTTATCAGGTTTTAAATGATGCTATTGAATTTAAAGACGTTTAACATTCAAATACATTGTATGTCATTATATATCCATGACTTGGTATGCACACATTGTACCGTACAATACCCGGTACATTATGTTTTTTGCGAAATTCTCTATCAATTCAAGTTACGGATGGTATTCCACATTCTAAATTCTCATATTGAATCATACACGTGACATACTGGTAAGCTTGAATGTAATAACCCTCAGTGCTCGGTCATTCACTTCCTGATAATGATAAATCACATATAGTTGAAATCAATCGATCACATCTATCACTTTTGTCATATCCTTCCTACAAAGTTTCATAAAATCCAGCATTTGCAGGCTCTGCACCTACCATCCTACTGTACATGTACGGTATATGGGCTTGGCTGCAATAATCTCTATCTTTCAAAACTTCCCAGTCTGTAAAAAATACAACAACCATAATACAAAAAAAAACATGAATTTATAAATTGGCCTTGACCTATTTCATGAATCAGATTAACGCATGCAAAGCAATCTCGTAATGCCTGAGCCGAAATGTTTTAGTCTCATTAATAAAGTGAAACAGGCATTGAATGAATTATTCACGTACCTTATGGTTAAATGTTTCTTTGCGATAAGGATCTGTCGATCAATTAGAATGTTGACTATCCATGGCCGCCTTGAAGCATCATTCCCTTTCTCTGTTCCGTGTCGCAATGACTCGCATACCTCACAACAGGGCATCAGTCATCGCTGTGGCTGTATCAGGTTTTTTTTCAAAGTAAGAGCCATGCCACACATCCACTGTAAAAAATATGAATATTCTAAGGTTGTCATAATGCAATGATGCACTACAAATTGGGAAAAATCTTAAAAACATTCAGATCTCCTATCTGTTTAGATTTAGCTCGGACTGCCTCTGTCAGCAACTTACAAATCAATTATTTCAATAGAAAATGTGTTAATCATCAAACAGGAAAACGTGAATCAAATCACAGCCTACCTTCAACCATGCTTATGGATACTGCAATGGTGTAATCCCCGATTTTCTCGTCTATGCACTGTCTTCATCTTCGTACAGAATGTAAACAAATTATTCGATGTAAACAAAATGCATTTTCCCACGGCCCCATCCACCGCCGTGCTCAGCACAAAGGGAAATTGGCTCCATTCTCGTTTACTTCATCTTATTTACGTGTCTATAGTGCACCAAATCGAAATGAAATCCCATGATTTTTATCCAAATTGAGGATATAGGATTCTCGCCTTCGTCTTTTCCGCCCGGCCCAAAGCTTTTAAAATTCCGTCCTTTTGATTGGCTGTCTTGAATCTCGGTCGTGTCGTAGAAGATCATTTCAAACAAAGACGCCTCTACATACACATGATACACGTAATGCGTAGTTCTGTTCTATATGAACAATTTGTTGGTTTTTTTTTATACGTTCATGTTTAGAAAAGCAAAAACATTGTAATATCTCTTTTTTTAAATCAACATTTATCTGATTTCTATTATTCCAGGATCTCTATTTTTTTTTTCAAAAAAAAATAAATAAATAAATAAATAAAATAAAAATAAAAATAAAAATAAAAATAAATGAAATAAATAAATAAATACATATATATATTCATTCATTATAATAGTAGCTCTATTTCATGATTTATAATACATTCAACTTTTTTTCAGGATTGATTTGTATTAATTTTTTAATTTAGAATAAGTTATTTATTGATTCATGTATTTGGGTGATGCCGGGGTGATGGGAGATAAGGGGGGGGGGGTTGATCTGATCGACGTTTGTTTACTCTACTTATTTTTAAGGATCAAACTCAATATCACTTAATTTCAGTTTTATTAAACTTACAAATGTAATAAAGCTTATTTAATTTAATTTCTCATGAATTATAAGATTAAGAGAAAGGATTCAATAAAAAGAAATTTGAATATATTTTTTTATAACTCAAAACCATACGCTACATTGATAAATGTAGAATAGCCATAAAAATAGGAACACTCAGTATTGTTTCTGCATACATGTATTTATTTTAGTGGGTGTCTAACCCCCCCCCCCCCTCCCTGGACCCCCTCTAGGTCTGAGCGGCCTCAGGGTTCGACCCCACTCCAATGGTTGTAAACGATCTCCAGCTTATGAATGTTATATTTTGTAACTATTTGCCCCTTTCGTTCCTTTATTGAATGAAATGAGTCATATATACTTAATGTGTTTGATATTGTAAATTTTACTAGGCCAAACTATTTTCTCTTGCTGAAATTTTCTAAGTCTTTGCAATTTTCACCTCCTTGCAAAATTTCTAAGTCAAAATTTCTCACTTCCAAATGCTTCCAAATGACTTCCGAATGAATTCCAAATGACTTCCAAGTTGAATACTTCCAAATCATTTGGAAGTTACACGGATTCCGAATACTTCCAAATGGTTCCAAATGACTTCCAAGCTCTTCCAAATGACTTCCAAATGAAATGAGCGTTCATTTGAAAGTTCTACACACGGGTAATGTAAAAGTAACATGTGCGACTTCCTGCGAATGCGCTAGCTCTGCATATCTTTGCGAACCAGAGGATCATATAATCACTGAGACCTGTCATTCATTCAAGACTCGAGGTTTCGTAGTTTTCTGAAGAAAAGGCCGAAGTATAGAGTTTCCTCCAAGATATATTTCTTTAGATATCGGGAAGTGCTAAAAAGACGTTGGAAGTTTATATTAGAAAATGGTGTAGGTAAGAAATCCAACATACACACTTACAAATTTATTTGTATCTGAAACACATGAAAATCACAAATCCGTTCTTAAGTCCTTCGGTATTCACACTGATGATTCTGATCTTGAACTACCTTATACATGTTATATCTTCTGGATTCCAAAATACACAAACATTCTTAAAAACACCGGTTCATCGCAGGTTCGTCCAGGTGCTTCACTAAACCTCTATCCATTTTGCTGTCGATAATATAAACTCGCATCAAACAAGGTGTTCAAACATACTGCGAGAAATGACAAATATGGATAATGACCATATCCCTGTCTACAGTACAAAATCGATAATTCAGAAAATCAGAAACCGAAGGCATACAAAATCAGGATAAAACAGGAACCAAAGCAAACAAAAACAAAAACCTCCACCATATGAAAAGAAGCGAACTCCCGATATGAGAGTGAGATCAGGTGCCCAGGAAGAGTTAGCATTTCCTGCTTGCATGCAACACCCATCGCTTCAATTCTTATTCCAGAAATGGAATCAATGAACTGTAGATCCTAAAGCATTCTAAGGAACGTTTGATATTGAAAAGCCCACCATTTCAATCATTTTACCAGCGTTAAGTCTTTTGACTTATCCACGCTCTACACTACTATCAAAAGCTCAAAAACAGACTTGCCGATATTATTCGCAACACCTTTCTTTCAAAAAATTGGTAAAAGGTAACACAAATGCCTCGTCATAGGGTGGGAGGATACTTATTTCGTAAAGGAAAACTCTGATTCAAACAAAAAGTGTACCGAGGACGATTTCATCCAGACGCTTTATTCTTTTATTGACAAAATTCTTTGTTGTTTAGAGGAACCGTATTCCAGCATATAGTCAGCATCCCCTTGGGTACCAATTGCTCTCGACTGGGCGAAAGCACCTCCCATCTCAGATAAATTTTACATTCAGATACATAGATGAATTTTTGTCCATCAACAATCGGAACTTAACGATGAAATCAACGTTCTCTAGCCTGACTTCGCTGCATTCCCTCAGCGCTATCAAAGAACACTGGACATGGTACTGGACCAACCTACAGTTTTGTACCAGTGTTTTTCCCAACGTTGCACACTGGCCAAGATTGACAACGGGACTCATTGACGGGCCTTGTTTAAATCTCGCCAGATGAGACTGGGTCCTGATTCTTTGTCCTATCTGTGTTACAATATCATACAGGTTTGACCTCAAAAACTAGTGTTCTACACCCAAAAGCTTACGACATGTACTGACTAAATGGCTTATATGGAAAGTGAAATATCAAATGAAAGATCATTTCCTGTATGTGTCATCGGTACTAAATGATATATACCATTCCGATACCATTTTCACTCTGAGAACAAAAGTAAAAGTGAAAATAGAGAAATTTTAACATGTCATTCAGATGGTCCCATTTTGACCATTGTTCCATAAAATTTCTTAATATCCTAATTCTTCTTATTTTATGCTGATTTCAAGGCCATATCTGTTTAAATAATATATGGAATTTATTTAGGGATTCGAAGATCGCTTTTGGGAAATCCACAAAACATCAGCGAATTTCACAAGTTCCCATTATGAGCCCCTCGCCTGAAATCACCTCTACGATGTGACTCCTTCCAGTTTGATTTTTATATGCATTTCCAAAAATAGAACCCATGAAAATCTTACAGTAATCTTGCAGAATCTAAGGATACCTTAAATGACAAATATGGATAAAAAGAAGGGAGGAGATCTCCAACAAGACCCCGTTGCAGCATCAACAGTAAAACACTAAAACACCCGATGCAAAAACACAAAAGACGAGTACAGCACGAGACGGAAAAGATACACACGACATGTAAACATCAAACACAAAAGACTACACATAAACCGACGAGACCAATGGGCAACATGTGCCGACTTTGGACGGCCATCTGTCACGCAAGTAGCAAATGGTGTGGTTATCCTGGATTACGTGCGCACAACCCTCTCACTTCTCCAATTACCAAGAGGTCTCGAAGAACGTACAATCGTGGTGTAAAACAACCTCCTCACTGTAAGATGACATCACACAAACAAGACCGCGAAAGGCAGAGGCCCCAGAGACACAGATGAATATGTAAATGGATATAAAAAGAGGGCATGCGTAATACAGTCCGTGCTCTGCCGCAGCGAGCTCATGTATGTTATCACCCGAGGAGTCCGACTGACATTCAGAGAGGACAGGTGGTCGTGGCCCTGTCTTCTCTAAAGAGGTTTGGACAGGGCCCGTCATGGAGTCCCGTCGTCACAGTCAGTCAGAGTGCAAGTCTCAAGGATGCGCTTGTACAAGACTGTAGATTGGTCAAGTACCAAGCCTAGTGTTCGTCTGGTGACATTAGGATCATATCCACGGTATAAAAGGCGTTTGATAATTATGACGCATTTTCGATGGTTATGCTGTCTACCTTTGATCCTTTTTATTTTGTTTATCATATCACCATAAAAGATAGGTTGTGTAATACCCATAGTAATGTACTCTGTTGCATGTATAGATCCGAATTTTAAAAGAAGTTGACTGTAATTTTTGTAAAATTTCCAGAAAGTCTTAACTAGTTTATGAAAGCGGAAACCTTGACCTAAAAGTATTTTTGTTAATTTGTAAATTTCTACTGTGAAAATCCAAAATATCAGTACATGCTCTAGCGTACCGGATGAGCTGTGATATGTAAATGCCGTATGACGGTAATCTTGGAACATCACCTTCAAGCAAGGGGAAATTTACTATGTTGAATCCAAAATTATCCCTTTTGTCATATACACTTGTATGAATCTTTCCGTTTACAATTTTGATATTTAGGTCCAAAAAGGGTGTTTCTGTATTTGAAAGGTTTGCCTTGTTAAGGGTTAATTCTTGTGGATAAATTTCATTCTAAGACTTATATAATTTAAAAGCAGGATTGTCAATGGTTAGAATATCATTCGGATGCCTAGAAGCATTATTGAAACATTTCAGCTCATCAAATTTTCTTTGTTTTTGAAGATTTTGGATAAATTCTTTTTCATAAGTGTATAAAAAAAATCTGCAACAAGAGGCGCACAGTTAGAACCCATAGGAATTCCTACAACCTGCTTGTATAGATCCTCACCAAATCTAACATAAATATTGTCCAAGAGGAAGGACAAGGCATTACACAGGTCACTACATGTCCATGATTTGTATGATTTGTAGTCTGTCGAGGAAAAGAAACCCTTCGATTCAGATGTACAAATGTAAGTTTTTCGCTCTCGATCAAAACACCATTTAATGAGATTAGATAATCGATCATTAATTTTGTCATGAGGAAGTGTGGTGTACATATTAGAGAAGTCGTATGAAGAAATCGTATAGGCTTGGAAATTTCCAGATTTCATTTTTTCAATCACATCCCTTGAATTCTTAATAGACCAAAATAAATTTACATCGTTCCTGTTTAGAACCGTTTCACAATATCTAGTTATGTGTTTTTTAATAGCAGTAAGTGCTGACGTCAGATTTCTAGACAAAATTGTAGTGGAGCAGTTACAAGAATTAGCAATAAATCGAAATTTGTAAGGAGACTTGTGCAGTTTCGGTATGCAATATAGTGTTGGGAGATCCAATTTAGAAATAGAGATATTGAATGAAGATAGTTCACTGTTATGCTTGCTTAAAATGTTAGATGCACTTTCATTGCTTTTGATATATGTATTAGTAGACGAAAGTTCCGGAATCAAAGTTGATATGTAGTAACGTTTTCAAATGATAATGGTGTTGTTGGCTGCTTTATCAGCTGGTGCAAAGACATGTTTTTTCATGTAATTTACTTAGTTTGGATTTGAAATATCTTTCTGATTTGGAACGTGGATTTTGAAAAAGATGAGGGTTTTTATGGAAGTTATCTATTCGAATATCCGTTATATCTAAAATGAGGTTTTTCCAGTCATTCAGAGCATGCGGTTCGACTACTTCAGATTTACACCATCTTTTCGTATAATTATATAAGGCTTCCGTAAGCACTTCACGGCATTTGACAAAATCTATCTTGGATGGGATTCTATACTTAGGTCCTTTTTTAAGAAGAGCACGGAGCTGTCTGTCTTGGATAATTGAAAGTCACCTGTAACAACATGGCCAGCTGGTTTGTAGAGATATTTAGAAGTTGCACATTCTCAAGAAGCAGGACACGATTCAAGTATGTCAGGATCCGTTGTAACTTTATTATAGTTAAAAACAAAGTTTCGAATAGGTTTCTTGTACTTATAACAAATAAGAGGTGGCTCTAAATTTTCAAAATATTGAGGAATGGTACTTTGTACGCGATGATCCCGAAAAATATTAGAGATGTTTAGAAGATCAAAACCTTTGTTAATAAACGGGACTTTTATGAATCGTCTTTTAGGTGAGGTGTTTTTCTCAATAGGATAAAGTTTATACTGTGCGAATGAGACAATGATATTAAGTCTGAATCAGTCAGTGTTTCTTAAGAATGCAACCTCTGCTTGATCCAAGATAGATTTCAAGTGCATAACTGGTATTGACGTCAGAGCATGTAACAGCTCATGTCTTCCGCCACTGCGTGCTAAAGTAAGTAAATCGTTGAGAGAGCGGTATATTCTGGATCGTTTTCTTTTTTGTCTGTTTCGTCTTTTCCCGTGCGACCTGTATTTCCTTTTAGTGTTTGGGCGAATTGAAAAAATGTTGATATTGGTAGAAGCTGAGGAAATGTTCCCTTGTCCATAAATTTGATCGTTTAAACCAAGAGGGTACGCAGTCTGAAGTTTGGTGATCCAGGCAAGTTCAGCTTGTAGTCGGCGTTTTTTAATTTCGGTCTTACTTTCATTTTTACGTTTTGGAAAAGTCTGAACTGGGGTAATGGTGATATCCGAAATAGAATGATTATATTTAACAAAGTGATTATAAAGAAAGTTTCTGTGTTTTTGTTGACGTGAGGTTCTGATCTTATAAGAATAGTTCCTAAAACGAGATTTTAAAGGTTGGCCTGTCTCACCGACATATTGTGCGCCACATCTCCTGGCATTTCAAGTCATTACGTAAACAAGATCTTGAGACGATCAATCGATGTCTTGGTCTACCTCGATTTTGAATTTCTGCCCATTTACACTTGAGTCGCAGTTGATGAGGTGACACAACGAGCATCTTTTACTTTTGCACTTAGAAATAATTGAGAACCCTCTGTGTCTGTTGTTGAATGTAGAGCCTGCAGATGGAGAAGTGCGTAAAATACGACTGTGGGGTCTAAATTTGAGAGGTGATAAGAGTACTCTTGGTGAGGAAAAAAGTTTTTTACTGTTGAATGTCGATGATGGTAAAGTGACTGTAGTGACAGAGGGTAATCTCAAGGGGGTTAGTTTGATACGAGGCTACCTTAAAAATGCCATAATGCGATAATGGAAGAAAAGTGAATTAGAGTCTTACGTAGAAGACAGTACAACAAAGCCAAGTTAGAGAACACAATGTAATAAAAACACTTCAAACATCGGGTCACGGGGAAATGCTTTACCAACTCCACACTGCAACACGAAATAAGTGTAGATATAAAAAGAAGGGAGGAGATCTCCAACAAGACCCCGTTGCAGCATCAACAGTAAAACACCGAAATACCCGATGCAAAAAAACAAAAGACGAGAACAGCACGAGACGGAAAAGATACACACGACATGTAAACATCAAACACAAAAGACTACACATAAACCGACGAGACCAATGGGCAACCGGTGCCGACTTTGGACGGCCATCTGTCACGCAAGTAGCAAATGGTGTGGTTATCCTGGATTACGTGCGCACAACCCTCTCACTTCTCCAATTACCCAGAGGTCTCGAAGAACGTACAATGACAATATCCCTGTATACAGAATAAAATCGATAATTCAGAAAATCATAAACCGAAGGCAAACGGAATCAGGATAAAACAGGAACCAAAAACAGACAGACAAAAACCTCCATCATATGAAAAGAACCGAACTCCCGATATAGGATATGGGAGGTGCCAAGGAAGAGTAAGCATCTCCTACTTGCATGCAACACCCGCCACTTCAACTCAGTAGAACTGTCACATCCGGTTACTTCCGGAAAGATTGTAATGCTGAAATAGAAGTCGTCACGTTTGTCGTAAAGTGAGGTGTTCATGTGACCATCAGTGTCGTAGGACAACATAATGTCCAAATAGGATGCTGAATTATTTTCTCTGTGGTTTCTTTGACTTTAAGCTCCGAAGGATAGATACTGCTCAGGTAATCCGCGAATTTTGGATTATTGATGGACAACACATCGTCTATGCATCTGTAAGTGAAGTTGAAGTCAGAAGCCAAGTATCTTTTTCCTTCAGAGACAAAAGATTGAATGAATTAAGCTTCGCGCGAGTAAAGAAAAATGTCGGCAAGGAGTAGGGCACCATTGGTCCCCATTGGAATGCCGACAATCTGCTGGAAGACCTTTCCTCCAAACACAACAAAAATGTTGTCGATCAGCAAGTTTAACATCTGACTAATATCTGTTTCAGTGTACTTGTTTTCAGATTATGACTTTTCTTTGACAAAGTAGGTTTTGTCATAGTTAACAACAATAAATTTGTATTTGCGATTACCGTTCTTACTTGTAGACACATTACTTATAATTTTTGCGAGTTTTTCTCTCAATTTAGAATGTGGAATTGTAGTGTAAAGTGTCGAAAAATCAAAGGCTTTGATCGAATGGACTCTACCAAAAATGAGTGAATTTCAGATGTTCTAAAAGTTCATTCGAATTCTTTAAAATCCACATCTGGTTGATACCACTGCGAGAATATACTGTTCAGCAATATCTTTATGACCCGTATTTGATTTCAGATAAAACTTTGGTGAGTAAGATCGATGCAGATTTTGTAGAACATTTTGAGGAACTAGCGATGAAACGTTGTTTGTACGGATTCTTATGCATTTTAGGTATGCAGTATAAGTAGAACTTGCCTTCATTTTAATTATCACACACACTATAGCGATATCAGTCTCTGACTCTTTATAAAAACAAATTGACCTGGGCCAAACTAGCTTAGAGGCTACAGTGGTTTTACTATTGAAACCCTGAAATTTCATGAAATCTGCTAGGTCTAAGGGCCATTACTTTTGTAAACATAGGTAAATCGAAACAAAACTCGAATTTGATCTGTATCATACAAAGATGTATTCATATTTTAAACATCAGTTAATTATCTGCAATAAGACCTAACAAAAGTCCGGAAAACTGAAAATTTCATGAACTGTGCTCCGTCTAAGGGTCATACTTCTTGTTGAAATAGACCAATCTAATCCAAGCTCAAACCTAATTTGAGATATAACTTCACACCAAAAATACGTTCAATACCAAAAGAAATATTCCTTACAACTTAGCCCGTCGCGTATGTACTATCGTGTTGGAATAATCGCTCAGGGACAAACGACTTGAGGAACACAAATAGTTCCTTATTAAACAACAATACCCGGAAAAACTTTTAGATGCCGCGATTATCAAAGCGAAAAACATTCCCATCACAGAACTCCGCACAGAAAGATATGATACTATTCGTAGTTACTCACAATCAGAAAAATGAAAAAAATATTCAATGTCGCAAAACAATTTCTCCCGATTTTACAACAGTCGCCGTCTCTACGCAGTCTTCTTAAACCGCAGGATTTCATACACATCCGCCGATAACTACCGAATTTGAAGAAATTACTTACCAGAGCCAAATTCACATCAAACCCGGATGAAACCTTTAAGATATTCAAATGTCTAGACCCTAGATATGGCACTTGCCAATTCATTTTAGACGGAGACACGTTCAAATTCAAACGTGAGCGAATTTTAAGCGTGAATGAAAACATGACATGCAAATCAAAAATTTAATATATTGCATGACATGTCCATCTTGTGGGGAGGAATATACCGGACAAACCAGTAAGAGTGCATAAACAACAGATAAAAGACCTGACTTTACGAAATACACCATGTAGTGCACAATTCGATAATTGTGGACATGGAAAATTCCCTATTTTTCGGTTTTACAAAGTAAAATCAGACAATGAAAATTTACGTAGAGCCAAAGAACATTTCTTTATCAACATTTTTAAGCCAAAATTAATTTAAAACCGATTATAAGTTCTGAATAGAGAAAATTCATATATTAATAATATCATTATCAGAATTATAATTTTCTTTTTATAAGAATTGAATAGTCAGACATTCTTTATATCAATATTCGTGAATATTTCAATGTATACTTTCTTATTGTTAAGGAGAACGTAACGTATTTATGTAACGTTATTGAGCGCCATTACATTGCCATATTGTTCGCTATGACGTCATATGTTTGCCGTTATAATCGTAACATTTCCACTGAAGAGCCCGAATGGCGAAAACGAGAAATAAAGTATGAATCATTTCTGAATCTTTCTATATATTTCAACTATTCCGAGAGGACGTGAACTAGAGCCCCCGAGGGCACATGTAGCCAAGTTCGATCAACTTCGGTTGATCGTCTGTCTTTTTAACGCATTTGAAATTTTCTGTAACAAAATTTCTGGAAATTTTTAAAACGTGGGTCCTGTAGCATCATATCCCACCCATTCTGCTACGTCTTTTGGTACATTTTTGGACATAATTTTCATACCTTTTGGCCATATGACATTGTTTAGACTAAGGATCACTGACGAGGGTTTAGTACCCGAAACGTGCATGTCTGGTCCATGCTGAAAATATATCAGGTTTTAAATGATGCTATTGAATTTAAAGACGTTTAACACTTAATACAAATGTACTATATATATACATATACGACAAAAGAGGAAATTTTGTCTTCAACATGATTGATTTTCTTTGGCTTGATGGCGATGTTGAAAGATTGCCATCGTAATGCATTTACTTCTCTCCGCTCCTCAGATACGCTAGAGCAAATTCAATGGCATCATTTACGAAAACATTAATTTGCAGAATATTTGAGCTATTGGCGACCAATTTCAATGATCTATCAGCTCGAAAATAGCTGCTGAATTATGTGGATTAGGAGACATAAAAATGTAAAATGTTTCCACTGTACGAATGACGGGCAGCTAACAGTGACAATTGCCCACTTAAGGTGTGTTCAAGTACGTTAAAACAATATCTAAGACATAACACATTTTCAAGTTAATAAACTGAGGCCCATTTACGTTTTCGTTAATATCCATAACAAATTCCATTATCGTAAGTAAGGATTCAAGTAAGTTACACGAAATCTACACGTTCCCCAGAATACAGACTACAAGGAGTAATCTTGGACATTTCTACTTTTCGTTTATTTCAAGCAGTTAGATCAGATAAATCAGAATAGAAAACAAACCGTCCTTTCATTAAAGTAAGATTTGCAAACAAAGGTATTGATAAATTGAATGTTGGTCAAATTTGAACCACAAAACTGTCACAGAAAAAATCCCACCATATTTCAAAAGAAAAGAAACTCCATGTATTTCCTATAGCTACACACCAACAGTTGCATCTAAAATCAACAATAACAAACGATTCCTGCAGTGTATTGGTTTAAGTAATCCCTCACTACATCCACTTCCTTGCGAATGTTCTTCATCGGATTTCAACTACTCTCCTTGTGGACACGTTATTACTGGTGACCTTAGTATAGTCAAGAACGACAAGTTGAGAGGATTGGTAGAAAAGGGTCCCGAATACAGAGTAAGTATGTCCTTTACATGGAACCAAAATGTCAAAATTATCATGGGCTGTTGTGAGGAATATGCAAGACGTTTGGCAAAGAAAGAGGATGTACAGCTCGACACCATTTCCGAATGGATAAAATCCATCAGAGGGTTAATTTTATCTAGAATTAACCGATGAAAATCAACTGCGAACACCAGATTCGAGTCTATATGACCCTGATGTTATCACAGAGCTTACCTACCTCCAAGAACATTATGTCATCACACCAGCGGACAAAGCCTCAAATAATTACACATTTACTTGCGAAAAGTACTATTTCGACAGTC
Organism: Pinctada imbricata; assembly: GCA_033119305.1. NCBI lineage: Eukaryota > Metazoa > Mollusca > Bivalvia > Pterioida > Pteriidae > Pinctada > Pinctada imbricata. Next base: position 28,942,239 of record VSWD01000012.1, on the reverse strand, counting down.
TAGTTAAAGAGTTGGGTTTAAATTCGACACCTGGAAATCCCACATACACCCAACAAACCTTTCTGCCTCTGAAATTATAGATAACCATAAATCAGCTCTTGCTTCCTTTGGCTTCGACACTAACAATTTAGATTTAGATTTACCATACTTATACTGCATACCTAAGATGCATAAGAATCCGTACAAACAACGTTTCATCGCTGGTTCCTCAAAATGTTCTACCAAATCTGTATCGATCTTACTCACCAAACTTTTATCTGAAATCAAATATGGGCTTCAAAAATATTGTTCGACAGTATATTCTCGCAGTGGAATCGACAGATGTGGATTTTAAAGAATTCGAAGAAACTTTTAGAACATCTGAAATCCAATCATTTTAGTAGAGTCCATTCGATCAAAGCCTTTGATTTTTCGACACTTTACACTACAATTCCACATTCTAAATTGAAAGAAAGACTCGCAAAAATTATAAGTAATGCGTTTACAAGTAAGAACGGTTGTTAACTATGACAAAACCTACCTTGTAAAAGAAAAGTCCGATTCTATAAATAAGTACACTGAAACAGATATTATTCCGATGTTAGACTTTCTGATCGACAACATTTTTGTGGTGTTTGGAGGAAAGGTCTTCCAGCAAATTGTCGGAATTCCAATGGGGACCAATTGTGCCCCACTCCTTACCGACATTTTCCTTTACTCGTACGAAGCTGAATTCATTCAATCTATGTTCTCTGAAGGGAAAAGATACTTAGCGTCTGACTTCAACTTGACTTACAGATACATAGACGATGTGTTGTCCATCAATAATCCAAAATTCGCGGATTACCTGAGCAGTATCTATCCTTCGGAGCTTGAAGTCAAAGAAACTACATAGACAAATAATTCAGCATCCTATTTGGACATAATGTTGTCCTACGGCACTGATGATCACATGAACACCTCTTTCTATGACAAACGTGACGACTTCAATTTCAGCAATACAAACTTTCCTTTTCGGGGTAGCAACATCCCTTCATCGCCTGCATATGGCGTGTTCATATCTCAGTTGATACGCTATGCCAGATCAAGTACCAAATATACAGATTTTGTTCTGAGAGCTAGGCGTCTTTCAGTTAAGCTTCTCAGTCAGGGATATGTTTGTGGCCGACTAACATCGTCACTGAGGAAGTTCTACGGTCGATATGGGGAATTCGTCATACACTATGATGTCCCACTCTCAAGAATGGTGGATGATATTCTGTCATATACCATTTGAACCATCCAACTAAAGATTGTACTCTATGTCTTCCGAAATGGAAGTAACCGGATGTGACAGTTCTACCAAATTGAAGCGGCGGGTGTTGCATGCAAGCAGGAGATGCTTACTCTTCCTGGGTATTTGGTCTCACTTCCATATCGGGAGTTCGCGTCTTTTCATATGGTGGAGGTTTTTGTTTATTTGCTTTGGTTCCTGTTTTATCCTGATTTTGTATGCCTTCGGTTTCTGATTTTCTGAATTGTCGATTTTGCGCTGTATACAGGGATATAGTCATTATCCATATTTGTCATTCTTCAATTTTTCATGCCATTATTTTTTTATAATCATTTATTTATCATTTTAATTTTCTTTTTGTTAATAAGAATCCGGGAAGAATTTGAATTTCAACAAGAGGCACAAAGGGGCCACATCGCTCACCTGAGTTTCACAGAAAAGACTGATGGTAAACAATTAGGTACAGGACCGTGATAAGTACTGATAACTTGCTTCAAGTAAGGTTTCGTTAAATTCTGTGTAACAATTTCAGAGAAGATGTCGAAAATGTGTCATCCAATCAGAGCCCTGGGCGGCCATATTTTTTAACCGGTTGGCATGAACCAAACTTGGTAGAGGACCTTGATTACTTGCTTTCTGAAAGGTTCCATGAAATTCCGTGCAGCGGTTGCAGGGGGAATTCCAAATTATGTCATCGAATCAGAGCCCTCGGCGGCCATATTTGTTGATAGATCGGCACAAAAAAGTACAAACTTTGCAGAGGACATTGAGCACTTGCTTCCTGTAAGGTTTCATAAATTATGTGCAGCAGTTGCAGAGGATATGTCAAAAATGTGTCAGGCAATCAGAGCCCTCGGCGGCCATATTTGTTGACCGATCGACACGAAAAACACAAACTTGGTAGAGAATCTTGAGTAATTGCTTCCTGTAAAGTATTATGAAATTCCGTGCAGCGGTTGCAGGGGAAGTGTCGAAAATGTGTCAGGCAATCAGAACCCTCGGCGGCCATATTTGTTGACCGATCGGCACGAAAAACACAAACTTGGTTGAGGACCTTGAGTACTTGCTTCCTGTAAGGTATTATAAAATTCCGTGCAGCGGTTATAGAGGAGATGTCTAAAATGTGTCAGCCAATCAGAACCCTCTGTGGTCATATTTGTTGACCGATCGGCACCAAAAAACACAAACTTGGTAGAAGACCTTAAGTTCATGCTTCCTGTAAGGTTTCGTGAAATTCCATGCAGCGGTTTCAGAGGAGATGTCAAAAATGTTAGAAGTAACGCCTGACTGCGCTCTATGACAACAGGTGAGCTAATAAAAAGAAAACATTTCTTCTTTCAAAACATACGTAAATAGAACACTCTACTTCCTTAGTTGCTATATTCTGAAAGACTTGGTACCTAATGTAGGATAAATCTTAGCATCAATGATTCCGTGTCTTTTAGAATGCGTAAAGCTTTTCGCTTCGGTGCATATTCTTTCATTAGTTCTGTAAAAAATTTCGGTTGCTATTGGGATCTTATTACAGCATATGAAAAAAATTCTTTCAATAATGATCAGCAAATGCTTGATTGCAATAAAATGGCTATAGCATAGCCTAGCCAAACAAGATATGTATATCTGATATTCACGTCAATATGTGAATCAAGATAATCATCGAATTCGATAAGTTTACATGGAACTGTTGTGACGTGTGATGCATGGAAACAGGAGACACTGACTCTCAACGGACACATGTCTCCACTTCGAAATATTCTTTATAGCGTGTTTCGCAGCGGCTACAATGGGAATTTTGATGAATGTGCCTTACCTTGAGACAAAATATCTGATGGGAACTGATTGGTACTTATGTGAATTACAACACTATTGAAAAATGTGTCTCCATACGCCAGTGCGGCAAGAGCTGTATTGTTTGTAGGTGTATTGAGTACCGTTCCATGTAAGAATCAGAAAATCCTTATATATGCTTGGCAAATGCAGTGTTATGAAACTTTACCAAAACTGGATAAGTTATTCACATTACAAGTACAAATAAATTCCTAAAGGGAAAAGGGTCAATTTTTTGTTAATTTTGAATAAATCGCAATTTCAAATTCACTGTAGAAGAAGTTTTTCCTTATGTTTTCTATAGAAATATACCCAACTTTGCTTGATTGTATAAAAAAAGGCAACACCATTTTACGAAAATTCTTTAAGAATGGTAAAGTTTGAGATCGATTCTACGACAATTAAAAATAAAATAGTTGTGAAAAATCATAAATGTGATCGTTTTCAGTAAAGAAATATTCAATTTTTGTGTGCCGAATAGTACTAGAGTTATCGTTCTTAATGGAAGAGGGCGTTGTTTACGAAGGCACCCTGTTCCCGCATGTGTTTTCTGCAAATCGGAGTGCAGTTTCTATATATTATGTCCTCTGGAAACGCAGAGGGTGAAATTATATGACTGTGATAAATCGATCTCATCGTATTTGAAGCAGCGTGTTGGTCTGAAATGTGGCAAGGGAACGATTTCAACGCGGAAATATCTTCGGAGGGCAATCTCGTAAGAGTCGTTTGTTTACGGATGGGACATTTCATTTACAACAAAAAATCTAACCGTTTGCACAGGCTATAGGGAGAAACTTGGCATTTACTGTAGACGGCCATTAATGTGCCAATGACCAGGCCATACATACAGGGAAGATGAAGCCTTTCTAATCAGTAAACATTGACATTGCAGAGTATGATCGATTCTAGTCTATGAGAAGAGTGACTGTCCTGACTCCTATTGCCAATAGGGGCCGGTAAGATATAAATTCACAGAAACATGGTAGATATTTGATTTCTTCTTCTTCATAAGTAGACACACTTTCAAAGTCGACAACTATAAACTCTAACTTGCGCAAAAAAAATTAATTATTTTATTCATTGGTGGATTCAGGGGGATCTTTAGGGGGCGTCCACAACCTCCCTCCACGGCACTGACCAAAACTTTTCCAAATACAGGTATGTTTAAATTTTGGTCCATTTTCGGTACAAATTGGCAAAATTTGCCCCCTGACCCCCGGCAAAGGGGGCGCTGGATCCGCCACTGTTACATGTATTGGGGTGCTTTGATGATAACCCTATACAACTTCTTGTGATAGAGTGTATATATATGCTCAGTAATTCACAAATCGTCTGTGAAAATCAAACTGATTTGTCCTTGACGATGTGAAATCACCCATAATATATCCACTTGGATACATTGTACTGATTTTATTTACAGGCCAATGTAGACAGTGGCATATGCATTAAGACAATAGATCTACATCTAAGTTAATAAATGCTGAGCACAAATTACAAGTCAGTTAAAATTAATTTCCAGCTTTATTCTGTAGTAGAGGTTAGCCTACAGAATAAATAGATGATATGCCAGACTAACCTCATCATGTTCTAGGTAGATGATTTATCATACATGCAGTTACAGATGTACATAGATATGTACATGATGTGTCAGTACAACATGTAACAAATTACAATGATCTTTAATGAGCATAGGATATATTTACGTATTACGATAATACTGTATTATTTGTATATTGTGATTCGGATTTGAAAAAAAAGATATGTATCATGGTATGCTATACTGGTGAACTGCATGCTCTTGTAGTCAATGAAACAACTGTTGTCCTCACCAGGAATCAAACTTAGGTCGCCGGCTTAAGAGGCGAGCGCTCTGGCCACTGAGCCAAAGGTTAATCCCCAAAATCGGGGAGCCAGTGGGACCCCCCATGCACCCCCTTGAGTACTTTTTTCACGGGTACCATACTGTTCCTTAGGGTCTACAGAATCGGTTTTCAGAATGTACTCAAAAATAAACTCATTTAGGCTATGCGTTTTTCGACCGTTTCCATGGCAACCCCCTGCTGCAGTAAAGAAAGCACTATTGGTTAAGTAAAATAGCCATATCTTTGCCAAATGTTGAGCTAAACATCTGTAACTGGTATCAATATAACGAGGAAAGATTGTTCTATTACAGTACTGCAACCCACTTGTTTGACAATTCTATCCACTTCTATCCTACATCCACCTCTTTTCCACCTAATCCTATCCTATCCCATCCTATCCTATCCTATCCAATCCTACCCTATCCTATCCTATCCACCTTCATCCAATCCTATCCACCGGAAGCTAGCGGCGTGCTGTTAATAGATATAAACTTGTACATTTCTACATGCAGTGTAGCAACATGGATTCATCACATCTAATATATGTAATCATGGTAATAATGACGTTTTAAAAATACATGTGGGCAATATCTTATTTAAACACATATCTATAAGACATAATAAATATTCATGAATAAAATATAAAAGAGAAGAATGAGATAAAAAAAATTGAAAATGTAATTTTTTTATTCATTCTATTTCTCGATGCAAAGGGACAGAGACGTATTAATACGTCCCTATGTGTATAATTTAGTTATATACGTCCCCGATCAATACCCTTGGCAAACTCACCCATGCGTAAACGGCACCTGCACCTTCATACATGCCGTAAATTAAGAGTACTTGGTGATGCTCGAGACCATATCTCGGGGTGTTTGAAAATCGTATACCAACCTTTACATATAACAGAGACATGTAATTTATATTTTATCATATTAGTTATATATGTCCCTGATACCTGTATGCAAGAATTTACTTCTGTACACAATTTCACGAAAGGTGCTCCCCGTTTTTAATTTTTGAAAATTTATAAACTCTGAAATATACAAGTCTTTCTATAACGCACTTGTACATGTAAAAGCGGAGGCAGTGGCGGATTTGCGTCCCCCCCCCCTTATTATTTTTGCCTATTTCAATTGATATCGGCAAAATACGCCCCTTGAACCCCCGGCAAAGGGGGCACTGGATCCGCCACCGGGAGGGGTAGCATTACATTCTTCAATGATTGTTTAAAACAGATTCGATCAATCTTCTGCTTTTTGCTATGGATAAGGTTTGTATGAGGCCATCGAACGTCAAATAAATCATTAAATCATAAACATATTTATTCCATTTGACTATGTATTTGTTGTCCATTGCCTCAATAGTAGTATTAGCGTCACTCCAATCACACAAAAGAAATGCACTTTAGTGCATTTCAATTGTGTTTATCGTATATTCATTTGTTTAATTTGACAGCTCAATTGATGGATGGGGTGTAGGTGTCCTTAAGATTAAAAAAGAGCGGCATGACTTTTGTTGTAGAGTATTATAGGTCCTTAAGATCAAAGAAACATTTGAGTGGTGATACGTGTGTAAATGCAATCGAGTTGGTACACGTCATGACCATTATGTAAGTAATACGAATGGTATTGAAAATGACGGCCACCCGTGCAAAGAGACGCGGTAGTGACTGACAACAGTCTTGCCCCTTCCGTTGTGTGCCACAACGTGGTATCAGGCTTAAATGAAATGGCCTTTGTTTACAATTATTGGTCAAATTCGAACTAATAATAAATTTTTGCGCGGCGCCCCGTACTCCTGTTTGGAGGTAAGGCATGACTTAATACAATTTTTTATTGAATAGAAACCACGCCTCGCTTTCTTTGATTGATTGTTCCTTTACTTCTTTACCAATCCTAAGTATTAAAAAAGGTATCCTTATATTTCAAGACTGTCATTTCAGATACAACATCTATCTGATCAACACGTCTATAGATACATTTTATATATATAAGAAATACAATACAAAGTACTTTTGAGAAGAGTTTGAAAGTGAAATACTTTTTTTTCAAAATGAAACACAGGAAGTACGAAGGAATGAAGATCCATTTAATAAATGGGTTCCCAAGCCTTGCTAGAAAGGATGTCAAGCGTTCACGATTTTACACTGGCTTCTCTGACTACAAGAAGGCTCCAAATGGTCGGTACTACGTTACCATTGTCAACATGATAAAAGGGCACAAAGAGAGATTGAGATACAAGTTCTGCAGGATTGTTGACAGAGTTATACGACGACGCAGGAGTGTCTTGGAGGAATGGCAATCCATCACACGTCGACTACTACGTAAATCCCGACGCGATAGACTTATTTCAGCATTAACAAAAAATGGATTTGAAGAGATGATCAGACAGTCACGTTTCTACACGAAGATTCAACAGCAAGTTGAAAAAAAAAAGAAAATGTGTCCTGACTGTGTAACAACGAAGTTATATAAGACAGTTGGATCTTCTTGTGAATGTCACACTTGTGAAAACTGGTTTGGTTCGTCTACTTGTGATTTAAAATATCCTGTTATGTTGACATGCAGTACCTGTTCCTATAGTCGCACTATAGGTTACACTTGCAACAGAGATAAATATTTGAGATACTTATATTAAAAAATTCAAACCTAAAGATCGAGTTATTTCTTTTTAACCAAATAATATATATAAAGATATATCCAAATCGACATTGATTGTTCATTGGACTCCTTGGTTTATGAGTAGTCTGTTGTGTTTAATAGTGTTTTAGTGCTTTGCTGTTTGAAATGTAACCGATTCTTGTTAGAGATCCTTTCTTCTTCCTACATATTCTAAAACATTATCAGATATAGAATTAGAAGAGATACCTATTCTATCCGGACAGCTGATCGCACCTGTAATAAGACTTACACATTTGCAGAATGCTTTAGTTGTTTTTGTTTGGTTTCACTTTTTTCTCCTTGATGTGTAAAGCTTTAATAAAAGATTCTGCTTTGGAGTTTGTTTCACATACAATCACTCGTCTGTTGATCACACATAAAAAGAAAGATTTTTTTTTAATTTTGCAATTTATTTATATACAACATTATTTGAAAAAAAAACCCAAAAAGTTTCAATTAAGAAATGGGTACAACAATGATAACATGTTTATGATATGTCTTTGCAAATGTCATTATAAGTTTACAATAAGTGTTCCAATGGCCACCGGCCAGTCCACACCCTATCTTGAAAGGAAAAGCAATAGTGTTCAAATGGGTTTGCCCAAGTTTGTGTAAGCACTGTTCAAACCACAAAAGTCTGTCTTCTTCAGTGTCTTTGTACGGTGGTATTTGACGGTGTGATTGTCCACATTTTCCGAAATCCCACTGTGAAAGGAGACAAACTACACTGGGACTTGTCCCTAGTTCGAATATATTTAAGGTCCCCGGGTTACCTCTAGTTTCCACAGTTGCCAAATTTCGTCGTCCAAGTGGTGTACGGAAACTGTAGATATCAGCCCATGGATACTTTTCAGCAATCTGACGTGAAAGTCCATGTGATTTCACCGTCAAACAGTTCACTTGATGACAGATGGCATCGACATTTGTAATTTGTAATAGATCGCCGTAAACTTGTCGATAAGTCATTGTTCAATAGTTTTCCCAGTTCTGATAATCATCCGGGTTACAATTTCTGCATTTCAACATTCCAATTTGGTTCTGATGATCATCCCTCATGTAACAAGGGACAACAGTGATCAATTCGGGTAGGTGACCCTTTATATCTGTGATGTTGTCTTTCAGACATTCGTATTCGTCAGGTCTAAGACAAAGACCAACTTTGGTTGGAACAACTTCTTTCCCCTGGGGTGGTCGCCAATAAAGTCTGACATCGATACAAGGATTATCCTTGCGTACAGAAACGAAGACATTAGCTCCCAGATGCCATGAAAATTCTTGATTTTTACGACGGTTGTCTTCGATACCGTCTTCAAGAATGTCAATCAGAGCCTTGATTTGTGTCAGATTAAGACTTATTCCCTTTGCTTCCAAAGTCTCATCATAAACCGCGAAAAGTTTGGAAATGGCTTCGCCATCTATGCTTTCGAGATAGATCCCTCCGACTTGGGTGAGGACTATATAAACCTTGTGCACCAGGCTAACGTCGGTATTTATGCTCGTTTTAGTCAAGCGACCACCTTGACCATCAGTGCTATAGCATTTTGCGAGTATCCAGGATTGATCCACAATGACATGTTGATAGTTCTGGTGTATGGCGAAAATGACGAAAGGAGGGAAGGCCATCTTCTTTTATATACAGATTTCATGCATGATTTGTTTGGGAAATTCCCTGACGTCATCGCCGTTCATTGTTTCTATAACAATAAAGTACATAATTGAACATAAAGGGTTTATTCACCCATCTTAAGGGAATTCAATGGTATAATCCATTTATTCTAAATTAAAGAGCACAGATTGTTTCCATGCGAATTTTCTATTTTTAGAATTTCTTTCAAATGAATTGTTAGACAATAAAACACTAAGGTTTATTGTATAATGTTTTTTTTTTTTGTATGAAAAGGTTTGTCACAATTATAAGATCCTTTGATGTGACATGAATGACCTCACTTCGACAAGGGAACAAACAACACAATGTGTTGCAATTTCAGGATTGGTATCCATGCGTCTGTACTATATTTAACAAGTATTTCATTGATGGATAATGTTTGTTTTGGATGACTTAGTATGACGTCATTTAAATGCCCTATATAATCTTAGCGTCGTCCATTTTCAAATCATTTCTAGTTCTCAACGTGCAGATACTAACATGTCTACGCCACGTCTCTCGGTTCATTTGACAAACAACAGATTCGTCAAAGTCGTGGAATGGAAAGGAGATCCAAGACTCGATCTGAGAGAATGGCATCGAGAAGGAAAGATTTTAAAAGCAACGAAAAAGGGAATAAGTCTTAATCTGACACAAATCAAGGCCCTGATTGACATTCTTGAAGACGGTATCGAAGACAACCGTCGTAAAAATCAAGAATTTTCATGGCATCTGGGAGCTAATGTCTTCGTTTCTGTACGCAAGGATAATCCTTGTATCGATGTCAGACTTAATTGGCGACCACCCCAGGGGAAAGAAGTTGTTCCAACCAAAGTTGGTCTTTGTCTTAGACCTGACGAATACGAATGTCTGAAAGACAACATCACAGATATAAAGGGTCACCTACCCGAATTGATCACTGTTGTCCCTTGTTACATGAGGGATGATCATCAGAACCAAATTGGAATGTTGAAATGCAGAAATTGTAACCCGGATGATTATCAGAACTGGGAAAACTATTGAACAATGACTTATCGACAAGTTTACGGCGATCTATTACAAATTACAAATGTCGATGCCATCTGTCATCAAGTGAACTGTTTGACGGTGAAATCACATGGACTTTCACGTCAGATTGCTGAAAAGTATCCATGGGCTGATATCTACAGTTTCCGTACACCACTTGGACGACGAAATTTGGCAACTGTGGGAACTAGAGGTAACCCGGGGACCTTAAAGATATTCGAACTAGGGACAAGTCCCAGTGTAGTTTGTCTCCTTTCACAGTGAGATTTCGGAAAATGTGTACAATCACACCGTCAAATACCACCGTACAAAGACACTGAAGAAGACATACTTTTGTGGTTTGAACAGTGCTTTCACAAACTTGGGCAAACCCATTTGAACACTATTGCTTTTCCTTTCAAGATAGGGTGTGGACTGGCCGGTGGCCATTGGAACACTTATTGTAAACTTATAATGACATTTGCAAAGACATATCATAAACATGTTATCATTGTTGTAACCATTTCTTAATTGAAACTTTTTGGGGTTTTTTTTTCAAATAATGTTGTATATAAATAAATTGCAAAATTAAAAAAAAATCTTTCTTTTTATGTGTGATCAACAGACGAGTGAGTGTATGTGAAACAAACTCCAAAGCAGAATCTTTTATTAAAGCTTTACACATCAAGGAGAAAAAAGTGAAACCAAACAAAAACAACTAAAGCATTCTGCAAATGTGTAAGTCTTATTACAGGTGCGATCAGCTGTCCGGATAGAATAGGTATCTCTTCTAATTCTATATCTGATAATGTTTTAGAATATGTAGGAAGAAGAAAGGATCTCTAACAAGAATCGGTTACATTTCAAACAGCAAAGCACTAAAACACTATTAAACACAACAGACTACTCATAAACCAAGGAGTCCAATGAACAATCAATGTCGATTTGGATATATCTTTATATATATTATTTGGTTAAAAAGAAATAACTCGATCTTTAGGTTTGAATTCTTTAATATAAGTATCTCGAATATTCATCTCTGTTGCAAGTGTAACCTATAGTGCGACTATAGGAACAGGTACTGCATGTCAACATAACAGGATATTTTGAATCACAAGTAGACGAACCAAACCAGTTTTCACAAGTGTGACATTCACAAGAAGATCCAACTGTCTTATATAACTTCGTTGTTACACAGTCAGGACACATTTTCTTTTTTTCAACTTGCTGTTGAATCTTCGTGTAGAAACGTGACTGTCTGATCATCTCTTCAAATCCATTTTTGTTAATGCTGAAATAAGTCTATCGCGTCGGGATTTACGTAGTAGTCGACGTGTGATGGATTGCCATTCCTCCAAGACATTCCTGCGTCGTCGTATAACTCTGTCAACAATCCTGCAGAACTTGTATCTCAATCTCTCTTTGTGCCCTTTTATCATGTTGACAATGGTAACGTAGTACCGACCATTTGGAGCCTTCTTGTAGTCAGAGAAGCCAGTGTCAAATCGTGAACGCTTGACATCCTTTCTAGCAAGGCTTGGGAACCCATTTATTAAATGGATCTTCATTCCTTCGTACTTCCTTTGTTTCATTTTGAAAAAAAGTATTTCACTTTCAAACTCTTCTCAAAAGTACTTTGTATTGTATTTCTTATATATATAAAATGTATCTATAGACGTGTTGATCAGATAGATGTTGTATCTGAAATGACAGTCTTGAAATATAAGGATACCTTTTTTAATACTTAGGATTGGTAAAGAAGTAAAGGAACAATCAATCAAAGAAAGCGAAGCGTGGTTTCTATTCAATAAAAAATTGTATTAAGTCATGCCTTACCTCCAAACAGGAGTACGGGGCGCCGCGCAAAAATTTATTATTAGTTCGAATTTGACCAATAATTGTAAACAAAGGCCATTTCATTTAAGCCTGATACCACGTTGTGGCACACAACGGAAGGGGCAAGACCGTTGTCAGTCACTACCGCGTCTCTTTGCACGGGTGGCCGTCATTTTCAATACCATTCGTATTACTTACATAATGGTCATGACGTGTACCAACTCGATTGCATTTACACACGTATCACCATTCAAATGTTCCTTTGATCTTAAGGACCTATTATACTCTACAACAAAAGTCATGCCGCTCTCTTTTAATCTTAAGGACACCTACACCCCATCCATCAATTGAGCTGTCAAATTAAACAAATGAATATACGATAAACACAATTGAAATGCACTAAAGTGCATTTCTTTTGTGTGATTGGAGTGACGCTAATACTACTCTCAATATGTGTTTTATGATGAGATTGAAATAAACTTGTAAGGCATAACTTCAACAGTCAAAATAGAAACTATTTTATTTCCACCGTAAATCTAAAATTTTGCCAAGGGTTCCAGCCTTATGGCTTAAAAAAAAAAGATAAACGAAAAAAAAAAAAAAAAAAAAAATAGAGGGATCCCGGCCCGGGAAAGGGGTCCCACTAGATCCGCGTTTAGACAACCTTATTTTAAAAACTTAGACTTTATTTATATTGTACAACGTTTAGCAAACCTTATTTATACTCCCCATACCTATAAGTTCTCCACTCTATGATATAAATAAGACTCTCGGCTGTCGATCATCACCATGCGCATACTTGTCACAACTTTTTCGGGAGATATTTTTTTCATTATTTATTTCAGGATCCCCCCTCTCTCCTTGTTTGTTTTCTCATTCAACGTCTAATTTTATTGCAGGTAGTCCATCTCTTGAATGATTTAAATTTGAAGAACTTTTGTTGAATTCATATAATTCGCATGTAATCTATGTGAAACATGCACTTTACGCTGACAGTACTCTAGTTATGGCTAATCAATAATCAAATATTGTCTACATGGGCATGGCGATATCATGCCTGGTTGATTTTCACACCTTGCACGTCACTCATGTATATATCGATTGATATGTTTGTATACTTGTCAAAACATCACCTGCTTTGGACAGATTATTGAATAAATGTAACAAACAAACGATAATCTAATTGACCTATGAAAATCAGTTTTCATCGGATTATGAAGTAAATCAAGGACTTATATAAATATAAGATATGCAAGACTCGTTTTCTAATATCTATATTCTTTACATTAAAAACATGTACAAAAAAACGGACACGGGAAACGTTCGTTTAAACTATAGGTGGCAAACAGGTATATCAACGCTAAATGCTTGATAATTGAGATAAAGAGGCGGAAAAAAAACACATGATGATGCATTTTCTGATTTCCCCTATCTCCATTATTTAACTACAAAATGCCATCTACATGTATGTCATGTAACGATATAAGATAGTTCCATGCTGCATTATTGTCTACATGTACGATGTATAGGCAGATGTATATCTCGTTTGGCGTTCACCGGTTTACTTTTGGAATTCGGTGGGGAAAAAAGGTTGTTTATTTTATTACGACATGTAGGCTATCCTCCTAAAAGTCATGTAGTTTTTCTTTCTAGTTTTGTTTAGGGGTTTTTGTCATTATTTCATTGATTTGTGTTTATTTGCAAGCGCGGTTCCAGGGGGAGGGGGGGATTCCGGTCCACCCCTTGAATTTATGTACCTTAATTTTCTATCAACTATGCTATAACTTTTTTTGTAAATTCAGGACTTGAAATCATCATTTGCCTACTGAAGTCGGACGTGTTTCCAGAGATGAAAGAAAATGTATAAAATGTAATCAACATGGATTCGGCGATGAATTTTCATTTTAAATTGTTCATTTTCAAGAGAAGAAGGACAGCGATTAATTCCAAACAGATTAAGAAGAACAACAAATATAATATCATTTAAAAATATAATGGCATCTAAGAAACAATCTGTACTTAGAAAATTATGTATCTTCTTTATCCGTAACATAAATAAAGTTTGTCCCCCCCCCTCCCCCATAATTTTTCCCCGTATTGCAAAATCACATGCTTATCATGAAATTTTATTATTATTTTGTTATTATACTGTCTCCATAATTTTTTTTTGGGGTTGTTAATCAAAAAATGTTTATGACTGTTTTTGGTTTGCAGTTCACAAAATATTTTATGTTGACGCCACACTTCTCTATCATTTATGTGATATGTTCACGCATGCATATAAATATGCTTTGTATATTATAACATCATTGTACTGTCTATTTCTCTAATATACTTTTGTAAAAAAAAAAGTGATGAGAATAAAGTATTGATTGATTGATTGATTCTTTTCAACTGATGTAGCTTTCCTATACAGCCTATATACATTATACACCTTGGTCAATAAACAATGGCACTAAGAGTAATGAAACTGAAAACAAGATGTATCAAAGTGGCATTATTGTCTAACTGTTTCATTCAAATTCTGAAGAAAATGCCGGGTTTTTTTTTATACGATTCATCTTTGTCTGGATACTCGTCCTTGATAAATAAAAAAAGACGGACCTATTTGGAACCGTATGAAGTAGCAGAACAAGGTGCTAGCATTTTTTTGTTTTTTGCACTATCGGTTTTCTAACATGTTGTTTTTTTTTCTGAAACTCCTATCGTAAATAACTTTATTTTTTTCCTATCACACGACTTCATAGGCAAGATACTATACAAGAACCCATATTTATAGTTTTTGGAGATAGGAAAGGAGTTGTATTTTTTTTATTGAAATGTTGACTGGTCTAAATTAGAGGATAATGTCGTTGTATAGATTTTCGATAAAGACCGACTGCGAAAATGCGTATTTCCGATGTTGGCTGAAGTAAGTCGTTGGGGGCTACAAATTTTTTTCTCATAACCAATCTTAAATGAAGTTTTTCCTCTGATAATTGCTAAATATCTATTATGAAATTTTTTTATCGTTGAAACTATCATGTATTAATTAACATATAATTTTCCTGTATAAAAAAGAAAGAAAAAAAAAACATGTACGCAATATATTTTTAGCGATGATACTCATCAAATTTAAATTGGCCTGATATATCTGTATAAACCATGATACTTCTGAACTTCTCTACGCTTGGATGATCACACAGTTGACCGGTCACAAGTCCGTTAGATAGATAATGATTGACAGCGGACCCGAAATCGATCAAGGGCGGGGGTTAGAGTTGGGCCTCTAGAGCAGGTTGTAAATTTGCATCGGTACGTGGGGAAAATTTATACAAAAGATAAACATTAATGTTTTACAACTGATGTACCGCCGCCTTTATTTGGGGTATACAATGTGGACTGGATAACATAATTATGTTGTTGTTGACTTTTGAACATTTTTTCATTGAATTCCAAGTACTTTTTTTCTAAGTTTTATGTACATGGTTTACACGATCTACATTTTTTTTCTCTATTTTATTTTCATATTCTTATTGCTGATTTTGTGAGCTCATTTTTTTTTTCGAACCAGTTCCGCGCTATATATATCATTTTATTATCTTATTTACATGTACTTATGAGAGAGAGAGAGAGAGAGAGAGAGAGAGAGAGAGAGAAAAGTATTGCGATAGATAATTGCGAAATATGAGCAGTTCATTAATTGATAAACAAATCATAGCTCTGCCGTAACGTAATGAGATTGTCATGTCAATCAAATTCAAAGTTTATCTAATTAGATAAAAAAAATATATGTACATGATTATAAGAATCTTAATAGTTAAAAGATTTCGTTGAAAAACAAACCTGTATTTAATACAGTAAATAGTTTATTTTTGTTTTAGATATATAGATCAAAATACACCTGTCCACATTTTAATCAAGCGACTTAAGACTGTGTTAATAATCACTCTATGCGTGTATTAAATCGACAGTTTATTTATAGAAAACCGCTTCCGGTGGATAGGATTGGATTGAGGTGGATAGGATAGGATAGGATAGGATAGGATGGGATAGGATAGGATAGGATAGAAGTGGATAGGATAGGAAAGGATGGGATAGGATAAGATTCTATCCACTTTCTATCCTACATCCTGCATCCTACATCCTATCCTATCCACTTTTTTGTCAAACAGGTTGCAGGACTGTAGTCGTATACATATGCAAGTTAACTCATTTGCATAGTCATGAACATTAATGAATTTAAATAAAATTGCTTGAAAAATATATAAAAAGCAGCTCTTTTCATTTTATTTTTGCTTCTAAACACTATATTTTGATGAATGATCATTATCAGTTGATATAAGAAATCTCTACAAAGTCTTTTCTCTCCATTGAGATATCAGGTGAGTCAATATTTTAGTTCAATGGCTTCAAAATTGATGTTTTTTATGCAAAATTGGCTATTTTAATGAGTTAAAGAAGATCCTGACGACAATCTCAACAGCACTCACAATAGAGCACAAAATTAAGCATCGACGGACCCCTAGCAAGCTAGAGGTGGGACCAGGTGCCCGGGAGGAGTAAGCATCCCCTGTTGGCTAGCCGCACCCGTCGTCGATGTTTAAGCATGAAAATGAAAACAATATCTAAAATTCATGCACTCCCTGACGTTATGTCTATATAGAAAGTGCTATGGCGACAATGTCAGGGAAATATATTCAAAACACTTACTGTCAAACCCCTCGCGGGGAACTTTTTTACGAGCTCCACACGGCAAAGGGCATAAGTGTGACACAAATGAGTTAAAGAAGATCCTGACGACAATCTCAACAGCACTCACAATAGAGCACAAAATTAAGCATCGACGTAAATATTTACAAAATACGATATACGTATTTTCTGTAATTTTTGGGACAAAAATCGTATTTTTCAGTAAAAAAAAAACCCCAGATATCTGGATACTTTCAAAAAAGGCAAACGGTTCCTGTAATTTATTAATGAAACGTATATGCTGATGTAATATCATTGTTTTAATATCGATTTGTTTGTAAGAAGCGAAAAATGTGTTTTATTCTGCTATTTTGGGGAAAAATATCGTTTTCTCATACTAAAATTACAGATTTCTGAGAAATATTTTAAATACTTTATATTTGTTGAATTATAGGATATAAGACTTAATTCATTTGTATATCTCATCAGTGATTCAAATTAAAATGATAAAAAAGTTGTAAGTATGGAACGTTATAACATAACCACCGAATAACATTGAAAAAAAGCTAAATGAGTCTTGAATAACACATTATGACGACCCAATAACGTAACAGAACAACTCAATGATATAGTATAACAAACCAATAACATTGCGATGCCACTCAATAACATTATCTTTTAACCCTTAATATATAAACAACTTTATACTATAGAACTTCCCAATAACACAGCAAAACCACTTAATAATACAATGTAAACTCTCAATAACAAAGCAAAACCACTCAATAAAGTGGTTGTTTGACCCTTTACTACATGAAAAGCACTTAATAACACAGCATAACTACACAATAACACAACAACATCACCCAATAACGTGATGGTTTTAGGCTTTGTCGTAATAACAAATCGTTTAATAACACAGCATAGCCTAAAACCACTCAATAAAACAGTATTACATCCCAATAACTTTGTATTATCACACAATACCGTGGTCGTTTGACACTTTTTATAACAAAACCACTCAATTACACAACATAAGCACCCAATAACATTACAAAACCACTCAATAACGTGATGGTTTGACCCTTTTTTGTATCAAAACAACTGATTACCATGTCTGTTTGACCCTTTATATTTATAAAATCCAAAAAGCCATCATGGTGTTCCATAAATATAACGAGGAAAGATTATTATTGAGTGGTAATGCTAAGTAATTCGGTGGTTATGCTCTGGTTTTGTTTTAATAACGTGTCAAACCGTCACGTTATTGAGTAGTAATGATATGGAGGAAATTGTAGAAGTCGCGTGAGGTTCAGGCGAACGAGACTCTAAACCCTACCTTTACCTTTTATTGGGTGATTATGCTGTGTTATTGAGTGGTTTTGATATGATAAAGGGTCGAACGACCACGTTTTTGAGTAGTAAAGGTAAGTTTTTGGGTGGTTATGCTATGTTTTAAGTAGTTTTGTTATAATACAATGTGAAATCATCACGTTATTGAGTGGCAATGCTAAGTGACTGGGTGGTTATGCTATGCTATTAAATGGTTCTGTTATAGCGAAAGCGTCAAACCATCACGTTATTGGGTGGTTTTGTTATGTTTTTGGGCGTTTATGCTGTATTATTAAGTGATTTGTATATTGTAAAGGGCGGTTCTACTGTATTATGAGGTTGTTTATATATAATAAAGGATAAAAAGACTATGTTATTAAGCGGCTTTGCGATGTTATTGGTTTGTAATACTTTATTATTATACTAGATTATGCTGTATTATTAAGTGATTTTTATATAGCAATACATTGAGTGATTTTGCTTTGTTATTGAGTGTTTATACTGTATTATTGACTGAAATGCTAACTCTCCCTGGGCACCTGGGAAGTAACTGAGAAACTGACTCTTCCTGGGCACTCGGTCTCACTCCTATATCGGGAGTTCGCTTCTTTTCATGTGGTGAAGCTTTTTGTTGGTTTGCTTTGGTTCCTGTTTTATCCTGATTTTTTTATGCCTTAAAATTATGTTTATGGTTTTCTGAATTATCGATTTTGTGCTGTATACAGGGGTATGGTCATCATCCATAGTTGTCATTCTTTTACGTTATTGGTTGGTCATACTGTGTGATTCACGATTCATTGTGTGTTTTTGAAACGTTTTTTCGGTGGTGATGTTATGGCTTTCTATATTTATAACATTTTTCATTATTCTAATTTGTTACACAAAGAAATTTAGTTTCATATCCTTTATTGGAACAACTATAAAGTATTTAAAATATTTCTCTTAATCTGTAATTTCATTATATACGTTTCATTTGTAAATTACAGGAACAATTTGCCTTTTTTGAAAGTAACCAGATATCTGGGTTTTTTTAATGAAAAATACGGTTTTTGTCCCAAAAATTACGGAAACTACGTATATCGTATCTTGTAAACATATATTACATGAGAAAAATACATAACACTACAAGAGAACAGGTTAAGATTTTCTATTTTATAAGTAGTAAATATCTTATGATTAGTATACAAAAATCAGCTCATCTTACTTAAAATAGCCATTTTTGCGTAAAAAACATCAATTTTGATGATCATTGATCAATGATCATTATCGGTTGATATAAGAAATCTCTACAAAGTCTTTTCTCTCCATTGAGATATCAGGTGAGTCAATATTTTAGTTCAATGGCTTCAAAATTGATGTTTTTTACGCAAAAATGGCTATTTTAAGTAAGATGAGCTGATTTTTGTATACTAATTATAAGATATTTAGTACTTACATTGTTTAGATTTTAGGATCACTGATGAGGGTTACGTACCCGAAACGTGCATGTCTGGTCCACGTTGCCAATTTATCTGTTCTTAAATGATGCTATTCAATTTGAAGACGTTTACATTCATCAAAATATAGTGTTTAGAAGCAAAAATAAAATGAGAAGAGCTGCTTTCGATATATTTTTCAAGCATTTTTATCTAAATTCATTAATGTTCATGAATATGCAACTGAGTTAATTTGCATATGTACACTTGACTAATAGGACAATCTTTCCTCGTTATATTGATACCAGTTACAGATGTTTAGCTCAACATTTGGCAAAGATATGGCTATTTTACTTAACCAATAGTGCTTTCTTTACTTAAGCAGGGGGTTACCATGGAAACGGTCGTAAAACACACAGCCTAAATGAGTTTTTTTTTAGTACATTCTGAAAACTGATTCTGCAGACCCTAAGGAACATTATGGTACCCGTGAAAAAAAGTACTCAAGGGGGTGCATGGGGGTCCCGCTGGCTCCCCGACTACAATAAATTGCCAAGTTATCTGAGCCCTATATATGGCCGGATGCTTCTGTAAAACTTTCGTTAATATTTGACACATTGATGTATCATTATAAGATACTGGTTAAGTTAAAATATGGGTCTTGTCTAACATTTTTTGTCGGAGTAAAATATGGGTCTTGTCTGACAATTGTTGACCGAGTAATTGCCCTTGAACTTCGAAAATTCATGAAAATCTTGATTTCCAGGCATTTTCTATTCAGGGGTTTGATGGATTCAAATTATATTTGATATACAAGTGTATGGTGGTAATATACACGTCAAGTTTGAATGTATGGTTATGGTCCAATAAGTTTTGACACAATTATTGCCAAGACTACTTAAGAGTGAAGACTGCCAGCGGGGGCATTTGTGCCGCGCCTACGTATCTACTTTAACATCAGTTTGTGGATACTGTTTAAAATACATAAATAAAATTCAATGACAAATTATGCGCACTTATACACTGTCACTATGGTAAGTGAAAAATGAGTAATAAAACACGAACGTCTATTTCCTATATGGTTATTGGATAGTGCAATACGAAATAGATTCAATTGTACTGCAGTGACTTCGTACTATACAAATGGTACTCTCAAAAAATCAATAAACCAAATATTCGGAAATGAATTGAAAAGTGGTTTCGAATATGTATTTTGTGTATTTGTTTAAGCTTTAATGAATAATATAAAGTTGGCACCAACCTCAGGGGCAGATCAAGGATTTTAAGTTGGGGGGAGGGGTCCCCAAAACATAAAGGAGACGAAGGGTCGGGGAGCCGCCTAGGGGGTTCTAGGGTCCGAAGCCCCCAAGACAAAATAATTTTTACACTTTTGAAACTTAAAACTCATCAATACTTTGATAGATTGTATGGAAAATAGCAATAATATTGACAGTGGTAGTCAGGACTATCAGATTTTCGAATATCCGGTAATGTATTCCTCACTTCAGCAATTTTAGTAGAGGCATACTGCGACCCTCATCCCCCTCCCCCCTAGATCCGCAAATGGCTACATCTGTAAAAGGTGTGGAGAATGATGATAATTGTTAATTTTGGGTAGGATCAAATTAAGATTATCCTTGCAATATGCTAAATGACCCAAAGAAATCAGAGGTGCATACATGTATACATTTAGGACCTGAAATTGTACATAAAGGGAGTTAATCAAATATATTGTAGAATTATTCCTATGCTTGTCACATTAAAATAATGTACAATCATGTATATCTACTGTAATATGAATGTCAAATGTTCATACCAGGTATTAATGTGTGATCACAATGCATGCTGGGAACAATTAAATTCTCATATAAACACAAAGTGCGTACTATGTTCTTCTTAAAATGGGTGTGGTCATTTTCTCCTATGTAACTCTAAATAATCTTGTGAGCACCAATGCTCAGACAGTATAATTGATAGATACTTAATTCTTCTTCCATTACCATGATTACATTAATCATTCTCTGGTCTTGTATTTTGTTTTTGCCCCTGATCCCCAGGGTCTTCGAAAATGAGAGTGTTACTAAGATTAATTAAAGCAAACAACCAGGAAAGCTTTAGTCTCATCAGAGACTTCTGTTTGTGTCATACTATCATGGTAATTTTATGGCTTATTTTTTAGGAATCACAGATAAGCTATCTATCTCAACATTCAAACTGGAGTGAGACTTCCAAAAATATGTTACAGGAGAAAAACCTAGAGCATTCTAACAGCTGTGACCAAAATATGTGCCCTCTTCGTTCCAAACTAATAACAGAATGGACATCAGTATCTGGCAGAACACAAATGTACTACAAAAGGACAGCATTTACTGGAATTGATTGCTCCAAGACTTCATTGTCTAAGGAGAACTGAATTCAACCCAACTTGTCCCAAAGGTCAAGATGACGTGATTGCACTATATAAAAATGTACCTAACTTCAGACAACAATACATGTATATTGCAAAGTCATCTTTAATCAGTTTTGGCCAATAGATACTCAAAGAATGATATTGATGAGCATCATCCCAACATATCAAATTACAAATACAAATATCAAGCTAAAACTGTCGAATTACTGACACTTCTGGACGTTTGTTTGAAACTGTGAAAAAAACTTCAAATCATGTTTCTTGTTATATTAATTGCCATCATTCAATAAATATAAGTGCTTCTCTTACATATTTCATGTACTACATGTATCTTTATATGCAAGAACTTTGATATAATTCATCATGCATTGAAGTATATGTTATCTGATCTATTTGATTTGATGATATCTTTTTTTAGCTTGTTTTCAATCAGACTGTATATATATTTCATAATTTGACCTTGAGGTTTGACCTTGACCTTGAAAAATGTACATGTAATTAGGGGTTAATTTCTACTGTACAAATACTATATGGAATTTTACATTCAAACTTTGCATAGAGAAAGGAAATAAGAAGCTGACTTTTCTCAGGTATTGGCCTTGACCTGGCCATTTTTCCTTGACTTTGAAGACGCAATTTTGAATTTGACTTTACCATAGTAACATACCGATAATATATGGCATATTATATTTAAACATTGCATGGAGATAGATCTAAGCAAGTGGACGGGATTTCAGGCATCGACATTGAGATTTGACCTCGAACTTGAAAATAAAATTTTGAATTAGACTATTTTGTACCAATATTACATGGATATGAAACCATGAGTATTTTATTCACCTATTTTAGATAGTACATGGAAATTATACATGGAGGTAGAACATGATAATTGAGCTTGAATTCATGTATTGTCATTGACCTTGACAGTTTTAATATGAACAAAACACTATCTACTGAAAGAAATTCTGCCATTAATACTGTCTTTAGCAGTGTCATGTTTTCCCATTGTGATCTTTATGTTTCAAATGCTCAGTATACTATTAAATGAAAAAAATCATTTGAGATCCTATATATATATATATATATATATATTCAGTATAGTACAGGTTCTGACTAGCATGAGAGTGTGTGTATGTTTTTTTTTTATGTACTTGTGTCCGAACGGAATGAGGGACGTACTGTCCCTTGTTCCGTCTGGATACAAGTACATATTCGTGTATCCAGAGGGCTCAAGGGGTGTACTGTCCCTTCCGTTGGGTTTAAACACGTTTAGTGTCGTGGTCGCTTGTACCTTTTTTTTGTGCTTTTATATATATCTATCTATATATATATATATATATATATATATATATATATATATATATATATATATATATATATGTATATCATTAAGTAGTCATATAAGAATTTAGAATAGAATTTACATTTATGTGAAAGATACTTTTAAATTCGATCAAGTCCTTGATAATATGTGTTCATTTAGCAGTAATATTCACTAGTAAATATTGATGGAGGATGTGGAAGCAACTATTAGGGATCACTATGTTTTGTCTCTCTGTCTGTCAAGTAGTCACACTTTCACATATTTCGATTAACCTTGCTTAATATTGAAAGACAACTGCAAATAAAGATCAAGGTTATTTTCAAGGTTCATTACACATATATTAATCAGGCGACATATCTATTCCTATACAATAAATGTAAAAATGGTTGCTATGGGAACATTATTGAATGTATTTTCATCACATATTACAATACATAAGAAAAAGTATTACTACTTCTTTGCATTGTTCAAGTCCACCAATGTATCGGTGAAAACACTGTATTAAGTTACGAATTGATATGTCTTTTGGTTAAGATATATACTATATTTTGTCTTGAATGATTAATTCTTTTTTGGCACTAACTTATGAAATGATAAAAATTTCATTTTCATACTAATTCATTTAATTTTCATTTCCATTTTCCTTCTTATAGACCAAAATTAGCAATATTTTATGCGAAAAAGACCAGCGAATTCTTTTATGTCTTCTTGTTTTATGATGGTTGCTATGGTAACCATTTTCTAAATTTTGACATAGGTTTCATATCTTTCACGTAATTATACATGAAATCATTGAAGACTGATGAGAATATATATGTTTTTACATTTAATTAAATTATTTTTGCCAAAATGCTATAGTCAATGTTGTAGCAACTTTTAAATAGAGTAAAGTGCATTCTTTATCGTATATTACTTTAAATTGTGTAATCTTTTTGTCAATTTTTTTTTTAAATACAACTTGAAAATTAGCATTTTTGATTAATTTCTGAATAATCGCAAAAATCGAAAATTGGCATTTTTCAGATTTCTATAATTTTCATGTTTTGTCACCAAATATCCAAACGTTGTATATTTATATTAAACCAAGTTGCTTTACCATTAATGAAAGTTTTATTTAAATTGACTATGATAACATTAAAAAAGATTAAATTCAAAATGGTTGGATTTTGCTATTTTACTACTATGATAGAGAGCCCAGAGCTCAAGAAAAAGAAATCCCGTTTCCATGGTTACCGGACATATAATTAAAAAATGAATAACATTTCTTCGCATGAGGGTAAAAGTCAATTAGGTATGTGAAGTTTCAACAAAATCAAGAACCTTGATGTGCCAAATTATTTGGATCCTTACATGGAACAGTACTTAATACATTTAGTTGTTATATAATTATTCACATATCAGATCAATCATGTAACTTGTACTATGAAAGTAACAATATCTTTTTATTAGGAAAAGGAAACTAAGTTTATTTACATTAATTAAAACTTATAATTGTTCTCTCGCTGTATTTTATAAAGAAGAGGTCCCGGAGTTGATTCTTCATTAATTAGTTTAGGCCATTTATGAAGCTTGTAAATCGCATATTTGATAGATAAAATTGAATTGTTCGTCTCCCTGTTCTTTTATCTCTTATTATCTATCTGTGATTCCTTGAACGAAAACCTTTTTTTAAATCTCCACCTTATCTTTCAATCATTTTACCGTGATTAAAAACTACACTATCTGTTCCAATGTGCCGCATTAAAATGAAATTTATCCTATGTCTTTTATTTCGCATAGATTGTTAAATGTTTGAACAATGACATATCCGTCATTGTCGGTTGTTTAAAAACACTCTTACTCTAAGACAATAAGCTTTTTGAAGAACGCACTATAATGCTTTTTTTCTCACTGATGTAATTTCTGAGAAATAAAAATTTGATTGAATTCTGAACTTAAAAAGAGTAACAATTTGTTACAATTCTAACCTTCGAATGACTTGATCCTCTCTTCCCTTTTTGTGGTAATATCCTTGTTGCAGATGTATTTATATTCACTGAAAAAATATATCTGATCTGGATATCGTAGCGTTTTGATGACTTCTGGTATTGTCACGATTTGATTCACCTTTGTTTCCGGTAGCCTCGAACATATCGCAGTATATGCAGCGTTTATCATGACTTTTTCAATTGAAGACATCCCAATGCTGTAACATACGTAAAGAGTGTCACGCTGTTTCTGTGATTCAATGGTAGTAAGGATCTGGAAATGATTATTGTAAATTATCGTTAAGTTACTATCTATGCAAAATACAATATGACTTATTTCCGCTTTCAAAACCAGTTCAAAGGTTCTGGAAACTGCACAAAATGCTGTCAATTCAATTTAAAATTCGAACGTATACAAGCAAAAGCGTAAATTACTTTTTTTTGGTAATATAATATACAAAATCAGGAGAAGAAACAAGTAGACAGCATACTCATCGAACAATTAAAAATGCATCAGAATCACTAAACACCTTTTATACCGCGGACGTGACCACACGATCATCTCCATACGGATACTCCACATGGTTTTTGACAAATCTACAGCCATTTACCAGCCCATTCTTAAGACTTGATTGTCTGTGACGACGGACCTGACTTAACCATTTTATAAAAGACAGGGCCAGATCAACTTTCCTACATTGTATCTGAGTATCGGTCGGACTCCTCTGGTGATAGCCATGTGTTTTGCTGTCTTGTCTGTCTGGAATTCTTACAGTGAGAATCCTATTTTTCAGTGAATTTTGACGTTCCCGAGTCTTTTGTGGTAACCAAAAAAGTGAGAGTGCTATGCGCACCTAATTTGGATAAACACGACATTTGCTATAAGCTATAGTCATCCTAAGTCTTGATGGCTTATATGTAATCTATGTGTTACATGTGTCAATGGCGTATGTCTCTTTTTGTGCTTCCGTTTATTGAACATACTATGGTTAGAGATTCCCTTCCCCTGTTTTATTTCTGTGGTCAACGTGGCATGACGAGAGAATTATTTGAAACATTTCTTTATTCCTAGATTTCGCTCATGCGACGGCTCTACGATCGTTATCCAGATAACTGCACCACTAGAACTTACGTTACAGATAACCGTCCTTGGATATATTTATGCATTGATATAGACAGCACAAAAATGGTGCGAGAGATTCACCAAACTAAATAAATTTAACTTTAATTTTCGGAGCTCAACAGCTCCTTTCTCAGGAGACAACCAGTACTTACATATGGAAGCATCACTGAAGAGAATTTAATATTCGAAACACGTGTCTGGTGCATGGAAATTGGTTTGGAATTTTCTTCAAGAAGGTATAGAGTTGGAACCCTTCCATATTATTACATTCAGAAAAAAACAATAAATAAAAAATAAAATGTGTAACAATGCTATGAATTGAATAAGAAGACGTTTAACATTTGCACAACATGCTGAGTGTCAATGCTGGTGGACCAGGAGTCCCCGATGGCAAATGTCACCAAGTTCGGTCAACTTCCGTTGATCCATTCTTCAACGCATTCGAACATTTCTGTTTTCCAAATTTCTTGAAATTTCTAAAAATGTAGGTCTAGTAGCATCATATCCTATCAATCCCGCTACGTCATTCGGTACATTATAGACATACTAAATTTCACACTCATTAGTCATATAACGTTGGTTAGATTTAGGATCACTGACGAGGGTTAAGTACCCGAAACGTGCATGTCTGGTCCGTGCTGCTAATTTTTCTGTTCTAAAATAATGCTATTTAATATGAAGACGTTTAACATTTGCACCACTTGGTGAATGTCACAGCTGGTGGACCAGGAGTCCCCGAGGGCACATGTAGCTAAGTTCGGTCAACTTCGGTTGATCGTTTCTTTAACGTATTCGAAAATTTCTGTTTTTCAAATTTCTGGAAATTTCTAAAAATGTGGGTCCTGTAGCATTATTGCCCACCCGCACTGCTACGTCTTTCGGCACATTTTAAGACATACGAACTTTCACACTTTTTGGTCATATTACATTGATTAGACTGAGTATCACTGACAAGGGTTAAGTACCCGAAACCCATGTCTGGTCTACGCTGCTAATTTTTGTGTTCTTAAATGATGCTATTGAATGTGAAGACTTTTAACTTGATACAAAATCAGAGAGGCCAAAAACGAACAAATCAAAATTGACGTGGAAACCATCAATCCTGCTTTGACATGATGGCTAGCAAAGGAATCATTTATATATTGATTTACATATACCTTGACCGAATTGTTTCATGAAGTTTTGAGACAGAGTGGAGATGTTGGAAGAGGATGAGACTTATTCTTTAATAATGGAATGAGGATATCCAGGTAGGAATGTATCAAAGTCTTCAAAAATATCATTATAATTGCAAAAAATCAAGAAATAATCGTTACTATATCTTAAGCATAGTACAATTAAGCTTACTTCTGGTGAAGCGCAGAGAATATACTGTCCATCTTTGATCTCGTATCGCTCTAACGGCAAGAAGATGGTATCAATACCTGTGCGATGAAATTTAATATCCAAATTTAAAGAAATAGAAAATAATAAACTGTTGGATTGTTTATATGCTTGAATACAAAATAATCATGCTTTATGTGCGTTTCGACTGAAAAATTGTATGATAGAGCTGCCCTTGAGAAAACACTATTTGCTGAGCGAAGCCTTAACGTTTCATGTATTCAATGACCTTTCCCCATCCTCATATGTACTCTTTCTTACCTTTAGCAATGAGAAATACATATATAGGTATTGCTATTAGCTTATCATTTAAATTAACATAGTCAAGTTTATATTTTCATCGATAGTTCTATTCATGTTGCTTTGTAATGTCCTATCAGAAGAAAAGAGGGGATCTCAAACCAGACCGGGTTGCAGTAACAACGACAACACATTAAAATTCCGAAACGAAAACACAGAGAATGACGAATACGGATAATGACAATATCCCAATATAGAGCACAAAAGCGATTATTCAGTAAATCATAAACCGAAGGCAAACTAAATCAAAATAAATATGGGAGTGAGACCAGGTGCCCAGGAAGGGTAAGCATCTCCTGTTTGCATGCAACACCCGTCTCTTCAATTCGGTAGAATTGTCGAACCCGGTTACTGGTTACTTTCATTTCGAAATATACATGCTGTACATTCAGTGGTTAGGTGGTTCAAATGGTCTCCGACAGAATATCATCCACAATTCTGGACCGTAGGAAATCATGGTGCATGACGAGTTCCCCGTATCGACCGTAGAACTTCCTCAGTGATGATGTCAGTTTGTCACAAAGGTATCCCTGACTGAGAAGCTTATTTTAAAGACGCCTAGCTCTCAGAACAAAATCGGTATACATGTATTTGGTATTTGCTCTGTTAAAGCATATTAATTGAGGTATGAACACGCTATAAGAAGGCGATGAAGGGTTATTACTACTTAGAAAAGAATGTGATGCTGAAATTGAAGTCGACACGTGTGTTATAGAGTGAGGTGTTCATATGTAAAAGTACAACATATATCAAAATAGAATTCTGAATTATTTGTCTCTGTAGTTTCTTTGACTTCAAGCTCCGAAAGATAACTTGATAACTCCGAAAGATGTGACAGTTCTAACGAATTGAAGTGACGGGTGTTGCATGCAAGCAGGAGATGCTTACTCTTCCTGGGCACCTGGTCTCACTCTCATATCGGGAGTTCGCTTCTTTTCATATGGTGGAGGTTTTTGTTTTTGTTTGCTTTGGTTCCTGTTTTATCCTGATTTTGAATGCCTTCGGTTTCTGATTTTTCTGAATTATCGATTTTGTGCTGTAGACAGGGATATGGTCATTATCCATATTTGTCATTCTGCGAGGTTAATCCGCAGAGTTTGGATTATCGATGGACAGCACATCGTCTAAATATCTGTAAGTGAAGTCAGAAGTTTCAGAGTCCAAAGATTGAATGAATTCAACTTCGTTTGAGTAAAGAAAAATTTCGGCAAGGAGTTGGGCACAATTGGTTTCCATTGGAATTCCGACAATTTTTCACGCATATATGTTAAACCATTAACATTATTTGTTTCCATATATAACCCTAAGTCATTAAGAAATACAGAAAATAGGAAGGGCGAAAGATTTTCGCCCTGTCTGACATCAGAATTACAATAAAACATATTTGAAAAATCATTTCCAGATACAATTTTTGCCTTTATACCATTATACATGTTAACTATGATTTTAAAACATTTTCCATTAATATTACTTTGTATGAGTTTATTCCACAGACCTCATCTCCAAACGGATCAAAAGCCTTTTCAAAATCAATGAATGTACAATAAAGTTTGTTATGAAATAAATGTGATAATTCTACAAGAGTGTTAAGAGAAAAAATGTGATCAACAGTACTATGATTTTTCCTGAAACCTGCTTGATTTTCTAAGATTAACTCTACATTATCTGCATATATGTTTAATCTATCATTCGAAACGGAAGTAAAAAGCTTACCTAAACAACTTACAAGTGTGATTGGTCTATAATTTTTTTGCATCTGTAACAGCACCTTTATTTTTGTACACAGAAATAATATTGCCTGTGAGCCATTCATCTTGCACTTTTCCAGAATCAAAAATGTGATTGAATGATTTTACACATATGGGTAACATAACATCTACTGTATTCTTTATATATTCATTTACAATTAAATCGTTACCACATGTTTAATTACATTTCAATGAGCTAATACATTTTCTAATTTCTACATCTGTTAACGGTTCATTAATAGAATCATTCACATACATATCAGATTGGATACTAATTTTATTTATTGACAGAACATGATTTGCTTCACCTTCAAATTCATTATTGAAATGTGTTAAAGAAGAATCTGACGATAATCTCAACAACACTCACAATAAAGCACAAAATTAAATATCGACAGACCCCTAGCAAGCTAGAGGTGGGACCAGGTACCTGGGAGGAGTAAGCATCCCCTTTTGGCTAGCCGCACCCGCCGTCGATGTTCATGAAGCATGGAAATTAAAATATATGAAATTCATGCACTGTCTGACGTTATGTCTATAAAGAAAGTGCTATGGCGACAATGCCAGGGGAGTATATTCAAAACACTTACTGTCAAACCCCTCGCGGGGAACTTTTTTACGAGCTCCACACGGCAAAGGGTATAAGTGTGACACAAATGAGTTAAAGAAGATCCTGACGATAATCTCAACAGCACTCACAATAGAGCACAAAATTAAACATCGACGGACCCCTACCTTGTGGGACCAGGTGCCAGGGAGGAGTAAGCATCCCCCACATATGAAAATAAATCATTTATACTAGCTTTACATGTATTCGTTTTACTTCCACTATTAATTGACTTCCAGTATTCTTTTGGATTTCTTGTCCTCGTAACCCTTAATTTTTGTTTTATATCAGTTCTATGCTTTGTAACAGAATTTTTTAGTGTTTTCTTATGCAATTTTTCTTTTGAATAAAAAATCTTCCTTAAAGACAGCACCACCATATCTTTTATACAATCGTTTTGCTTTTCTAAAAGTCTTGCATTTTTACACTCTTTTGTAAACCATGGTTTTTTTTTAAATTAAACTTTCCTTTTTCACATGTACTTGAATTTCCATCAACAGTCATATTCTTCAAACCAAATGATTTCTTAGCACATGTACAATTCGTAAAATACAATGAAATATACCTCAATTAAACAACATAGTATTTATTTTATCTTCTCAGCTAAATATTTGTGTTTAAAGGCCACAAAAACGTAAAACGAGGAGTGCCTTAACGTAGCTGCGATCCGAGTCTCAGAAATGTTTAATATTGGTCATAAGAATGTTTATCATAACGAAATCACCTCATAACAAACTTAGCTCCGCATATAATGTATTCACCACCCCATATAATGTTCTTAGCACCGAATATAATGTACTTAGCACCGTATATAACGTACTAACCACCCCGTGTAATGAACATACCACCCCATATAATGTACTTAGCACCGCATATAATGTACTAACCACCCCATGTACTGAACATATCACCCCATATAATGTATCTAACACCGCATATAATGTATTTAGCACCGCATATAATGTATTAACCACTCCATATAATGTACTTACCACCGCATATAATGTTCTTAGCACCTCATATAATGTACTTAGCACCGCATATATTGTATTTACCACTCCATATAATGTACTTACCACCGCATATAATGTTCTTAGCACCTCATATGATGTACTTAGCACCGCATATAATGTAATAACCACCGCATATATTGTACTCACCACCGCATATAATGTACTTACCACGGCATACAATGTACTTACCACCGTATATAATGTACTTACCACCGCATATATTGATTAAACCATACCATATATTGAAATGTCTCATTATAAGACAGCGATGGCGTTCCATAGCTTCGTATCAAATAAACTCCTTTGATATTACCCTCTATTACTACAGTCACTTTCCTATCATCAACTATCATCAACATTTAACAGTAAGAAACTGTTTTCCTCACCAAAGGTACTTCTATCACCTCTAAAAAGCCCCGTAGACGTATTGCACCCACTTCTTCATCTGCAGGCTCTACATTTAACAACAAACATAGAGGGTTCCCAACCATTTGCAGGTGCAATGGGAAAAGATGAGGTATGTGTCCGCTCATCAATTGCAATTCCACAATTAAATCTAGTGTTAATGGGCAGACCTTTAAAATCGAGATTGATAAGGACATTGATTGATCGTATCAAGATGTCATCTGTGTCATTACATGACAGGCCAAGGTATGTGGCGCCCAGTATGTAGGGGAAACAGGCCAGGCCTTAAATTCTCGTTTTCGAAGTCATTCGTATCAGATAAGAAACTCGCGTCAGAAAAAACAAAGAAATTTCCTATATTATCCTTTCCTTAAATAAAATCATTCAATTTCGAATATAACAATTACTCCAGTTCAGTCATTCCAAAAACTTAAAAATCAAAGTAAAACTGAAATAAAAAAAAAAAACGCCGCTTACAAGCTGAACTTGCCTGGATAACCAAACTGCAAACTGCGTACCCCCTTGGTCTAAACGGTCAGATTTATGGACAAGGAAACATTTCTTCGACCTCTTCAAATATTAATGTCTTTTCAATCTGCCCTAACACTAAAAGGAAACATAGGTCTCATGGTAAAAGGCGAAACAAAAAAAAAAACTCAGAAAAAGAGCTAGAGTACATCGTACCCTCAAAGATCTACTGATCATTGCACGCAACGGCGGCAGACATGAACTGCTACATGCTCTCTCTTCAGTTCCAGCAGTTCAATTAAAATCTTTCTTGGATGAAGCACTGGTCGATTCTTAAGAAACACTGATTGATTCAGGCTAAATATCATTGTTGCATTCGCATCCTTTGGTTAAAAACACCTCCCCTAAAAGACGATTCATAAAAATTCCATTTATCAACGAAGGATTTGATCTTCTGGACATCTTTAATATTTTTCGCGATCATCGCGTACAAAGTGCCATTTCTCAATATTTTGAAAATTAAGAACCTCCTCTTATCTATTACAAATATAAGAGACCTATTCGAAATTTCGTTTTTAACTACAACAAAGTTACACAAGATACTAAAATACTTGAATCATGTCCTGCTTCTTGAGAATGTGCAACGTCTGCATATCTAAATAGACTAGCTGGTCATATTATTACAGGTGACTTTTCAATTATCAAAGACAGACAGCTCCGTGGTCTTCTTAAGAAATGACCTAAGTATAGAATCCCATCCAAGATAGATTTTATTTAATGTCGCGAAGTGCTAAAGGAAGCTTTCGATAACTATACAAAACAATGGTGTAAATCGGAAGGAGTCGAATCGCATGCTCTGAATGGCTGGAAACCTCATTTTGGATATTACCGATATTCGAATAGATAACTACCACAAAAATCCTCAACACTTTGAAAATCCAATTTCTAAATCTGAAAAATATTTCAAATCCAAGTAACGTAATTTACATGAAAAATATGTATTCGCGCCTGCAGACAAAGCAGCCAACAACACCATAATCATTTGAAAACGCTACTACATATCAACTTTAGTTTCGGAACTTTCCTCTACTAATACTTATATCGAAAGCAACGAAAGTGTTCCCAATATTTTGAACAAACATTACAGTGAAATTTCTTCTTTTAACATCCCTATTTCTAAATTGGATCTCCAAACAATATACTGTATACCAAAACTTCACAAGTCCCCTTACAAGTTTTGATAAATTGCTAATTCTAGCAACTGCTCAAAAACACTTTTGTCTAGAAATCCGACGTCAGCACTCACGGCTATAAAGGAAGATGTGGCAAAATACTGTGAAACCGTCATGAAGGGGAATGGCATTAACTTTTTTTTGGTCTATTAAAAATTCAGGGGATGTGATTGACAAAATGAAATCAAGAAATTTTGAAGCAAATACGATATCTTTACAAGACTTTTCTAATATATACACCACGCTTCATCATGACAAAAAAGAAATGATCGACTGTCCAAACTCATTAAATGGTGTTTTGATCGAGAGGGGAAAACTTATATTTGTACTTCTGAATCGAATGGTTTCTTTTCCGCCAAAGACTACAAATCATACAAATCATGGACATGTGGTGATCTATGTATTGCCTTGTCCTTCCTTTTGGACAATATTTATGTAAGATTTGGTGAGAAACTCTTCAAGCAGGTTGTAGGGATTCCAATGGGTACTAATTGTGCGCCTCTTGTTGCAGATTTATTTTTATACACGTATGAAAAGGAATTTATCCAAAATCTCCAAAAACAAAGAAAAATGATTATATGAAATGTTTCATTGGTACTTCTAGGTACCTGGGTGATATTCTTACTATCGACAATCATGTTTTCGAAAAGTATAAGAATGTTTTTTTATCAACAAGCATTGATTCGAAACAAGGCAAACTTTTCAAACATAGAAACACCATTTTTGGACCTAAATATCAAATTTGTTAATGGAGAGGTCCATACAAGTGTGTATGACAAAAGAGGTGATTTTGGATTTAACATAGTAAATTTCCCCTGGCTTGACGCTGATGTTCCTAGATTACCGTTCTATGGTATCTATATTTCACAGCTCATCCGGTATGCTAGAGCATGTACTGATGTTTTGGATTTTTATAGTAGAAATTTACAAATTACTAAGAAACTTTTAGGACAAGGTTTTCGCTTTCATAAACTAGTAAAGACTTTCTGGAAATTTTACAAAAAATATTGTCAACTTCTTCTGAAATTCAGACCAATACTGAGTATATTAATTTGGTGTATTTCACAACCTGCATTTAATGGTGACATTATTAACAAGATAAGAATGATCAAAGATGGACAACGTCACCATCGAAAATGCGTCAGAATCATCAAACGCCTTTTATACCGTGGATATGATCCTAATGTCACCAGACGGACACTAGGCTTGGTACTTGACCAATCTACAGTCTTGTACAAGCGCATTCTTAAAACTTGCACTCTGACTGACTGTGACGACGGGACTCCATGACGGGCCCTGTCCAAACCTCTTTAGAGAAGACAGGGCCCCGACCACCTGTCCTCTCTGAATGTCAGTCGGACTCCTCGGGTGATAACATACATGAGCTCGCTGCGGCAGAGCACGGATTGCATTACGTAGGCCCTCTTTTTATATCCATTCACATATTCATCTGTGTTGCTTGGGCCCCTGCGTTTTGCGGTCTTGTTTGTGTGTGGTCATCTGACAGTGAGGAGGTTGTTTTACACCACAATTGTACGTTCTTCGAGACCTCTGGGTAATCGGAAAAGTGGGAGGGTTGTGCGCATGTAATCCAGGATAACCATACCTTCTGCTATTACCCCGGCATATGGCAGTCCAAAGTCGGCACCGGTTGCCCATTGGTCTCGTTAGTTTATGTGTAGTCCTTTGTGTTTGATGTTTCTGTATTGTGCATTGACGTTCCTTGTCCCTTACGCGTCTCTTTCTATGCCTGTCTGCTTTGTGTTTTTGCATTGGGTGTTTTTGGGTTTTGCTGTGGGTGCTGCAACCTGGTGTTGTTGGATATCCCCTCCTTTGTTTGATATCATGAGGTAGAAGTTTGCAAGCAGATGCAATATTTGGAATTCGGCTATTCTCAATGAATACAATTTTTGATCTCTTTGTTGTCTGTAATTATACTTCTAATGACTACGTGCTTAAAGATTTTGGAGCATATAATGTTTTAGTAGTTTTTCAGTACTTGTGTCTAAAATTCATTTGAGACCATGACCTACTTTTCAAATACTTCAACCTGCATTATATCTCTACAACTATTACATGTATATAATTTTTGGTTTTCTGACAAAAATATGTCACATTTAATTTTTGATTACCCTATATTTATCTTTTACAGGAATTCAGATTATGCAGTACAATTTCAGTGAGGCACAGTGTGGGAAATCGTATTGCGATGCCAAAATAGCCCATCTACGTCAGAAGATGAGACAGTTTGTTGCAGATGGGAACGACATTTAGTTACTGACAGATATGACGAATGCTATTGATAGTGCTGGTGGTGTTGCAGGTTGCCAGGCTGCAGTTGTTGCCATTGATTCATCCAAACAACAGCTTACATCACACAAATGGAAGGATGTCAATAAGGTGACAGATTTAGAAATCAAAGGCACCAGTATGACTACGTATCGAGCATTTGGCATCGGAACAGGAAGAGCTATTGATGTCACCTAGATTGCCACAACTTACCAGGACTCAACTGGACTTGTCACTATTGATGCTTTCAAGAAACCCGAGAAACGACAGGGAATAATATCAAAGCCGAATAAAAATACAGATCTAAGACAGAAGTCTGAAACTTCTTGAAAGCACTCAAAACCCGACATCATCATGTTCAACGGCGACCCGAATTTTCATATATTTAACGTAATTAACACATAGCTATAAAACATGGAAAGAGCTGTCTCAGATAAGTTTGAGTTCATGATACGACTAAACTGACAATACATACACACAGTAGCATACACCATATTCACAAGAATAGGAACGGATCCCAAAATAGGAATGCAATGTTGTTTTCTAGAAAAAAATAATATAGACAGCACAAAAGAGGTGAAAACAACCACGTTCACTATTCAGACAATGTCGGATCAGCCCAACAAAGGGCGAATGCACGTCGCATGGAAAAAAAAGATATAAAAGCACCTAAAAAGGATACAAGTGACCACGACACTAAACGTCTTCTGTCAATTTTTAGAGTCTTTACTTGCTATGTTTATGAAATAGGTTCTGCTTGATCTTCCCTCACGGGTACTATTTCTTAACACGCCCTATTTATTCTGATTGGATACGGAGGTCAATCTCCGAAACCGACAACGGTAGCTAGATTCGTTCTTTACATCTTATATCTTTTAATTTTTACAGTTTGTACTTTTAACCTCCTTTATGTGGGCCTCTCGTGATATGACTTTCTATTCACACTGACCCGCGCGTTGTCATTTTAGTGAGTATTTCTCTTCAGGACGGACGTGCTTTTAATTGGGGGATTTTTCGTTTCATTCTACTTAGTCAATCGAGTCCCTTACGTTTATCTAGAGTTGGGGGAGGCGGTATTTTGTTTGATTTTACTCACTTGATAATATGTTACTTAATCAAGCAGGGAGCATCTTTTCAGCTTTTTTTTAATTTTGAACCTATAGAAGTCTTGGACGTGTTTCTATCGATCAGTCAGTCCAGACTTTTTGGCAGCGGGTGTTGCATGCAAACAGGAGACGCTGACTCTACCTAGGCACCTGGTCTCGCCCCTCGCGGGGTCTGCTTTGGTTCATGGATTGAGAACATTACCTACCTGGCTACTAGTTATAGCCTTTCGAGCTTCAGTATAGTACAGGTTCTGACTAGCATGAGAGTGTGTGTATGTTTTTTTTTTATGTACTTGTGTCCGAACGGAATGAGGGACGTACTGTCCCTTGTTCCGTCTGGATACAAGTACATGTACATATTCGTGTATCCAGAGGGCTCAAGGGATGTACTGTCCCTTCCGCTGGGTTTAAACACGTTTAGTGTCGTGGTCGCTTGTATCCTTTTTTGTGCTTTTATATATATAATGTCTAATACGTTCATGTATTTTCATTATATATATTGGCACCTTAACTGATGAACACCGCCTTTCTGTGGGCATAGTGTTTAACTGACTCAGTTGTTTACTGTCTAATACGTTCATGTATTTTTATTATATATATATTGTAACCTTAACTGATGAACACCGCCTTTCTCTGGGCATAGTGTTAAACTGACTCAGTTGTTTACAGCCTGATATGTTCATGTATTTTTGTGTTGCCTGCGAAGCACAGCGACACTTAGGGATCACTTTGTCCGTTGTCCGTCTGTCCGTCCGTCCGTCCGTCTGTCTGTAGGCCTTTCAGCTAAATTTTCAAATCCAAGAATGTTCCTTTAAAAGTGATTCACGAGATTTGAATCTGTGTCTGAAGAGCATTAAAGAACTTTGAATTGATAAAGACAAGCGAATTTTCGAAAATTTTTGAATTTTAAATACCAAATTCTAAATAAAATCTGCTTAAGAAGGGAAACAATTCAAACTGTATTATTTGACAAACACTTTGTTTCCGGGACACCTCTAGATTCACCGAGTTTAAAGGGTTTCTTTAAATTATGAAACGCACTAGAAAAGAAATGAAAAGTAACGAAACGAAACGAATTTTTTTCTTTTGCAAAGAAAATATTTATACATATTTTTATATTTAGAAATTCAAAACGTACAAAAGGAGGAAAAGTAACCGGATTATATTACATGGCATAGTACTTTCGGGTATAGTATGCATGAGTTCAACCTACATGCGTAGCGTAAATAATTTGAAAGGTCCGGTACATTTTCTGTCAGTTTCGTTGTAAGCCCAGGAATACCATGAATAGGATCCGGATTCTCCTCAAGATACATGTACTTTGAAACGGAAACGAAGTTCCCTGACCTCAACTCGAGATGCGTAACGGAAAAAAAAGTTACACCGACCAAACGCTTCGTAGAATTTAAATAATACATGTAGGTTATTGATGTTCATGCGCTTGAAAATTGTATTTATTTTTTGCTTTGTTCCCATAAAATCACTTAAACAAGACACTAAGGTTGGATGGAAACACCCCCCCCCCCTTCATACGTAACATTAAACATTAACGGAGAAAACAGTGATGCCGACCGAACAGAGCTTTTTCGGAGGTAAGGACAAGCTCAGTGATAGTTTAGTTTTGCCAATTCACTCGTTCTTTGCTTGTACTAAAGAGCGAATTTTTATCATTTTGTAGTAGAAATATTTTCTAGACTGTTTTGCCATCCATAGAAGTATCTTACTTATTCATTTTGGTAACATTTTTGTGAATATATCAAATATCAAAATCCAATTGAATTTTAAAAAATCGATTAGAATTCTGATTATGAAATTTGTACGATTATAAAACACTAATGAAAATCAATCAATGAAAAAAAATACTCTGAATTGTCTCACGGTATAAACAAAAAAATTCATGTAGTGGCGCCATCTACGACAATTTCTCTCATAGGAATGCAGGAAGATTATTCATTTACATGTATATTTCTTTTGTTTTGTTTCGCGTTTGTGCTCATATATCCTTCATTTATCTATTACAGCTAGATTATTTGTAGAATTAATCTATTATCAGGAAAGCCGTTACAAATGCACATGTACACTTCGATGTCATTTCTTTTACAAATAAACGTTCACATAAAAACCAAATTTCGGTGCGTTTTATGAAAACAAGTTGGGGATGTGTGTATTACAAGACAACTAGATATGTTTTTTTTCTTTCTTTCTTTTTTTTTACATACTTCTATCCCCTCCTCTTCCACCAGATATTTCTCCTATTCTGTCAAATGAAATTACATGTACGTATGTCAGTCTTTTAAGGGTAAACACTTAACGGTGTCAGTATAGCAATCTTGAACTGTTAAAACGCAGAAGTCTCTGAAAAAATATTCAAACAGGTGAAAATAACTAAAGAACTAACCCGATCCCCAGATATAGCAAATCCAGTTTTTTCAGTTTAGTATGAAAAGAAGTAAAAACAAAATCTTTCATTTTTTTCTTTTTTAAGAAATAACAACTAGCTAGCTGTGGTTTGTTGTCCAATAATTCCCCGAGTAGCATGAACCAATGAAATTATCACCGAGCCGCCAAACGGCGAGGTGATAATTTCATTGGTTCATGCGACGAGGGGAATTACTGGACAACAAATCACAGCTAGCTGGTCTAATATTGTTCTGCACGATCTCTGTTGTACGTGCATGGCCAGAGTTTGGCGAACTGAAAGTTTGTTGGAGATTTTACACCAGGCGAGTTCTATAGTACATATAGGGAAACAATCTCAAGTCTTGTTAGAATTTATTTTTTATTTTTTATTTTTTTTTTTTTTGCTTTTTGTTTTGCTTTTTGCTTTAATTTGTTTTGTTTGCCTTAAGAAAATAAATATATATAAATAAGTAAAACCTGGTTTTTTTCCCAGAGAAAGTGTATTTCAACATTAAGCCTTTAAATGTATCAAAACAAGCTCATTTGAGGTGCTGCAGTAATTATTCTCGTAAAAAATCACTTTTCAGACTGAGTGTAAATGATACAATTCTGCGTAACCGATTAATAATCGATAAAATCGCATCGGATCACCAACCGTTTGTAAACGATGATCAATTATGAAGGCTCAGTCAATTCTTTTTTCTCATACCTATGATTTTGAAATAAAAATCTGGAAAAAGTGAATAGTTGAAGTATTAACTCATATATTGACAAAAAACGCACACAATACAGATAGGTTTTAAGTTTATATCAGACACAATCCGTAGGGGAGTCGTAGCAATCCGTAGGAGTCGTATGACTATTTTTATCACAAAAATGGTCCCAGATTGCTACGGATGCGCTACGGGTTGTTATGACTCCCTTACTGATAGCTACGACTCCACCACGGGTTGCTAAGACTCCCCTACGACTCTGCTACGACAAATCTATCCGTAGCGGAGTCGTAGAAAATTTTGAACATATTCAAAAAATTTCTGTCTCAGCCCGGATAGCTACTGATTGCTAAGGATAGCTACGACTTGCCACGACTAGTGCCGGATCGAGCTACGGATTGCAACGGATAGCTACGGATATAATTTTTTTCTCGATCCGTAGCTATCCGTGGGCCGATCCGTGAAAGTGTGAAGGGGGCTTTACAGAGCTGAAATGTAGATACTATGATATGCACTGGTTCCCGCGGCACACGGGAGGAGAATACAAGAAATATCACCACTATTTGATCTTAAACGTATGATTTAACGGTAAAATTTATAATTTTATTTTTCGTTTCATTTCTTTTCTTTTCATTTCGTTTCTTAGTTTAAAGGCCCTCGAGTTTTACAGATATTATTAAGGAGTTACCTCCCTTCAAATGTTTTACCAGAAGGAAAATTTTTTTTCGGTCTAAAAATCGAATGTGCAAATTTGTGCTATCTTTCTTTGTCCATTTATTATCTTAAGTACATGAAACAAATCAAAGAATTGTGCTGAATTATACCAACTTTGTCCAACAACCAAAAAGAGATAAATAAATGAGAAATTTCATGATTCGAAGTGATTTTTGCCCATTATGTTTATGAAGAAGCTCGAAATGTCCCGATTTCTGACAATTAGGATACGAGTTGTCGTTACTCTCAGTCGAAACCTAGCGGTCGTTGAAAGGCCTACTGTCTGTCCGTCTGTCTGTCACACTTGGATGTCACACGCAATAACTTTTGATTGGTAAGTAATAGGGCTTTGATATTTCACATGTGTATTCCTTATGACAAGACCTTTTTACAAATATCATAATTTTTGACCTTGTGACCTTGACCTAGATATTTGACCTACTTTTCTAAAAATCTAATATTGGCTTTATCTCTTGATTGGCAAGTGATAGGGCTCTGATATTTCACATGTGTAATCTTTGGGACAAGACCTTTCTACGCAAACCATAATTTTTGAGCTCGTGACCTTAACCTAGATATTTGACCTACTTTTCAAAAAATCTAAGATTGGCTATATCTTTTGATTGGTAAGTGATAGGGCTTTGATATTTCACATGTGTATTTTTTGTGACAAGCCCTTTCTTCACATACTATATTTTTTGACATTATGACCTTGACCTAGATATTTGACCTACTTTAAAAAAAAATCCAAGATTGGCTATATCTTTCGATTTGCAAGTGATAGGGCTTTGATATTTCTCTTGTGTATTCCTTTTGACAATACGTTTCTACTCATACCATTATTTTGACCTCGTGACCTTGACCTAGATATTTGACCTGCTTTTCAAAAAAAATTAAGATTTGCTATATCTTTTGATTTGTAAGTGATGGGGCTTTGATATTTCATGTGTATTCCTTCTTGTGACAAGGCCTTTCTACATATATCATAATTTTTGACCTCGTGACCTTGACCTAGATATTTGACCTACTTTTCAAAAAATCTTAGATTGGCTATTTCTTTTGATTGCTGAGTGATAGGCTTTGATATTTCACATGTGCATTCCATGTGACAAGACCTTTCTTCACATACCATCATTTTTACCTCGTGCACTTGCCCTATATATTTGACCTACTTTTCAACAAATCTAAGATTGGCTATATCTTTTGAGTGGTAAGTGATAGGGCTTTGATATTTCACATTTGTATTCTTTATGAAAAGACCTTTCTAAACATTCCATAATTTTTGACCTAGTGACCTTGCCCTTGATATTTGACCTATTTTCAATAAAAAAAAATCCGCTTCGCAGGCGACACAAGCATTCCTTGGATTGCTTTTTTCTATTATATATATTGTAACCTTAACTGATGAACACCACCTTTCTGTGGGTATAGTGTTTAACTGACTCAGTTGTTCACTGTCCGATATGTTTATGTATTTTTATTATATATATTGTAACCTTAACTCATGAACACCGTCTTTCAGTGGGCATACATGTAGTGTTTAACTGACTCTGTTGTTGACAGTCCGATATGTTCACGTATTTTTATTTTATATATTATAACATTAACTTATAAACACCGCCTTTCAGTGGGCATAGTGATTAACTGACTCAGTTTTTTACTGTCTTATACGTTCATTTATTTTTATTATATATATTGTCACCTTAACTGATAAACACCGCCTTTCTGTGGGCATAGTGTTTAACTGACGCAGTTGTCTACTGTCTGATACGTTCATGTATTTTTCATTATATATATTGTAAAATAAACTAATGAACACTGCATTTTAGTGGGCATAGTGGTCAACTGACTCAGATTTTTTTAACCTTGTGATATGTTCATGTGTTTTTATTAGGATACTTTCTTTCAGGAAGTCTCCTTCTGTTATCGTAACAGTTTAGATATTGAAGCTTTGCAACGTATCCATACACCTCAAAATATAGTGCTTTTCATTATTTTGGAATTTGCTGTCTGACACATGCAAGATCAAGAATATCTTCATTTTTGAAAAAAAGTTTCAATTGCATTTAAAGTAAATGCATCACAAAAAAATGAACTATTTATTTCTTGCTTTCACTGCTTGCCGGTGGCGTAATAATATATTAATTCTTAAACTTATACAATGTAAGAGTTGTCTTCCCTATGTACATGATGTATAAACCCATGAGAAACACAAGTAGAACCGAAGCATGATCTTGTTGATAGAAATAGGAAATTCTGGTAATTAAAATGAGAATTTTTGGAAATTACCAGTGATAAAAAACTTAAGGGGTAACGAGTGGCTGGTAAGCGAGCTAACTCGCACAGTCTATTACTTCGTTTCAATCGGTGTTTAACTGTTTTCCCGTTAAAGTCAGAGTCAAATTTTACAAATTATCGGAACTCTTTAACAAAGAGATACATAAAAAGGTTGCGGTTTGACTCGCACCAAAACATTTTCGCACTGGAAATATTCGCATTTGACAACCCTTTACTAGTTTAACGCGGGAATGCACGCACTACTTTTTAAAACATTGAGGATAAGATCCAAATGACTTGATCGCTAAATAATGGGAATGTTCACTCAAAATTTTACGGTTAAACGAAAAGAATCTATTTTTTGATATAGCATAATTTTTATCAGGTCTGGTGCTCTGGATCAGTGGAAATCGTCAGGACTTATTCTTTTTTCCCGATTATTTCCTCAAAATTGTATAATTCCCCTTACCTTAAATTTTATTTTATTTGGCTGATTTTTCTCGTCTTAACATATAAATTTTATAACAACAATAGGTTAGAGGACATGCACCCCCCCCCCCTCATAGCTTTGGACACCCCCCCCCCCCCCCCGCCTTGGAAAAAAAATCTAATTACGTTCATTTAGAAAGTCTCAATAATTCTTAATCGGATCAGGTTTTTATTCCAAAATGAGAAGGAAATGACGTGTCGTGTGATTGGCACTGATTGCCTTTACTTCACATGAATATATTATACAGGAAAGATAACTCTAGCAACTTTTTTATTTGAAACTTTGAAGCTGATCAGATTTGCCGAACTGTAACATAAAAGTATTGATGGATACCTCAGTGTTTCATGTTTTTTTCTACTTTTTATGTCCCAGTACATGAATATTACATAAGTTGCATCCCCCCAAAAATATTATGTAACAGTAATTTTTTGAGATTTCTATTAGGTGTACAAATTTTGTGCATTGTCTCATGAGACTGTCATTATCTTCAATATCAGTTTCTGATGAAATATCGATGGAAAGGTGTATCAAAATTACTGTCATATGCTTAAAAATCACTCATATTTTCAGTAAATAATAACAAATAACCGAAAAAAATTATTCAGATTTTTATTTTT
The DNA here is from genome assembly GCA_033119305.1 of Pinctada imbricata. Lineage (NCBI taxonomy): Eukaryota > Metazoa > Mollusca > Bivalvia > Pterioida > Pteriidae > Pinctada > Pinctada imbricata. The sequence goes on along the minus strand of VSWD01000012.1, from coordinate 28,898,145 downwards.
TTCTGTCATTTATACAAGCAGACACTCGTTACCCCTTAAAGTTACGCTGGAAGTACATGTAACCGCTCTTTTATTAAATATATTGTAGATTGTAAGTAATTTTAAACATACATGGTCTTTCTAGCTTCCATTTTAAACATGCATGCATGGTCTTAACGTCTTTTTAGTTTCCAAATGGAGTACTTTTCGTCAGAATAAAATGGAATTCAAAGTATACCAATTATAGTAAATATAAACAGTTCATGCTGTTTATAGAACATAATGAGCTCATAGAAATGAAAATTATTAGCTTCACATGCATATGCATGACAAATATGGATAATGACCATATCCCTGTTTACAGCACAAAATCGATAACCCAGAAAATCAGAAACCGAAGGCATACGAAATCAGGATAAAACAGAAACCAAAGCAAACAAACAAAAACCTCCACCATATGAAAAGAAGCGAACTCCCGATATGAGAGTGAGACCAGGTGCCCAGGAAGAGTAAGCATCTCCTGATTGCATGCAACACCCGTCGCTTCAATTCGGTAGAACTGTCACATCCGGTTACTTCCATTTTGGAAGATATAGAGTACAATCTTTGGTTCGATGGTTCAAACGGTCTATGACAGAATATCATCCACCATTCTGGAAAGTGGGACATCATAGTGTATGACGAGTTCCCCATATCGACCGTAGAACTTCCTCAGTGACGATGTTAGTCGGTCACAAACATATCCCTGACTGAGAAGCTTATCTGAAAGACGCCTAGCTCTCAGAACAAAATCCGTATATTTGGTACTTGCTCTGGCATAGCGTATCAACTGAGATATGAACACGCCATAAGCAGGCGATGAAGGGATGTTGCTACACAGAAAAGGAAAGTTTGTAATGCTGAAATTGAAGTCGTCACGTTTGTCATAGAGTGAGGTGTTCATGTGACCATCAGATTCGTAGGACAACATTATGTCCAAATAGGATGCTGAATTATTTGTCTCTGTAGTTTCTTTGACTTCAAGCTCCGAAGGATAAATACTGCTCAGGAAATCCGCGAATTTTGGATTATTGATGGACAAAAAAAATCATTATTAATTCATCATTACACAAACAATAAATTATTCAACATTCATCTGCTGACTATATACTTTGAATAGAACAAAGGAGGGGATCTCCAACAACACCAGGTTGTAGCACCCACAGCAAAACCCCAAAACACCCAATGCAAAAACACAAAGCAGACAAGCACAAAAAGAGACCCGCAAGGGACAAGGAACGTCAACGCACAACACAGAAATATCAAACACAAAGGACTACACATAAACCAACGAGACCAATGGGCAACCGGTGCCGACTTAGGACGGCCATCTGCCACGGAAATAGCAGAAGGTATGGTTATCCTTGATTACGTGCGCAAAATCCTCCCACTTTTTCCGATTACCCAGAGGTCTCCAAGAACGTACAATTGTGGTGTAAAACAACCTCCTCACTGTCAAATGACCACACACAAACAAGACAGCAAAACGCAGGGGCCCAAGCAACACAGATGAATATGTAAATGGATATAAAAAAGAGGGCCTACGTAATACAATCCGTGCTCTGCCGCCGCGATCTCATGTATGTGATCACCCGAGGAGTCAGACTGACATTCAGAGAGGACAGGTGGTCGGGGCCCTGTCTTCTCTATAGAGGTTTGGACAGGGCCCGTCATGGAGCCCCGTCGTCACAGTCAGTCAGAGTGCAAGTTTTAAGAATGCGCTTGTACAAGACTCTAGATTGGTCAAGTACCAAGCCTAGTGTTCGTCTGGTGACATTAGGATCATATCCACGGTATAAAAGGAGTGTGATGACTCTGACGCATTTTCGATATTGATGTTGTCTATCTTTGATCCTTCTCATCTTGTGAATAATGTCACCATAAAATGCAGGTTGTCAAATACCCAAAGTAATATACTCTGTTGCCTGTATTGGTCCGAATTTCAGAAGAAGTTGACAATAATTTTTGTAAAATTTCCAGAAAGTCTTTACTAGTTTGTGAAAGCGAAAACCTTGTCCTAAAAATTTCTTGGTAATTTGTAAATTTCTACTATGAAAATCCAAAACATCAGTACATGCTCTAGCATACCGGATGAGCTGTGAAATATAGACACCATAGGACGGTAATCTAGGAACATCACCGTCAAGCCAGGGGAAATTTACTATGTTAAATCCAAAATCATCTCTTTTGTCATACACACTTGTATGGATCTCTCCATTAACAATTTTGATATTTAGGTCCAAAAATGGTGTTTCTGTGTTTGAAACGTTTGCCTTGTTCAAAATCAATTCTTGTGGATAAATAACATTTTTATATTTCTCAAAAACATGATTGTCGATAGCAAGAATATCATCCAGGTACCTAGAAGAACCAATGAAACATTTCACATCATCATTTTTTCTTTGTTTTTGAAGATTTTGGATAAATTCCTTTTTCATACGTGTATAAAAATAAATCTGCAACAAGAGGCGCACAATTTGTACCCATTGGGATCCCTACAACCTGCTTGTACAGTTTCTCACCAAATCTTACATAAATATTGTCCAAAAGGAAGGAAAAGGGAATACACAGGTCACCACATGTCCATGATTTGTATGATTCGTAATCTGTGGCGGAAAAGAAACCCTTCGATTCAGAAGTACAAATATAAGTTTTCCCCTCTCGATCAAAACACCATTTAATGAGTTTGGACAGTCGATCATTTATTTTGTCGTGAGGAAGCGTGGTGCAAATATAAGAAAAGTCGTATGAAGATATCGTATTTGCTTCGAAATTTCTTGATTTCATTTTGTCAATCACATCCCCTGATTTTTTTATAGACCAAAAGTAGTTTACGCCATTCCTGTTCATGACAGTTTCACAGTATTTTGCCATGTGTTCCTTTATAGCCGTGAGTGCTGACGTCAGATTTCTAGACAAAATTGTTGTTGAACAGTTGCTAGAATTAGCAATGTATCGAAACTTGTAAGGAGACTTGTGAAGTTTTGGTATACAGTATATTGTAGGGAGATCCAATTTAGAAATAGGGATGCTAAAAGAAGAAATTTCACTGTAATGTTTGTTCAAAATATTGGGAACAGAAGTATCGTTCAGGACTTTAAGTCCTTTGATTATATATACTGATTGACACCGCCTCTGAAAAATGGCATGTATTCTTAAATGAAAATCTTTTAAATGGTGTCATGTTAAAAAACAAATTGATATTTATGTTTGTGAAGCCTTGTATCATGCATTGCGGGAATGTTAAAAAAATTAAGAATATAATCGGTAAAAAATCAAAACCTTACGTTTCCAAAATTGTTTGTAAATGACAGCTAAATACAATACCGATGTGACAAAATGGTTAGAATCCAGTATGTGGCAGAGCAATGGATTTGTAAGGATATTTTCACAATAAAGAGTGATCCATTCACATAAGGGTCAAGTACAATTATTATGTTGATTTTCTGTGTAATTTTGTACATTGAAAACATCATTCATAATCAGTTGATATCTTGCCATATCGCTTATCTAATAAAGGCTAAGGTCATTCAAGGGTTAATTGCAAGGAACATGTGTTGCCTTGGAAATATACCTTATAAACTGGAAATGGCCTTGGTGAGGTGCAAATGATATCTTAGAGATTGGAGTCCCTTGAATTTTGTATACATTATTGTAAATATAACTCATAACACCTGCAGATGAATACGTTCTTGCACATATCAAAGCAACATGCATCATTGCAGTATACTATACATTATTTAAGGTAAACTCTTATGTCAAGTTTACATTAATGGTGGATAACAAATTTGAAATTTCAATCATCTTGAGGTATTTATAAATTATTTGTGAGACTTTGCACCTTGCATTGCAGTATGTAACTAATGAATCATTTACTGCAATATTTGTCTGGGATCATTTTTGTTGCCATGGTTACCATTTTAAACATAAAAAATACACCATTTTGAAAAGCATGAATGGTACATCAGATCTTTATCTTTTAATGCGACTGAATGAAAACTAAGTTTATATCCAGAGATTTGAGAAATAAACATTGAAAAAGAGTCATTTTTAGGAAAATTCTAATGTAACACGACATATGCTGATATGGCAAATTTTTAATGCCCAAATGAAAAAATTGTAAGTATTTGGCATTATAAATTTTATTTTTTTGGTTTACTTTATACTTATATTTTTGAACAAAGATATATTCTGTGTTCAACTTTCCTACTTATGTAGGAAGGAGTGAACAAGGAACACAGTATTTTCCAAATTTATTCCAATAGGAATAAATTTGGTTGCTAAGGTAAACTGAATGTCACGATTTATTTAGCAAACATTGTTTTTTCCAAAATGAATTTATTTTATAATTCTTATGACTTGTTCCATCATTTCTATTTATATATTAAGGTTCTTTAAATTTGACTACCCCAATGATTCCCTCTCTGCCTGATTCTTAGAAAGATCAGTACTTAAAGTTAGACTCTGTGGTGATGTATGCATCATATCAATAGTAATACATTACATTGATAATATGTTTAAGCCTTGAAGGAAGACCTTCTTTCTTTAACACATATTGTTTCGATTTATTTACTTTCAAAATAAAATATAAATGTTAATTATATAGAGAAAGAATACAATCTGTTAATATCCTTATTTAAATAAATTAAAGAAGATTCTGACGATAATCCCAAAAGCACTCGCAATATAGCACCGAATTGATCACAGCAGTGAGCAGTCATTAAATAAACATAATATACCAATGTGCCAATGAATATTTATGTAAGAATATGAACTAATATATAACCCCCAAAAGAGTCTGAATTTGAACGCGTGACGTGAAAAGAATTATATACGACCAAGTAAAGCATAGGCCAGTTCTATCGTTTCAAAGAAATGACAAGCATTATCCGTATTTTTAGCCCGTTCACTTAAATAAGTCTACATTACCACTTCATAATAAGAGAACATCAAATGCAATAAGCAGAGGATACTTGAATAATGAATTCTTTTGCAGTACACTTTTTGTGTAATTTATGTATTTTTTTTCAAGATACATATGTTGTGGGAACGAGTTAATTGTTATTCTCAACTAGGGCAATCGTTCGATCGCAATTATATCGTAGCCATCATAACATCGCGCCCTCGCTATCGAATATTCGCGTCATCTCTATGGAATTGCAAATATCGCGTCTTCGCCATCGTATACATGCAATCTTATTATCGTCATCATATGGTCATCATTTTGCGTCATCACAATTGTTTTGTCGTTTAATTATCATCGTAAGATTGCATGACTGTAATCGTTACATCACATCAATACCATCTCATCTACCGCGTATCGTCATTGTAAACTCGTCATCAGTCATCGCCGTAGTATGATCGCAATTATAGCATCGCCATCATAACATTGTTCCATGGTGAATCGACTTACAGTAATCGCATCATTGCAATCGTATGATCATGCCATCGATATCATTCAGTCGCAATCACAAAATCGAACCGACGCCGACAACGCCATTGTATTTATTCATTATCAACATCGTGATATTGTTTTATCGCCATCTAAATATTCTAAATATCGCAATTGTAACCGTGAAATCGTAATATCATTATTGTTCTTTCACCATCGCATATTCGCGATAGTATATTTATCATCGTTATGGCATCGTCATTCTAATATCATATCAATACAATAACAATACAGCTATCATAACATCGTACTAGTTATCGTCAACGTACTAGTTATCGTCAATTGAGTTCTCTTCTTTCAGATATTTAAGGTCTTCAAGTTTAACAGCACGCTTTGACCACTTCGATATGATGACGAAATAATTATATGACTCATCAATGTAGACGATGCTATTTTACGAAAATAACACCACATATTTCAATTTCCATATTACCATGACCACGACGCAATATAACCATATCTGTACTGTTATAATACAAGGATGCAAACACAATGCTTCAATGGTGATATTACGACTGTGATAAAACGATAGTACGATGTTTATTTGGCGATCACTCGATGTAGGGATAAAAAGATGGCGATGGTATGATTGCCCGAACAGAATAAGATATGAAATGTTGTGCAATGTCATATTTTCTTTCAGTATCTAAGTCACAAACAGGACATAACATAGGCTGGTTAACTCGTTCCTACGACAAAATAACTTGAGGAAAGAAATCGAGTACACTTTAAGTCTAGTACAAAACATGTTTCTTGTTCCAATGAAGAAAACAAAAAACACTTGGTCACGAGATAAGAGTTAAATAAATGAGTAATCACGTCATCTGTATGCCAAAGTAGTAACAGTTTAATTTCTGCGCTAAGGATCTTATGTCACCTATGACAATATCTGAGACAATAAGCATTTAGGATATTTTTAAACATGCGCACACCATCTTAAATGGACTTATCAACAATCAACACAGTGTTATTGACTCATGATTAAATTGGGTCTTATTTAACTCTTTTGTTTTACCAATCTTAGGGTTTCCGTGGTTACGTTTTATTCAATATACTCGAATAAATGTCAATTTCATCAATCTTGAATTGTATCTAACACGTGCTCCCTGTTTTATCTGCCTTTAGGTACACTTAAGTTAGTTAATGTTCGGTTTCGATCCCCTGGGCATTGCTATTGATCAAGAAAATGTCTGAAAAAATCAAAATTTCTTGAAATTCCTAAGCACCATATCCCACCAATCCTGCCACGTCTTTCGGTACTCTTTCGACATAAGAATTTTCAAACTTTTTAGTCATATTACATTGTTCAGATTGCGAATCACTGACAAGGGTCAAGTACTCGAAACGCGAATGTCAGATCCGTGCTGAAATTACCTGTTCTTAAATGATGCTTTCGGATTTGTTCAAAGTAAGTGTTTTGAATATTTTTACTGGCATGGTGGTCATAGCACTCTCAATATAGTCATAACCTCACACATTGCATACATTTTAGATATTTTCATTTTCTTGCGTGAACATCGACGGCGGGTGCGGCTGGCCAAACAGGTGATGCTTACTCCTCCCGGGCATCTGGTCCCACCTCAAGTTTGCTAGGGGTCCGTCGATGCTCAATTTTGGGCTCTTTTGTGAGTGCTGTTAAGATTATCGTCAGGATCTTCTTTAACTCATTTGAAGACATAAAATTTACCAATATTTCAAACACATCAAACCGGTTTCTACGAAATGTTGATCCTTGGTAGCCCACTAGTGTAAGTGTTTATTTTCAATTCGTTTAAACCAATAGATAAAATCGCGTATCTTTTCTCAAAGCAATCGAAGAACAGGAAATAAAATTCTAAATCTTGAAGAATTTTGTCAGAATAAGCAAGATTCATTACCATGTCAACCACGTGTGTTGAAAAAAATCTGTAAAGTAATTGTTTTTGTCTGAATATGTACTAGCCTCTACATGTATCTTTTTAATTGTATAACGATTGAAATTGTTAACAATTGCTTGAGACAAAAGGAGGCTCAAAAATTGCATATTTTTCACATTCTGTTTTTTATGACCTGGTCACGATGGTAAAGAAGTCAGATGGCAACAATCTGTTGATGATTTTCTATTTCTGACATTTTGTCCTATCCATGTATGAAATTTTATGAAAATCGGAAAGCATTTTCTTTTTGTATTTCCTGGTTGTTCTAATTGTCGATTTCCAAATTTTTTACACAAAATATTTACAACTGACCTAGATTCATAGTTTTACATGTACCTGACAATTTTTAAGATCTAAGAATAATGAAGATCTGACTCATTTTTCATGACCGTTTTGTAGTAACTGTATACCAAATACCTTTTTGATTAAAAGGGTACCCTCATAAATTATCTTAAATATCTCCCATAAGGATATCAATGCTCAGTCTTTTTCAATCGATAACACTTTGGTGTGTGTCATATTGAAAGAATGTCAAAAGAATGAATTTTGCACTGGTTTCATTTTCATGTCAAATGGTTGTATTTTTACTTGCTGAAAGTTTCGCAACACAGCTTTGATATTATCTTTTGAGCCAAATCCCGATCCGTTACATTTGTGTTTTTCCTCATTTATATACATTATCTTATTAAAGAATGCAAAATGCAAATCTGGTTTTTTTTTTTTGCAAAAAGGGGGATTAAGTCTTTTTTATCAGCCGAAACTACAATAAAATCATTAGGAGATATCCTTGCGTTTCTTATAATATCGTTTTATGAGCTTTATCTTTTCTGTATAACTTTTTTTAATCATTTAAAACAAAACAATTTTATTGACCTATAACATAGAAGTTTAAGTCCTAGTGCGCAAGGGTATCTTTTTAAAATATAGTGTATCCTTGATGAAAACAAATTTTGGGTATCTATGTCTGTTTTCTTTTTGACATTTTGACAATTATGCAAGGAAAAATACTTTAACCATAAAAATCATTAGTGGAATCCAATAGTACAGACCAAGCTGAAGGATGGAAACTCTTAAATAATAACGAGTTTTAAACTTTTTGAAACAATTGGCTACATGTAAAGAACACTTTTATTCTTAATTTTTTTATATCAGAATATCAGGGTCAGTGTTGAAAGTTTTGAAATGATGCTGGGGATTACGGGAACTTTTGTTGTTGTTTTTAGACAAAAATCACCACTATCCAGAAAAGCACTAAGAATTTAAGTAAAATTGTTATTAGATGATCTTTCATATTTTTAATGAATAGAAGACACCTTTTTCTTGAATTTAAAAAAAAAAAACAAGAAAAACATAAAAGAAAATAACTATATTGAAGTACCTGTACTACAATGCACTCGGTCAAAGTGTTCATTTCGTTCCAAAGTACTAAAATTTTGAAAATTGTAGAAATATTCTTTTTATAATCAAAGATAAGTAGAGAAGATGAAACATCTTATCAATAGATGATTTTCCAACAAACTATTGAGATAAACAAACAACAGACATCACAAAATGTCGCGATATTTCAATTTTGACGTCAAAATAAAAAGTACGACAACACATCAAAATATTTCAAGGCGGTGCGATGAAATGTGACGTCACAATGGAAACTTTTGCCAAATGATGTGTTGTCGGGTGTCTGTTTGTATAAAATCAAGGTTACAACGGTCATATTTTAATATTAAAAAATGGACTATTATGTAGCTAAAATTTCAGAGAAATATTCTGTTAGAGAATAAAAGGTCTCATTTCATTTTTCCATGTTACGAGCGGTTGAATTTCCGAAAATAATGTTAAAATTATGAAACATTTACGTAAACAGCCATGGGGTCTTATTTATGGCGGCCTTTCACATATAAAACATTCTGGCAGTAAGGGAAAATTATAAACCCCTGTATGCTTTCACGACAATGAATGACAAAAATGGAAAGATATGATTAAATATTTCATCTTCAACTGAATATGTTACATGTATTGAGTAGAAAGAAAACTCGGTATTGAAAGGGTCCGATCACACGTTTTAATATCCCTCCATTCAACAACTCTTTAGTGTGGAAGGCAAAGTATCACCCGTGTTTGTGTTCAGTTTCTCATGGTTTCATTTCAAATTCTTATGATTTTGCCTTGCATTTCGACTATGAGAATGATACATGTAGGTTCTTCTTGTATATTTATTTATTCTTATATTTAGCAGCAATTAGGCTGGAGGTAATTAAATGTGTATTTTCTTCTAACTTCCTTTTGGAGAATTTGAGAAGTCATGTTCGATGCTTTACTTATAATTTGTAATTGTTATGCTACTTATTTTTGCTTTTGTCTAAATATGTATCGAAATGTATAAGCACTATACATCTATAAGGATGAAAATCGAAGAATGTGATTTTAGTAAGGTTATTATTCCATTACTTTCTTCTGGTTGATTGTTCATTTGATGTATTATTGTACATGTAGTTTTATTTATAGAAAAACTGTCTTTTGGATCTAGGAATTATGTTCCATTATGCGCGTTAACGCATTTTGAGCCGAGCACTCTCTGTTAAGTAAAAGAAAATATCTAAATTCCAAAAAAGGGGCGCTACTGGAATGAATTTTGGTGGCTCCGCTGGAAGCATCACTGATGAAAATTTAATATTCGAAACAACTGTCTGGTGCAGAAAATTGGTATGGAATTTCATTTCCTAAGGTTATAGAGTTGGAACACTTCCGTAATTCAACTGACAAAAAAAGTTATAAGCTGTTTAATAATGCTATATCAGAACAGAAAGTGACAATATGTAATGAATATATATATCAAGGAGTAGGTGCGGTAACCTGCCATTTCGACCCAATTTTCAAAGTTGTTCATACATCCATAATATTCTACTTTATAAAATATCCACTGTATGGTGAATCCAAATCAGGAAAGTCTGTTTTGATTTCACAGTCCTGTACTGAATAATAAGAGCTCAAATCGTCTAAAAATGTTGAATTCATTGAAAATATTAATAAATGAGCGAAATTCCGATACAAAATTAAGAAATCAAAAGAAGGGAGGAAATCTCCAACAAGACTCCGTTCCAGCATCAACAGTATATCTAGTCGATTTGAAAATTTCAGAACCTAGAAATGTCCTTTCCTATGAAGTTTTTTTTTATGATTCTTATCTATGGGATAGTACTGAACGATTCTAGCTTGGTTGCCACTCTGGCAACCTTGGGCAACTATTTTTATCGGCGGAAATTCAAAATGGCCGCCAAACGCCTTCCACCAATAGATGAAATTAAATTCTTTCTTTAGATATTAATTGTGGCACATCAAATCAGGGGTTTGGAGGGTCAACAAACCCATTTCCGGTGTAATTGTTACCATTTGAGTTCATTCAGAACTAAAAATTCAAGATGGCCGCTAAATTTCAATTTTGTTATGGTAAAATATGAATATATCAATAAAACGTTTGTGTAACACATCTTATTTGTAGTTGCAACGGTACTAGAATACATTTATTTTGTTTTTTTGGTTGATTTCAGCTAACAAATGCTTCTGGGACACCTTTGCTTATCAGGGGAAATTCACAATGGCCACCAAATAATCTCCTACTACTGTGTAAAATGTAACAATTACTTTATATATCAAGTGTAGCACATCTAAGCAGGGCTGTAAGGGCCAAGAAATCCATATTTGGTGTCATTTTGCTTATAAGTTCATTAAAGGCTAAACATAAAATGACTCCTTACTTCAATATATTCACATTTCGTTACGAATAACTGTAGGGTATCATATTTGTGATCCCAAAAGTGGTATAATCCATGTCTAATTTCCTTTTGTCGATAATATCTTACACATGCTCTTTTTACATAGATTGCACTTTCTTAATCTGTAAAAGTGGAGAATCTTTTTTTTTTATTATGAAAATAGAATTAAATTGCAAATATTGTACGTTTAAAAAAAGGGGGATAAGAGTCTACCTGAAGCAAGAATCTACGTAATAGGGCTATGGATTGTCAAAATATCATGTCAAATACTAAAGTAATTATATATTTGAAAGTCTTCAAAAGGAATTCAAAGGAGCAGGATTGCTGCATAATCGGTATTCTTGACATAGATAAGTTTCCCTGTCACTGTTCTTTTGACTTATGCTCTTGTTCTGTTCTATATTCATTTCAAGCTACTTCTTACTCTTCAACCAAATACTCTCTGTGTTGTAAGAAAATATTTTGAATGAAGACCTGTTAAAGATATGATATAGAAATAACCTTCAAACTGTACGAAACACTGATATCCAAGACGACTGCTTTCAAGATTTCACCCACTTAAGTCTTACATGCCAAAACATACGTAGTACCATTTCATCTTACCACAGTTGAAGACTCCTCAAATTCAAATTTGAATCACAGTAGAGAAAAAAACGGAGGGAATCTCCAACCAGAAGTAAAAATTATCCTTAGATGTAATCATAGCAGATGAATTTTTGAAAGGCCTGTTCATTTACAAAATTAACCGTCCTTATGAAGAGAAAGGAGAGAGCTAACCATGTCAATGTTGAACAGCCTTCTTTACATAGAAGAATAAATTCTATGCACCAGACATGCATGATTCGGACAATGAATGCTCAGTTTTGTTACTTCCAGCCAAAATGATTCAAAGAAGCATAAATAATTAATTTTTTTTTGCCACATTTGAAGACATTCTATTATTATAAAGTACCATTTTAGTATAAATAGCTAGGATAGAGATGCAAGGTTCAGAATTTCATTGAAAAATGGTACATGTCATGAACATCGGCAGCGGGTGCGCCTAGCCAACTTGGGATGCTTACTCCTCTCGAGCACCTGGTTCCACCTCTAGCTTGCTAGGGGTCCGTCTATGCTCAATTTGGTGCTCTATTGTGAGTGCTGTTGAGATTATCGTCAGGATCTTCTTTAACTCATGTCATCATTAACAGGCCAAGCAAAGAAATTGCCATGATGGTCCAAAGAGTCAAAATAGCCAAGTCACCTCCAGTTTACTTGCTTACTCTAGAATCCCCTGCGTCAAACAAACTGGTCTTATTAATCAACATGATCAATAGGGAAAATTTATTTTTGAGAACCATTTCAATCAAACAAATGACATGTTTATCTTTGCATTACATTTTGACGAATCTTAGTCTGTTAAAGTTGAAACCATCCAATCTTATGTGTCACTCTTATTCATTTTTCATCATATAGTAAGTCTTATGAAATACTAGCTTGTGATATTTCATTTTAGAAAAATACAATATTCACACATTGATTTATTACGTTTAATTACTCATTGTTTCTTCCGTATTCTTAGTAACCATCTAAGGTGGTAATCTTGAAATAAGCATAAGCTCAAATAGTAGCAAGATCCCTGCGACGGAATACTACGACCCTCAAATTACAAATATGATGAGTTGTCCTTACTTTTTCTCAGAAAAAATTAAATAAAAATAAATGTTCTTACATTGAAGCTGAAATTTGGCTACCATTTGGAGTTTCCAACCTTAAATTAACCAATATTGAGATAATGACACACGATATCGATTGTGTGACCCTTAAAACCACTGAATAGATCTACCGCACTTGATATATTAAGTAATTATTACATTTTACTCTGTGGTAGGGGACCATTTGGCGGACATTTTGAATTTCCCCCCTTACTCTTACAAGTATGTGTGAACTGGAAACAACCAAAACAGCAAAATAAATATATTCAAGGTTCATTGCAACTACAAATAAGACGTGCAACACGAACTTTTTTTTATAAATATGCATATTGTACAATAATGAGGTTGAAATTTGACGGCCATCTTAAAGTTTTAGCCTAGAATGAGCTCAAAATGTCAACATGACAATAGAAATGCATGAGTTTGTTGACCCCAAAATCCCCTGATTTGATGTGCAACACTTAATATTTAAAAAAAGAATTAAATTTCACCTATTGGTGGAAGGTATTTGACGGCCATTTGGAATTTCCCCTGATAAGAAGAGGTGTCCCAGAAGCATGTGTTAGCTGAAAACAACCAAAACAGCAAAATAAATGTATTCTAGGACCATTGCAATAACAAATAATAAAATGTGTTACACTAACTTTTTATTGATATATTCACATTGTACCATAATGAGGTTGAAATTTGGCGGTCATCTTGAATCTTTTAGTTCTGAATGAACTCAAATTGTACAAATGACATCGGAAAAGGGTTTGATGAACCTCAAACCCCCTGATTTGATGTGTCACACTAAATATTTAAAGAAAGAATTCAATTTCATCTACTAGTGGAAGGCATTTGGCGGCCATTTTGAATTTCTGCCGCTAAAAAGAGTTGCCCAAGGTTGCAACCAAGCTAGAATCGTTCAGTACTATCCCATAGATAAGAATCATCAAAAAAAGTTCATAGGAAAGAACATTTCTAGGTCGGCCACATGTTATATAAGGCTGTCAAATCGACTAATCACCAAAACACCCGATGCAAAAACACAAAAGACGAGTAAAGCACGAACCGGAAAAGAGACACACGACATGTAAACATCAAACACAAAAGACTACACATAAACCGACGAGACCAATGGGTAACCGGTGCCGACTTTGGACGGCCATTTGTCACGCAAGTAGCAAATGGTGTGGTTATCCTGGATTACGTGCGCACAACCCTCTCACTTCTCCAATTACCCTGAGGTCTCGAAGAACGTACAATTGAGGTTAAAACAACCTCCTCATTGTAAGATGACATCACACAAACACGACCGCGAAAAGCAGAGGCCCCAGAGACTAAGATGAATATGTAAATGGATATATAAAGAGGGCATGCTTAATACAGTCCGTGCTCTGCCGGCTGTAGCGAGCTCATGTATGTAATCACCCGAGGAGTTCGACTGACATTCAGAGAGGACAGGTGGTCGGGCCCTGTCTTCTCTAAAGAGGTTTAGACAGGGCCCGTCATGGAGTCCCGTCGTCACAGTCAGTCAGAGTGCAAGTCTCAAGGGTGCGCTTGTACAAGACTGTAGATTGGTCAAGTACCAAGCCTAGTGTCCGTCTGGTGACATTAGGATCATATCCAAGGTATAAAAGGCGTTTGATGATTCTGACGCATTTCCGTTGGTTATGCTGCCTACCTTTGATCCTTTTTATTTTGTTTATCATATAACCATAAAAGACAGGTTGTGTAATACCCATAGTAATGTACTCTGTTGCATGTATAGATCCGAATTTTAAAAGAAGTTGACTGTAATTTTTGTAAAATTTCCAGAAAGTCTTAACAAGATTATGAAAGCGGAAACCTTGACCTAAAAGTAGCACTCCAGGCCTTGCCCATGAATATTTTTGTGATTTCTAGACGTTCCGTCCCCAGGTCGATCTGTCCCGAGACGATCCGTCCCCAGACGATCCGTCGCCTTGGTTATTCCGTCCACGGAAACCCTAGATGATCCGTCCCCAGTTTAATTATCTTAATTGAATCATTAAAATTATTTTGTTTAGCCGTCTACTTGCTGATTGAAATAATAAAACTTAAAGACCTGAAAATAAAAGTCCAAATAAAGAAAATTTTGAGCGCTTAAAATTAAAACTTGATAAGATATATAAACCTCATTTTTCAATATATTTCTTTATCTTTTTTTTTCTTTTTATATTATATGTTGTATAACATGTTTGACGGACATTGCAAAATAATTACTAGTAAGTTCTTTCTATTGCTCTTTTTTTTTTCTCGTTTAAAATGTTCTTGTATTATCATGTATCTTGTATCAAAGCGAAAAATTTTCATAATTTTCTTCAAATATAGGATCATATTTACTATCTGATTAGCCAAAAACATTCTGAGCTGTTATGGCACTATATAATATCTTTAAAACAAAATTTGTAGACGACAAAAACAAAAAAAAAAACAACAAACACACACACACACACACACACAACTTAAACGTGTAAGTTCCGATGCCCGTACCAAATTCGAACATGTTTGTAAATTTCCGGTAAAATTTAGAAATTGTGATAAAAGATACAATAACTACTTGGAATAAGGACAACTTTTCGGGCATAAACTTACTCAATTTAGTACATAACCTATTTCACTAACTCAAATGTAAAGAAAATCATTTACCATTTTCAAACGATCGTTTGTTAAGCATAGGCAATATCCGTGTATTGTAGACATTTAAAATATATATGTGGAAGGCAGTCTTATTATAAGCGTTTATATCTTGTATGTATTTTTGTGCAAAACATACACGACTATTACTTTTGACTTTTGAAATCTCACAATCAGTATTATATTTTAAAGTGATTCGGACGTTTTCTATAAATTCATTTAATAATCTGGAAAACAGGATAGTGAAATGGGCAATTGACTTCGTAAAAAATAAATTTTAAACGCATCTGTGATAAAGTATTCAACAAACATTTTAATAGAGTTGTTCCCTCATGACCGGGTGCATTGAATTTCTCTGTTGAATCCGGACACCAGGCATAAAGAAACAGTTAATATTTATGAACTTTTAAAATGAGGATATACATGTACTTATACAAAATGTAAATATAATGCCATAAGATGGCAACAATTTAAAAATTGAAAAATGAAAATCATTTTCAAATTTTTCGAACACTATGGTATAATTTCGTATTTCAGATTTTAGTGTATTCGTATCGATGATGATTGAATAAAGAACGTCGCCCCTCTTGTAATAATTAGTATAATAATTTTCTAAAGTGAAACACCCCCTAGACAATTATTATCAATTATAAAAGGAAAATATCCATTTATTGCTTTCACACCAGTTAAATACATGTATATTAGATTATAATAGAATATTAGAAACGACGCCACGGTCAACCCCAGTGATTAAATATGTCTAAATCTAGGTCACCCATTTGTACGTTTCCAAGAATGTATGTTGATTACTTTTTAATTCATATCGTCAACACCCATGCAACGTACATCAGAGATAGCTCTGATTTCATTTTAATGATGGAAGGTCTTACACTTCCAGACGATTGTCTATTGGTCAGCTATGATGTTACCTCTATGTACACAAACGTCCAATTTGAGGAATTAATCACAGCTGTTGAAAAGGCATATTCTCAATTTGATAAAACAAATTACAAAATCCCGACACCCCCTACTGAGCATATTGCGTATCTACTGAGACTAGTACTTGAAAACAATGTTTTTGAGTTTAACTCCAAGGTATACAAACAAATATTTGGATGTGCAATGGGGTCAAGATGCAGTCCATCTGTTTGCGATATACGAATGTATGAAATCACAACAGAAATCATAAACAAATTCCCACATAAGAGCAGAATCTTGAACCACGGGAGATATAGAGATTATGGGTTTATTATCTATAGCGGAGATGAAAATGAAATTCATGAACTATTTTCAATCGCAAACTCCGCTCATCGACTCCTAAAATTCACTTATGATATGTCACACAATCAAATAAATTTCCTTGACACTACGGTATACAAAGGTGCAAGATTTATGGGAAAAATAATGTTCTCGATATCAAAACCTTTATAAAGCCTACAAACACATATCAATATCTTGACCGCAATAGCGCTCATCATCCATCTGTGTTTAAAGGGTTTATCAAAGGTGAAACAATAAGGTATCTGAGAAATGCAAGTGACAAAATATCTTATCAAATATGCTGAGTGAATTAAAATTTAACTGAATAAAAAGAGGTTACGAGGATAAGGAAGTACAAGATTTAATTAACGATGTGTTGAACCATTACAATCGCACTGACGCTCTTAATGACTCAGGTAAGAAAGAGAACAATAACATCCCATTAGTTCTCATTACTGCATATAACCCTTGCATAAGGAACCTAAAGAGTAAATAACTGAAATACTGGCATATATTACGAAGGGATGAGGATTGTAAGAAAGTCTTTTCAAACATGCCAATCATTGCATACCGCAGACATAAAACATTGAGCGATATGCTCACTTCTGCAAAAATTAAATAATTATGCAAATTGACTCCTGACGATTGCGGATTTGCAATATATTAAAAAATATATTGTTTGAAATACAGAGAAAACTGTGTATATTCATAATTAACCTCGTACGTATCACACCGCCGAAACACTAAATTAGTGTCGGGTCTAAGTGAGTTGAGGTACGTGGCTGATGGGAGCCACTCTTTAAAATCATGTTATGTTCGGACAATGTCCAAATGGCTCTTATTCTCGTGAATCGCTGACTTTGATGTTGGTGATCCGTATTTCCTCTCCTTTTGATCTAATCTAATTGATTTGTTTCGGCAATATCAAGGCCCCACACCTTCTTATCGTATAGACCCAGAATGATATATCATCATTCACTCTCAAATATTATATCGTACCAAATGAACAAGCTATCTCTCTCGAAACAGAGAAAAATGGATAATTTAAAAGATGATATTCCTTGCAATCAGGAACACCTGAGACGCCTGATTAATGAAGCGGCCGATGACGATGATTTTGATTATTCTCTCGACCTGACATACGTGCAGGTTTGCGATGCTACCAATAAGACTGCTGAACATGCGGACACTGTCTCTAGTGCATGCAGTGATTTCACTAGGAAACTAGAAGTGCGACACAAATTTGCATGTGCCCGAGAGGGGCTTTCATTTGGATTGAGCAATGGACAATTGCCACCATTTATGCGTTTTAAAGTGGAATGCAACCCGCAACTTGGGTCACCTGAATCCAATAATGAATTTCAATCAATTTGGATGTCAGAGGTTAAGGAACCGAAAGAGTAAATTACTGAAATACTGGCATATATTACGAAGTGATGAGGATTGTAGAAAAGTCTTTTCAAACATGCCAATCATTGCATATCGCAGGCATAAAAAAATGTGCGATATGCTCACTTCTGCAAAAGTTAAGTAATTATGCAAATGGACTCCTGACGATGGCGGATTTGCAATATATTAAAAAATATATTGTTGAAATACAGAGAAAACTTTGTATATTCATAATCAAGCTCGTACGTATCACACCGCCGAAACACCAAATTAGTGTCGGGTCTAAGTGAGTTGAGGTACGTGGCTGATGGGAGCTACTCTTTAAAATCACGCATCACACCAGACGAAGTTCAAGGACAATAAACACTGCTGTCTACTAAAAGATGCCAAGTTTGGATGAGCTTATTTTGGACAAAATTCGATTTCTCATGTTTCCACAAAGTTCCCGTACAGAGGGTACTTGTGCACTAGCAAAAAACGTCGAACTTTCGTTTGCTGATAAGTCAGGTGATGTTCTCCCTCCGCAATGATATTTCAAATATAAAAATAAAAAAAAATGGCACAAACAATTTAATTAACACGTAAGGGTAAGCAGGTAATGAAAAAAATCATGAAATTTAAAAGACTTCGTGTCTTACACATGTGTTCCATTCCATATTGCTTATTCACATGGATAAAGCGCAAAAGCTGAAAAACAATCCTTAAATAATTCACATCGATAAAGCGCAAAAGCTGGAAAACAATCCTTCAATGAATAAAAACAAAGAATTGATCATATTACCTTCTTGACTAGCTGGAATAGTAGATGAAGTATAGCCGCTATCTATAAGAGGAAAACAATAGTTTAAGTTTCTTATGTTTCAATTCTAAACATACATGTATTTATATTTTTGATCTCAATCAAATTAAAACTTCTAATTGTACATCTGTATCAAAGGGTTTCTTTTCCGCCACGGAATATAAAATATACGAAGCATGGACTTGTGGTGTCCTGTATATTGCATTGTTCTTCCTCTGGGACAACATTTATATAAGATTTGGTAAGAAAATCTACAAGCAAGTTGCAGGAATCGCTATGGGTACTAAGTGTGTGCCTCTTGTTGCAGATTTATTCTTATACACGAATGAAAAAGAATTTATTGAAAATCTTTAGAAAACAAGAAAACATGATGATTTGATGATTTGATATGTTTCATTGGTACCTCTGGATACCTGGATAATAATTGTACTATCGACACTCCTGATTTTGAAAAGTATAAAAATGTTGGGGTTTTTTTTATCCACAAAAACTGACTCTAAACAGAGAAAACATTACAAACACAGAAACACCCTTTTTGGACCTAAATATCAAAATTATTAAGGAGAGATTCTTACAAAAGTGTATGACAAATGGGATGATTTTTTATTCAACATAGTAAAGGAGCTGTTAAGATAAGGCGTAAAATCTGCCCTGAAAAGTCGAAATTTCTAAATGCAAAAAATGAGGAAATTTTTCGGTAAAAATACGAAGTAACTTAGCCCAGATATGAATCTTCTGTCATGTTGGATAAATTATTCAAAATATGACCGATTTTGGGGTCAAAACAAGCGTTTTTCCAATAGAAATCAATGGAAAACGAAAAGTTTTTCTACAACATTGTTCCCCCCTCGGTTCAGAATGCCATTTTCACCAAAGGTGTATCAATAAAAGACATTTTCTGACCAAGTGGGGTTCTGAAGGGGGGGGGACAATGTACCACAGGCGAAAAACAAAAAAAGGGGGGATGGATGGATATTTTAGAATCAGTCTTTAGACTGGTAAAATTAATTAAAATTGCCAATTTTTCCTTTAGTATCATGTAAAAATCTATTCAGAGTGTGTTCCGATCAAATATTTAACCGTTAGGTAGGAAATAAACGATAAAGTTGTCTATTTCTACACTGTGCGTATTTCGCGCCTGAAAGCTACATTTGTGACTGATAAATACGAAATATAACCGTTTTTCAGTTTCCGGATTGCGGATTTTGCCGATTATACTGATATAATAACCTCAAGGTTAATTCCAGTTATCCAGTTTTGATATTAAAAGGTACAGAAGTATAATTTAAATCAAATTTGTGAAAAATAATGCATTTTTGTAAATTTTCGCTCGATATTTGACGTTTTCTCTCATCAGTACCCCTTACCTCTTCAACTCGTAATTATAACATCTTTCACCAAATCTATTTAAATAAAATTCCTACTTGGAATCTTCTAATACTTTATTGTTTAAACCCGACCACTTTTTTCCTGAAATAGAAGGACTGTGCACGAGAAATAATTGAGTGATTTCAGGGCTAAATCAAGCCCTTATCTTAACAGCTCCTTATCCCGGGCTCTGCGGTGATGTTCCGAGATTACCTTCATATTGTATTTACATTTCACAGCTTATCCGGTATGCTAGAGCATGTACTGATGTTTTGGATTTTCCTAGTCGAAATTTTCAAATTTCAAAGAAACTATGAGGTCAAGGTTTTCGCTTTCACATACTAGTAAACACTCTCTGGAAATTTTACGAAAATTAGGTCAACTTCTTTTGAAATTCGGACCCATACGAGCAACAGAGTATATTACTTTGTGTATTTCACAACCCGCATTTTATGGTGACATAAATAACAAAATAAGAAGGATCAAAGGTAGAAAAAATGCGTCAGAATCATCAAAGGTATTTTCTATCGTGAATATGATCTTTCTAACACAGACGGATACTTGGCTTGGTACTGGACAAATCTAGAGCCTTGTACCAGCGCATTTTCAAGAATTGCACTCTGACTGACTGTGACGACGGGAGTCCATGACGGGCCTGTCCAAACCTCTTTAGAGAAGACAGGGCCGCGACCACCTGTCCTCTCTGAATTTAAGTCGGAATCCTCAGGAGATCACACGCACGGGCTTCTTACAGCCGACAGAACAAGGACTATATTTTGTATAGCTTCTGTTTGTTATATCCATTTACTAATCCATTAGTGTGTTTACCGGGCCCCTGCTTCATGCTATTTGTTTGTATGTTACAGTAAGGAGGTTATATTACAATACAATTGTTCGTTCTTCAAGACCGCTGGGTAATCGGAAAAGTTGGAGGGTTGTGCTTGTAATCCGGATAATCACTTATGTGACAAGATGGCCGTCCAAAGTCGGAACCAGTTGCCCATTGGTATCGTTGGTTTATGTTTGGTCCTTCGTGTTTGATGTTTATGTGTTGTACGTTAGTGTTTCTTGTCCCTTTTGAGTATATCTCTGTCTGCTCTGTGTGCTTGCATTGGGTGTTTTGATGTGCGTGCAACCCTCCTTTGTTTTACATAGGAAAATCAGACTATTGTAAAATTCTAAACTATACCTATATGGGTCGTTTAGAGATGTAGACTGTCTTACTATCAGCTGTCATATACATGTTTTGTTTTTTTTTTCTTTACAAGTAAAAAAGAAATTATATACCACCTCATTTATTTCTCTATAACTTTAAAGATTTTAATTCATTTTCCAATTAGGATTTTTAGGTACTAAATGAATATGGCAATTAACATATTTAATATTCAATATCTTACAACAACTCTTTAGATGATTTTATCTGTTTTCAGACAAAGTTGAAATCTGAGTTATAGTGTATCAACCCTACCTTTTGATAGAGTTGTTCCCACATTAACGGGAATTGGTCTTTCTGCTGCATTCAAAACTAAAGAAATTGAAATATAAACAGTAAAAGTGCATTATTAGGCAAATGAATATAAACATTTGATGAGTATTATATATTGCAATATTTTTTATCAAATTCAAATTGTACAAAGTCCTCGTAATTCACATTTCCTCATGGAATCGTATTTGTATGTTTCAAGTTACCATATATCATTTTTCAATAATAATTTTGCGTAGAAAGTTTCTTCTTTGCTTTGGAAGACAATTTTTCTTAATTTTTGACCAATCGATGATTAATGACCCATCAATCAGTTTTAACATTTGTGATTAATTAACACTAAGGATTAGTAACTCTATATATAACCTATTTCTCAAAATCCAAATCCAAATTTTATAGAATAATAGAAGAAAACTTATTTATGTTAACATTATAGCTTAGGTATGACTTTATCCCAACCATCCTGCTACATCTTTCCGTACATTTTTGACAGAATAATTGTCACCTTCTTTGGCCATATTACATTGCTTAGATTGAGGATAACTGACGAGGGTTAAGTACCCGAAACGTGCATGTCTGGTCCTTGCTGCAAATGTATCCGTTTATTAATGATCTTATTGAATTTGAAGACGTTTAATATTTATGTCTCATGATTTCATATTCAGGTGCCCAATGTACTTCTAATTACCCATATTTTAAGTGCGAAGTTTAATTTTGCATTCATTTAAAATATCCCCAGATTTAGAATAATTAGCTTCGGTAATAACATGAAAATATAGGGGTGACTCCATAAAAATAATGGAGTGCAGCTTTAACGCAGCAATGCAAAGGAAAATGGGTGGACATTGAAATGGATATTATCAAATCAATAACAACACAATGACATTTTAATTCTGATTAAGTCAATTAAGTGCTGTGAGCCCTCGGGTAATTTTGAAACATCGTTTATCCTTAAGACCAAGTAGTTCCAGATTTCAATGAGCAATAAAGAATTTTCCAATTTCTGTCATCAAGAGAAAATAAGTGCCAAATGTAGAGCTAAACGGACGGATTGTATAATATATTCCGGTCAACCATTAATGTAACCCTTTCAGGCGCTCTGTAATTTCGTGTAACTGGACCAAATTGTAAATCGATGAAGAGGTTTCAACCAATCGCAGAAAAACTGATAGACTTTCATTAGTACAATGAAGACAAACGGATAGAGAAAATCGAAAAAAAAATGTATATGGATATTACAATAATAACTCAATTACTGAAATGAGTATATTACCATTTGGACTAACTGGAACTGCAGATGAGGCATAACCGCTATCTGAAAAAAAATCTAGGTAATATATTCAAACACAAAGCTCCAAATAAGAAAGTACACTTCTATTCAATAAACAATATTCTTAGTTCATTATGGAATGAATAGTATGTGGCGATGTTACAAATACACCTTGCTTGTTAGTAAGGTTATGATAACGTGTATTAAAATTTCTCTTGAATTGCATGTATATGTCAGATAAACAATTGCTGTATCCACATAGATGTATTGAGGTTAAAAAAAATTACAGCTTTTTATAATTGATTTCGTTGTATCAAGAGGAACCAAGGTGGGGCTCACTCATTTGAACCGGTCTCAGAATTTAAAATTAGACCCAAAAAAATTAAATAAAATAAAATGCTAATTTTTATATAATTTGAAAATGCAATTCAATTTATCCCAATGCCTACCACTTATAATTATGCTGGATCAAAATAGAAACACGGCGAACACTTGCGACCACAAAACACACTTGTCAAACAAAGAGTAAGTAGTATCTATATAGACATTTCTCCATAACAAATTATATAAATAATTAAAACATTTCGCAAAAACCGAAATAAAATCCTTAATGGAGATGAAAGCATGTGCCCCCCCCCCCCAGGGGGTTGTTTATCCAGATTGCTAGCAATTTTGTCGTGTAGAACAAAACGTCATAAACATTCAGCTTTTTTGTGCTTCTTACCATAAAAAATCTTTAATTCTGGAAGGAAGCAATATGTTATAATGTTTCATGTTTTCATTGTATCGTCTCAAACTTCTTATACTAACAAAAAAAAACATAACCCTAGCAAAACACCGTATACAACGTCACATTAGGGGAGTCTCATGGGCGACATGGGGAGTCGATCCCGAAGCGGACGCATGATAAGATCGGCGAGTATGGTTTCAAATTTCTCGGATATTATACCATATTTCTCCAAAATTCAAATTGCATAGACTGTGGCAATCATTTCTTGATCTATCGCATTGGTAATTGAACTTCAAATACCTCTAGATACATAAAACACTTCGTCCGCGTTTTACGAGTAGATCTAAAACACGGAAATCAAAAATTTCGATAGATCTTCATCGCTTATTTTTCTTCCATACCTACCATAATTGCTGTGTAAAAATTAACTATTGCCTCTTTGTATGATTTCAAACGTGTATTTAATATATCTTTCTATATAATACATGTATTTTGACAAAATATCGTAATGTGTCACATGGGGAGTCGATTTTAAGTAAGCCACGGGGAATATTCTTCAAATATTCCTAATGGATTTGATAGCTTTACGATTTGCCTTTTGGCTTAAAAATGAATTCTACAGATGATTATTTCAAGCAAAAGTAAATATCTAAATTCCAAAAAAAGGGCTTTACTGAAATGAATTTCGGTGGCTCCGCTGGAAGCATCACTGATGAAAATTTAATATTCGAAACAACTGTCTGGTGCAGAAAAAGTGTTGTGGAATTTTATTTCTTAAGGTATAGAGTACTGACGCGAAAAGTTATAAGCTGTTTAATAATGCTATATCAGAACAGAAAGTGAAGATATGTAATGAGTATATATGTATATATACAGTACTGCAAAACACTTGTTTGACAATTCTATCCTATCCTATCCACCATCCTACATCCTACATCCATCTCCTATCCACTCTTTCCTATCCTATCCTATCCTATCCCATCCTAACCTATCCCATCCCATCCTATGCTATCCTATCCGATCCGATCCTATCCTATCCACCTCATTATAATCTAATTCTATCCTACATCGTATTATATCCTAAATCCTATCCTATCCTACATCCTATCCTATCCACCTTTAACTACTTCTCATCACATTAAGCGAGATTATGAATAAAACTAGTAGTAAATTATCTGTAATTATCGCTGTTTTTGGATTTTATCAAAATGAAAATCATTTAGATGATTAAATATCATTTTTGCACTTGTAGTAAACGAAACAAAATATCACAACAAATCTCCAAGTTTGTTTTTATTGAATGAATATTCATTTTGACCGTTATGTCAAGTAAGAAATTTCAATGGATCGAATTTAATCAAATGACTCAGAGTATGTTTGTCTGGTAAAACTTAAGAATTAAAAAAAGAAAGATTGGATTGAAGAATGAAGTGGATAGGATGCAGGATAGGATAGGATGTAGGATAGGATAGGATAGGATAGGATAGGATGCAGGATAGGATGTAGGATAGGATAGGATGTAGGATAGAAATGGTTAGGATTGAGGTGGATAGGATAGGATAGGATAGGAAAGGATAGGATAAAATTCTATTCACTTTCTATCCTACATCCTATCCACTTTTTTGTCAAACAAGTGGGTTGCAGGACTGTACCAAGGAGTGGGTGAGGTAACCTGCCATTTCGGCCCAATTTTCAAAGTTGTTCAAACATCGATAATATTCTACTTAATAAGATGTCGAATGTATGGTGAATCCAACTCAGGAAAGTTTGTTTTGATATTACAGTCCTATACTGAATAATACGTAGCTCAAATCGTCTAAAAATGTTGAATTCATTGAAAATATTAATAAATGAGCGAAATTCCGATACAAAATAAAGAAATCAAGTAGCACTCCAGGCCTTGCCCATGAATATTTTTGTACCAATCTATGGATTTCTGATTGGCCTTTAAATTTGCATAAAAAAGTTGTTGGCAAGGCCTGGATCATAAAAGAATTTTGAAGATTTGTGAAAACGATGATTTTCCTTTGTTTTGCGTCATTTAGGGCAAATGACGTCAGAACATGACGTCATACATCACGCGCGAGACATTACGAGGGCTCAAAATTACATGTATTACGCGGTATTTTCTCAAACATTTTTTTTTTTTTTCATATGAGACAATAAAATACAAAACATAGCACAATTTGTGACTTAGATTACATCATAAACGACAATTGATAAATAAATCATGTGATATCAAGGAATCAAAAAGAAAATACATCAGAGCTTATGAAAAAGATTTTCAACAATAGAATTGAATTTTACCATTTGTTTTAGATTGCTTAAAATATTGATCAATATAATGAGAGAATTTTTAATATAACATTTTAGAGCAATTTCATCCTCTGTTTTGTTTTGTATTCTACAATACATTTTATATTTATAGATTTTGAAGGCAATAAAAGAAATGAAATTATTAATGAAATATGTTTTGTCATTTTTTTCAATGTAAAATCCAATAATCAAATGTTTCCACTGTATACTTATATTCAATAGCCTTCCAATTTCATTCCACAAGCTTTTTACAATGCGACAATCAAATAAAAGATGCTTTATGCTTTCTGATTCATTAATACAATTCATACAATTCTCGTTATTTCTTATTTTGTACTTATATAACAGTGAATTACAGCTTAATATGTTATTCAATAACTTATAATTAAACTCTGAAATGTATCTATCAAACATATCTGCAATTTTACATCTGTATATATTATACCAATTATATTTCTCAATATGAAATTCTCTAGAAAAGTAAGATTGATAGCATGGTTTTTGAAATTTCTGTGTCAGAAGATTTGCATAATAAAATTTACATTTCTTATCAATAATATTATTATATCCTTGTTTAAATCGAAACCATTTAGTTTCTTGTATTTTTGTAAACTGACAATTAGATACATCAAAACGCTTCAATAAGTTTCTAAAAATACTCTTCAAAATTTTGTACTCACAAAGCCAATTTGATTTGTTAATAAGAACATTTGATAAAGAATGCAGAGTCATGAATGACCCATCATCTTCTAATACATCTTTTACATAATGAATTTTACTCTTAATCCAATTAATGAAATATAGACTTTTCCCATTATATTTGAACAATTCGTTATTCCAAAGGGGTTGTGTTAAAAAATTTGCATTAGAAAGATTTTTACTTCCAAAACCTTTTTACACTCATTGAAATTTGAGAAGACCTGTTGATAGAACATGTTTAAGTTATGAGTTATTTTAAAATCAATTAGTTTTCTTTCCGATGTTTTTAACAAATAGGCTACAGAGATATTTTGACATTTACAAAAACTGTTCACATAATTGTAAATTAAAGATTTAGGATTTACAATTCTTTGTACCCAAGAAGCTTTTAATGCTTTCAATTTAGTATCAATATCAACAACACCTATACCACCATTTTCAACATTTCCAATCAGAGTGTTTCTTTTAATTCTATCATGTTTCTTCCAAATAAAATTAAAAATACAACATTTTATCTTACGTACAAAATCATCATCTGGTAATGGTAAAATAGAAGCAACATACACAAATTTAGAAAGAGCTAGACTGTTAATAATACATACTTTTCCAAATAAAGATAACTTTCTTCTTTTCCATGACTCAAAAAGTTTTTCCATTTCGTCATAAATACTCATCCAATTTCGATTATAGCATTCCTCTTTATCATGACCAATAAATATACCAAGACATTTCACTGGTCCATTTGTAACATTAATTTCAAAAAGCTTATCATATCTATCTTTCAATTTGCCAAGAAGAATACATTCTGTTTTGTTAAGATTTATTTTCGATCCAGCATGGTCACAAAATTCATTTATAGTAAAAAGTGCATTTTCTAGTGAAAGTTCATTTTTAAGGGTAAGAGTAAGATCGTCTGCATGTTGAATATTCTTTATTTCTAAATCCATGTTTTGTAGATAAAAACCCTGTATCTGATCATTTTGTTTAATTTTCAAAGATAAGATTTCAGCTACAAAAAGGTACAAAATCGCTGAAATCGGGCAACCTTGACGTATGCCCCTCGTCATGGTTACAGTTTTTGATATCCATCCATTATTTTTCAGTCTAAAGATTGGATTCGTATAAAGAATTTTAACCCATGTTATGAAATTTTCACCAAAATTAAACATTTTCAAAACTCTAAACAAAAAATTCCACTCAACTGCGTCAAACGCCTTTTCGAAGTCTATGAATAAAAGCAAAAAATCTTCATTATTGTCATCACAGTAGTCAAAAATATCCAAAATTAATCTAGCGTTTTCACCTATAAATCTTCCTTTTATATATGCTGATTGTTCTTTTCCAATCAAAAAATCTATTACTTTTTGTAATCTTCTAGCGAAAATACATGCAATAATCTTGTAGTCTGTGTTCGTCAAACTTAATGGTCTGTAGTTTTTCAGATTTTGCTTATCGCCTTTTTTAAACAAGAGGGTAATAATACTTAGTCTTTGAGAGAAACTCATCTCTTTATTTTCAAAAATATGTAAAAACATCTCATAAAACAATTTACTTAATTCATTCCAAAAAGATTGATAAAATTCACTAGGCAAACCATCGAAACCTGGAGATTTATCTTTTTTCATATTAAAAACAGCATCTTTGCATTCCTCTAGTGATGGAGTTGAGTCAAAAAATCTTTTTTGGTCATCATTGAGTTTAGGAACATTTGTTGTATCTAGGTAGTTGTCAATTCTATCATTATCAATACATTTACTCATATACAAAGTCTTATAAAATGAGCACATTTCATCTAAAATACCATTGTTGTCATCAACAACATGTCCACAATTAGTTTTCAAATTTCTTATCACATTATCTGTTTGATGTTTCTTTTCAAGACTTAAGAAATACTTGGTATTCTTTTCACCCTCAGATACATATTTTGCTTTTGAACGTATAAAGGCACATTTAGCCTTGGTATCATACATTTTATCTAACTCAATTTCAAGCGAACGTTTTCTGTTCATGTCAAAAGTACTTGATGGAGAATTTTCTATTTTATCGATTTCTTTTTCATAGTTTTCGATTTTTTGTTTCAATAGACATCGTCTAAAAATGTTGAATTCATTGAAAATATTAATAAATGAGCGAAATTCCGATACAAAATAAAGAAATCAAGAAGCACTCCAGGCCTTGCCCATGAATATTTTTGTACCAATCTATGGATTTCTGATTGGCCTTTAAATTTGCATAAAAAATTGTTGGCAAGGCCTGGATCATAAAAGAATTTTGAAGATTTGTGAAAACGATGATTTTCCTTTGTTTTGCGTCATTTAGGGCAAATGACGTCAGAACATGACGTCATACATCACGCGCGAGACATTACGAGGGCTCAAAATTACATGTATTACGCGGTATTTTCTCAAACATAAACATTACAAAAAGTGACAATTGATCATTCGTTGATCAAAAGCATTTTTCGTCGAAATTATAGGGCCGATATGTGAAGTTAGCGCAACTAGTCCTGTGTACTGAATTGACTCAATTGAGTACATAACATATTTCACTAACTGGAATGTTATATGAGGAATAGCCACTATATGTAAAGAAAATCATTTACCATTTTCAAACGATCGTTTGTTAAGCATAGGCAATATCCGTCTATTGTAGACATTTAAAATATATATGTGGAAGGCAGTCTTATTTTAAGCGTTTATATCTTGTATGTATTTTTGTGCAAAACATGCACGACTATTACTTTTGACTTTTGAAATCTCACAATCAATATTATATTTTAGAATGATTCGGACGTTTTCTTAAAATTCATTTAATAATCTGGAAAACAGGATAGTGAAATGGGCAATGGGCAAAACTTCGTAAAAAATAATTTTTAAACGCACCTGTGATAAAGTTTTCAACAAACATTTTAATAGAGGTGTTTCTCTGTTGAATCCGGACACCAGACATAAAGAAACAGTTAAGATTTATGAACTTTAAAAATGAGGATATACATGTACTTATAAAAATGCATGGCGACAAATTAAAAATTGAAAAATGGAAACCATTTTCAAATTGTTCGAACACTATGGTATAATTTCGTATTTCAGATTTTAGTGTATTCTTATCGATGATGATTGAATAAAGAACGTTGCCCCTCTTGTAATAATTAGTATAATAATGTTCTAAAGTGAAACACCCCCTAGACAATTATTATCAATTATAAAAGGAAAATATCCATTTATTGCTTTCACACCGGTTAAATACATGTATATTAGATTATAATAGAATATTAGAAACGACGCCACGGTCTACCCCAGTGATTAAATGTGTCTAAATCTTGGTCACACACTTGTACATATCCAAGAAGTGGGACATACTATACGTAAGTCAATCACGCATCACACCAAACGAAGTTCAAGGACAATCTTCGATGCTGTCTACTAAAAGATGCCAAGTTTGGATGAGCTTATTTTGAACAAAATTCGATTTCTCATGTTTCCAATAAATTTCCGTACAGAGGGTACTTGTGCACTAGCAAAAAACGTCGAACTTTCGTTTGCTGATAAGTAAAGTGATGTTCCCCCTCCGCGATGATATTTCAAATATAAAAATGAAAGAAATGGCACAAAGAATTTAATTGACACGTAAGGGTTAGCAGGTAATGAAAAAACAATCATTAAATTTAAAAGACACCGTGTCTTACACATGTTTTCCATTCCATATTGCTTATTCACATCGATAAAGCGCAAAAGCTGAAAAACAATCCTTAAATAGTTCACACCGATAAAGCGCAAAAGCTGGAAAACAATCCTTAAATGAATAAAAACAAAGAATTGATCATATTACCTTCTTGACTAGCTGGAATAGTAGATGAAGTATAGCCGCTATCTATAAGAGGAAGACAATAGTTTAGGTTTCTTATGTTTCAGTTCTAAACATACATGTATTTATATTTTTGATCTCAATCAAATTAAAACTTCTAATTGCATATCTGTATCAAAGGGTTTCTTTTCCGCCACAGAATATAAAATATACGAAGCATGGACTTGTGGTGTCCTGTGCATTGCATTGTTCTTCAATGACCAAGACATCGATTGATCGTCTCAAGATCTTATTTACGTAATGACTTGAAATGCCAGGGGATGTGGCGCACAATATGTAGGTGAGACAGGCCAACCTTTAAAATCTCGTTTTAGGAACCATTCTTATAAGATCAGAACCTCACGTCAACAAAAACACAGAAACTTTCTTTATAATCACTTTGTTAAATATAATCATTCTATTTCGGATATCACCATTACCCCAGTTCAGACTTTTCCGAAACGTAAAAATGAAAGTAAGACCGAAATTAAAAAACGCCGACTACAAGCTGAACTTGCCTGGATCACCAAACTTCAGACTGCGTACCCTCTTGGTTTAAACGATCAAATTTATGGACAAGGAAACATTTCCTCAGCTTCTACCAATATCAACATCTTTTCAATTCGCCCAAACACTAAAAGGAAATACAGGTCACACGGGAAAAGACGAAACAGACAAAAAGAAAACGATCTAGAATATACCGCTCTCTCAACGATTTACTTACTATAGCACGCAATGGCGGAAGACATGAGCTGTTACATGCTCTGTCGTCAATACCAGTTATGCACTTGAAATCTATCTTGGATGAAGCAGAGGTTGCATTCTTAAGAAACACTGACTGATTCAGACTTAATATCATTGTCTCATTCGCACAGTATAAACTTTATCCTATTGTGAAAAACACCTCACCGAAAAGACGATTCATAAAAATCCCGTTTATTAACAAAGGTTTTGATCTTCTAAACATCTCTAATATTTTTCGGGATCATCGCATACAAAGTACCATTCCTCAATATTTTGAAAATTTAGAGCCACCTCTTATTTGTTATAAGTACAAGAAACCTATTCGAAACTTTGTTTTTAACTATAATAAAGTTACAACGGATCCTGACATACTTGAATCGTGTCCTGCTTCTTGAGAATGTGCAACTTCTAAATATCTCTACAAACCAGCTGGCCATGTCGTTACAGGTGACTTTTCAATTATCCAAGACAGACAGCTCCGTGGTCTTCTTAAAAAAGGACCTAAGTATAGAATCCCATCCAAGATAGATTTTGTCAAATGCCGTGAAGTGCTTACGGAAGCCTTAGATAATTATACGAAAAGATGGTGTAAATCAGAAGGAGTCGAACCGCATGCTCTGAATGACTGGAAAAATCTCATTTTAGATATAACGGATATTCGAATAGATAACTTCCATAAAAACCCTCATCTTTTTCAAAATCCACGTTCCAAATCAGAAAGATATTTCAAATCCAAACTAAGTAAATTACATGAAAAATATGTCTTTGCACCAGCTGATAAAGCAGCAAACAACACCATTATCATTTGAAAACGTTACTACATATTAACTTTGATTTCGGAACTTTCGTCTACTAATACATATATCAAAAGCAATGAAAGTGCATCTAACATTTTAGGCAAGCATAACAGTGAACTGTCTTCATTCAATATCTCTATTTCTAAATTGGATCTCCCAACACTATATTGCATACCGAAACTGCACAAGTCTCCTTACAAATTTCGATTTATTGCTAATTCTAGTAACTGCTTCACTACAATTTTGTCTAGAAATCTGACGTCAGCACTTACTGCTATTAAAGAACACATAACTAGATATTGTGAAACGGTTCTAAACAGGAACGATGTAAATTTATTTTGGTCTATTAAGAATTCAGGGGATGTGATTGAAAAAATGAAATCTGGAAATTTCCAAGCCAATACGATTTCTTCATACGACTTCTCTAACATGTACACCACACTTCCTCATGACAAAATTAATGATCGATTATCTAATCTCATTAAATGGTGTTTTGATCGAGAGCGAAAAACTTACATTTGTACATCTGAATCGAAGGGTTTCTTCTCCTCGACAGACTACAAATCATACAAATCATGGACATGTAGTGACCTGTGTAATGCCTTGTCCTTCCTCTTGGACAATATTTATGTTAGATTTGGTGAGGATCTATACAAGCAGGTTGTAGGAATTCCTATGGGTACTAACTGTGCGCCTCTTGTTGCAGATTTATTTTTATACACTTATGAAAAAGAATTTATCCAAAATCTTCAAAAGCAAAGAAAATTTGATGAGCTAGGTATCTGGATGATATTCTAACCATTGACAATCCTGCTTTTGAATTATATAAGAATGAAATTTATCCACAAGAATTAACCCTTAACAAGGCAAACCTTTCAAATACAGAAACACCCTTTTTGGACCTAAATATCAAAATTGTAAACGGAAAGATTCATACAAGTGTATATGACAAAAGGGATGATTTTGGATTCAACATAGTAAATTTCCCTTGGCTTGACGGTGATGTTCCAAGATTACCGTCATACGGCATTTACATATCACAGCTCATCCGGCACGCTAGAGCATGCACTGATATTTTGGATTTTCACAGTAGAAATTTACAAATGACCAAAAAACTTTTAGGTCAAGGTTTCCGCTTTCATAAACTAGTTAAGACTTTCTGGAAATTTTACAAAAATTACAGTCAACTTCTTTTAAAATTCGGATCTATACATGCAACAGAGTACATTACTATGGGTATTACACAACCTGTCTTTTATGGTGATATGATAAACAAAATAAAAAGGATCAAAGGTAGGCAGCATAACCATCGAAAATGCGTCAGAATCATCAAACGCCTTTTATACAATGGATATGATCCTTATGTCACCAGACGGACACTAGGCTTGGTACTTGACCAATCTACAGTCTTGTACAAGCGCATCCTTGAGACTTGCACTCTGACTGACTGTGACGACGGGACTCCATGACGGGCCCTGTCCAAACCTCTTTAGAGAAGACAGGGCCCCGACCACCTGTCCTCTCTGAATGTCAGTCGGACTCCTCGGGTGATTACATACATGAGCTCGCTACAGCCGGCAGAGCACAGACTGTATTACGCATGCCCTCTTTTTATATCCATTTACATATTTATCTGTGTCTCTGGGGCCTCTGTGTTTTGCGGTCTTGTTTGTGTGATGTCATCGTACAGTGAGGAGGTTGTTTTACACCACAATTGTACGTTCTTCGAGACCTCTGGGTAATTGGAGAAGTGAGAGGGTTGTGCGCACGTAATCCAGGATAACCACACCATTTGCTACTTGCGTGACAAATGGCCGTCCAAAGTCGGCACCGGTTACCCATTGGTCTCGTCGGTTTATGTGTAGTCTTTTGTGTTTGATGTTTACATGTCGTGTGTCTTCCGTCTCGTGCTGTACTCGTCTTTTGTGTTTTTGCATCGGGTGTTTTGGTGTTTTACTGTTGATGCTGCAACGGGGTCTTGTTGGAGATCTCCTCCCTTCTTTTTCCTCTTGGACAACATTTATATAAGATTTGGTGAGAAAATCTACAAGCAAGTTGGAGGAATCGCTATGGGTACTAAGTGTAAGCCTCTTGTTGCAGATTTATTCTTATACACGAATGAAAAAGAATTTATTGAAAATCTTTAGAAAAAAAGAAAACATGATGATTTGATGATCTGATATGTTTCATTGGTACCTCTGGATACTTGGATAATAATTTTACTATCGACAATCCTGATTTTGAAAAGTATAAAAATATTTTGTTTTATCCACAAGAATTGACTCTAAACAGAGAAAACATTACAAACACAGAAACACCCTTTTTGGACCTAAATATCAAAATTGTTAAGGAGAGATTCATACAAGTGTGTATGACAAATGGGATGATTTTTGATTCAACATAGTAAATTATCCCGAGCTCTGCGGTGATGTTCCGAGATTACCTTGAAGTTCATGTTGTATTTACATTTCACATCTTATCCGGTATGGTAGAGCATGTACTTATGTTTTGGATTTTCCTATTCGAATTTTTCAAATTTCAAAGAAACTATGAGGTCAAGGTTTTCGTTTTCACATTCTAGTAAACACTTTTTGGAAATTTTACGAAAATTAGGTCAACTTCTTTTGAAATTCGGACCCATACGAGCAACAGAGTATATTACTTTGTGTATTTCACAACCCGCATTTTATGGTAACATAATTAACAAAATAGGAAGGATCAAAGGTAGAAAAAATGCGTCAGAATCATCAAAGGTACTTTCTATCGTGAATATGATCTTTCGAACACAGACGGATACTTCGCTTGGTACTGGACCAATCTAGAGCCTTGTACCAGCGCACTTTAAAGAATTGCATATTGACTGACTGTGACGACGGAATCCACGACGGGCCTGTCCAAACCTCTTTAGAGAAGACAGGGCCGCGACCACCTGTCCTCTCTGAATTTAAGTCGGAATCCTCGGGAGATCACACGCACGGGCTTCCTACAGCCGACAGAACAAGGACTGTATTTTGTATAGCTTCTGTTTGTTATATCCATTTACTAATCCACTTCTTTGTTTCTCGGGCCCTTGCTTTATGCTATTTGTTTGTATGTTACATTATGGAGGTTATATTACAATACAATTGTTCGTTCTTCAAGACCGCTGGGTAATCGGAAGGGTTGGAGGGTTGTGTTCATGTAATCCGGATAATCACTTATGTGACAAGATGGCCGTCCAAAGTCGGAACCAGTTGCCCATTGGTCTCGTTGGTTTATGTGTGGTCCTTCGTGTTTGATGTTTATGTGTTGTACGTTAGTGTTTCTTGTCCCTTTTGAGTATCTCTCTGTCTGCTCTGTGTGCTTGCATTGGGTGTTTAGGGTTTTGATGTGCGTGCAACCCTCCTTTGTTTTACATAGGAAAATCAGGCTATTGTAAAATTCAAAACTATACCTATATGGGCCGTTTAGAGTTGTAGACTGTCTTACTATAAGCTGTCATATACATGGTTTTGTTTTTCTTTACAAGTAAAAAAGAAATCATATACCACCTCATTTATTTCTCTTTAACTTTAAAGATTTTAATTCATTTTCCAATTAGGATTTTTAGGTACTAAATGAATATGGCAATTAACATATTTAATATTCAATATCTTACAATAACTCTTTAGATGATTTTATCTGTCTTCAGACAAAGTTGAAATCTGAGTTATAGTGTATCCACCCTACCTTTTGATAGAGTTGTTCCCACATTAACGGGAATTGGTCTTTCTGCTGCATTCAAAACAAAGCAAATTGAAATATAAACAGTATAAATGAATTATTAGGCAACTGAATATAAACATTTGATGAGTATTATATATTGCAATATTTTTTATCAAATTCAAATTGTACAAAGTCCTCGTAATCCACATTTTCTCATGGAATCGTATTTGTATGTTTCAAGTTACCATATATCATTTTTCAATAATAATTTTGCGTAGAAAGTTTCTTCTTTGCTTTGGAAGACATTTTTTGTCTTAAATTTTTGACCAATCGATGATTAATGACCCATCATTCAATTTTAACATTTGTGATTAATTAACACTAAGGATTAGTAACTCTATATATACCCTATTTCTCAAAATCCAAATCCAAATTTAATAGAATAATAGAAGAAAACTTATCTATCTTAGCATTATAGCTTAGGTATGACTTTATCCCAACCATCCTGCTACATCTTTCCGTACATTTTTGACAGAATAATTTTCACCTTCTTTGGCCATATTACATTGCTTAGATTGAGGATAACTGACGAGGGTTAAGTACCCGAAACGTGCATGTCTGGTCCATGCTGCAAATGTATCCGTTTATTAATGATCTTATTGAATTTGAAGACGTTTAATAATGATGTCTCATGATTTCATATTTAGGTGCCCAATGTACTTCTAATTACCCATATTTTAAGTTCGAAGTTTAATTTTGCATTTATTTAAAATGTCCCCCGATTTAGAATAATTAGCATCGATAATAACATGAAATTGAAAGAAAATATAAGGGTGACTCCATAAAAATAATGGAGTGCAGCTTTAACGCAGCAATGCAAAGGAAAAAGGATGGACATTGAAATGGATATTATTAAATCAATAACAACACAATGACATTTTAATTCTGATTAAGTCAATTAAGTGCTGTGAGCCCTCGGGTAATTTTGAAACATCGTTTATCCTTAAGACCAAGTAGTTCCAGATTTCAATGAGCAATAAAGAATTTTCCAATTTCTGTCATCAAGAGAAAATAAGTGCCAAATGTAGAGCTAAACGGACGGATTGTATAATATATTCCGGTCAACCATTAATGTAACCCTTTCAGGCGCTCTGTCATTTCGTGTAACTGGACCAAATTGTAAATATATGAAGAGGTTTCAACCAATCGCAGAAAAACTGATAGACTTTCATTAGTACAATGAAGACAAACGGATAGATAAAATCCAAAAAAAAAAGTATATGGATATATACAATAATAACTCAATTACTGAAATGAGTATATTACCATTTGGACTAACTGGAACTGCAGATGAGGCATAACCGCTATCTGAAAAAAAAAATAGGTAAAATATTCAAACACAAAGCTCCAAATAAGAAAGTACACTTCTATTCAA
Organism: Pinctada imbricata; assembly: GCA_033119305.1. NCBI lineage: Eukaryota > Metazoa > Mollusca > Bivalvia > Pterioida > Pteriidae > Pinctada > Pinctada imbricata. Next base: position 28,860,838 of record VSWD01000012.1, on the reverse strand, counting down.
TAAACAATATTCTTAGTTCATTATGGAATGAATAGTATGTGGCGATGTTACAAATACACCTTGCTTGTTAGTAAGGTTATGATAACGTGTATTAAAATTTCTCTTGAATTGCATGTATATGTCAGATAAAAAATGCTGTATCCACATAGATGTATTAAGGTTAAAAAATACAGCTTATTATAATTAATTTCGTTGTACTAAGAAGAACCAAGGTGGGGCTCACTCATTTGACCCGGTCTCAGAATTTATAATTAGACCAAAAAAAAATAATAATAAAATAAGTCGTCATTGCAAGTGGTGCAATCTAAAATCAGTTTAATGAAGAAGTTAGATGCACGCTATAATTTCATATTTTTTAAATATAACTTTCAAATGCTAATTTTCATATAATTTGAAAATGCAATTCAATTTATCCCAATGCCTACCATTTATAATTATGCTGGATCAAAATAGAAACACGGCGAACACTTGCGACCACAAAACACACAAACAAAGAGTAAGTAGTATCTATATAGACATTTCTCCATAACAAATTATTTAAATAATTAAAAGATTTCGCAAAGAAGCGAAATAAAATCCCAAATGGAGATGAAAGCATGTGCCCCCCTCCCCCCCCCCCCCCCCCCCCCCCCAAGGGGTTGTTTATCCAGATTGCTAGCAATTTCGTCGTGTAGAACAAAACGTCATAAACATTCAGCTATTTTGTGCTTCTTACCATAAAAAAAATTCTTTAATTCTGGAAGGAAGCAATATGTTATAATGTTTCATGTTTTCATTGTATCGTCTCAAACTTCTTATACTAACAAAGTCAGTCACTCTCAAATGTGTCTTTGGTTCAGTGTAAAATATGGAAAAGAAAAAAAACATATCCTTACCAACACCGTATACAACGTCACATTAGGGGAGTCGGTCATGGGCGACACGGGGAGTCGATCCCGAAGCGGCCACATGACAAGATCGGCGAGTATGTCTTCAAATTTCTCGGATATTATACCATATTTCTCCAAAATTCAAATTGCATAGATTGTGGCAAACATTTCTTGATCTATCGCATTGGTAATTGAACTTCAAATACCTCTAGATACCTAAAACACTTCGTCCGCGTTTTACGAGTAGATCTAAAACACGGAAATCAACAATTTCGTTAGATCATCATCGCTTATTTTTCTTCCATACCTACCATATTTGCTGTGTAAAGATTAACTATTGCCTCTTTGTATGATTTCAAACGTGTATTTAATATATCTTTCTATATAATAAATGTATTTTGTCAAAATATCGTAATGTGTCACACGGGGAGTCGATTTTAAGTAAGCCACGGGGAGTATTCTTCAAATATTCCTAATGGATTTCATAGCTTTACGATTTGCCTTTTGGCTTAAAAATGAATTCTACAGATGATTATTTCAAGCAAAAGTAAATATCTAAATTCCAAAAAAAGGGCTTTACTGAAATGAATTTCGGTGGCTCCGCTGGAAGCATCACTGATGAAAATTTAATATTCGAAACAACTGTCTGGTGCAGAAAAATTGATGTGGAATTTTATTCCTCAAGGTATAGAGTTGGAACACTTCCGTATTATTCAACTGACAAAAAAAGTTATGAGCTGTTTAATAATGCTATATCAGAACAGAAAGTGACGATATGTAATGAATATATATGTATCAAGGAGTAGGTGCGGTAACCTGCCATTTCGGCCAATTTTCAAAGTTGTTCATGCATCCATAATATTCTACTTTATAAAATGTCGAATGTATGGTGAATCCAAATCAGGAAAGTCTGTTTTGATTTCACAGTCCTATACTGAATAATGAGTAGCTCAAATCGTCTAAAAATGTTGAATTCATTGAGAAAATTAATGAATGAGCGAAACTCCGATACAAAATTAAGAAACCAAGTAGGACTCCAGGCCTTGCCCATGAAAATTTTTGTACCAATCGATGGATTTCTGATTGGCCTTTTAATTTGCATAAAAAATTGTGGGCAAGGCCTGGATCATAAATCAATTTTGAAGATTTGTGTGTAAGATACGATGATGTTCCTTTGTTTTGCGTCATTTAGGGCAAATGACGTCAGAACATGACGTCATACATTACGCGCGAGACGTTACGAGGGCTCAAAATTATGACGCGGTATTTTCTTAAACATGAACATAACAAAAAGTGACAATTGATCATTCGTTTATCAAAAGCATTTTTCGTCGAAATTATAGGGCCGATATGTGGGGTTAGCGCAACTAATCCTGTGTATTGAATTGACTCAATTGAGTACATAACCTATTTCACTAACTGGAATGTTATATGAGGAATAGCCACTATATGTAAAGAAAATCATTTACCATTTTCAAACGATCGTTTGTTAAGCATAGGCAATATCCGTCTATTGTAGACATTTAAAATATATATGTGGAAGGTAGTCTTATTATAAGCGTTAATATCTTGTATGTATTTTTGTGCAAAACATACACGACTATTACTTTTGACTTTTGAAATCTCACAATCAATATTATATTTTGAAATGATTCGGACGTTTTCTTTAAATTCATTTAATAATCTGGAAAAAAGGATAGTGAAATGGGCAATTGACTTCGTAAAAAATAACTTTTAAACGCACCTGTGATAAAGTATTCAACAAACATTTTAATAGAGGTGTTCCCTCATGACCGGGTGCATTGAATTTCCCTGTTGAATCCGGACACCAGACATAAAGAAACAGTTAAGATTTGTGACCTTTACAAATGAGGATATACATGTACTTATAAATATAATGCCATAGCATGGCAACAAATTAAAAATTGAAAAATGAAAATGATTTTCAAATTGTTCGAACACTATGGTATAATTTCGTATTTCAGATTTTAGTGTATTCTTATCGATAATGATTGAATAAAGAACGTTGTCCCTCTTGTAATAATTAGTATAATAATTTTCTAAAGTGAAATACCCCTAGACAATAAAAGAAAAATATCGATTTATTGCTTTCACACCGGTTAAATACATGTATGTTAGATTATAATAGAATATTAGAAACGACGCCACGGTCTACTCCAGTGATTAAATGTGTCTAGATCTAGGTCAACCACTTGTACGTATCCAAGAAATGGGACATAGTATACGAAAGTCAATCACCCATCACACCAGACAAAGTTCAAGAACAATCTTCACTGCTGTCTACTAAAAGATGCCACGTTTGGATGAGCTTATTTTGGACAAAATTCGATTTCTCTTGTTTCCACAAAATTTCCGTACAGAGGGTACTTATGCACTAGCAAAAAAAAACGTCTAACTTTCCTTTGCTTGTAAGTCAAGTGATGTTCTCCCTCCGCGATGATATTTCAAAGATAAAAATGAAATAAATGGCACAATGTATTTAATTAACACGTAAGGGTAAGCAGGTAATGAAAAAAAGTCAAGAAATTTAAAAGACTTCGTGTCTTACACATGTTTTCCATTCCATATTGCTTATTCACATCGATAAAGCGCAAAAGCTGAAAAACAATCCTTAAATAATTCACATCGATAAAGCGCAAAAGCTGGAAAACAATCCTTAAATGAATAAAAACAAAGAATTGATCATATTACCTTCTTGACTAGCTGGAATAGTAGATGAAGTATAGCCGCTATCTATAAGAGGAAAACAATAGTTTAAGTTTCTTATGTTTCAATTCTAAACATACATGTATTTATATTTTTGATCTCAATCAAATTAAAACTTCTAATTGTACATCTGTATCAAAGGGTTTCTTTTCCGCCACAGAATATAAAATATACGAAGCATGGACTTGTGGTGTCCTGTGTATTGCATCGTTCTTCCTCTGGGACAACATTTATATAAGATTTGGTAAGAAAATCTACAAGCAAGTTGGAGGAATCGCTATGGGTACTAAGTGTAAGCCTCTTGTTGCAGATTTATTCTTATACACGAATGAAAAAGAATTTATTGAAAATCTTTAGAAAAAAAGAAAACATGATGATTTGATGATCTGATATGTTTCATTGGTACCTCTGGATACTTGGATAATAATTTTACTATCGACAATCCTGATTTTGAAAAGTATAAAAATGTTTTGTTTTATCCACAAGAATTGACTCTAAACAGAGAAAACATTACAAACACAGAAACACCCTTTTTGGACCTAAATATCAAAATTGTTAAGGAGAGATTCATACAAGTGTGTATGACAAATGGGATGATTTTTGATTCAACATAGTAAATTATCCCGAGCTCTGCGGTGATGTTCCGAGATTACCTTGAAGTTCATGTTGTATTTACATTTCACATCTTATCCGGTATGCTAGAGCATGTACTTATGTTTTGGATTTTCCCAGTCGAAATTTTCAAATTTCAAAGAAACTATGAGGTCAAGGTTTTCGCTTTCACATACTAGTAAACACTTTCTGGAAATTTTACGAAAATTAGGTCAACTTCTTTTGAAATTCGGACCCATACGAGCAACAGAGTATACGCAGCAACGTTAAGGCACTCCTCGTTTTTACGTTGCAATTTTCATGACATTTTTAAAAGACATTTTCAATAATGGAAAAAGGACATCCTCCGATAAAATTCCTTTATGTATTTGATATCAGTGTTTAAAACTAAGCTTGTACTACACATTCAGCCAATAGTGATGTCATGTTCCACATCCGAGTCACGTGACAACTATTTATAAAATGCAAACAATGAATTGTATAAAACGAGCTGGCGCAACACCATTCCTGCAATTACAGTCATATGCTTACTACCAAAATACCTTGTAGGTATTGCCATTTATGAGTTCAATTGCGCACTTTTCTTCTTTTTTATATTTTTGGAATAAAGACGATTTTTATCTATAAAATGACTAAAACAGTACTAAACTCCCAGTATTGTCATACATTTTCAATAGTCATAGACAGAATCGACAAAGTGCCTACTTAGATCATGGAGGACAACCATCTATCGGACTAGTTTAACGCGACCCCAACACATAGCATTGTAATTTCAGCCTGCGCCATGCAATTTTATACCATTACCCTACGACGATATCTTTTTCAAACGTATAATGTGACTAGCGAAGGGAAGCAACTCGTAGTTTATAACAATCAAGGTCGACTTCGCCGATTTCGTTCTCACAGTTTTGTGGCCTTTAAACACAAATATTTACCTGAGAGGATGAAATAAATACTATGTTGTTTAATTAAGGAAAATTTCATCGTATTTTAATCAAAAAAGTGAAAAGATTAAATCTTTGGCAATAAGTGAAATATATTCTACAATTTCCTTCTGTCGACGCAACGGTGCGGTGGTGTAGTGGTGATGACGCAGGACTGCAAATTCCATGACCGCGAGTTCGATCCTGGCATTTTATTTTTCAAAATTTTCACGAAGTTCTTGCTTTTTTTAATTGTTGACTCAATGAGAGGTACCATGATGTCAATATGCATTGTTTCCGTATATCGCATATAGATTTATATGCTTGTACTTATTTAGATAAGAGCTATGTACAGTACATATAAAATATGTGATAATAGGAAAGAGAAGATTAATTCTGTAACATTTCGTTACTAACATATAAATTCTAATTTTTATTTTAGCTTGTGATATTCAATTTACGTGGTCTAAGAGAGAGAGAGAGAGAGAGAGAGAGAGAGAGAGAGAGAGAGAGAGAGAGAGAGAGAGAGAGAAAACAAACAGGGAGACGTGAAAATTTTATATCATTATTATTTTTTCATTCTAAATAAAATCTAAAAGAATACCACGAAGAAAATGCATGTCGTACAATTATTCATCTGAATGTTACGCACGCCACCTTACTTAGTAGCTTCCAGCATTTTAATTTTCAAGCCTTTTTTTAGGTTGTCGTCGGTAGTATTTTCTCTCCCCTCTTTAAATTTGGACTTTGTAGAGAATTTATTATGATCTTATCATTATTATTTCCTTGCTTTCACTTTGTTTAGATTGAAAGGCTGTATCCTCAGTTAGTTTAACGTCAGTTTAAAAATCGAATCATCTATTTTAAAAAAGAATCCATAAAGCCTTAATCCAAGCTTTTCTAAGACTTTGAGTAACATCCGCACGTGGTTGTTAGGCAAGCATTTTCATCAAATATTTGTATAGTACGCTATGCCATTCAAGTATTTTACTATAGATAAAAGTTATCACATATTCAGCAAAAAAATTCAACCATGTATAAAGATGTAACTCGATGATAAATGACAATAAAGAGTATCAAAATTTGCAAACGACAACAGACTCCGTGTTGATGACGTCAAAATCTGAGGTTGACGTCATTTCGCGTCATATTTGAAGACGTCATTTCTGAGGAGTGCCTTAACGTAGCTGCGTATTACTTTGTGTATTTCACAACCCGCATTTTATGGTGACATAATTATCAAAATAAGAAGGATCAAAGGTAGAAAAAATGCGTCAGAATCATCAAAGGTATTTTCTATCGTGAATATGATCATTTTAACAAAGATGAATATTTTCCTTGGTACTGGACCAATTGTAACCATATGGCCTCTCCCCCACATTATTTACGGTGAATAATTGTTTTATGTTGGGGAATTTGCACACTGTAGAAAGAGGAATAACTCTAAACTGAATCGATGCATTTATAAGGATCTAAAAGTAAATTAATTCCCTTTCATGAAAGAGGGATGATGTTAATATTGATTCACATTAAGATGATTTTGAAAAACGATTAGAAACAGATTCAAGAAATCTCAGTTAATAAGTTTATCTTAAGATTTTAAGGGAAATATTTTATGTTTAATTGTAATATTGATTATTCAATACTTGGAAAGTTCAGAGATTGATAAGAACTTAATTACAAATTGGTTTTATCTATGAGTTGGAGAAATGAATATCAATTCTACACGTGAAGTACCAGCATATTGAGTTTATTTACGTTTAATCCCTCATAATTTCAGATGATTTTGAAGAGTTGTAGACAACCTTATCTTTGAGGGATGAACATGGAATTATCTAGAATAATGTCCATCATTATGTGCAATTCCCCTCCCAGGTTAAATACAAGTTGTCATTTTTCAATTGTCAGAGGTTTGCTTTCTCGTTGTTGTCTTAGAACTACTTTCTCGCATGCTTTGGATTCTGTCAAATTATGTTTCGTGAAATAAACTTTGTTAAAATTCCCACGATGTTTTCTGTCAACAACAAAGAACACGACATTTATTAATCACACAACGGGAAGTACGAAGTATGGCTGCTTGTAAGCCCGCATCGCTTACATTTATAAATAGTATGTTGCCGTTTTGCCTGGATAGTTCGGAACCAGGAAAAGAGATACGGAGATGTAACAAATGATGGATCCTTATGACAATAAGATTAACGTTATGCTAAAAACAGGAACGATGGCAGATAGGACACAATTTAATTTCTCACCGTGCTCTCGGACCGATTGACCATGTAATTACATTTTTCTATTTTTGTTTTTTTTTTCATCTTAAATTTAAATGGGCTACAGAGCTTAATTTCTTCTTTGAAAATTTTACTTTCGTACCAATGACTTACAATGACAAGATGACGTTCCGGTTGTCAGGTATAAATGGTCAAGACGCTTATAGTTTTAATTTTGGTAGAGTTTGTTGCTCGCTTAGTTTTCGTGCAAATATAGACTCTGAGATGGGATTCAGACCCACGACGTTGGGTAGAACGCCGAAGAGAAGGCGTAAAGTGTACGTATAGGGTGAAAAAATTCGAGCAATTTTCCGGATTTATCAAAATGATGGCACTTGACATCTAAGAGGATACTTCGATTTGATCTGTATAGTTCAGTTTTTCATGTTTTGACGAAGAGGACAATGTCCTGCGTTATGGCGATGAAACGCCGAGAAATGACACCAGCGATGTGTCTGGGAACGCTGAATTTCGTTCGGGTTTGTTGAATTTGCAACCCTGTCATTTGATATACTTTGTGCTCTGTTTGAAGCACGGAATTTTTTTCGGATTATATGATGAACATCGCAGTATTTATAATCTGATGTACGTATTGTGCTGACATTTTGAAGTCGGTTATAAAAAAGGAACATTTTTCGTTAAAGATAGGGAGGGAAAAGTTGAACAGCAAAGTCTCAAAGTTAAAGGAATCAAGTTAATGAGAAATAGCAAGGACTTTGTATATGCATGTACATATATTGGAAGTATATCCCTAGTTTGCATGTTGTTTAATGTATGATTTTGTCGATGTAGGTTTTATTTTGGTGATCGTATTCAGTTTTTGCTCCACAATATTTTATGTCAACGCGTTAATGATATTGACCCTTGTTGCCCTTTTGGCAGTGTTGGAGTTTCATTGACGGTCGTCTCATGATGCAGGTTCTAGCATCAGCTGACAAATGATTTGTTGATACTTTACTGACAAACGATATAAATACAGACGACGTCTAACAACAATGAAAACGTGCAACTTGGCTAATATTGTTTTATTCGTTTATATCAGTTAAATTTTTGATTGAATCAAAATTAATGACATTGCCTGTTGAGTATTTATACATGTCAATACAAGTTAAATGAATGAATTTTTGCAAAGAAAGATATAATTTTGGAAACTATTTGTGTTTTGGAACAGGCTTCTAAATTATGTTTGTAAATTCAAAATTTTGGTCAATCAAGGGTACATGTACAGAGAAAATCCATTGTCTTAACTACCAAGAATACTTTACTTTGACATGCAGATATGTTATAGCAATGAACAGTTGATGCTGTCTTATATAAACGCTTACGTCGCTTGCAGAAATGACGATGCAAAAATGTTTGATAAACAGTGTAGTTATGCAGAAAATCTTTGAACTTTGAAGAGCAGCTATTATAACGGAGCCGCCTGTTGTTAATAGAGAGACAAATACGAGTATACAAGTTAATCCAATAGATGAAGGACAGAAGCCACAATACGAAGTCTGAAGCGTTGACGTCAGGTATCTCTGTGCACGATGTTACCGTGTGGCCGGATGTTAAACCAGCCCGTCACGATAGCAATCGGAGAGACATTCGCAGATTATGGCAGAGTGAAATCTGTCATAGCGATGTAGCGATCAGTGCAGTATCCAATGCAAAGAACAATTTGCAATTAATGAACTACCTTACTTGACGCTTTATATCGAGAAAGTTTATACCCCGTCGCTTTTCTGGGTGCATGATGTCATCCGGATTACGGGAAGATCTTGGTAACGTCAATAATACCAAGTTGCGTCACAGGTAGGTCAACGAAGAAGAAGAAACCATGAGATGCAATTTCGTGGGAGGAGATGCCGAAGACGAGAAGACGATTTAGTTCTCGGAAGAATAGACAAACATCCGTTGATACGATGATAAAAATCCAATTGGTGCAGAATTCCCTCGATTTAGTTCTCGGAAGAATAGACAAACATCCGTTGATTATTTTATGTTTAATTGTAATATTGATATTCAATACTTGGAAAGTTCAGAGATTGATAAGAACTTAATTACAAATTGGTTTTATATATGAGTTGGAGAAATGAATATCAATTCTACACGTGAAGTACCAGCATATTGAGTTTATTTACGTACAATCCCTCATAATTTCAGATGATTTTGAAGAGTTGTTGACAACCTTACCTTTGAGGGATGAACATGGAAATATCTATAATTATGTCCATCATTTGTTTTTATGTCACAGTAAGGAGGTTATATTACAATACAATGGTTCGTTCTTCAAGACCGCTAGGTAATCGTAAAAGTTGGAGGGTTGTGTTCATGTAATCCGGATAATCACTTATGTGACAAGATGGCCGTCAAAAGTCGGCACCAGTTGCCCATTGGTCTCGTTGGTTTATGTGTGGTCCTTCGTGTTTGATGTTTATGTGTTGTACGTTAGTGTTTCTTGTCCCTTTTGAGTATCTCTCTGTCTGCTCTGTGTGCTTGCATTGGGTGTTTAGGGTTTTGATGAGCCCGCAACCCTCTTTTGTTTTTCATAGGAAAATCAGGCTATTGTAAAATTCTAAACTATACCTATATGGGTCGTTTAGAGTTGTAGACTGTCTTACTATCAGCTGTCATATACATGTTTTTTTTTCTTTACAAGTAAAAAAGAAATCATATACCACCTCATTTATTTCTCTGTAACTTTAAAGATTTTAATTCACGTTCCAATTAGGATTTTTAGGTATTAAATGAATATGGCAATTAACATATTTAATATTCAATATCTTACAATAACTATTTAGATGATTTCATCTGTTTTCAGACAAAGTTGAAATCTGTGTTATAGTGTATCAAACCTACCTTTTGATAGAGTTGTTCCCACATTAACGGGAATTGGTCTTTCTGCTGCATTCAAAACAAAACAAATTGAAATATAAACAGTATAAGTGAATTATTAGGCAACTGAATATAAACATTTGATGAGTATTATATATTGCAATATTTTTTATCAAATTCAAATTGTACAAAGTTCTCGTAATCCACATTTCCTCATGGAATCGTATTTGTATGTTTCAAGTTACCATATATCATTTTTCAATTATTATAATAGTTTTGCGTAGAAAGTTTTTTCTTTGCTTTGGAAGACATTTTTTCTTAATTTTTGACCAATCGATGATTAATGACCCATCATTCAATTTCAATATTTGTGATTAATTAACACTAAGGATTAGTAACTCTATATATACCCTATTTCTCAAAATTCAAATCCAAATTTAATAGAATAAAAGAAGAAAACTTATTTATTTTAACATTATAGCTTAGGTATGACTTTATCCCAACCATCCTGTTACATCTTTCCGTACATTTTTGACAGAATAATTTTCACCTTCTTTGGCCATATTACATTGCTTAGATTGAGGATAACTGACGAGGGTTAAGTACCCGAAAGGTGCATGTCTGGTCCATGCTGCAAATGTATACGTTTATTAATGATCTTATTGAATTTGAAGACGTTTAATAATGATGTCTCATGATTTCATACTTAGGTGCCCAATGTACTTCTAATTACCCATATTTTAAGTTCGAAGTTTAATTTTGCATTTATTTTTCATGTCCCCCGATTTAGAATAATTAGCTTCGATAATAACATGAAATTGAAAGAAAATATAGGGGTGACTCCATAAAAATAATGGAGTGCAGCTTTAACGCAGCAATGCAAAGGAAAAGGATGGACATTGAAATGGATATTATTAAATCAATAACAACACGATGACACTTTAATTCTGATTAAGTCAATTAAGTGCTGTGAGCCCTCGGGTAATTTTGAAACATCGTTTATCCTTAAGACCAAGTAGTTCCAGATTTCAATGAGCAATAAAAATTTTTCCAATTTCTGTCATAAAGAGAAAATAAGTGCCAAAATGTAGAGCTAAACGGACGGATTGTATAATATATTCCGGTCAACCATTAATGTAACCCTTTCAGGCGCTCTGTAATTTCGTGTAACTGGACCAAATTGTAAATATATGAAGAGGTTTCAACCAATCGCAGAAAAACTGATAGACTTTCATTAGTACAATGAAGACAAACGGATAGAGAAAATTGAAAAAAAAAGAATGTATATGGATATATACAATAATAACTCAATTACTGAAATGAGTATATTACCATTTGGACTAACTGGAACTGCAGATGAGGCATAACCGCTATCTGAAAAAAAAATCTAGGTAATATATTCAAACATAAAGCTCCAAATAAGAAAGTACACTTCTATTCAATAAACAATATTCTTAGTTCATTATGGAATGAATAGTATGTGGCGATGTTACAAATACACCGTGCTTGTTAGTAAGGTTATGATATTAAAATTTCTATTGAATTGCATGTATATGTCAGATAAAAAATGCAGTATCCACATAGATGTATTAAGGTTAAAAAAATACAGCTTATTATAATTAAGGAGGGATTCAACACCAAGATGGCGGCGACATTTTTTGTTTTCTCACTTCCCTGGAAAAGTACAGTCCTCACTTCCTTAAAACATTTGATACACTGATTAATATACAAATTTGAGTATCCTGATGAAGTTTGAATAATTTCCGACGTAATTTGAAGAAATTATAGCGATTTTCAAAATTGTGGATTTTGGGAGTTTTATCCATGAGCTAACCACGACGTCATTTCGACGTTATCGGAGGAAAATGGCGTTATAAACTATCTCATTTAAAATGCAATTAAAGCATTAATAAAAAAAGTATCGCGTTGAAACTTAACATGTACAATTCAATTTTTATATTAGCGTATTCGTTGACAAATTTAAATAACAAGGAAGCGGATGTCACTTCATTGAAAATGGACGAATTTGGGAGAAAAATTGGAAAATAAAAAGCTTTATAAAATTTTTATCCCAAATTTAATTTTTCTCATTTAATCTTGAAATCATCTCTGGACATTGTTGATCATTCTTTTAGTTTTTGACAAGGATTGATTCACAGGATTCCTAATTATTACCTATCAACTAAAGTCAATTGGCTCGAAATTGCAATTTTTTGAGCGACTGTGTCATCTTTTATTCCAGTATCCTGCCTTTGTTTATAACACAATTCATCTAATCTTTTCCTTATGTGAGAGCAATACATTTATGGATATTTTGGAAGTTAAATCAAAATTAATTTCCAATAGCTTTAAGAGAACCGCGATAACACTTTTAATATTATGACGTCATCAAGAAATTCACGGATACGTTGAAAAATGCATATTTCAAAGTCTCATAGAAATTTTTCCTGTGGATAGAATCAAATTAAAGTGTGCATGATGAAGGACAGACAACATATGAATAATTTCAGAAATTTTGAGAAAAATTGAATTTGGCGTCAAAGTGTTCAATACCTCCTTAATTTCGTTGTACTAAGAAGAACCAAGGTGGGGCTCACTCATTTGACCCGGTCTCAGAATGTATAATTAGACAAAAATAAAGAATAATAAAATAAGTCGTCATTGCAAGTGGCGCAATCTAAAATCAGTTTAATGAAGAAGTTAGATGCACGCTATAATTTCATATTTTTTTAATATAACTTTCAAATGCTAATTTTTATATAATTTGAAAATGCAATTCAATTAATCCCAATGCCTACCATTTATAATTATGCTGGATCAAAATAGAAACACGGCGAACACTTGCGACCACAAAACACACAAACAAAGAGTAAGTAGTATCTATATAGACATTTCTCCATAACAAATTATAATATGAATCAAGGCAAAGCCTTTTTGTGCGAGCGGAGAGAAAATAGATATGATTATTTAAAATAAAAAAAGATCTTTCTTTTTTATTTTGACTATGATGGTTTATCTTACCGTACAAAACTTTCTGTTTGATGATAGCCAAAAAGGTAGTATAAGGTGCGTGGAAACACAGAAGCATTTGTAAAATTGATCTTGACCAGAAGATGAACATTTTAAGGGGGGAGGGGCATAAATTTGGTTCTTTAAAAATATGCTTCTTTATAATTCATTTTTATTTTGTAAGAATAATGTTTAGGCTAGCTGAAAAAAATTACTTAAGAACAAAAGAAAATCCAAACATATTCCGACTTCTGAGAGTACGAAAACACCCGAGACGAGAAAAGCAATCAGAGCGAAACGTCTCGTTTAAAACCGGAAATGTCGGATTTCCCGTGGTTACGCCGCCTTGTTTATGCTTTATCGTTACCTGATTTACGAAAAACATTTTCAATAAATTTAACTTATAAACAAAAATTGAGTAAATCATATACCTCTACTTGGAGTCGAAAAAAATTTAATTGGCAATACCCAGCATCTCCGCAGCAACTCTGTTTGCGAGGGGACGAAAGTTTTTGAAAGCATAGTAGTGCATTCTCATTCTTTGATTCAGCATATTTTCTCAATAAGATATGTGTATATGCATTACCATAAGGGCGAGCTTTGCTCGTAAAGGCCCTGCGCCTTTGCAGCGAGCTCCGCTCGCTATGAATAATTAAAACATTTCGCAAAGAAGCGAAATAAAATCCCAAATGGAGATGAGAGCATGTGCCCCCCCCCCCCACCTGGGGGTTGTTTTTCCAGATTGCTAGCAATTTCGTTGTGTAGAACAAAACGTCATAAACATTCAGCTTTTTTGTGCTTCTTACCATAAAAAAAATCTTTAATTCTAATATGTTATAATGTTTCATGTTTTCATTGTATCGTCTCAAACTTCTTATACTGACAAAGTCAGTCACTCTCAAATGTGTCTTTGGTTCAGTGTAAAATATGGAAAAAATATCCCTACCAACACCGTATACAATGTCACATTAGGGAAGTCTGTCTTGGGCGACACGGGGAGTCGATCCCAAAGCGGACGCATGACAAGATCGGCGAGTATGTCTTCAAATTTATCGGATATTATACAATATTTTTCCAAAATTCAAATTGCATAGATCGTGGCAAACATTTCTTTATCTATCGCGTTGGTAATTGAACTTCAAATACCTCTAGATACCTAAAACACTTCGTCCGCGTTTTACGAGTAGATCTAAAGCACGGAAATCAACAATTTCGATAGATCTTCATCGCTTATTTTTCTTCCATACCTACCATATTTGCTGTGTAAAGATTAACTATTTCCTCTTTGTATGATTTCAAATGTGTATTTAATATATCTTTCTATTTAATACATGTATTTTGACAAAATATCGTAATGTGTCACATGGGGAGTCGATTTTAAGTAAGCTACGGGGAGTATTCTTTAAATATTTCTAATGGATTTCATAGCTTTAGGATTTGCCTTTTGGCTTAAAAATGAATTCTACAGATGATTATTTCAAGCTATTTTGTATAGTGATTATCTTATCTATATCTTTCATCATTTCAGTGAAAGATTATGAGAAAGAAATTCAACCGAACGATGAATAAAACTTAAAATTTCTTAGATGTGATAAGTTGACCACTGAGGCTTTTCAACTTTGACGATGCTAAATTTGGTGCCCTATTGTAAGTGCTGTTGCGATTTTCGTCAGGAACTTATTTAAGTCATCCGTTGAATACTTTAAAAGATATTTGAAACATATTCCTTGACGCTTCTTCCTAAGGTCTTTCGTCCAAAAATGTAGTACTTCTTAGTACGAATGTTGTATGAAGCATGCAAGCCATAGCCACCAGCAATGTGTCATCATATTTGACAAATTAACCCCCCCCCCATTGGTTGTCTTATATAAGGGCCTGGTGAATCATTGCGAAAAGTTCAAAAACAGCAATATACAATTGATAGCCGTGTTGCAATAAGATTTTAGGTTTCATTTTTTGTCTCGTCGGATTTGCAAACATGACCATAGTACCAAAGGTTTCGTCCAGGGAATGCTAGTGGTGTATAACCCCCCTCCCCTTTCAAGAGTACTCACGTTTTCTCCGTTTTTTATATTAAGAACGACCACCCTATCTAACATAAAATGTTGGAACCATCGTTGAATTTTATTCTTTTTAGGGCAATGAGGTTGTGTATAAGAGTGTGTATGTTTTGAATGTTCTGACACAGAAAAAGTCTGTATATAATATGTTATTCTTTACGAGATATCTTCTCGGATCACATTATTTCAGTAGGATGGAAAAAACTACACACTGCATTTACACCATATCAAAACGTCGAAAAACGGTAAAATCATTAAATATAACAATTAACGAGAAAAATTATGATACAAATTTGAAATTATTTAAATTAGGTAGCGCCCCAGCCCTTGTTCGTTATATTGATCTATGTATGATCGACATTCAATTTGCAGTAAAGTTTTGTTTTGCTATAGAACTCTCCAGGTGTAAAATCTCCAACAAACTTCCAGCCCGCCAAGTTCCGCCCATTATCGTCAGCGGAACTAGGTATCCGCTTCGCGACTTGAAGATAATTTGATTGCTTCATGCGACTGGGGGAATAGCTGGAAAATAAAGAACAGCTTGCTAGTTGTTATTTCTTTCATTGATAATAAAAGTATTCAGTGGGATAAAGTGGATTGAAAGGTGTGGATAATACGGGGAGGAAGTGATGCAAGTATCATCCACTTTCCGCACCTTTGCAGACAGACATTCCGACAGTCAATGTAATTCCTATAAACGCTATAATCATCATTTCCTAGGTTCATTTCAACACATCATATTTTGCAAATACCAGCGGCATACTTAAATGTTAAACGTCTTCAGATTGAATAGCATCATTTAAGAACAGATAAACTGGCAGCATGGACCAGACATGCACGTTTCGGGTACTTAACCCTCGTCAGTGATCCTCAAATCTAAACAATGTAATATGCCAAACTAGTATTAAAGTTACTATGTCGAAAAGGTGTACCGAAAGAGCAGGATGGTAGGAAATGATGCTACAGGACCCACCTTTTAAAAATTTCAAGAAATTTTAGGAACAGAAATTTAAGAATGCGTTAAAGAAACGACCATCCGAAATTATTCGAACTTGGCTACATGTGCCCTCGGGGACTCTTGGTCCACCAGCAGGGACACTCACCAAGTGGTATAAATGTGAAACGACTTCAAATTGGAAAGCAGCATTTAAGAACAGATAAACTGGCTGCATGGACCAGACATGCACGTTTCGGGAACTTAACCCTCGTCAGTGATCCTCAAACTTAAACAATGTAATAAGCCAAACAAGTATGAAAGTTACTATGTCGAAAAAGGGTACCGAAAGACGAAGCAGGATTGGTGGGATATGATGCTACAAAACCCAACTGTAAGAAATTTCAAGAAATTTTGGGAACAGATATTTTAGAATGCGTTGCAGAAACGACCATCCAAAATTGATCGAACTTGGCTACATGTACCCTTGGGGACTCTTGGTCCACCAGCAGTGACACTCACCAAGTGGTATAAATGTTAAACGTCTTCAAATTGGAAAGCATCATTTAAGAACAGATAAATTGGCAGCATGGACCAGACATGCACATTTCGGGTATTTAACCCTCGTCAGTGATCCTCAGATCTAAACAATGTAATATGCCAAACAAGTATGGAAGCTACTTTGTCGAAAAAGGGTACCGAAAGACGAAGCAGGATGGATGGGATATGATGCTTCAGGACCAACCTTTTAGAAATTTCAATAAATTGTAAACAGAAATTTAAGAATGCGTTAAAGAAACGACCATCCGAAATTGATCGAAACGCCTTTTATACCGTGGATATGATCCTAATGTCACCAGACGGACACTAGGCTTGTTACTTGACCAATCTACAGTCTTGTACAAGCGCATCCTTGAGACTTGCACTCTGACTGACTGTGACGACGGGACTCCATGACGGGCCCTGTCCAAACCTCGTTAGAGAAGACAGGGCCCCGACCACCTGTCCTCTCTGAATGTCAGTCGGACTCCTCGGGTGATTGCATACATGAGCTCGCTACAGCCGGCAGAGCACGGACTGTATAACGCATGCCCTCTTTTTATATCCATTTACATATTCATCTGTGTCTCTGGGGCCTCTGCGTTTTGCGGTCTTGTTTGTGTGATGTCATCTTACAGTGAGGAGGTTGTTTTACACCACAATTGTACGTTCTTCGAGACCTCTGGGTAATTGGAGAAGTGAGAGGGTTGTGCGCACGTAATCCAGGATAACCACACCATTTGCTACTTGCGTGACAGATGGCCGTCCAAAGTCGGCACCGGTTACCCATTGGTCTCGTCGGTTTATGTGTAGTCTTTTGTGTTTGATGTTTACAGGTCGTGTGTCTCTTTTCCGTCTCGTGCTGTACTCGTCTTTTGTGTTTCTGCATCGGGTGTTTTGGTGTTTTACTGTTGATGCTGCAACGGGGTCTTGTTGGAGATCTCCTCCCTTCTTTTTGGCTTCATGTGCCCTCGGGGACTCTTGGTCCACCAGCAGGGACACTCACCAAGTGGTATAAATGTTAAACGTCTTCAAATTGGAAAGCATCATTTAAGAACAGATAACTGGCTGCATGGACCAGACATGCACGTTTCGGGTACTTAACCCTCGTCAGTGATCCTCAAATCTAAACAATGTAATAAGCCAAACAAGTATGAAAGTTACTATGTCGAAAAAGGGTACCAAAAGACGAAGCAGGATGGGTGGGATATGATGCTACAAGACCCAACTGTAAGAAATTTCAAGAAATTTTGGGAACAGATATTTTAGAATGCGTTGAAGAACGATCTTCCGAAATTGATCGAACTTGGCTACATGTGCCCTCGGGGACTCTTGGTCCACCAGCAGTGACACTCACCAAGTGGTATAAATGTAAAACGTCTTCAAATTGAAAAACATCATTTAGGAACAGATAAATTGGCAGCATGGACCAGACATGCACATTTCGGGTCCTAACCCTCGTCAGTGATCCTCAGATCTAAACAATGTAATATGCCAAACAAGTATGAAAGTTACTATGTCGAAAAAGGGTACCGACTCCTTGTGTGACACATCGCAGTTTGGCGATATTTTATCATGATTGTATTAAACGGAAAAACAACATATTAAATACACATGCAAAACCATGCAAAGAGGCAATAGTTAATCTTTATACAGCAAATCAGGTAAGTATGGATGAGAAATAAGCGGAAAAGACTTATCAAAATCGTCAATTTCAATATTTTAGGTGTACCCGTAAAACACGAACGAAGTGTTTTGGATATCTAGAGGTATTTGAGGTTCGGTGACAAACGTCGTAAATCAAGAGATGTTTACCACACTCTATGCAATTTAAAGTTTTGGTGAAATATGGTATAATATCCTAGACAGTTGAGGAAATGCCCGCCGACCTTGTCGTGCGTCCGCTTCGGGAACGACTCCCCGTGCCGTACATGTTCGAGTTCAATGGGATACATTGCGCAAATGTAATTTGCAAATTTTGGAGTATTGATGGACAGTAGATCATAAATATATCTGCACGTAAAGTTGAAGTTAAGTGCTAACTTGTTTGCTCTCAGAGATCAAGGATTGAATAAATTCAGCTTTGTATGAGTATAAAAATATGTCCGTAAGAAACAGGGCACATTGGAATGCCGACAACCTGTTGGAAGACCTTACCTCCATAGGCCACAAAAGTGTAATCGGTCAGGAAATTCAACTTCTTAATGATATCTGATTCGTTATACATGTACTTTGTATTTGACTCAGATTTATCATTTACAAAGTAAGTTTTGTCGTATTTTACGACAAAGACTTTTTATTTACAATTGCCGTTTTTACTCGTAGATGCGTTGCTAATAGTTTGTGACAGTCTTTCTTTCAATTTAGTAAATAAAGTTATGGTGTAGTGTCGAAATATCAAACGATTTTATAGAGATGATTTGATATGTTCTAAATATGGAACACCAACGTATTCTTAGTCTGTAACTCTCTGTCGTTATAATTTATATCATTATTATGCATATTCCTATTTACTCTCTGCATATTCAATTAATTTGGTATATCTCTATTTCTTCTTTAAAATGTATATTTCTTATTTCTAACTTCTAATTTCTCATAGATGACGTGTTGTCCATCAATAATCCGAAATTTAAGGACCGTCTACATGAAATATATCCTCATGAACTAGAGATCAAGGAAGCAACATAGAGCCACAGATCCACTTCGTACTAGGATATACTTCTATCTTTCGACGCAAATGGCCATTTGTACACCTCACTGTATGACAAGCGTGACGTTTTCGGCTTCCACATAAGTAACTTCCTTTCATGAGTAGCAACATTCCGTCTTCTCCTGCGTATGACGTTTTTGTTTCTCAGATGATACGGCACGCAAGGGCATGTTCCAAATATAAAGATTTCATCGTTAGAGGCAGACAGCTTGCAAGTAAGCTACCTGTTTAGGGATATATCACACAACGGCTTAAATCATCATTGCGGAAGTTCTTCGGTCGCTACGTTGATATTTTAAAAGGAAATCAGATTCCCCTTTCCAAAATGATCAGTGCCATTCTACATTGTGAGTGAATGGCTGTCGTGTTCACCAAGCAAGACATACTTACCTATTATGTACATTAAAATGTACATCGAGACAATCACCGAATTGGACAGATTTCGAGTAACGCCATCGACGTATATTTTTTACGACCGAGTAAACAAAGAATTTTTAGATCATTTAGGCCGATTTGGACAATAGAAGTGTGGAAAAAAACAAATTAAACTGCTATTTGACTCACAGCGGGACAAAGAAAATATGTAAAAGAAACACCGAGGCAGTGATTACAGATTACAAAGTAAGAATAAAATGTTGATGCACGGAGACAAGGAATAAACAAGAAGTGAAACTTCCCGACACTTTGAGCTTTTGAAATAAGGTACTGTACAAATTTAATTAATGAATCCAGATAGGAGAAAAAATATTGATACATTCTTCAAATCTCCCGTAAAAATGAACGCTAGAAAATTTTCACAAACAGTAAGCAGCGATAAAGATAAAGAAAACGATATCCTCGCTCTTATTAGACAAGATCTTCGAGGTGTTAAAGAAAGGCTAGACCAAACAGTAAAGAGAGATGAGATCGAACTCTTAATCAATCAGATCGTTAAAACTTTCGTAAATGAGTGCAAGAAAGACATCGAAGAAGAGGTGAAAACCCGAGTTCAACAATTTCAGTCCTCATACAATAACGAAATTCAAAATCTCAAAGAGCAAATTCAAGCAACAAATCTGGCGAACGAGAATCTGTTGACTAAACTAAACAGATGTGAACACGAGAATGCCGCCTTGAAACAGAGAGTCAACGAAAACGAGGGTAAGATAGCGAAATCACTGATTCAAAGCATCCACAACGAGCAGTATTCCAGAAAAACTATCATCAAGATAATTGGATTTAAAGAAGAGAGATTAGAGAACACAAAAGAAGTAGTCAAGAAAGTTTTTTTTTTTTAAAAAGGGCGGAATAGAAGTCGAGGACAACGAAATTACTGCAGTGCATAGAATCCCAGGGAGAAGGGAAGACCATCGTCCAATTTTAATCAAATTTCGGAAGTCAAAAGTCATGCGGAAAATAAGAATGATAAAGGAAGCAGGCGGGGGAATAAGGCTAGTAGATGATGTCACCAAGATGAACACAGAACTCATTACGAGACTCAAGAATCACGATAAAATATCAGGCGCTTGGTACTTCAATAGCTACGTGTACGGTCAACATGGAAACAAAAGAATTCGCTTTGATATCTTTGACGATATCAACATTAAAATAGCAATGTCAGTTTAAGAAAGTTCTTATATATCTTAAGCTCTGTAATCTGTAACTTCTGCTGGAGATAGGTTATAAGACTTTGATTCCTCTTCTTTTTTTTTTTTTTTTTAATTATGTATGTTTGTGAATCCTTTATACTTTACTTATTGTCGATGTATAATTGTGGTATGAATGGAACGCCGATGGAATATCAATACACAAAATTGCCTTATGCCTACAGAAAAACTAAAAGTTGTTTCTGTCAATTGTAGAGGATTAGGGGACCAGAAAAAGAGAAAGGATGTCTTCCGATTTTACGTGATAAAAGGGCTTCTGTTTACTGCTTACAAGATACCCACTTCACAGGTAAATCGGAAAAAAGATATCCGTATGCAATGAGGCTACGAAGTATTCTCGAGTTATGGGTCTAGTGACTCAAGGGGAGTTACGATATTGCTAAATAATAATTTCGAATACAAAGTGGTCGACTGTATAAAAGATCAGAATGGAAACTACATTTTTTCTTAACATAACTGTGGAAAACAAATATTCCCTCTTAATTGTTAATTTGTACGGTCCAAATCTAGATTCTCCCAATTTCTATAACGAAATTCAGGAAAAAATAAAAGATAGGGATTATGAACATTTTTGGACATACCAATTTTCAGACTTTTTGGCCATATTACATTGTTTAGACTGAGGATCACTGACGAGGGTTTAGTACCCGAAACGTGCATGTCTGGTCCATGCTGTAAATTTATCAGATTTTAAATGATGCTATTGAATATAAAGACGTTTAACATTGTATTATGTGTGGAGATTTTAATCCAGTCTTGGATTGCCATAATTACACGAGACAAAATAATGTAAAGGCCTCAGACGAAATAAAGTCAATTTGTAATGAATTATCAATCTGTGATCCCTGGAGGATACAAAACCCAATATTAAAGAGATACACATGGTCCCGTAAAAATCCAACAAAACGAGCTAGGATCGATTTTTCCGTTATATCTACACCCCTTTTAACAATGTTAGACAGAACTGATATTGAACAGGGACATCGCACAGATCACTCTATAATCACACATGAGATAAAAATTTCGAACTTTATAAATGGAAAAGGTTTTTGGAAATTTAACAATTCGTTATTGTGTGATAACGATAAATTATATGTGGAGAAGGTAATAAAATGTTTTTCGCCATACGAAATATAAATACGCTCTACCCGTGTACAATTTCGCGAACCTCGATCAGACTGATAATGCAGATTTGCAATTTAGTATGAGAGACCAGCTTTTCTTCGAAACGCTACTTATGAAAATAAGATCCATAACGATACCATATGCAGCAAAGGAAAAAAAAGACGAAGGTCGCGCAAAAAGTCTGAATTGGATGATGATATCAAACAAATACATATAATGATAGAAAGATACGAAAAAGTCCAGAGTAACATCCAAGAAAGATTGGAAGAACTTGAACAAGAATTAGAAATAATTTGGAAGAGGGAACTAAATTCTATGATTATTAGAAGTAGATGCAAATGGATAGAACAAGGAGAAAAGCTTACCAAATACTTTTTGTCTTTGGAAAAAAGAAACTTTATCAACAAAAATATGGAGAAGTAAAAAAAACCAGATGGCTCTGTTGTTACCGAACAGAATGAGATTCTAAATGAAATTGAAAAAATTTTATGAATCACTTTACCAATGTAATGATGACTCGTTAGAATCAGTAAATATAGAGAGTAACAGTAACGTGAATAAAAACACTATTCAAGACAATATAGATTTAGAAAAGCCAATATCCATTGAAGAAGTTTCACAAGCTGCTAAATGGTTAAAAAGAGATAAAAGTCCAGGACCAGATGGCTACACAGCATAGTTTTTCAAATTTTTCTGGCTTGACTTAAAACATTTACTTTATAGATCAGTCATAGAGGGCTTTGAAAGGGAAGAACTATCAATAACCCCAAGAATGGGGATTATCTGAATCCTTCCAAAGGGAAATAATTCACTAGAATATCTTAAGATAGAAGAAGATTGGCCGCCGTTATCTCTATTGAATATAACACACAAGATAATCTCACATGGTCTTGCATCAAGAATGAAAAAGGTCCTTCCATATCTTTTAAATGAAAACCAAACTGGTACAGATACATTGGAGAAAACACAAGAGTCCTCTATGATGTCATGAACGAATTGGAAAATCAAAACAGAGAAGGCCTATTCGTTATGATTGATTTTGAAAAAGCCTTTGACACTATATTATGGAGATTTATGAATCAAGTATTGAAATTCTTTAAGTTTGGTCCCAATTTCATCAAGTATGTTAATTGCCTGAACAACAAATTTAGGCTATGTACAATTCAACACGGTGTTTCTTCTCCTTTCTTCACAATTGGCAGAGGCTGCAGACAAGGTGATACTATTTCCCCGTATATTTTTATACTATGTGTTGAAATACTAGGTATACTTTTTCGAGAGCATATTAAGGAAATTAAAGGCATAACGATTAATAGGTAAGAAATAAAGATAAGTCAATATGCTGATGACACTAGTCTATTCTTAGATGGTACACAAAAGTCACTGAAACATTCACTTTCCTTATTAGAACAATCTGCAAAATTTTCAGGTCTCAAACCAAATATTGACAAATGCAGGTGTGTTTGGTTAGACTCAAAGAAACATAGCAACATTAAATTATGCACTAACACTCCTCTTGTATGGTCAGATAAACCTTTTGCTTATCTAGGCATCATTTTCAGTAAAAAACTTCATGAAATGGTTGAACTTAATTATTAAGAAAAACTCTTAGAAATAAAGAGACTAATTTCGAGTTGGTCAAAAATAATTCTAAGTCCAATTGGAAAAATTATAGTTATTAAAACAATACTTATATCTCGTTAAACTCACTTATTTATAACACTTCCAAATCCAGACAGTTCTACTTTAAAAGAACTCGAAAGAATTTTTTTTTATTTTTGTGGAATAATAAAAATGATAAAATATCAAGAAAACAGATGTTCCTTAAGTATGAGAAAGTAGGATTAAGAATATTTAATATTCAAGCCTTTAGTAAATCTTTAGAATTAAGCTGGATAAAACGTTTATTGACAAGAGAATCAGTTCTGAATGATCTATTCAAAATATCATCATCAAAGGAAATAGATGAAATTTATAAATATGGCCAAGATTATTTGAAGACTTTAGTAATCTCAACACAAAATGACTTCTGGAAAGATCTCCTCAATATTCTTTATGACTTTAGAATGCTTCTCTTCAGAAAAAAATGACAATGACAAAGATAGTAACTTTATATATCAAGAAATTTGGTAAAATTCTAATGTTAAAATCAGCCAAGAAGTCTTTGCGTATAGTCTTTGGATTAGCAAAGGTATTACCTCTATTTATCATTTAATTAGTGACAGTGGTATGCTCATGTCGTATCAAGAATTTTGTGAAAAATATTATTTCAATCCACCTTTTCTATGACTTAAAAATTGCCATTTTAGACAAATGGCCCTGCCTAACCTAATTACAATGAGTACATAGAAACAATTATTAAGAATAAAGATAAACATGTTTCAGTCTATGATATATTTCTGTGTTCATCTCAATCTAAACAAGAA
Organism: Pinctada imbricata; assembly: GCA_033119305.1. Taxonomy (NCBI): domain Eukaryota; kingdom Metazoa; phylum Mollusca; class Bivalvia; order Pterioida; family Pteriidae; genus Pinctada; species Pinctada imbricata. The sequence continues at coordinate 28,836,170 of VSWD01000012.1, read as the reverse complement.
TACATAGACAAGTGGTGTTTAGATATGAATGTTGATAAAAAAGAAGTTTGTAATGATTATATCAATAGTTTACCTTTCCGTATCACAAGAGATGCAAAACTATGTTGGTTTCAGTACCGATTGTTACATCGCATAATTCCAACTAACATTCTTTTGCACAGAATGAGAATAAAGGACACGACATTGTGTTCTTTCTGTAATGCTGATGAGTAAACTTTATTACACCTGTTTTACTCTTGTAATATTTAACACGATTTCGGGAAAGATTTCTCAGAACTCATTTCAAGACACACAGAGGTCTCATTAGGTCTTGAAAAAGAGACGATAATCTTTGGGAAACAATATATAAAAAACAACGACTGTATCAATCTCTTAAGCCGGGCTTCCACTGTCGCGAATGCAGAGGCGATAGAGCTACGATGAGGTGATTTTGTTTAATCGTAACGCATTCTCCTCTCAATCGCGGGCATTCTCATCTCATTGTGTCACTATCGTGTCATGTTCTCCTGCATTCTCCTTTGTTCGCGGCACCGACGCGAATGCTTCAAACTGTTTAAAACATTCGCGTCTGAATTCTTATTCGCCTCACACTCGCGGCACATGCGCAGCGCATTCGCCTAGCATTCTCCTCCATTCGCAGCACGTTCTCCTCACTTTCGCCTGCATTCTTGTTCCCAAGGTGGAGGAGAATGAGTCACGATAGAGCCCGGATAGAGCCCCGACAAGAAATAATCTGACACGAATGTGATGCGAATGCGCCGAGAATGTGACGCGAATGAAAAAATCAACGCGAATCAGCCACGATCTTGACACGATATTGCCACGATAGTACTGCACATATTCACGACAGGGACAATAATAATTACCTCAGCGTTGATGTAAAAGCGTGTGGATCAATATTTTGAAAACTTTGACAATGCCTTAAGTTTCAAGAGAAAGCAACTTTGATTTTGCTCTAACGCTTTTGCTCTATCGGGTTAAAATCGTGTCTCAATCTCCCGCATTCGCCTCTCATTCGTCTCAGTGTATTTTATCGTGGCACATTCGTGTTGCATTCTTCTCTATTCTTATCACACTCGCCTCACTATCGTAGCGGACGCGTGGCATATTCTTGTTGCATTCGCAGCGCTATCGTGTGCCTATCGCGCCAAGAAATACCTCATGAGAACAGACAAGAATGTCACACGATTGTTCATTCGCCTCTGATCGTAGCTCATTCTCCTCTACATTCGCGACAGTGGAAGCCCGGCTTTACTGTTACTAGCTAGCCCAAGGTTTACACTATGTTGCCGGCGACCATGGCAGTCACGGCGGCCACAATTGTAGCACACCGTATGATTTTTGGCAGTTTTCATCTTGGTATTCAAGTTCTGTTAAGTCTCATTACGTTTTCGCACGGTCTATCAAGGTACCGCGGCTCCTGAAACCCGGATACCTGACGGCGCACTACGTTTCAACCTACGGCTTGTTACGGACGTTCGTACGTTTCCTTACGACCTGTCACTTTCTGATAGGGTCTGTCACGGTTTGTTACGATCCAATCAAGTTGGCCACGTCTACCAAGTTCTGTCATGGCCCACTACGATTAACCGTGACCGCCGGGAAAAGGAGACACAAAAAGCTGCATAAAAGACCCTGCGTACCGTGCCACGCCGTAGTAGAACTTGAAATAAACCGTAACAAGCCGGGACGTACCGTGACTGAACGTGACGAAACGGCTAACTCATTCCTTAGCTCACCTTGAGACATCGTGGCACACCTTGATGAAACGTACATCTGCCCTAAAGCAGCCGCAGCTAAACGGGACATAAACGTGGCAGACCGTAATTCAATTTCACTAGGATCGTAAGTTGCCGAGTCATACTTCTGCTTCCCGTTCCGCTACGGACATTGTCCCAAGTTTTGTTACGGTCTGTACTCTGTAGCGTTCTGTCACGATGCGTTGCGTTCGACCCGTTTCTAAAGTAGGCCATCCGCAACGTTGCTGCCGTGACAAATGTTTTGACAGTTTCAACATTTGCCCCGTCGGCCCCGGCAATCACGGCTAGTTACGTTTGTCGATTCCGTTCCCCTACGTTGCCTCACGGTCATCACGTTTCGTCCACGTTGGCTTGAAACATGGCACTCGTGGCCGCCGGGAACATAGTGTAAACGGGGGGTAAGCAATTCATCTTTACGCAAAGGCTTAAAAACAGTTCCATCGATATTGATTCGTTTATGTTTTCTTTGAAATACTACTTTGATTTGGAAAAACGTATATATGCAAAAAATTGGAAAACACCAAAGTTAAAAGATAGGTGGGAAATGTTTAATGATGTTTTATCATAAGTATCATCCATTGGTGGAATGAATGTGTATGAGTGTGTGAATGTGTCTTTTGTGTTGTAAATATGAAATTTTTACACTTTGTACATATACTCAAAAAAAAGAAATATTTGTACATGTACACAAAAAGTATAAGTTATTTATAACTTATTTCATAAATTTACGGTACTCAGGCTAGTTTTAACAGTTGGAAACAATTCTAAAATAGGAAGAAGAAAAATAACATAATCTATGAAGTATCAATAAAATACGGGTTTCACCAAAACAAAAAAAAAAGGAACTGGACAGGTTTCCATGGGGCTGTTGCGGCGGGTGTTGCATGTAATCAAGAGACGCTGACTATCCCCTGGTACCTGGTCTGACTTCGGAATGTTGTTTATTCTTGGGATCGCAACCGATGGGAATTCTCACGATTTTGTATTGCCTTCTCGACTGTGAGACTGAATAACTGTAAGGTACTTCTTTGATGTTTATTCTAACTCCTAACTACAAAATTTCATATTTGTAACTCCTCTTAGAAATTCTGAATTCTTAATTCTTACTTTTAGTTTCTAATTTATAACTTTCAATTTCTTATGTCTAACTTTTGGTTTCTTATTTCTAGATCTTTTTATTTCTGATTTTCAATTTAAATCAGACTTCATTTTACGCGCATCTGCAGCTGTTCAGAACTCATCGGAATTAAAGATTTCTATGGCGCCATACATGACTTCGATTGTATATGTTCTGTACAGATAGACAGTCAAGGGAGATGTTACGATTCTACGTGTACTCATCTACAGATTTAGAGACGTCACACGTGCTTGTCCAATCTAAATTGAAATGAAACTTATCTACATTACAATTCAGCCAGATTGGCGGAGTGGATAGAGTCTCTGTCTGCGTCTTTTTAGGTTTTGAGTTCAATCCCAGGGTGAGGCAGATTTTCATTTATCTGCCGCCGTAAATAAAGAAATAATTATTATTTGTAGTGATATGTTACTGCAAAAACTGACAAATTGTGCAGAAGCATGGAACAATTATTTTGATTAGTGGGGGGTTGTCTTTCATCAACGTTTCGCCAATTACCCGGCGCTCTTACGCATGAACCCAATGAAACTCATAGGATGATTTGTAAAAGCGGAAAAGCATTATAATTGCTGGATTGACGATATCAATTAACAATATTTATTAACATATTTATATTACAAGTACTTGTTATGATAATAATATAAATTAATAAAAACTTGTTCGACTTTTTGTCCCTTTGTCATTGTTTTCTTATCTGATGCCGGGAACCACAAACCGTCAATGGGCTCGATATGTCGAACTAAAAACATGCATACATCATATACTCTTCCCAATAGCCAAAACCAGCAAAGAAAGGATATTGTATATCTACTATTCCTTTGTAGATCTTGCCAATTCCTTTCAGTATTGATTGTACTTTACAACTATATTTCTTTTGTTACAGATGACCGTGATCATTGTCTCCCTTAAATGAAGAGTTGAACAAATGGATATCAGACTTATTTATGACCATGGTTTTCTCCCATTTGCCCCCATGTCGGATAACGTTTGCCTATAGTGACGTGTCTTGTAGGGTCACTGTATCCTACGTGTACCTACGTGACTTTTGACGTCAGCCGTATGGGCCGTATCCATATTGTGACGTCGTTGTTATCCATTGTGACGTTTTGATTTTTGCACCTAAAGCGGCGACCTCTCAACAAAAACGTCGTTTTAAAATTGTTTTTTTTTTACATTCTAATTCCTATTAAACCGATTTAGGCTAAGGACTTCTACTAAGCCCCGTTCCCTGAATAGAAACCAGACCCCTCGGGTGGGCTTTTCTCCTCTAGCATGACAGCATATGGGTGATAGTTATAATCCACAACGGCAATTTATCATATCTTGCAGTATTCTAACTACTGTCCGCGCAGCTCACTTCAGAAATCGGAAAATTGAAGTTTTATCTATTTTGTCCTCAAATTTTGCGATTACATTTTACATAGGGGGATCATAACTAACGGTGTATGATTTGTGAACCTACGACTAATACTACGCTCACAGTGAAAGAAAATAGTTTTAGATGGGAAGTTTTCTATGTTAATTTTAGTGCGACGTCGCCGTTTAACACTGAGTCTATGGAGAACGTCGACGACGTCACGCTAAAATTAACATAGAAATCCCCCCATCTAAAATAATTTTCTTCCACTGTGAGCAGAGTATTGGTCATAAAGACATATATCATACACCGTTAGTTATGAGATTTTGAGAGCTATCCCCCTATATAAATTTTTATCGGAATAAATGCCGACAAAGTAGAGAAAACTTCAATAATAATCACAGTCATCCAGACTACGCTGGGGAATGTACTAGTGCTATTAAAGCTGAGCTTCCAGGATTTAAGGTATCCGTTGTACAAATAAATATCAAGTATATTATATTGTTAGAATCATGGCATATTTTTACCTAAATATACCCAATACAACAAAAATAATGGTTTCTATCATCAAAGGTCAACATGACGTCCGTCACTCAAGCCACGGAAACTACCGAGACACTGCCGAAGATTACCGAGATAATTTTAACAATGTTTAAATGGACGAGACGTCTGCGAGATCTTCATTTGTACATTTGATACGTTAAACCCAAATGACGTAACGATTGGGGGGGGGGGGGGGGCAGAGATTGTTTGATACAGAATCGAACAATCTCCGTCCCATGCCATCGAAACAAGCTACAGCGACCTTTTACACCTGTTGACATATGCATACTTATAAAGGAACGACCCAAAGGCAATTTACATCGCTCTAGTTCCGGTATATAAGATGAGCTTCAAAACCACACACCCTGACATTCAGTGATTCGAAATCTGAAAGGCAAGAACACCTGAAACCAGAAATGCAGCTGATTGATTAAATGAGCCATAATCGATATTCTATACTGTTTCAATGATAATTCAGTTTTATTCGTTTTCACCTCATTTCTGCACAACAGACAGGAACATAATTCATTTGAGGTTTTGTGCTTTTTTATCTTTAAACTTTTTCGTCCTGACTCAACAAACCGTATCACCCGGTCCAATACGGATCCGGACAAAACTTTACTAAATAACATGAAGTCTGGGACTAGTACACAACATCCCCCCGCCAAAAACAAACTTTCCCTTAAATTTGGCAGGTACCCAGACTTCATCTTATTTAGTTAAGTTCTGTAAGGATCCGTATTGGACCGGGTGATACAGTTTGTTGAGTCAGGACGAAAAAGTTTAAAAATAAAAAAGCGCAAAACCTAAAATGAATTATGTTCCTGTCTGTTGTGCAGAAATGAGGTGAAAACGAACAAAACTGAAAGATCATTGAAACAGTATATGGTGGAGAATCCGGGATTTTGCGCTTTTTTTTATTTTGTATTACAAACCGTAACACCCGGTCCAATACGGATCGGGACAGAACTTACTGTCCTGTTCACTAAATCCAGAGCATCCCGTTTTGGCGATGTATTCTGTCATCTGAAGAATTTTGCTATAAATTATTGTTTCCGAGAATTGGCCTCCTTTAGTCGTACTAGAAATTAATTTCAACTTACCCTATCAGCTGCCTTCAAACCGCAATATAAGAATTAAAAAGTCTACAGGAAATTCCCATTTTAATTTCAAGCCGCCGCCATATTGTTCTCCGTTTCAACAATAGTAAACAGTGACGTCAAAGTCTCCGACGTCACACATTTTCAGCGATTTTACTATAAAAATCCCCGCAGACTTTTTATTTTCCGTCCTATTTCTCACTTAACTGACGCACAGCCAAACCAATGGTATTTTCTGTTACGACTAAAGGAGTGCTATCAAACTGATATTTTTTTGAAACATTACGTTATCATATTTTACAGAAATCGGGAAAACAGGGTGCTCTGGAATAAGTGAACAGGACAGTAACTAAATAACATGAAGTCTGGGACTAGTACACAACAGTTGTGTACTAGTCCCAGACTTCATGTTATTTAGTTAAGTTCTGTCCGGATCCGCATTGGACCGGGTGATACGGTTTGTTGAGTCAGGACGAAAAAGTTTAAAAAAATAAAAAAAAAAAAAAAACGCAAAACCTCAAATAAATATGCTCTTGTCTGTTTTGCAGAAATGAAATGAAAACTGAGAAATCAATGGAACAGTATAATTTGGTACAAATAATGAAATATAAATAATTTAGAGTGAAAAAGTAATCGTACTATCATGCACCCGTAATTACAGGCCAATACAATTATTAATTCCATCCTTCAACAAGCACACTTCACATGCGTCTAGAACTTTTCCATGTTGACCTAGTGTACATGATTTTAAAGACGAGTTTGCAAATAATCAGCAAAACAGTATGTTCTGTAATTCCAAATGAAAATCCCAACCTCTAACTTTTTAACCCCCCCCCCCCCCCCTCCACGTTCTTTTTCATCTCCGGACTAAATACTTTAACAAGTAACCTTATAGATCTACTAAATAATGTATTTCCATTTCATCATACCGTATAGATTTGCTTTTATTTCTTGATAACTAGGGAAAACCCGCTATATCTTACCTTGTTGAAAAGCTATAAAAGCATCATCGTGTCTCGATGCATAAAAGGCGGATTCATAACTTGCGGTAAAAAAAAAACGTGCTCGATTGTATAGGTAAACATTTGTGAAATTTTGTCTTAAAATAATGAGAAACAATTTATTTGAAACATTCAGACCTCTATCATCAATATTCAATCACCCATACTTGTACCATTCGTCATATTTAAGGTTGTATATGGCACCCTAACACCCCCTCCCTCTCGACCTCCTACGTTCAAAGACAAATCAAAAGCGAAATTTCAGAGGAGTATTCTGAGTTTCCTTCTAAACCTAACGAAGTGTGGATAAATAAACAAATATATTTATACAAAAAAGGGCATTAGTATTGCTTCCGAATTCAATAAAAATAATAATATTATGAAAAAAGAAACCCACAGAAAAAAAGGTGAAAAAACTGTACCCCTCATATGACCATCATACACCATATAGAAGTACATGTACTATACAATCAATAAGGCTTTAAAGTCGTGTACCCAAAGCCTACATATTTTCCTGTATTTTCCGTGAAAAGAAGAAAAAGGATCACGCTATAAGAAATTAGGACAGTTCTAGAAAAAGTATATCAACCCTAAGTACGTGACCTTGACTTTGATAATGCCCTTGACATATACTGAACGCTAAGACTCATCATGCTTTACCATCCCTGCAAGTTTGAAAGATGTTGTATATCGAGTAAGGCCTGGTCCATTTCATATTCCGGGGGGGTGGGGGGGGGGGGGCATGGTAGGTTTTTTTTTATTTCGAAAAAATAATTGCTCTGAATTTTTATGAAAAAATAAATTTGCTTATGGTGCGTTAGTATACAGTTAAAGTATACCATTGAGGGAGTTAGCGCGATTCTGGTTCCCCGAGACCAGACCTATTTCCCGAGGCGAAGCCGAGGGAAATAGGTCTGGTCGAGGGGAACCAGAATCGTGCTAACTCCCTTAATGGTATACTTTAACTGTTTTATTATACCGAAACAAACATTATACTGAAACAAACATATGTCTTAGGTATACAGAAACAAACATTATACTGAAACGAACATATATCTTAGGTTCACAGGGTTCAAATGGAAATTCTAATGATTTTGCCTTGCCTTCTCGACTGAATGACTGAGTAACGGAAAATATTAATTTTTGATGATAAGATAAACAGAAACATCATTTATCATACTCATACATGTTTAATTTTTGATTGTTTTATTTCATTGCGGATTAATTTATGTGCTAAGCGGATAGGTGGCGGATTACTCTGCTCGCGTATTGATAGCGTCATCCGATCAATCTTCACATCATCCGATCAACCTTCAACGGCGCTGATTGGCTAATACTGACACACCCCCAAAGAAGCTCCGCCCCATTTTGAAACTAACTCCCTAGGGAAATAGTCTTCTCAACTAACACACCCCTTTGCAGGGAAGTAGTCTTATCAGGCGATTTTCAGGGATTTAGTTAAATTTAATGAATCTCTTTTTATATAGGAAAAAATCAGTAGAGGTATAATAAAAAAAAAATATCATCTTCGTTTTGCAAGTAATCTGAATTTGAAGAATCACCATAAAATTGTGCTTAAAATTCCGCTGGTCAATTTTCAATTTGTATAGAAATATATTGCTCGCTTCGTATCAAAATGATGTCTGTTGACGTCCAATTTTATATACAAGATTTGAAGAGGAGGTTTTTCACCAATTTGCAATTCGAAATCTAAACTTTGTCTGAAAGACCCTTCCCTCCGACTTGTACTTGTATATATATATAAATTTATTTTATTGAGAATTATATTGTAAAATTCTTTTATCTCTCTGTTTAGAAGTGAATTTTTTTCATAAAAGTGAAGACATATTTTTAATAAAAATAGTTATTTTCTTTAGTAAGAATAGTATTTTTTTTTTTTTTAGTTTTTCGTAAAAATAAAGAATTTTTGAAATATTGATAAAACACAAACATTTTTAATAGCAATTCTCTATACGGGCCAAACAAATTTGAATAGCACGTGGAAATAGCATGTCTCCAATTTTGGAGATTTTTGGTATGGAAGGTGTATATGATGTTCTTAGACAAAAATAAACTTCCTTTCTACAAATTAAGTTTTCGTTGCCATAGAAACCATGTTTGAAATTTTACGCATCAGCAGAATACTTGTAACATGACATTTTAACAAGGCTCGTTTCCATGGAAACAGCTATTATAGTCAACTGAAATTTCCTTAATTCTTTTTTTCATATCTTTCGTTGTATAAATACTACACAAGAAGTATGCTCCCACTTGCTATTCTTATGTCAATATGCTCAAAATGTAGGCAAAATTCTGTTTTGAGGAGGCCCTATTTAAGGCCGAAAAAGCTCCTAATTTGAAATGAATTTCCTCAAATTTTTGGGGCAAATAATCTGAAATGTCAGGCTAACTTGATTTCTACAGCCAATTATCTTTAAAGTTAAATTCTCGATCTTTTAGAAAACGTTAAAATTTGAGTGGGGCCTCTTCATAATTTTATTTAAAAGGGAATAAAAAAATGGTTACCATGGTGACATTCTGTTAAGTGCTAATACACATAGAGTAATTTATTGGTAAATTTTCAGCTGTCCGCTATATACTTTTAAGCATTTTTTATCAGTGCATACAACAGAGCATCATTGATTAAGAAATCACCTTAAAATTTTTCAAGATCACAGGACCCAATGTCAAGGTCATCTTGAATGCAATTCACAAAATTTGGCAACATTTTGTGATTTTTCAAAAATATGAGAGGCAGTTACTCGAAAATCATGTGGTATTGAGTAATACAAAAACATTCAAGGAGATTTTGGACATATCCCCTTTTTATTGACCAAAGTTGCAAAAATCTCAAAATCAATGAAATAATTGATTTGTAGCTAGTATTTCAGTCATACATAGAAAAAAAATGTGAGATTATCATTAATTTTGTCTGGGGCTTATTTCTTTAGGAGAAATGTTCTGAACTAAAAATTGTAATGTTTTTCCACCTATTGGTCCTAAACTTAGAAAGAACTATTTTTGATACAAATATATGACAGTCATGTCTAAAATAAGTAACAATAAATAACAACAAAAATGCAAATTTTATTGAAATTGAAACCTATATTTTGAATTGGCCTTGATCTTGGCAACTATTTTTTAACCTCAAAATGTATGAAAACAAAACATGGTCCCACTTATTTTTTTCAGTGAGTATATTCGTCACATGAAATCCATTTTGTTCTGACAACAGTGATGGTGTTATCAGCCTGACATTTTGTGTTATTTTTGCTTAAAAATGGTAAAAATTGGACAAAAATAGGCCTTAATTTTGACCTTATTTTATGGCAATTTTTGACTGATTTTGATTTGATAGGATTCGGCTAAGTGAAAGAAATTAAAAAAACAATTTTTTTTTTATAAAAATAGAGGTTTTATAGATTATAAGTTGTTAACACCAATAAGTTCTAACAATGGTTTCAATTGCAACATAATAACCAAAGATGACTTATTTGACCATTGTTGTTGTCCTATAAATAAACAGACTTCGTTTCCTTGGCAACCGGAATATTTATTTTCAAAAGATTAAAACTTTTGTATTCAGGGCATTATACATACCATTTGTAGAGAAAATCATAAAAGTCCATGACATGCTATTTCCAAAATATTTTGGTCTTTACAGAGAATTAATATTAATATATACATGTATATTGAACTTCATCAATATTAGGAAAAACATTCTTGCTCCAACTTTGCAAGAAAAGAATAATTTTGCTCCTTCCGAGGTGAAAAAAAAAATTTTCTCATACAAAAACCCAAGACCCCTGCCCCGATATCAAATGAATCTGAATTTTTTTCATTATAAGACACTGAAATGGTTCATTTTTACCTTACCTGAGCCAAGCTCAAGTGAACTGTTGTCGGAGCGCGTCATGTCCGTCCGTCTATCGTGAACTTTTAACGTTTTCGAAATCTCCTCTGCAACTGCTGCACAAAATTGCACGTAACCTTTTAGGAAGACCATCAGTACGCAATGCCCTCTACAAAGTTTGATTTTTTTTTCGGCCGATCGGTCAACAAATATGACAGCCGAGGGCTCTGATCGGCTGACGCATTTTCGACTTCTCCTGTGCAACCGATGCACATTTCAGAAACTGATGCACAACATTTCTCAAAACCTTACAGGAAGCATGTACTCAAAGGCCTCCACCAAATTGTCCAATATCGTTCTTTTGAATGCATATCAGTTGAGCGGTGTGGCCCCAATGGTCCTCTTGTTTCAATAATTTGATATATCTTTTATCAAGCGCAAAAAATCAATTCACATTTGATGCATTCACCTGGCAGTGTAAAAAAAGTCTTATTGGTAAAAATGATTAATTGGTCATATGATTTTAGTGCCTGAAGATGATCGTTTTTCTGTTCGCATTTAAAAGCAGGTACATACTTGTGGGAAGGTGGTCGATGGAATAAACAACCTTTCCTTACGTAATTTAACAAAATCACTGGCGGATGATTTAATTTTTGGATGGGGAGGGGGGGATTGGGGTCCCTATCTACCCTATCCATGTTTTTGCGGTCAACTTTTCTAAAAGTAGACATCTGTTTTAAAGGATTATTTTCTGATCGATGGTTTTATTGACATTTTGTACGTACATAACTAAGTTAACAAAGAATACAACTTTCCCTTTGCAACCTTAACATGTTTCTTGAACTCAAAGGACGCCATGGCATTGGGTGTGTCGACATTATTGCTAAAATCTTGCTACCCACTGTTGCTCGCTTGTCAGGTATGAATTATATGTACATTTTGAATATCACCAAACGAGAACTCTATAGTACATTGTATGTAAGTTTATTTAAATATTAATTTTGTTTTCTATTTGCTCTTCTTGAAATTTTACTCGCGTTCAGGCGCGTACCCGAGTACTTTTCAGGTGGAAGCACTTGGGTGTTTGGGGATCGCTTTGAGGCCCTTAATGGATCCAGGAAGAAAACCCGTGTGACATTCAAGGGGCGAGGGAATCTACATATTAAGCGGACATTCCTTTTTATATTTGCAAAACGACGTTGATGCATCTGCGTACTTGCATACGCCTGGATACGCGCTTGTTTTTTTCGAAAACTTTCTAGATCCGTCTACACATAGCACATAGCATCTTCATATTGAAATACATTAATACTGTATGTATAAAACATAATCCTAAAAAGAGAAAGCGACATTAATAGCGAAACGAAACTATGACATTTTTCTAAAAATGAGTTCGCTGTGCCCCCCTCCCCCCTCCCCTCCATTGCCAATCAGTTTACATCTTGAATTTTGAACAAACATACTTGACTTAACAATATAGCAAGATTGAATTTCAGAGATAAAACACTAAATTAAATGTCAGTTTGTGCGTCAATATTTCCATCACCTACATCTTTTCAAAATAGTTTCTCTTCTTATCTATAGTCAAAATTAGTACTTTAAATATCGCCCTTTCTCCTGATATAAATATTGTTTATATGTTGCTTTATTATACATTTGCGATTCAGAGGTACATAGATGTTCATCTTATTATGAAATCAAAAATGATCTCTTTTTACCTAGTATGTATTTCTAAAAAGTTTTCAAAAAATATAAATACTGCTGTAATGGAAAAGTAAGTCTATGTATACATTATATGCACATTATAATCAAGTGAAAAAAAACAGAAAAAAGGGTATTCGAATACAAAGATTGAAAAAAAAAATATGAAAAATGAGAAAAGGAAAAGGACAATGGCAAGATATTTGTTTACCTGATAACTTTCTTATATATGTAGGTAACAAACCATCAAATCTCTTTCATGGATCATTGAATTTATGGAATTGATAGTTTTTAAATAATTCAAAATATGCTTATTATAAGAATCCCCCTTCTCCGTTTTTATTGAAAAAAATATTACTAAAGGAACACCCAACCCTGCTTATACCGGATGTGACTAGGCAAAGGTGACATGGAGGTATTCATCTGTGTATCAAGTAAGATAGTAAAATATATATTGTATTTTCACTCTATGTACAAGAATGAGTAACCTGTCTTCAGCGTCAATATCAGGTTAAGAATTCCATAGTATTGCCTTGACATTAATTGACATGGCAAATGAAAATGGGAATTCGTATAGCGGATCCAGAATTTTACTTCTTTAAGAAACAAGAAACCAAAATACAGAAGGACTTCTTATTGAAAAGGAAAATGTGAGTTTAAAGCTGAACTTGTTTTCTTTCATAAAATGTAAAAAGTACCTATCTTGGACCCCCCCCCCCCCCTTTCAAATTATTGTTTACGTTTGTTTGATTGTAGCTTACTAGAACTCGTTTCTGAACACTCCAAGAAAACGAAAACTAGGCGATCTGTGTGGTTGTTATAGATGAGATTAGTAGAAATCAGAAAAATCATGTGTATTTGCAGTTACGGCCGTGGTGGTTGTCGGGATAACTTTGACATATTCAGGGATTTAAAAAGATAGAGGTTTGGATTTACTTCTGGAATTAATGTACATGCTGTTGAAATGTTCCTACTTATTTGTAGACGTATGTGAAGTGTGCATGGGTGGGGATGTAATTCAGATTTGTATTGAGCCTAAAATTGCGGGTACATGAAAGTACAGGACTACTTTTTCACTCGAAATTATGAAAATATTCGATTAAGTTTTTATATTTTGTACCAAGTACCGATTATACATCATTTCATCAATTGACTGCATTTCTCGTTTCAGGTGTTCTTGCCTTTCGAATTTCGAATCACTGAATGTCACGGTGTGTGGATTTGAAGCGTATATACTGAAAGGGGGGGGGGTTGCTAAATACTAAACGCGATATTGTTAGGGTTAGATGAATAAGGTATAAACATCCGCTTTTATGAGAGGGTTCGTATGTTTTTTTCTTTCTCATACATGTACGTTTTTTTTTCCAGCTGAACATAGTTATCATTCGCTAAGCTATTATCATAAGTATTTCCAAAACAATTAATACTGAACATAGATCATACCAGTTTTGCTAAAACGTGAACGAAAGTTGGCAAATGTGCATCAGAATATTGCTTTGACGGTGTATTTGTTGATTTTTGGCCTATTTAGATGATTTCAATGACATTGGACGTCCTATCATGGCAAAAAATGAGAAACTTTGTCATGGAGTTAGTCTCTTTAGTATTGAAATATACATCTGATCGCAAAAAAGGTAATAAATACAAAATGGTAAGATAGGATCTTAATAAAGCCGATTTGTAAAGGGTGTAACCAGACTGACTTTTGCCTCGGTACTTCACCAATCTTAAGTATTGTTACAGCGCTTTCATAAAAATTGCTCTCTACTGACTCTGACGACAGGACTCCATGACGTGCCCTGTCCGAACCTCTTTAGAGCTGACAGAGCCCCAACAACCTGTTCTCTTCGAATTTTTGGTCGGATTCCTCGGAGTGATAGCATGCATGAGCTTACTACAGCCGGCAGAGCACCGACTGAATTTCATACGCATTCTGTTTATTTTTTAAACATTTACATTGCTTTTGGCCTCTACTTAATGTCGTCTGTTTGTTTGGTCATCTTACAGTGAGGATTTTTTTTTACATCACTATTGATTTCTTTGAGACCTCTGAGTAATCGGAAAATTGGGAGGGTTGTGCGCACGTATCCGGATGACAACACCATCTGCTATTTTGGTCGTTTTAAGTCGGTCCTATTGCCCATTGGTATCGTTGGTTTATGTGTAGTCTTTTGTGTTTGACGTTTCTATGTGTTTTGGTGTTCCTTGCCCCTTTTTGCGTCTCTTCCTGTACTTGTCTGCTCTGTGTTTTGCATGGGGTGTTTTGCTGTGGTAGCTGCAACCGAGTGTTGTTAGAGATCCACTCCCATCTGACAAATTTACTTAAATCGTGGTTTTTGTGTTTATGTGTTGTATTCCTAAACATCTGTTAAAACATTAGATAGCTTATTACCACAAATTCATAGTCATTGGTTCAAAGGTCTTTGTATGAAATTCAAGACTTTGTCATAAGGAATCTATATCTTTACGATATTTAGATATATCATTTTGGTTTAGCCTTAAATCGATTTGTATAAATGGTTTTAGACATTACATGTATTATCGGATTATCTACATGTAGCTCTACAGTGCTCCATTTTGGTATAATTTTGTGGTTTTCCGACTCAATTGCCTTGATGTGAAAAACCCCATTAGATATTAAATACTTGTATTTCACTTTCACTGAGCTTTAAATCTCCCTCTAACATGTCTAATTGACAAATGAAAAAGAGTTTTAAATTTCCTAAAACTTGAGTGGCGCCACATAATAATTCACGCGTTCATATATATCGTGCTGTCCTATATTTTCATAATATTATGTCATTGTTCGTGTATTGTCCTTCTTCTTAATTTTTTTCTCATGTATATCCCTCTGTTATCACTGCAACGTTTTCATTTTGGTGATCTCCTCCTTGGGACGATCAGGACTTCAAACAAAATATGTCAGACAAGAAAAAAATTGAAATCAGTTCTGCTTTCATGAATTACTCCTTATCATAACATTTCTCAATGTTATCCTCCTGTTTTCACTTTTCTTAATTAGTATTAAATTTTTGACGATGAAGAAAAGAATATGTAAAAAGAGAAATGTTATTCGCTCTCTTGATAACAAATGAAAAAGATCATATGAGTAACATGTTTGGAATACGTTTTAATATGGAGAAATGGTTCGATTATCATACTGTCGTGCGCTGTCTTGAGATTGAACTCGGTACTTCTGCAGCTTTTTAGGTTGAATTACACCAATACAGGACATTACAGTATGCTAGCGAGAGTTCGATTAGAACGTGGGATATCAAATTTAGACATATGACGAGAATTTAGGGAGATATTTAAGAAAATGTAATATTTTTGTATTCATTTTTTACCATTTTGGAAGTATTAAAATCCTCGTTTACGAATTCTTCATTTAATTTAGTATTTAGGCCCCCTGATACCGGGACTAGAGCGATGTACATTGCTTTTGGGTCGTACCTTCATTGGTATGCATACGTCAACAGGTGTAAAAGGTCGCTATATCCTTTTCCTGTGACATGGGGCGGAGGCTGTTAGAGTCTGTATCTAACAATGCCCCCCCCCCCCCCCCCAAAAAAAAAAAACGTCATTTGCGTTTAAATCCTGGGAGCTCAGCTTTAACAAATATTCGTTTTGAGAATAGATTTTTTAAAATTTTATCTCCATTGAAGTGTTACTTTCCTCCGGATATATTCTTTTGTAATTGCTTTTTTAACATCAAAATTGTAATTTTTATTCTAATATTTTCATTTCATTTCAAAATTGCAGTGCACCATATGCGAATTTCGTGTGCAAATCCTCATGACGCCACAATGCATAATAAGCTATATATAGGTGTAACGTAATATGCTACGACGGCCGGTTTAACATGCAAACTTAACAAAAATTTCAGAAAACAATAATGATACGTACAATTATGATGCATTTATATATCCAATTTCATGTCATAATTGTATTTTCTTATTACATGTTGTACAAAAATGTATGTAACCCACTGAATTTGCTATTATCGTATAAAATGCTCTAACACGCATTACGATAAATACACCTGCTGTCTTTAATACCTTTGTTTAGATTTGAAAATCCATTCCCTATATGTCTCATTAATGATGTTCGAGGCCGATAAAGAGGGTATCAAAATGATTTGAAATTATGATGAGTAAAATCTAATTTTGAACTACAATTTCCGCGAAAAAAATGCTAAGGACATATTTTGCCGTTAAGGAGAAATCCTTTAGTTTTATTATTATTATATCTTCAGTAAATTTTTGACGGAGAATTACAAATATATATTTCAAATAAAATGCCCTCTTTTTCCAATATGATAATGTATGGTTTAATTTTATTCCAGTATTTTCATTTCTTAAAGTATTCGACCAATAACTAAAGCTTGCTTGGACTTCCATGACAAAAATATACAAATTACAAAAAAAAAAAAACGTATCAGTAAAGGATTTAGATTTCATAAAATTGTAAAATCTTTTTTGGAAATTCTACAACTACTATTTTGAAATTCTTTCAAAATTTGGGACGACTCCGGCATCAGAGTATGTATCATTGGGAATTTCATTGCCTTCATTTTACGATTACCTCATAAACACAATCAGAAGGATCAAAGGCAGATCAAACTTCAAGCAAACATGTAAGAAATCAGTAGGTCTCCTGCTTTATCGAGGATATGAGAGAAGACTTTGTCTTGATTTAAGTTGGTCAGACTTCTCGGGTGATC
This sequence comes from Pinctada imbricata, assembly GCA_033119305.1. Lineage (NCBI taxonomy): Eukaryota > Metazoa > Mollusca > Bivalvia > Pterioida > Pteriidae > Pinctada > Pinctada imbricata. The sequence goes on along the minus strand of VSWD01000012.1, from coordinate 28,818,997 downwards.
GATCTTGAGCTCGCTCCAGCCAGCAGAGCACATACTGTTATACGCATGCCATAGAATGTTTTTTTAGATCCATTTACATATAATCTGTGTTACAAGAGGCCACTGCGTTTAACTTTCTTGTTTGTGATGTCACCTTACAGTGAGAAGTTTTATGTTTATACAACAACTGTGTGTCTATTGAGACATCTGTGTATCCGGATAAGTGGGAGGGTTGAGCGCTCGTAATCCTGATAAACACATCATTTGCTAAAATCAGATGGCCGTCCCAAGTCGGCGCCGGGTGCACATTGGTTTCCTTCCGTTTATGTGTTATCATCGATGTTCAATGTTTCTGTATGTCTGTTACGATTGTTTTGTATGATGTTCTAGTAAATATTGTTGTGTCTTTTTTGCGATTTGAAGTTTTTATAATGTCATTTATGTGTCGCTTTTCGCTGGGTGAATGCAGGGTGGTCATGTTGAAGATCATTCCCTTTTCTTTTTCCAAAGAATATAAAATTATATTGCTCATTGACAAGTACCTTTTTCCATCACATTACAATCTGTTACATCGATCTAACAAAAGCTAAAATCGATCTGATATAAAATTTACATTTATGTAACAAAAGATGACAACCCTGCAAATTGGGAATTCCCCCCAAAAAAGTAACTTAGAGATCGAATTATAATGAATTTATTTTCTCGAGAAAACATCATTAATGTATACAGTGTTTGAAAGGTCTTTCCAAGACTTTGATTTGGCCTTTTATCAATATGACATCATATATATTTTTTTGCTATTTCGGAAACTAACCATTTTACCGATAAATATCATCGACATTAAAGGAGTTTAACATCTAAGCATCATTCCTCCAATGCTATTTTGAACATAGATTTTATTTGGATATGCTACTGAATGGACCCTACAGGAAATTTGGAGCCGCGCGCTCTCTGTAATGTAAATGTAAAAATCTAACTTCAAAAATTAAAGAGGGCGCTGCTGAAATTATTTTTTTTAATTTTGCTGAGAATCTAATATTCGAAACACGTGTCTGGTGCATGTTAATTGGTTTGGAATTTTCTTTAAGAAGGTAGACAGTTGGAACCCTACTAAAAAGTTATCAGCAAAAAGAACTTTGATGACCAAAAATTAACTGTGTGTGAATTTATGTATAAGCATTAAATTGGAGTGTTGTACATTTAGTCCTATTTGGTATCAACTTAATTAGAATGAAGCTCTGCAGATAAAAATGAAAAGAATCTTTATTTCAAAGCTGAATTTGACGGGGCATCAAATGTGTACCTACATGTATTCTTGCCAAATATCCGTATATCATCATTATAGCAGTAGCCATCGGCAAAAAGCGTTCTTTTGCACGGAAGTAGAAATTAAAGGAGTCCATTCACAAGAAAATACCACCTTCTATCGATTTATTGTAATAATAGATAATTATAATATAATGTCATGCATAGTGTTATAAACTGTTGGATATCTTATTTGTTGATTGGATAAAAGAATGAAAAGAAAACTAGATTCTATATTTCCGTAAAACCTAATTTACCAAGTGTCAGTAATGTAAACATGGTAAAGTTACCGTCTGTTCTTTCCCGTATTTTCGCAGGCTCTCGTATCCAATCGTCCCAGGTGTTTGATTCAGCCATATCTTTGTGTTCCTAAGAGGAATGTTCAAAAAGCGTTTTTCCTGTGCAGTCTTATTCTTGTAACACAAATCGTCTCTTTGAAATAATCGTCATCGAACTTCTTAAGTATCTGCAAAACATCACGTCATGGATATATCTACATGGATAGAAAGATATCATTTTGTTCTTTCATGCAGTTAGAGGACAGTGACATGGTATTACCTCATTTCGGAGGTTCATAATTTCCTAGTAAATGGCGACTTAAACAATTATGCCATATTCTCCTTGATCGGGGACTCTTGAACTACAATTCGTACTTCTTCTTTGGTATACACTTTTCTCTCATATCCGCTCATATATGTGTTACAGAGTAGGCCAATGAAATACACCTATATGAGCTGTTTCTGTATCACATATCACGTGACAGCTGTATCACATATCACGTGCCGCTATTGTTTCGATTGTTAACGCTATCATGACGTCATGATTTCAGCCCGCAAAACAAACAAGTTAGCGGCGACATCGCAATAAAACATCGATTTTAAGATCGTTTTACAATGTACTCTTGCGTTTTATTTTGAAAAGCCTAATGTTCGTGGTTTATTCTTATAGAATAAACCATTCTCGGAGGCGCTAAATTCGAATATCGCAAAATTTTCGCGAAAAGATCAACTTGACATTATTCAAATTTCGTCCCTTTTCATTCAGTTTTGTATTTGACCCTTAGATATGAGAGAAAAATACTCTTTCATGTTCTTCTATGAAAGATACATCGTTTCCACCCTCTGGGTCTCATAATTTTACAAAACCCTCGGCAAGCCTCGGGTTTTATATGATTTTGATACCCCTCGGATGGATCCGATGTATCTTTCATAGAAGACCATGAAAGAGTCTTATAATCTTTTGGGGGCGAGAGATTTTTCTTGAAACATAAATTCTGTTTTCTCGCCTTTGTATACCTCACTTTCTAATACATTTTAGAAGAGTATGAAATCACATAAATTTTATTTCTTCTATGTTAATTTTTTTGTTGAAAATATGAAGAAAGATATTGCTTTTCACTGTCTTAGAGTTTATAGAAGTATGTTTTATGATACCAAAGCCGCATCACTAGAGGCGAAAAGCTAAGATATATAAAATTAGAAAGGTTTCTTGTTGCGGTTGCAACAAGAGTGTCTTCCTCCTATACAATATTGGTTTGGAAATATGAAGGACGTCACATTACATGTATTTATATTATATATTTAACTTTTCAAATAGCAGTAACATTAAATTTTCAAACCGATAATTGTTGGTGAGCAACCATTTGATTTGGGGGGGGGGGAGGAATTCTATTGCCAGCCGGTAAAATTTTTACAGCAATTTTCTGAGCAGGCCATTTTTGTCCCCCGCTTTCGCGAAAGCGCGGGGACATTAAAACCGGTTCGTCCGTCTGTCCGTCCGTCTGTCCGTCTGTCCGTCTGTCTGTCCGTCAGTCACAAAAACTTTAACCTTGTGCATAACTTTTGAATGGGAAGTGATAGGGCTTTGATATTTCACATGTGTATTCCTTGTGACAAGACCTTTCCATGGATACCACAATTTTTTACCTTGTGACCTTGACCTTGGACTTTGACCTACTTATTAAAAACTTTAACCTTGACCATAACTTTTGAATGGAAAGTGATAGGGCTTTGATATTTCACATGTGTATTCCTTGTGACAAGACCTTTCCATGGATACCAAAATTTTTTACCTTGTGACCTTGACCTTGGACTTTGACCTACTTATTAAAAACTTTAACCTTGTGCATAACTTTTGAATGGAAAGTGATAGGGCTTTGATATTTCACATGTGTATTCCTTGTGACAAGACCTTTCCATGGATACCAAAATTTTTGACCTTGTTACCTTGACCTTGGACTTTGACCTACTTGTTAAAAACTTTAACCTTGACCATAACTTTTGAATGGTAAGTGATAGGGCTTTGATATTTCACATGTGTATTCCTTGTGACTAGACCTTTCCATGGATACCAAAATTTTTGACCTTGTGACCTTGACCTTTGAGTTCGACCTACTTTTCAAAAAACTATAACCTTGTTCATAACTTTTTAATGGAAAATGATAGGGCTTTCACATTTCACATGTGTATTCCTTGTGATGAGACCTTTCTGTTGGTAACAACAACCTGACCTTGTGACCTTGTCCATGGAGGTTGACCCACATTTAAAAACTTCAACCTCGACCATAAGTTTTTGATTTTAATTTAATTCATAGGTCTTAAATATTTCACATGTGCATACCTTTTCATAAGCCCTGTCCCTTGGAAACAAAACAAAGGTTTGTACCTTTTGACCTTTTCTTGGAGTTAATCTTTCATATTTAGAATGTTGATAATATATGAGATATATTATTAAAACTTAAAAAATGGGGAGATGTCTGTAAGCATTTCTTTAAAGACAAACACCCAAAAGCGGGGGACCACAATTCCTTGAATTTGATTTTTTTTCAACCATTACCAGAGTCGGAGAAAAATTTTCGCCGGTTCTTCGGGCCGGATTTAAACAAATTGTCAAATGTTGTGAATGTCTGTGTAAGTAAAACTCCCCGCTGTTACAGAGTATGAGTTAATAACCGTTCCTTTAGATTTCTCTTTGCAATTAGCGAATTTCAGACAGATTGTATGATGTTTAAATAGAACCTTTTCTAGATTTTTGTGCCTATGCGTATTAGGTCTCTGGTAGATACAGCTATGTGAACAGTTTGTATTTATATTAATTAATTTTTTGACTTTAAATTGTCTGGCACAAAGGGCCAGCAAAAATTTCCATATCATGCAATGTATCCTTACTTTTGCATGGTCCGGGAAAAAAATTGCCGGTCCTTTGGGCCGGAATATTTTTTTCGGCATTTTTCAGAGCCGGGATTTTTTTTTTTTTTTTTTGCAAATTCTTCCTGCCCCCTTCCCCATAAAAAAGGCGAGCTCGTAGCTGTAGAACCAATTTTCTTGAGAAGAGATATGGTAATAACAAGTTACGTTCAATATATATATATAAATACCATGAGGTTCTCGCTGTGCAGGTTCAGATTTGGAACCCCCCCCCCCCCTTCCCTTTTTTCAAAGTTTATTTTGAATTTCCATCATGGCGACATCGTTCAATATAAACAGAACTGTTATCGAAAAACGAGGGGAGGGAAGAATGTTGGAGAAATTGTTCATCAATTTGTAAATAAACCAACCGAAAATTATGTTCGAACGTTTGCTAGAATTAGAAATTAAACTTGATGTTCAAAATATAGTTATTGAAGTTTAGAAACAGGTTTGTAGGTTAGAAATCGGAATCAAACTACCACTTTTTGTGTGTAAATTCTGGTTTGTAGCTGATCTCTTCTAAATTAATCAACTGTTTTAAAATCAAATTGTGTATATCGAAATGTATTTATGAAATGCATATTCATCATTGCCGTGAAATCGGAATTTGAAAATCTCAACACTGCTTTTCTCGAGTCGGACTCGGACTACCAATTTTAGTGTGCGCCCGATCTGTTGGCGTGAAGGTGTATCGAAATACCCAACTCAAAATTTCGATGCTCATATCTTTTCAACAGTAAGAGATAGGAAAAATCAGAAAGACTAAATAAGATAGATATATGGATAAAAAATAATAATATTGAAATTTTTAGGAAACTTCATAAGCTTAGTTTTTGTTTACTATTATAAGCAAAAAAGTGTCTTCCTCCTATGAACTTCTGAATTTGGAAATATGAAGGACGGTGAAGGACGTCATCGTAATAAATCGTTACAGTGTGCATCTAGCATTTCATATCTTGCATGGCTGTCGACTTTCAAAAAGAATGGAAATTGTAGATAGCAAAATACGAGATATTTAAGCTTACAAATAGCAAAACATGAAATTTTCGGTCCTTTTGAGTAATCCGACGCTCCCGTCAAATATTTGAATCTACTAAAAAAACATGATAAAAAAAATAACAGAGACCAAAAATAAAAAAAAAACCAATCTAGCTTTTACTCCAAACGTAACGTTGGAGAACTTTCATTGTCCTACATGTAGCTTACAGGGTTCTTGAGAAATCGCTGATCCAATTTTCCACGGTTACGAAAACAATAGGTCTTCCGGCGGAAGTCGGAAGACCTAATTCTATCAATATTTCGATTGTTCATAGAATAATTTGCAATATCATTATTCAATAGAGCAGTTGCATTTAGTATACTTTACCACTACTTTTACCTCACCTCTACGCTTCAGTGGTCACTGCGGTTAGGGGTTACATAATCTTGGTCTCGAGTATTGACGACTACAGTTAACTTTTAAAGCTGACCTACCCTGACGTTTTGCGGGTACATTTCATATCTTGTACCCGAAACGTGCATGTATGGTCCATGCTGTAAATTTATCAGGTTTTAAATGATGCTATTGAATTTAAAGACGTTTAACATTAGACATAAAACTTACGGGTACATTTTATGTAAATTTCCCCTTTTCGGACGAAGAAACATTAAGCATTGTAATTTTTGCTACATAAATAAATTATCTTTCCGTCTACATGTCCGTCCGTCTGATGATTATACTTTCACATTTGAATGGTAAAAACGTGACAGGTCAGCTTTAAAAGGTAGCTGTAGTTGGATCGCCTCAGGACAGGTGTGTATTGAACAATGTAAAGCCATGGCTGTGAAATATTCTGTTTAACGTGTGCGGACTGGTACCTTTCGAGACAAAATACCAGATAAAGAGCATACACTCACAATTAATTCGAGATTGCCAAAGGTATCCTGTCAAACTGAAAAAAAAGTTCCACTACGGCTTTATTACTCGAAATGAAAAAACGGCTCAAATGGATCTATTTTAACCAAGTCTTAGCTATAATAGCTCACATTCCCGTCTCCCCTGACTTGTACAGTGGATATGTGCCTTTAATAAAATTTCAGTATAATACATGTCATTGACAACAATACAAAAATTGTATGTTTGTGTGTTTTCGCCTAACTGGAGGGTGTCTCTTTTTTAAAACACCAGGATGGAAAACGAATTTTAAATACCACGGCCTAATCCCTTACCACAGTGACCACTGAAGCGTAGAGGTGAGGTAAAAGTAGAAGTAAAGTAAGAACTAGAATAAATGCAACTGCTCTAATAGTATTATTATATTTCGATACTCCTTGTTTCTCCATTCTTCAATTTGTGTTCACATTATTCTGTTTGATTGATATATTTCAATGCGATATGGATGTAAAATGACAACACACACTATGTGTTTTAAGATAATCAGTAGATTAAACACAAAATCCTAATTCTATGAATAAGAATACTGGAATAATATGAATAATATCAAGCGAAAAGAAGATATGGAAGAGATAACCTTCCATGAAAACGACAGAACGCATTCTAACGGGGCGGGAAAAAGTGGAGAAACAAACATTAATAACAATACAACGAAAAAGGACACCATCATGATTTCCAATCCATATAGTATCCAGCTTAAGAACGGAATTACAGCGCCAATCAAATCAACGCGGCGACTTATTCTATTAAAGCATGACACTGCAAAAACGCAATGTGACTGTAAGTAATTTGTTAAGAGGATGAATTTCTTCATCAAAATGCAGCTGTAATCTTTATATGATAACTAAATAAAAAAAAAACATATGTACATAAATGTTATAACAAGAAGAAACGAGCTCAAAAAGTGGGTTTAACAATTATTTAAGACATTAATAGAGTATAAATCTTTCAATAATTATGAGCCAAGATTTCTAACTTACGATTCTACGGGTATGGATTCGCATTACTGTTGAATTCAAGTACTTTTAGTCCTATCAAAGTACAGCATATAGGTACCAGCCTTGCAAGAAAATGCCTTACAAATTTATCAATAGATGCGATTACCTTAATATATCGATTTTTGTATGAAAATTGTGGACAATGGAACTTTTAAAGAGAATAATGAAGATTTTAATCAAAAATCACGAACAATTAGAACATTTACCATCAAAATTATACAGAACCAACGCGTTAAAGTCATATGGTTTCTTGAAGTGAATTAGAACTTTCAAAAACGTAGTTCCATCTTTTGATGGGAAAAGTTTGATTTAGGAATAAAATCTCTTAAAACAAGAAAAGTAGCTTTATCACACAATGATTTATATTATACATCATGTGGTAAGGAGGGCGTCTTGGTGTCTGGGGGAAAGCCTACCCCTTTAAAAATGTGCTTCTGTTTTCAAGTTGGATATTTTCCTTTTTTTTTTCGTAAGAAAACTGTTTTCAGATTGTACCTAGTTGTGAATCGCTACCAGTGATATATATTTACAAGCATGCAATCCTTACTCTTTTATTACCTGATATCAATCTTTTTACATATTTCACCTTTTTTTATATGGAGACATTTTCTTTAAATCCAAGGATTGTTGGTTTTCGATCATTTTATATATTATCTTCTATCATTCACGTCTGTTTCAAAAGTGTTTCTTTAAACTGATATTATATATTTTCATCTCTTATATGAATTTGACTCTCGCATTTGATACCCACTTTAATGAGTGATTGAAATCAAAAGAATACAAAACAAAAGAAGTTTATCAGTTCTACCCGTTTAGCATTATTGTCCTCTCACACGAAACTAGTTTAGTAGTCCTCTAATTGGCATCATGACATGATATACCTGATTACGAGGTGATTACACTGCAGTGCTCATATTTTAATCCTTTATTGACCTAGAATTCAAATCAATTTGATACTTTAACTTATATTTGTCAAAGTATTACAATTTAACATTTGAATAAATTCATTATTATCTACGCAAAGATATCAATCCAACAATTCTAAATTCTGAACATATACAGTTTCTGACAATATGCATTGGATGGTGTTGTATTCACGTTAACTGTCTCATATACATGTTAAATTAAAGGTATTCAATTCTAACTTTAATTAAGTTGCTTATCTTTTAATCGTGATATAGTCATTATCATTTACAATGACAGAATGCGCAAACTGTAAGCAAACTATTTTTTAAATCATGATTATAGTGCAAATTGTTAAACGTCTTCAAATTCAATAGCATCATTTAAGGTGGTAGTCTCTCCATACCCCCATTATTTCCCTACATTCATTTTTTTCATGATAGCAATATTAATGAACTATGATGTCATACATATCTGTTTAAATTTGAAAGAAATCGAACCAATCGTTTTGCGTGGGTCACACTTAAAAATCTCCAAAGTTTGCCCCTCTCTAGATACAGAAATTTATGACATTGTCATGAAATCAATGATTCTGCAAATTTTCTTATTATCAACTTTGTACTTCAAAGATTATACGTACATCATTCTTTTTCAGTAAAATTATGATGTTTTAATATCAACATACGTACGCGTAGTTTAAAAGCGATTTTTCTACGCCCGTCTTAGATGGGACGTATTATGTTATGACTCTGTCCGTTAGTCCATGCGTTCGTCCGTCCGTCCGTCCATCCGTCCGAGGTCATGTTTTCCGGACTTTTTTCTGAAGCCTTTCAAGATATTGGATTGAAACTTGAAAAATGACTTGATCTCACGCGCTGTTAGATCCAGTGCGAGTTTCGTAAAAAAATTGACCTATTCTTTGGCAGAGTTATGGCCATTGAACATAGACATTTTCAACAATTTTAGAGTTTTTCCGGAATTTTTTTCGCAGCTTATGCAGCTATTGAACTGAATTACAGATTCAGTTTTAGTTTATGAATAATTGACTATTTTTGTATAGTTATGGACCTTGAATTTAAATGGCATACCCTAGGATCTTCAAATTTACAATATGGGTTCACTTTTATTAGCAAGTCAAAGAACCTATTGTTCTTTAAGGTGAAGCATTAAACGTCAACATATGTTCGTTCATATTTCTTTCAAGATTCCTTTTTTTCTATTTTTGGTCACTTAATCATGATGATTGAGAAATTATATGTAAATGTCAAGTCATTTTGAGTCTAAAACTGACATAATTGCATTCACAACATTTATGAGAAATTGATACCCCGACGGGCGTATTTTGCAGTGTTGGCGTCGCTATTTTTGTAGATATTAAGGATAGATTTGTACTTGTCTGAAGTTCTAAAAATTGCCATATTTATATATCTCGTGAAAAAAAGGTATCATTTAATTTCAATGAAAAAGTAATGGAAAAAAGATTCATCACCTCCCTATAATCTATGCAAATTATAAGGAAATCGAACTTAGTTTACCGAGTTAGCGCCATTTTGGTTAGCCCCTTCCCTTCCTTATTTACGTAGCGATATGTTACGTCAAGGTTAAGCACAGCATTGTCTTGTTGGGACATTTTTAATAAACATGCTTACGCGAAATTGTGAAATTAAGTTGAATAAAAGAAAACAGTTACCATTATTTAAGACTTTAGACGTAATCCGTGCATTCGACTTAGATGAGATCATGATTAAACATGGGAAAGAACCGAACAATATGTAGTATTTGAAAAAGAATTTAAATGTAAAAAAATAAAACAGAAGACAAATTGCAGGGACTGTAAATTATGCGGGTATTTATGTCAAGTTGTTTAGGACAGTCCCCCCCCCCTCCCTTCTTGACCTGTCCTTTTGAAATTCGTCAAAATTTCTTATTTTACCGATAATTTATCTTTATGAAATAAAAAAAAAATCGTCCAAGATTGCCGAGCCAGACCCCTTACCCCCTTTCAACGATACATTTTTTTTATTCAAGATGAACTTCTGTTCCAACGATATCTCTTACAATTGAACTAAATGTACTCTATTTACACTAATCACGCTCAAATAAAATCGAAGTAATCAAGTTTACACATGTAGGTCATATGTATTAAATAAAATAAGAATTTTCCCGACATTAATGGAATGAAACATGCCCTTAGACAAGGGGTTCTTGCTTGTAGATACTGAAAATATCAGAAGAATAAAGAAATGTATAAATTCATAAATCTTAGAAAAATAGATAATCAACTTGTTATGCTCAGTTTCAGGAAATAAAACATGGAAAATGAAATGCATCCATCGAAAAAAATCCCGTTGACCTCCGTTCACTGCGCGGGGTATTCCCCTATTATGACGTCATGATTAACTCATGAAGATGCTTGTCTCTTGAAAACATTCGCTGGAAACATTAGTTATATCAATCGTTCGCGAGATCAATTTTTGGTTACGTCCCTTACCCCGAGACTACCTCCTTAAGAACAGATAAATTTTACAGCATTGACCAAATATGCACGTTTCGGGTACTTAGTCCCCGTCAGTGATCCTTAATCTAAGCAATGTGATATGGCTAAAAAGTGTCAAAGTTAGAATGTCTAAAAAATGCACCGAAAGACGTAGCAGAATGGGTGGCATGTGATGCCACAGAACCCAGGTTTTAGAAATTTTAAGACATCCTGATTCAGAAATGTTCGAATGCGTTGAAGAAAGGATCAACCGAAGTTGATCGAACTTGGCTACATATGCATGTGATTTCTGGTTCACCAGCAGTAACCCTAACTAAGTGGTAATTTAAGAACAGATAACTTTACAGCATGATTTTGTGTTAGAGGGTTAAAAACCCGAAACGCGCATGTCTGGTTCATGCTGTTAATTTACCTGCTTTTAAATGATACTAATGAATTTGAAGACCTTTAACATTTGTACCTCTTGGTAAGTGTCACTGCTGGTTGACCAGGAGTCCCCGATGGCACACGTAGCCAAGTTCGACCAGTTTCGGTTGGTCGTTTCTTCAAATGCATTGGAAAATTTCTGCTTCCAATATTTTCTCAAATTTCTAAAACCTGTGTCCTGTAGCATCGTATCCCGACAATCTAGCTTGCTCTTTCGGTACATTTTGGACATGACTTTCACAGATTTTGGCCATATTTCATTGTTTTTAATTGAGGATAATTGACAAGGGTTGAATTCCCGAAACGTGCATGTCTGGTCCATGCTGTTAATTTATCTGCTTTTAATTGATGCTAATTAATTTGAAGAAGTTTAAGATGTGGACGTTTCGGGTACTCTACCCTTGCCAGTGATCCTCGATCTAACATTGTAATATGGTTAAGTTGTGCAAATAATGTCTAAAAATGTACCATCATGCCTTCATTTATTCCAAGAAATCCGAAAGGGCGTTAGATATGAAATAGCTATATAGCATAGCAGTATTAAAGTTACAGTCCTGCAACCCACTTGTTTGACAAAAAAGTGGATAGGATAGGATGTAGGATGCAGGATAGAAAGTGGATAGAATCTTATCCTATCCTATCCCATCCTATCCCATCCTATCATATCCTATCCCATCCTTTCCTATCCTATCCTATCCACCTCAATCCTAACCATTTCTATCCCATCCTATCCTACATCCTATCCTATCCTACATCCTATCCTATCCTACATCCTATCCACCTCGTTCTTCAATCTAATCTTTCTTTATGAGACAAACATACTTATTTGATTAAATTCGAAAAATTTCCATTGAAAATTTTCACTTGACTTAATGGGTAATTTTATTTCAATAAAAAACAAACTTGGAGGTTTTAATGTTATATTTTTGTTTCTTTCAATCATCTAAATAATTTTCATTTTTATAAAATCCAAAAAAACAGCAATAATTACAGATAATTTCCTACTTATGCGTGACTTTGTATCAAGTCATTGAATTTTAATCATAACATCGCTAAAAGTGATGAGAAGTAGATAAAGGTGGATAGGATAGGATAGGATGTAGGATAGGATGTAGGATAGGATGTAGGATAGGATAGGATAGGATAGGGTGTAGGATAGGATTGGATAGAAATAAATTTGAATGAGGTGGATAGGATAGGATGGGATGGGATAGGATAGGAAAGGATAGGATAGAGTGGATAGGAGGTGGATGTAGGATGTAGGATGGTGGATAGGATAGGATAGAATTGTCAAACAAGTGGGTTGCAGTACTGTATATACAGTCGCAGTGCCTTCCACCATAACTAAATTATCTAATAGATACATATAACAATGTTTGCATGTCTGGCAAAATAAAATCTAACAGAAATCTAGTCGTGTATATTATTACAATAATAAAGAACTCATCCTCAGTATTTCAGGTAGAGCACAATCTAATCTTACGATCTTATTGTAGGCAATCAAATAATTTGGTGTTACAATAGACAGAGAAACAAGCACTATTCGAGATTAGTGTCAAAAGGATTTTTTTCATTAATCAATAGATGCCATTATTATGCTTTCCTCTCAAAAATTATATCAGCTCGGAGAAACTTTCATTCTCCTTCAGATAAAATCTTCATAAAAATTTGCCACTTGAAAACATGTCCTAAAATTAGAATATAGATTGTTTAAGCACATTTGGATCGACATAAATTTTGTCATATCATATAAGATATAGGAACCGCTGTTTTACAAGAAGAGCTATGTAAAACTCATAATCATTACAACCGGACGTAATGCAATTATTTTGGATCGTATATACATTGTTGCTTGACTTACTATTCTCAGAAGAGTGTCTGTCTGGTACAATGCTTTTAGACTTTTAAAATTTTCTGCTAGATGGCTCATCCCCGTTCTGATAAACGAGTTTAAATCGTAAACTACTTAGAAATCTAATAAGTACCAATCGGAGGGATTGTCAGAGATAATAATATTGGACCAATCATATTGCAGCTTGCTCGGTCCAAAAATATTGAGGCATTCTGAAAATTTTGGAAAGGTACGATCCGAATGTAGCTCGTCTTCCATATATACATGTGTGAATTGTTTATTATGTTGTGTAAGTTTCTTTTATTTCTAAAAAAAATGTGGTGGGTAATATCAAAATTTATAATCATTTCAAAAAGAAACACTCATTATGATTTATAATAGTCCAGAACGAAACTTGGTCATGACGTATTTGGCTGTTGTGATTGGTGGATATATTTACGTATCTATGCAAATTAGAAAGTTCGTAGAACACGACCTCGTTGTAAGATATCTATGTAGGTTGAAGATCTTTGACTCCATAACACAAAATCGGAGGAAGAAAAGTCAAAAAGGAAATAAAGGTAGGGTTTATAGTCTCGTTCGTCTGAGCCTAGCACGACTTCTACAAGCTGCCGTTTAGGCGCTAATGCTTTTCATTCACATTACAAGCTCGTCTCATGTGTCAGGTACCCGGTTTTTTCCTGGGTGGAGAGAGTACAACGTAGTGTGAAGTAACTTGCCCAAGGTTACAATGGCTTTGCAATGATCGGCGACGGTGAGATTCAATCAATCTAATGGCCCGTAGTCCACCGCGCTAACTACTACACCACCAGCACTACATTACTTGATATGGCAGAAAAAGTAGAGTTGGCTTCGTAAAGTACCCAAAAAAGAAAAAGAGGAAGGGAAGAAAAAAGATGTCGAAAGGGAAATAAGAGAGTTGAGAGAAGAAGCAATGAAATTGGAAGACTAAACAGATTCAGAATTGCCCATGGGTCTTATTTGTGTATGTGTAGTCATTTCTGTATTGTGTTTCTCTGTGATTTGGTGTTCCTGGTACAATTGCGTCTCTTTCTATGTGTATCTTCTTTGTGTTTTTACAGTTGGTGTTTTGGGGTTTTGCTGTTGGTGCTGTAATTTGGTGTTATTGGAAATCCCCTCCCCTTTCTTTTATATTAGATAGAGATTTTGTAATAGACCTCTAAACAGAGAGAATAGAAACGATACTGTGTATCTTGACCAGTATTTTGTAGAGGAGGAAACGAGATTTTAACTACCTCCCTCAATACTGCAGATCTTCAACCGAGAGTCAAAAATTGGTCATCTCATAAACTGTCAAAAGATCAAATCAACGTTTTAAAATAAGGCTTACAATTTTGTCCAACTCCGATTTCTAATATCCCCGAATTAAAAAAGAGATTCAAAAGAATTCGAAAGGAAATTTAGACTCAATGAATTTTACCATGAAAACAATTTTCACGATGAATCAGTTGTTCAAAATAAATCGTAATTCCAAAAAGGTAGGGACAAAATTTTGGATAAATATCTTGAAAATTTGTTATCCTAAATGTACACTTCCAATTTATTTTTAAACAGGGACAACTTCTTATAGACATTCACAATGTAAAATACATCATTATAAAAGAGGCAGATAAAGAAAGTGCTGTAGTTATAATGAACAAAAAACTATCATAAAGATAAAGTTGAAGAAATGATTAATGGTCAAACAAAATATAGAGTTCTTGATTCAAATAACAACAAAATTATCATTTCAAAAATGAATAAAATATGTAATGAATATGATGAAATTCTTAACGAGAGAGAAAAAGACTACTTAATCAAATTCTGATTATAAAACCAGCAATTATTATAGGTTTCCAAAAATTCACAAATCCGAATAAAATTAAAGAAGCGGCTAAATTACAAAAGTCTGAATATATAGAAGTACTCAATCCTGCAGACTTAAAATTCAGACACATTATCGCAGGTCCATCCTGTCCTACACAGACTTAGTAACTTGTTGATATATTACTTCAACCATTCCTTAAATACCTAGAAAGTAATGTAAGAGATGAAAATGATTATCTAAATTCCATCTCTAAAGGTACTATACTTACATTATTTGATGGAACAAGTCTATATAGTAATATTCCACATGATCTTGGAAAGGAAGCCTTCGAATTTTGGCTTGATAATTTTCCGAAGGAGTTACATCATAGATTTATCATTATAAGTCATTTGTATTAGACAGTGCAGATTTAATTCTAAGTAATAACACATTTCAATCGAATAATCAACATTTTATACAAATCCTTGGGACAGTCATTGGGACTAAAATCGCCCTTATTCATGCAAATCTCACGCTTGGATATTTAGAATGGTCTCTTTACTAAATGGTAGAAACTCAATATTCAAAAATGGATGTGATTTTTTTTTAGAAATTCTTAGAAAAGATATATATTAGATAATTGCATCATTCCATGCGACCCTCACTTGTGAGATGTAAATGATTTATATAAAATCTTACGAAATATCCACCCTAACATAAAATATACGATGGATTGTAGCGAAAAGGAAATTTCTTTTCTTGACATTCTTAACAAAATAAATAATCAAACAGTATCAACAGACACACAATAGTACCTCTATTTTAAAAGTCAACATTCCAAATATTGTCTTAAATCCATACAGTGTAATTTGGCAAGAAGAATTTGTACAATTGTCAGTGTAACCTAAATTAAATACATACGTTTAGATGAACTAAGGAGTTTTAAATAAAGGAATTGATTTGGCTTAAAAGATTCCTTTTGCCGAATTAAGAAAAAAGCTAAAGAAAAGAAATCAGTAGATGTATTACCATTTGTCAAAACATTTAATGAATGTAATCCTGAATTTTTTCAAGAAGCATACCCAAATCTAAAACACTTAAAGATGAACGAACAACTAGAAAACATACTAAATGATACAAAACAAATTAAAAGCAAAATTCACCCAAAAAATCTAAAACCATTACTTACAAGTGCCAAATTTGAATGAAAAAAAAACAATATAGTCACTCAATGTTTTTCTATGTGTAAAAACAACAGATATCTTTATTGGAGGAAAGTATTTTAAGTTTAAAAAAGCAGACGTTATTGACAAAATATGGCGAAAATTGTTGGGACTTTTGTCTTTTATGGAAGAATCAAATGTGGCCGCATGCGTTAACTGAAATAAAACGTTTATAACAAAAGGATATATAATGATAATCTATTAGATATATATTTTTTTTCATCATATTTAATACATTCGGCCCTTGCTAATCTAATAGAAATATGTAGTTTTTGCATAAATTTCGCGTAGTATAACCTATTTTCGTGTTTTCAAAGGTCTTAAATCTATTGATAAACGCAATGTTTACAAAAGATAGATTCATGATTCAGTAGAGAGCGTTTCAGAAACATCAAATCACAGTTAAAATCTGTATGAAGTACAATGTTCAAAATTAGGGCCAATATCGGGCTTCGAGGCCATACCCCTTAAACATGCACATAAAAAATGTTGTTTATGTCTTACAAGATGATAAGTGCAAGGAAAAATAGATAGGTTCCACCAAACAGTTATATCAACGTATTTCCCCTTTATAAAAGGAACATTAAACTTCCTCAATAAACATCAAAGAAGTACTTAACAGTTATTAAGTCTCAAAGTAGTAGTCGAGAAGGCAAGGCTAAATCGAGAGAATTCCGATCGGAACGGTTGCGAACCATGAAATGAACAACATTCCGAAGTGAGACCAGGTGCCCGGGGAGAGTCAGCGTCTCCTGATTGCATGCAACACTCGTCGCAACAGCTCCATGGAAACCTGTAAAATTCAGCGATTGTCCCGATGTACATTTTGATGTAAAGATCGGGTAAGTATGTCCTGTTTGGTAATGACGATAAAAAAGGATTTTTTTTTGTATCAAAACATATGTTTGAATGTAGTAGTTATGCCAATTTATCAAACAGATGATTACTATATTATTACAATGAAAGAGCAGAATTTTATTGATAGATTAAGACAAAGAGCTTGAACTTAGAATTTGACAATTTACGCACACGTTCCTTAAAGGTCACCTGTAAAGGTTTTAAAAGCTAAAATACCTTCATTAAATTTTACTTATGATTTTCTCGAAAGGTTCAAAATATTTAACTTCTTGAAGAAAATTTCAAGCCAATTTCCATGCAGCAGACACGTGTTTCGAATGTTAAATTATCAGTGACGCTTCCAGCGGAACCAACAAAAATCATTTCAGTAGCGCCCTCTTTTATTTTTTGAATTCAGATTTCTTAATTAACATTACAGAGAGTACGCGGCTCCAAATTTCCTGTAGGGTCAATTCAGTAGCATATCCAAATAAAATCTATGTTCAATGACAAATATGGACAATGACCATATCCCTGTATATAGCACAAAATCGATATTTCAGAAAATCATATACCGAAGGCATACAAAATAAGGATAAAACAGGAACAAACAAAAACAAAAACAAAAAAAACCTCTCCAACATATGAAAAGAAGCGAACTCCCGATATGGGAATGAGACAAGGTGCCCAGGAAGAGTAAGCATCTCCTGCTTGCATGCAACACCTGCTGCTTCAATTCGGTAGAACTGTCACATCCGGTTACTTCCGTTTCGGAAGACATAGAGTACAATCTTTGGTTGGATGGTTCAAATGGTCTATGACAGAATATCATCCACCATTCTTGAGAGTGGGGCATCATAGTGTATGACGAGTTCCCCATATCGACCGTAGAACTTCCTCAGTGACGATGTTAGTCGGTCACAAACATATCCCTGACTGAAAAGCTTATCTGAAAGAAGCCTGAAGACGTTTAACAATTTCAGAACAAAATCCGTATATTTGGTACTTGCTCTGACATAGCGTATCAACTGAATAGCATTTGAGTGATAGTGCTAAGATGTTAAACTCCTGTAATTTCGATGATATTTATCGGTGAAATGGCTAGTTTCCAAAATAGCAAATATATATATATATATATCATGTCACATTGATAAAAGGCTAAAAAGGTTCTTTCATGTGACAGAGCTGGAAAGAAGTAATTAATACACTTGACAAACATAAGTCATGGATAACGATTTTAACTGCTCCACATTGCAACGTGAAATAAGCGTTTATGATAATGATGTCGAAGGATTCCAATTCTATACCTTCTTGAAGAAAATGCCACACCAATTTATCTGCACCAGACACGTGTTTCGAATACTGAATTCTCATCAGTGATGATTCTAGCGGAGCCACCAAAAATCATTTCAGTAGCGCCCTCTGTAATTTTTTGAATTAAGATTTGTACATTTACATTACAGAGAGTGCGCAACTCCAAATTTCCTGTAGGGTCGATTCAGTTGCATACCCCAATAAATTCTATGCTCAAAATAACATTTGAGGGATAATGCTTAGATGTTAAACTCCTTTAATTTCGATGATATTTTTTCGGTGAAATGGTTAGTTTCCGAAATAGAAAAAAATATATGTATGATGTCACATTGATAAAAGGCAAAATCAAAGCTTCTTCCATGTTACAGACCTGGAAAGAAGTAATCAATATAGTTGAAAAACATCAGGTCACGGGGAACGATACTAGAGAATAATTTTCAAAAAAAAAATTCCGACCGTCCTTTTTCCTGTGAAGTCCAATCATTGAAGTGGCGCGATTTAATTATCTGCCCCTGTGTATGATATCAAGTGCACCCAAGCGATTATTTGAGGCTATCTGAAGACAGTAAGGGATGTGCAACTCCCCAATCCTATTTACTTGAATAATATATAAAAACTAATCGGTAACAAACACGTTTTATTTATTTATCTATTTTTATATTTGATTTATTCATCTAATTTTTGTTTCTTCTTTTCTAGGGGGGGGGGATGTTCTTCTAAAACGAATTTACAACGTAATATGATTTAATCAAAGGAGGGGATCTCCAACAACACCAGGCTGCAGCACCCACAGCAAAACCCCAAAACACCCAATGCGAAAACACAGAGGAGGCATGCACAGGAAGAGACGCAAAAGGGACAAGGAACATTAATACACAACACCGAAACATCAAACACAAAGGACTACATGTACACATAAACCAACGAGACTAATGTGCAACCAAGTATATGTATGAACAATTAATCAAGTACATGTATGACTTTTACATATCATGGCATGATTACCTTAGTTAGCCTTGTATAAGTGTCAGTTCATATATAGTGGCAGTATATTCAAATCAGAGTTATCAAAAGTACAGGTATCATACAGGTAAGCCTGTAGATTACGTAATATTTGAACCCGCAAAAGGCGTGTACAATAAATTAGATCACGACAGGCTCTTGTTGGGAAACAGACGGACGATGTTTTTATTGGGAGATATTCTTCTTGATGGAACTTTAGAAAAAAAAAAACAAAGCTACCGATACCCATATTATGACCGGTGCACACTAAAAGTGGTAGTCCGAGTCCGAGTCGGGGGAAAAATAATTCCGTTTTTTTCGGTTGAATAGATTTCGATTAAAATTTCAGGAAATATCCATTTTATCCATACGAATCGATGTATATTATTAGATTTTGAAGTATTTGTTTACCTTGGAAGTGATCAGCTATACTGTGATTTTTACCACACTAAAAGTGGTAGTCCGAGTTGAAGAATAAAAAAAAACACAAATAACTAATTGATGGATGGATGCATTTTGTTGAAACTTTCAGACGTTGTTCGAAATGGCTCTCAAAATATTCAGAAATCCTCACTTCCCATTTAAGGACATTATTTTGTTTTAGAAGAAAATGCCGAGCCCGAGCCAAAGACAAAAAGTCGCGATGATATTTCTCAGCAAGGGATGGATATATTTCTTTGAAATTTTCAGGTAATGTCCATTTTGTAGATACAAATCGATGTAGATTATTTGATTTTGAAACATTTGCTTATCTTGGAAGTTATCAGCTAATAACAGAGTTGAAGTCCGAGTTGAAAAATTAAAATGATCGCATGAATAATTCATGATTGGATGGATGGATGTTTTCCTAAGTTTCAGAATATGTTGGAAATACAAATAAGAATGATCAGAAACCCCCTTAGCTCAGATTTATTTACAATATTTTTTGTTTGATTTTTAACTCAGCAAAATAAGCAAAAGCATTCGAGCCAAAGATTCGAAAATTCGGGCTGGGATTTCAAATTCGACTTTCTATGTAATGCGTGCATAGATTCTTATGAAAATGTCTGGAAATATTTATATTATACATATAAATCTATGTGTTTTATTTGATTTTTTTATTGATTAATCATCTTATAGATAATCAGCTGTAAACTGAAATTTTTCGACATAGTAACTTTCATACTTTTTGGCATATTACATTGTTTAGATTAAGGATTTAGGATCACTGATGAGGGTTAAGTACCCGAAACGTGCATGTCTGGTCCACGTTGCCAATTTATTTGTTCTTAAATGATGCTATTCAATTTGAAGACGTTTACATTTATACCACTTGGTGAGTGTCACTGCTGGTGGACCAGGAGTCCCCGAGGGCACTTGGAGCCAAGTTCGATCAATTTCGGTTGATCGTTTCTTCAACGCAATCTAAATTTCTGTTATCAAAATTTCTTGAAATTTCTAAAAAGTGGGTATTGTAGCATCATATCCCACCCATCCTGATACGTCTTTCGGTACCCTTTTTCGACATAGTAACTTTCATACTTTTTGGCATATTACATTGTTTAGATTAAGGATTTAGGATCACTTATGAGGGTTAAGTACCCGAAACGTGCATGTCTGGTCCACGTTGCCAATTTATTTGTTCTTAAATGATGCTATTCAATTTGAAGACGTTTACATTTATACCACTTGGTGAGTGTCACTGCTGGTGGACCTGGAGTCCCCGAGGGCACTTGGAGCCAAGTTCGATCAATTTCGGTTGATCGTTTCTTCAACGCAATTTAAATTTCTGTTATCAAAATTTCTTGAAATTTCTAAAAAGTGGTTCTTGTAGCATCATATCCCACCCATCCTGCTACGTCTTTCGGTACCCTTTTTCGACATAGTAACTTTCATACTTTTTGGCATATTACATTGTTTAGATTAAGGATTTAGGATCACTGATGAGCGTTAAGTACCCGAAACGTGCATGTCTGGTCCACGTTGCCAATTTATTTGTTCTTAAATGATGCTATTCAATTTGAAGACGTTTACATTTATACCACTTGGTGAGTGTCACTGCCGGTGGACCAGGAGTCCCCGAGGGCACATGGAGCCAAGTTCGATCAATTTCGGTTGATCGTTTCTTCAACGCAATCTAAATTTCTGTTATCAAAATTTCTTGAAATTTCTAAAAAGTGGGTCTTGTAGCATCATATCCCACCCATCCTGCTACGTCTTTCGGTACCCTTTTTCAACATACTAACTTTCATACTTTTTGGCATATTACATTGTTTAGATTAAGGATTTAGGATCACTGATGAGGGTTAAGTATCCGAAACGTGCATGTCTGGTCCACGTTGCCAATTTATTTGTTCTTAAATGATGCTATTCAATTTGAAGACGTTTACATTCACTCACTAAATGTTGTAGTCCGAGTTGAAAAATCAAAATAAGCATCACCTCAAACTTTAAGAATTTGTAAGAAATGCAATCTAGAAAGAACCATTTTTTTCTTTGTTCTTTATATTTTTTTCATTTTGATAGTCAATATAAAAGTTTTTACTCCATTATTCATAGACGCCAAATTTAAGCCAAAGGCGAAAATCCGAGATGAATTTTTTCTTATGTTAAAAATTTTCGCAATTACATTTTACTTTTCAAATTTGAAATCTTATTTTTAAAATTGTATACATTTTGTTTTCAAATTTGAAAAAAAAACGTTAACAAATACAATTCATTTTCAAATTTGAAAAAAAGTCTTCGATTTGTTTAAAGAATTTTATTTTTCTGTAACATGTTAACTCAGACTTATTCTAACTCGAATAGAAGCTGATTTTTTTTTTAAAGTTTTATTATCAATTTATGATCTATTTTCTCAGCAATCGGCGAATGGATCACCCTTAATGTTCAGTAATATTTTCGTTTAAAATCCCGTATTTTTCCTGAAGTTTTCACTCCAAAACTATTTTTAAGGGAGAAATTCGAATTTGACATCTCAGGTCGGACTTTTGTCTTTGACTCGGGACTCGACTTTTGCTTATTTTCGATCAAAAATAAAAATTTAGTGAATAAACACTTGAAAGGGGAATTTCTGATCAATCTCAATAGCATTTCTAACAAA
The DNA here is from genome assembly GCA_033119305.1 of Pinctada imbricata. Lineage (NCBI taxonomy): Eukaryota > Metazoa > Mollusca > Bivalvia > Pterioida > Pteriidae > Pinctada > Pinctada imbricata. The sequence goes on along the minus strand of VSWD01000012.1, from coordinate 28,796,651 downwards.
TTCTGAAATTTTGGAAAAATCCATTCATCCACATATGAATTATAAACTTTTTTTTTTATTTCTCAAGTCAGACTCGGACTTCCACTTTAAATTCAATGTGATCAATTTCGATTTATAGCTGATTACTTTCAAGCTTAAGGTAAACATATATTTCAAAATCAAATAATATACATCGATTTGGGTGTATACTTTTTCCTGAAATTTTCATCAAAATTTATCGACCTTATACCGAGAAAAGTGCATTTTAAATCTCAACTCGGCTTTTTGTCTTTGACTCGGACTCGGATTTTGCTAATTGTAAACTCTAAAACAAAATATTATCAATAAATCTAGGAAAAGGAGGTTTCTGATCAATTTTATTTGAATTTTCCAACAAATTATGAAAATATGGACAAAATCTATCCGTCCATTCATTAATTACCACGTTTCTTTATTTCTAAACTCGGACTTGGACTGCAACTTTAAGTGTGGTAAACATCGGTTAATAGGTACATGTAATTACTTCCAAGATAAAAAAAATATATCAAACTCAAATAAAAGTTTTCGATTTATACGTACAAAATGGATATTTCCTGAACATTTTCAGTGGCCGGGAAAACTGAATATAAAATCTCAACTCGGCTTTTTCCAGACTCGGACTCGGACTACCGCTTTAAGTGTGCACCATTATGACCTTAATAAAAAAATCTGCATGACGTTAAAATTCGAATGACTGCAAACACATGCTGGTAGTTATATGATGCCCGCTAGTCTATTCCTCTTTTTGTTTCATTAACAAAAAATGATACATAGGTAATCACAGATTACGAAGCTCACCTCGTGGCAGCAAAATTCAATTCAAACATATTTCTAAGTACATGTATATTGGCTTTTAAAGACAAAATCATTCAAGCGGAAAAAGTAGGTCAAGGTCATTTTATGAAAGTTTGATCAAAGATACATTCAATATGCAAGTTTGGAACATGTAGCACTTATACTTTGCTCAATATTGGCTTTTAAAGGCAAAATCACTCAAGTGGAAAAAGTAGGTCAAGGTCATTTTATGAAAGTTTGATCTAAGATACATCCAATATGCAAGTTTGGTATTTGTAGCACTTATACTTTGCACAATATTGGCTAATAAAGGCAAAATCACTCAAGCGAAAAAAGTAGGTCAAGGTTATTTTATGAAAGTTTGATCAAAGATACATCCAATATGCAAGTTTGGTACATGTAGCACTTATACTTTGCTCAATATTGGCTTTTAAATCAAAATCACTCAAGTGGAAAAACTAGGTCAGATGCTGCATCCAATGCATGGGTTCCTCTCAGTATCCCAAGATGAATCACTTGTGCAAATTTGGTTACTATAGCATTAGTACTTTGTCAGATACTGAGCTACCCCAAACTTCTTAACTAAGTCAAGCAAGCGGAAAATGTAGGTCAAATGCTGCATCCGATGCATGGCTTCACCTCAGCATCCAAAGATGAATCACTTGTGCAAGATTGGATACTGTAGCATAAGTACTTTTTCAGATACTGAGCTACCCCAAACTTCTTAACCAAGTCACACAAGCGTAAAATGTAGGTCAGATGCAGCATCCGATGCATGGGTTCATCTCAGCATCCAAAGATGAATCACTTGTGCAAGTTTGGTTACTGTAGCATTAGTACTTTGTCAGATACTGAGCTACCCCAAACTTCTTAACCATGTGACTCAAGTGTAAAAATGAAGGTCAGATGCTGCATCCGATGCATGGGTTCACCTCAGCATCCAAAGATGAATCAATTGTGCAAGTTCTGTTACAGTAGCATTAGTACTTTGTCAGATACTGAGCTAACCCAAACTTCTTAACCAAGTCACTCAAGCGGAAAATGTAGGTCAGATGCTGCATCCGATGCATGGGTTCACCTCAGCATCCAAAGATGAATCACTTGTGGAAGATTGGTTAATGTAGCATCAGTACTTTGCTAAATACTGAGCTACCCAAAACTTCTTAACCGGACGCGGACGCGGACACGGACGCGGACACGGACGCGGACGAGGACGCGGACGCGGACGCGCGGGGGTATAGCATAAGCTCACTCAACTTCGTCGAGGTGAGCTAAAAATCGATTTAAAATAATGGCGGATTTAAGGTGGAGCGGAGTGGGTGCCCTCCTCCCGGGCAACGCCGGTCAAACTTTTCTCCCCCTTTTTTCCCTAGAGATAAAATGCGCAAGCACAGAATGCACAAGATTCCATTGATTTTTATGCTATTCAAAAAGTATTTACATCTATTGCCTATCCCCCCTCCGGCCAAGAACCAGAACGCAACTTCTGATCTATGATACTATTTTTCTTATGGCGAAGCAGGTTCCTGTATGATGGCGTATCTCAGGGGAACACTACCCTAGAAAAGGAAATAAAAGGAAGGGGAGGTTTTAAAGTTTTACTTGAGGATCGATCTTTTTAGACCATGATAAAATAGTTCAAGTTTGACTATTGTTCATCTCTTATCATGCTTTATATCCATCGAAAAAAACTATTCTGAACTATGATATGATCGAATGAAATATACGAATTAAGCAGAACTATTTTACATGTACGCCAACTTATCTGCAATTCTCTGTAAGAACCAAAGAATTTCAAGACATGTTGGCACAGCATGTCATGGATTTATGAGATTTTTGGTATGGAAGTTCAATATGAAGCACTTGTATGTAAATCAACCCCAGTTCTTTTTAAAAATGATGCCGTTGCCATGGTAACCGTGTCTGAAGTTTCAAAAATAGGGAAAATCTATAGGACGAGGCATATTTGTAGGCTTCGTTACCATGGAAATAGTTACTTTTCAAATCTGAAATTGCTTTGATTATTTTCTTTTAATTCTTATTATTATGCATATTTGTAAAGTTTATTACATTCATCTCGGATGCCTTTTTTATACAAGATGAAAAATTGGGCCAAAAAAGGGTATCAAAAGGCTCTGTTTTGGGCACTTAAAGACCCCTTCCTGCATGTTTTTACTGTTTTACAAGGTTGAAAATTTCATAAAAGCACCAATTTTTGAAGTCCAAATTCTAATTATCTAATTAGTATCATCTTTGAGCTATACATCAATATGAAAAATTAATTGGGCTTATTTGTCCTTTTGTATGCAAAGCAGCATCAAATTTAGTTGCTATGGCAACAATCGGCAGAAAGTTTTCCATACGATAGTTTTAAACACAACCTCTATCAAACTATCTACACATGATATTGGAACAGAAGTTCATGTATACATCTGTCAGAGGTGTTTTGATATAAAAATGCCCTTGAAATTATTTCAAGGTCACCCACTGAATTTCCAAGGTCATTAAACTTTACTTGACCAGATTTGACGAATAATCCTGATTTTTCATAAAATGAAGGTGCCAATATTTTAGAAACCTTCAAATAATGAACTTAACAGTTATTTGCCATTAAATGATAAACGTATCATTAATTTCTTACAACTATTGATAACTTTTCTTCACATCTTCGAATATCTAAATTATTGGTGAGTATTTTGATAAAAAAGGGACGAAATCAGTCTGTATTTTCTTGTTTTTTTTTACGAAAAAATATTTTCCCATTAAATTTCTCCAATTCAATAAATTCTAATATTTTTCTTTCTTATATTCATTTGCTTTCGTAAAAATATGACCTATGAAAATATTTAAATAAAGAATAATCAAAATCGGTAACAAAAATTTTTAAAAATCAATATTTTATGCAAAATTTGAGTCTCAAAGTCTCAAGTATAAATGACCATGAATATCAATCCAATGACCTTGAACATTATAAAAGATTTAAAGAGGCTGTGTCTAATTAGAAAATGATGAACTTCTACTCAAGGTATTTTGACTAAATTCGGGTCATATAATTGCAGTATTATAAAATTCATTTTAAGGGAAAGAAAATAGAAGTTGACCGTTCAGTATAATGTAGGGGTCATCTCAAAGATAATGGCACCTTACAATGAGACCTTATGGAGTTTTACTGCAAAATAACGATTTTTCTCAATTTTTTAATATTTTTGCGCAAGAGATTTCAATTAAATTCATGTTATTTATTTGTTGCACTTCAAATATCATTTTAAGAAAAAGAAATTTCAGTCATCAAATTTTTCTAATTGTACTCAGCCTCGTTAAGTCATATCTATACATGCATACATTTTGACTATCTTATGTAACTCTAAAGAGGAATAAAATCATTTTCAAAGATAATATGGAACAAGCAAAAAGGTCTAATGTTGCCATGGCAACGGTCTTTGGCAACAGAATTTAGGTAAAACTCTTAAAATACCCACTCCAATTTCTCGTTCATTTTATTTATCAATAAACATATATTTCCTTCTATGAAAATCATTTGTCTCCTATTGGTGCCTTTTGTGATATTTAAGATTGAAAATGGTCAAAAACACACTAAATTGGCCCTTATTTTCACCTCTATTTTTCGCTTCATTTTGACTTATTTTGACTTAATACGATAAGCTTCCTTTAATAAATATCACATAGCTAAGTGTACTAAGTAAGAATGAAAGTAAGGAAGAATAGATTATATAAAGATGAACAAGCTGTTACAGTGGTATCAATGGCAACGAAGTCTCCGGAGATGGCTTATTTCATGGTCCCAACAGTGCTATAAATAGAAATCTAAATTGCCTCGTTACCATGGCAACCAGAGGTCACATTGGCCAAAAAGTGTCATTTTCATGGTAAGTACTTAATATATACATGTACCCGTTATACCGAAAATCATCAAAATTCATGACATGCCGTGCCGATCGATTATGGTCCTTACAGAGAATTGCTATAAAGGTGGGTCCCTACTCGTGAATTTAACAGATGAATTTTGTACTTTAAGGTTATTTTCTATACATAATAGTCAAAATGTCATAGTGAACACAGACATATATAGGTAATTTTGTTTTCTTTAAAGATACAGTACATTAAAGAAAGGTACCCTAGCACTTTAATATTGAGAAATATCAAATATCCATCATATGCTTTTGAACCCTCCAAATTCAGCGATGATACGAATATGTTTATTTGTTTTGTTTTATTTTATGATAACAAGTCACATAGAAGAAATACAATACATAAAATGATAATGTAACATAAATCTAAGTATGATATATCTCCAAACATTAGGGTACCCCCTTATAATTTAATAACATTTTTTACCAAGAATATGTACTAAATCCAATTTTTTGCATAAAAAAACGATGATTTTTTTTTCAATTTGTAATATTTCATAAACGTATGTATGTAGATGAAGAAAAAATCACATACAGGTACACATTTTTTGAAATGATCAATGTATGGCTCCAAACATAGGGGTACCCCCTTATGATGTTATCATATTTCCGACAAATAGTATCTAGTATATCAGATTTCTGTGCAAAAAACAACAGATGGAATTTCTTCAAATTGGATCATTTTATACGATTATGTATAAAGATGGTGAAAAAATCGCATACAGGTATACAATTTTATAAATGATCAAGATATGGCTACAAACATAAGGGTACCCCCTTATAATTTCGTCACATTTTCAACTAAGAAATTATACTATATGATTGGTGTGGACATTGATAGATTGCACCATCTTTTGCTTCTATTGGCATGTAAGATCTTCTGTCTGTGTGTCGCAATAGCACTTTCTATATAGACATAACGTCAGACAGTGCGTACATTTTATATACTGTGTTCTTTATCGTGCATTAACATCGACGGCGGGTGCGGATAGCCAACAGGGGATGCTTACTCCTCCCGGGCACCTGATCCCACCTCTAGCTTGCTAGGGGTCCGTCGATGCTTAAGAGTGAGTGCTGTTGAGATTATCGTGGGGATATTCTTTAACTCATTCAATGCGCTGGCTCGTCCCTCACCAGCCATTGTAAAACGTTATACGCTGACTGCTGCATATAAGGAAAAACCTATAACGGTTCGAGTAGGGAGCCAAAAAGCTTATAACATTATGCAAAGCTAGTGCTTTTATTTTTGCACATGAATCGCCATGCAGAATTTCGAAGAAATACGGCTTATGTTCAGGGCTAAAGTCGACCGTTATCATGTGGTAGACTGTATCTCTGGTCCAAAATGGGTTGAAATAATGCATGGATACTCCATGGAATTCGCATCATTGCACATTTGGCAAAGCTAATACAGGTATCAAATATTCAGATTGCATCATTTGCATATTTTTTTCAGCTAATTTTCCGGGGTGGCCACGAAACCCCTCCCGCATCTAACCCCTCCGGGCATTTCGTGCCTCGATTCAACCCCCCCTCCCCTACCCAGACAGCGCACCCTCTGGATCCCCCACTGAAAATCACAGATTTTTCAATATCTATTTGTACTCAATGATAATTACAACAATTCCTGATTTCACAACATTTTTTCGATAAACAAGTGCAGAATTATATTACAAATATTCATTTCATAGTCTGTTTTATTGGCCGAAGTATTCCGTTACATATGACGTTTAGTTATGAAGTTTGCATGATATTTATTAAACAAGATAGATGTGATTATATCATAAAATTCTGTATCTTCAATTCTTCTCAATTCTTGCCATTTTATCTCAATTTCATCTGAAGTGGTTGTAAGTAAACATAATTAACAAACAACAACAACTTACCTATTTTTAAAAGATACTGTGTAAATCCCTGCACGAAACGCGATTGGCAGGCGCTGTTTAGACGGATTATATATATATAATCTATTTTCTAATAAAGTAAACTTTTCAAGAATTTTTCAACAATAAACCAACCCTCATCATTGCGCATTTTGTCGACAACGTTATTCGGCAATGATCGCCAAGCCTTTGATGCGCCGATAAACTCGGTGGTAAAACTAAAAATTCGTTGTTCCAACATTATTTTTGCATTTTTAAATCATTTTCCTCTAAAGAACTTCATTCGAATTCATTCGATACCAAACACGACCACAATACTCTTATAAAACGCATAGAAATAAATCTACACACAATTGTTATCAACGGATGGTTAAAATAAAGTATGCAGAAAAAAAGAAATATAGCTAATTTGTATACTAGATCGACGACAAAGACCAGCGTTATAAATTGGAATGACAGTCGCCCCTTTTTTCTAAGGGTATAATTTCAAGCGCGTATCTAGAGGGGGGTTGGTGGGTCTGGAAGCCCCCCCCCCCCCCCTCCCTGGAATTTTCGAAGCATATTTCATTAGATTAAGCCCCGATTCCCCTCTTGTTGTCATAACATTTGAAAAATTACATGAATTTGTACTGAAAATCTTTCATTAAAATTCATTTTCATTAATGTTGTGTCCAAATCTCAAAAATTTCCCTGGCGCGCTTACGCTCACCAGATTTTATTACATGATATCAATTTCAAATAATGGTTACAAAAAAAACTATATTCATAGCATTATGATACGTCAAATCAGAATCTTCTCTTGATATAACTTACGATAAGTAACTCACCTTTTAGGACATTTTCTTCCTCTTAGATTCAAACACTCGATAGATTCATTTTATTTATTCTTGTATTGGACTGAATTCTAGTTTTATAATAGTCTAATATCACAGTGTATATCAGTAAAGACGGTATACATGTTTGTATATTAAGTATTTAAACAGATGTCACTAAATTTATGTATTGCTTGAACAGATATATCTTTTAGAAATCATATTTTAATTAAATCCTTGTCTCGCCAATAATCTTTCGTTAATGTATAAATGTATGTATGTTCCAAGTAACTACGTACAATCGCCTTATTAATATAATATAAATATACCACATTCTCATAGAAAAATAGTATATTTTTGTCAACAAAGCTAAATGAAAACAGTAGAAATGTAAGGCAAAAACGATAATTCGATTGCCATATTATTTAATCAATAGATGTGAAAAGATATAGAAACGTTCATTGCAATGAATGGTCTATGCCATTCGACCACAAGGTTGCATCTAAACAATTAAATCAAAAGTAAGCGTGTTATGGCATAAAATATGTAATTCATTTAATTTTAGAATTGTCATTTCCTTAGAATTTTACATTAATTACTATTTAGTGAATCAATCAAGAATAAAAGTATATTACATCTTGTGTTTTACTTTTACGTTAATGGTACCTCTTAATTATTAAAGCAATATTAGCTGTCATTGGCTCTTAATACCTTCTAATTGTTATTAAAAGATGATACACAAGTCATCCGATGTAAAATAAACATGTTACATAAAGAAACCCAGCATGAAAACATACGTCTACAGAGCTGTCTGCACTACGATGCCTGCTTTATTATACTTCGGCAATTAAGACCGATCCACATGTGATATGTAAAAATAATGATAAACGTCTTCAAGTTCATTAGCATCATTTAAAAGCAGATAAATTTACAGCATGGACCAGACATGCACGTTTCGGGTACTGATCCTCAATCTAAACAATGGAATACGATCAAAATCTGTGAAATTATGTCCACAATAAGCCGAAAGACGTGGCAGGATGGCTGGAATATGATGCTACAGGACCCAGATTTTAGAAATTTAAGGAACTTGTAAACAGAAGTTTTCGAATGCGTTTGAAGAAACAATCAACCGAAATTGATCAATCAGGTCAAATCCCGTGCAGACGTGAACAGCTTATTAACAACTTTTATCTATGAAAATTGAGCTCTATATGATCTTCAATGTAAAGTCTTGTGTAATGTGAATATAGATCGTCCTTATTCTGTCATCTTAATCTCTGAATCAATAAAAAATGCATTCTTCTCTTTACACATGTCCATGTGCATGTTGAAATCGGTAATGCTCACTGACAAAATTAAGATTGCGCATGGGCAGAAAGCAAGCTCAGAAAGGTCAACGTAAGGGCACATGGATATGGGCGGGCTTTACGGTGAATTTTTGCTGTAAGAATTCAGATAATTGCTATTCTTGTCCAGAAAGGCGTTAATCCGATGTTTCTTCAATCAACCTTTTTTATCAAACTATCATCATTTTCTATGAGTATTAACATACGTGAAAATGAGCAAATAAAAAAATTAAAATTGCTGACAGCTAATATTGGCTCAAGAATAAAGTATTAGGTTCTTGACAAAACATTGCCAATATAGTTATATATCTACCAAAGCATGTATCTATACCCCCATCCCAAATAACAAAAAAAAAACCGGAGAGATACATATTGTTTATGCTTTCGCATCCGTCTGTTTGTCCACCTCTAATGTATCCGGGCTATATCTCTTGAACCATGAACTGTATAATTTTCATACTTTAGTATGACAAATATGGATAATGACCATATCCCTGTATACAGCAGAAAATCGATAATTTAGAAAATCAGAAACCGAAGGCATACAAAATCATGATAAAATAGAAACCTGATTAAGCCCCTGTCACACTATGGCGAATTGGTGCTACGAGTTTTGTACGAGTGCTGGCGAGTTATAACTCGCCGAAATTTCCCCGAGTTAGTCTTGATTTTTTGTAATTACGATATGGGCTCGACATTTGCTCGAGATCTCTACAAGAAAAGTACGACACTTGGCACCAATCTACGATTTGTACACGACATCTTCTCGACAAACGAAGACTTTGGTACGAGAAGGTACGAGTAAAGTACGAGTTTGTACGAGATGTGGCGACATGCCTACGAGTTAAGCACGAGATAAGTTATGACGAGCTGAGTACGAGAAGTGTACGAGTTATGTCAACACATTATGAATTTGGTAAAAAATTATGTTTTAGTCTTTTGAAGCTCACCCGATCTGAAAGCCCTTGACAGGGATTGGTATTGTCATAATTGTAGCATTTGGACCGTCGACAAGATGTAAGACTATTCCTTTTGTATGATTTACGTGACTGTATCGACTCACGTTTTCTTCCTCAAGACTGCTGAAAATTTTGAATGAATCGGTCTGTACAAGCTAATAAAAATGTAAATAGCACGATACATCTTCATTTCTTAATTATTTTCTTCTGGACGATGCAAATCGCAGAAGGGATCTATTACTAAAAGTAACGAATCTTAGTCAAAGATGGATGCAGATTCAAGATTGTTATATTCAAGAGCCGATTATGGACTCTTTTGAATTTGATCATGTACATGCTAAAATTGAGGTCTTCTCCTTTCCTTTTTTAATAACTTTCGATAGCATTTAAGCTGAAAATTATAATACGTACAATGTACCATAAAGTACTAACTAACTATTCTGCCAAGGGAAGGGGGGATGTCAAATCTGTTCTTTTCCATAATTTTTTTCAATACAACCAGAATATGAATAGAAAAACTTTTTTTGTATCTACAGTTATCTACTTTTTTAATCCTGTCAGCTTGAAAAATTATAATTAAATGCAATAAAATGGATTTACAAGATCGTATACGGGTAAGGTGCTCAATGTCTTATACCAACTTGAAATAAATCTGCCATAGATGAAAGATGGGACTGTTTCCTTGTTGTTGTTGTTGTTGTTGTTGTTTTTTTTTTTTTGTTTTTTTTTTTTTGTTTTTTTTATCTAATAGGACAAAATGATGTTAGAGGTTACATGGACAAACTTATCACGATTAATTGGATTTTTCTGGAGTTAGTATGTGTATTAAACTCACGTACGCCTTGAACATATCAGCCCACCTGGGCCTATTATTTTTGTTATCTATCATTCCTTTACTATGCAAGTTAAAACATTTATGCATGCTGCAGAGGAAGACTGGATTTAAGTACTCAAATCAGCAGAACTCGAGAACTCGTTCAAAGTCGTGCAGTCGAGAAGAGGTCGGTACAACTCGGATGATGTCGTGTAGATGTAAGCCTATGGCCCACAGGTTCGGTGTGTAGTTCGCGTTGTGTATTAATCAGTCATTTTCAAAACTATTAAACGAAGTCCGAATATAAAGTTCTAAGTTTAATCTAATCGTAACATCTTAATCATAGCAATCTAACTAAACCGAAACTTAAACACTACTGAAACCTTAGTGGTCTGCAAAACGATGCGCCGAGTATATATGTGGATGATTGGAAATTGCTAACACCTGCACAAATTAATAAGTAATTGGTTTTTTGATTAAAAAGACATTTTGGAAATTAGATTCTTCCAGATATAGAACCTTAATGGCTTTTACGGAGAAATTTCCAATTAGCTTTCAATTAACTCATATGGAAAACAAAGGCTAAAGTACCTGCAGGTGTGCCAATTACTGCATTGTTCTTAGCATCGTGGAAATCAAATTAAAAAGATTACAGAATTTACCAACTAGAATTAATTGTCTCAATGTGAAGTTTGAACTTATACAATCAAATACAATAGTGATTTTGAACTTTAAGATAACTTTCAATTACCATCCAAAACTTTGTTTGAGTCTGCTATAATACTTGGTTATTTTCTAAACGCATGGCCTTGACACCACAATAATACATAACTCAATGAAATGTAATCAAGGTTCACTCTAAGTATCGTTATTGAAATTATATAAAATTAAATCAAATGAAAATTAAAGTCATTTTCATCTCAAGTCCTTTTTTACTGTTCTATTATCAATGTTCACTGTCCATAACCTACAAAAAATACCTTTACCCAAGGCCAACATGTACCTTAAATTAGATTATATATAATAAGCAATGTACAAAAGGAATTATCAATAATGATTTTTAATCAATGCAAATCAGCATAATGCATATTATGTATATACATTTACTCTGCTTTTTTTTCACCAGAACACAACACCGGTTTAATTCTCTTCTTTATCTTCTCACGGCCGTTCTTCTTTGGTTTTGGTTCCGTACGTCTTGGTTAGGTTTCGTCTACGGTCCCTCTTCGTGAACTTTTTAACCTCCGAGGAGTATTACGAATGATTCGGACTACTTTGTCGTCTACTTGGTTCGGTAAACCAATAATCATCGAATCTTCATCTGTTTCGTCTTCTTCCTCCACCCGGTATTCGGAGCTTATCTTCCATCTGGACCCTGCTTTGACGCATCTTAGTATTAGTGACGTTACCAAGATCTTCCCGTAATCTGGATGACGCCATGCACCCAGAAAAGCGACGGGGTATTCAATGCTCTCATTTAAAGCGTCGATCAAGCAGGTCATTAAGTGCAAAATGTCCAATCTGGTTCTGCTGTCTTCAATTTCGCTATGACAGATTTCACCCTGTCATATAATCTGCGAAATAATGTTAAAAGTGACGGGCTGGTTTGACATCCGGCCACACGGCTAACATCGTGCACAGAGATACCTGACGTCACTGCTTCAGACTTCTTTTCTGCTACCGTCTGATTTGATTTAATGCCTTGGTGATACACCTGTACGCTAATTTGTCTCTCGTATCACAATAGGCGATTCCAATAACCAAGGAACTTAATAAGACTGCACATCTGGAACTTCACTGCTTATCTCATCGTCGTCTTCTCCCAGCGATAAAATTATAAAGTCTGCATCATTATTACACTGATATGTTCACATCATTGTCTCTGGTTACAGGTAGTTTATGACACCGGATTTTCTCTGTACCTCTAACTAACCACAATTTTGAATTTACAAAAATAATTTAGATGCCTGTACCAAAACTAAGTGAAAGATTTCCAAAATGAGATTTTTTTTATCAATACTAGGATAATGTTAATTTTGAGAACTTTGTATATTCACTGACTTTATACGAAAAGCAGGTCTTCTGTATTTATTTTAGACGAATACAAAACTCTTATTAAATAAAGGAAAAATATCTGTAGCGATTAAAACTTTTTATTATAAATTCTGAAGAACTTTCTGAAATGAAATACAATGTCTATGTATGTCGCTTGTCAAACGTTAATGTCTCGGCGTAGTGATTACTCGTTGATCCTACACATCTGTAGCCGATAAGAAATTAAAGACCGCCAATGAAATTCCAACTCTGGGAAAAGGAGCAACAAAGGTCAAACTTTTTAGCGCTCATTGACTGATGAGTGAGAACTGTAACATGAATACCCAAAATGAAGGCCAATTAAAACTACAAATTGCAAAAAGCAGAGTACTATTGGTTTTAAATGAATAATCAAACACAAAACATGCAAACTAAGGGTATACTGTTGCTACTATATACATCGCGATCGCGATAGACTCCAGATTACATTTGGCATGAAATTCCGATAAAACTTTGACCGATTTTTTTTAATTAAGATATTTACCATTTCCTCCCTCTCTTGAAATAAAAAAACAAGACCTCCAAAATGACAGCACAAAACATACATAAGATGATGAATACTACGATGTTAATCATATAATCCGAAAAAAAAATCACGTGCTCTCCCATAGCACAAATAAGAAATGACAGGGTTGTATACACAACAAACCCAAACGAACCTTCTACGTTCCCAGAAATCTCTACTGGTGCCATTTTTCGGCGTTTCATCGCCATATACCGAGCAAATTCCACAACTCATCACCTAACAGTGAAATATATGGTTTCCATCGAAGTATCCTCTTAACTGTAATGTACCATCATATTGAACAATCTTACAGAGACGGGTCCTCTCCTGTCTCTTACTACAGTCCCATGCCTTTTCCCCGGCGTTCTACCGACATAATGGGACCCTGATCTAGACACTGACTCAGCGGCTGAGAAAAACCGAAATCCCCAAAACGACCGAAACCTTAATCTTCAATCAACTCAAAATTACGTGAAACTCGACCGATTCCAAAAATATTAAATGTTACTTCGTTGTCTCTATCCGTCATTTCTTATCGAAAACATCTGAGAAAAAACTCTGATCCGATTTCTTCAAAAAAAAAAAAAATCGCTTAAAACTTTCAAAAATTTAAAAATAACATTAAAAAATACATGGTCAATCAATCTGAGATTACATTGAGAAATTAGATGTGTCATACCTTTTACGATCGCGCATTTTGTTTACAGCGTAGAGTTCATCGTCTCATTGTTAAATCCTAGTTCCGCGGCGTTCATCTTCATATTTCCTCTGGTACGTTTAGGTCACGGTACGAAATAAAACCTTGTAAGCCTATGGTCCACAGGTTTAGGGTGTAGTTCGCGTTGTGTATTAATCAGTCATTTTGAAAACTATAAACAGAAGTCCGAATAAAGTTCTAAGTTTATTTAAATCGTAACATCTCGACAGTATGAGAGCGGAGTCCCTAAACTTAAACACTACTGAAACTGGAGTGGTCTGTAAAACGATGCACCGAGTATATATGTGGACGATTGGAAATTGCTAACACCTGCACAAAATAATAAGTAATTGGTTTTTGAAGACATTTTGGAAATTAGATTCTTCCAAATACAGAACAATAATGACTTTTACGGGGAGATTTCCAATTAGCTTTCAATTAACTCGTACGGAAAACAAAGACTAAAGTACTTGCAGGTGTGCAAATTACTACAGTGTTTTCAGCATCGTGGGAATCAAATTAAACAGATTACAGAATTTACAAACTAGAATTTAATTGTCTCAATATGAAGTTCAAACTTAAAGTCAAGAAATTAAGTTATAATGATTCCCCTTTTACTATAGAAAACTCAAGCTGGCAATTTCCATATACATGTAACTAATTAATATGAATAATTAATTAGCTTAATTATTGTGGGGGAGAGGTCATATGGTTACACGCACATTGCCGAAGTCCTGTTTCTTCGGGCAACTTCGTGGTATTTTAGAATATTTTTTGTTCTCAAAACAACCGAAAGTAGAGTATTATACCCCAAATGCATTAAAACACTATCTGTCAAACCCCTCGCGGGGAGCTCCACACGGCAAAGGTCATAAGTGTGACACAAATGAGTTAAAGAAAATCCTGACGATAATCTCAACAACACTCACAATAGCATCGACGGACCTATAGGAAGCCATATGTGGGACCAGGCGCAAGGACGGGATGCATTGTAGGTGGCGCGCTTGCATATTAGCACAATTTAAACATATTCAATTTTCACGTGAACCATGATACTAGCATGTTATAGTATATAAGTAAGTAGGACGCTGAATTATTCAAAAGAAAGGAGGGACAAAAGAACAGAAGGGGGCTCGTTCACTAAATTTACTGAATTTTTAAAAATTATTTGTATGTTTTGTAAAATTAAACTTATTTCTCTTCATACAGGCTGCCATGTTACTCTTATGCCCGAGAAGAATAAAGCAGACATTTTAACAATGATGTCTTAACATGATCATAGAGGCACGAAAAGTCTTGAAAATCTAAGTCTTTTTAAAAATGAGCGACAAAGATATTATGGAACGGGAACAATCGAAAACGAGACTGTAAGTATGAACAATCCAATTCTTCCTTCCAAATCCAATTCTTTATTCCATAGAATAATATTTCTTGGATGGAAAGCATAGCATTCTATGAACACGGGGATATTAAAAATATCACAAGCAAATTCGGGTAATTTCAGGTGTATTTTTCATTTGTATGTTTTAAATCATGTTCATCGAAATTGATTTCAATCAAATGCAAGCAGATTTATTTGCCAAACTAAATTTGTTATGACATTTAGATTATGGCAGTTCTGCGCTGGCTTGAAATATATTTCTAAAATTCCTGATGCAAAATTTATGAATTATTGTGAAACTCAGGATTACCTATCTGATTGTATAGCCATGTTCTTAGCTCGCATTTTGGCATACATTTTTGGTCATTTGAGGAATTCGCTCATCTTGTGTTTACTGTTTACTGATTTCCTCTCTTCTTTGCCTCAGGCATCACTGATGATAGAATTATTGTTAAGGAGTATATAGGTGATTTTTTTTATAATTATAGATCATAATTACATATTTTTAATATGATTAATGGAACAAGATTGTGTCGTTGTGACTCCGTGACGAGAAATTTCGAAATTTAATCAGAGTTTTGGCTTGTCTGAAATTGGTCGGATTTCTCGGATACTTGTGTATGTGCTCACTTTAGCAGAGCACGAAATATTCCCTTATCCCGACTTCTTTTGATAATTGACAATTGATTTGATTTCATGGTCATAGGTGAATGGCCAAGGTATTAGGCTGGAAATTGTCCAAAACATCATATACACTCTAGAGGTAACTTTTTCAATGACAAATATTGATAATGACCATATCCCTGTATACAGCACAAAATCGATAATTCAGAAAATCAAAAACCGAAGGCAAACAAAATAAGGATAAAACAGGAACCAAAGCTAACAAGAACCATGTGAAAAGAAGCGAACTCCCGACATGGGAGTGAGACCAGATGCCCAGGAAGAGTAAGCATATCCTGCTTGCATGCAACACCCGCCGCTTCAATTCAGTAGAACTGTCACATCCGGTTACTTCCACTACGGAAGTCAAAAAGTACAATCTTTGGTTTGATGGTTCAAATGGTCTATGAAGAGTGGGACTTCATAGTGTATGACGAGTTCCCATATCGACCGTAGAACTTCCTCAGTGACGATGTTAGTCGGTCACAAACATATCCCTGACTGAGAAGCTTATCTGAAAGACGCCTAGCTCTCAGAACAAAATACGTATATTTGGTACTTTCTCTGGCATAGCGTATCAACTGAGATATGAACACGCCATAAGAAGGCGATGAAGGGATGTTGCTACTCAGAAAAGGAAAGTTTGTAATGCTGACATTGAAGTCGTCACGTTTGTCATAGAGTGAGGTGTTCATGTGACCATCAGTGTCGTAGGACAACATTATGTCCAAATAGGATGCTGAATTATTTGTCTCTGTAGTTTCTTTGGCTTCAAGATACTGCTGAGGTAATTTTGGATTATTGATGGAGAACACATCGTCTATGTATCTGTAAGTGAAGTTAACGTCAGAAAATTAGTATCTTTTCCCTTTTTTTAACTGGTCAAAATCCTTGAAAAGACTCTAGAGGTGTCATTTATCAACGGATCTTGGCCAAACTTCAGTATAAAATCAATACCATTTTTGATTAACAAAATTTGTCAGGTTGACACATGTATTGCATATGTTGTGGTGGTGTATTACAAGTTCATAAGTAAACGAAGTACACGTTATTTGGTGTTTTGATATTGGTTGAAGGTCTCTGCCTATTTGTATGTGAAATAAGAACACTATAATTCAAAAATACATTCCCTCCTATCCCACGCCTGCCAAAGATAATTAATTTTAGTGGAATCTGCTATGTGAAAATAGGAACAAAACGAAGACTGAAGCCTACAACACCGGCAAAGAGAAAAAAAAGGATTCAAAATCCAAATAAGTATAAAAAACCAAATCGGATACCAATTAGAGATGAGATCAGGTGTCAGGGAGATTAAGCATCTCCTGATTGTTAGCAGCACCCATCACTTAGGCAATGTAGAAAAAAAATGTTCGGTGGATTTATAATGTTTTGATTGGCTCTTACTTCCAATAATGGAGAGGAAAGAGATGAATCAGATATATTATTTTTTTATTTTCATTACATCGTTTAAAAACTAGTTGTTACAAGATCAGTCGTATTATATAGTTACATTTTAATGTCATGACACCTTTAATTTCGGGCACATTTGAATAAAGTTATTTTCAAAATTTCCAAAATGTTGCTTTTAATGAATCATTACATTTAATTTAACATTTATTTCATACGATTATTTCTTTCTTTATGAAAATAGATTTAAATGTATAATTTTAACAGAAATAATGCAATTATAGAGTTTTTCTAAAATTCTGTCATTTTAAGACGAATAACAGTCATTTTGCCCTAAAATGAAGTAGAAAATATACCCTTTAAGATTCAAACGTGTACTTCTTGAATGAACTTAAATAATTACAATTGAACATATATTCCTTCTATGATTTTAAGAATATTTAAGAATTCCTATAGACTCAATAAATATTCTTTAAAAAGCAGCTACTTTAGAGCAAACAATACTCTTTTTCCAAAATAGAAACACTTTTAATCTTTGCTTTCAAGATGGATAAGGGATGTTTACATTAAAAACAGAAATGAGACATTTCTAATTGAAAATACAGATTTCTGCTTAGAAACGACATTTTCGAAGATTTTGCAAATAAATAAGAATATGACATATATGTCAATTTTTACTCTGGTTTGGCCATATTACATTGTTTAGACTGAGAATCACTGACGAGGGTTAAGTACCTGAAACATGCATGTCTGGTCCATGCTGTAAATGTACCTGTTCTTAAATGATGCTATTAAATTTGAAGACGTTTAACATTTGAACCACTTGATGAGTGTCACTGCTGGTGGACCAGGAGTCCCCGAGGTCACATGTAGCCAAGTTCAATCACTTCGGTTGATAGTTTTTTTTTCAACGCATTCGAAAACTTCTGTCGTCAAATTTCTTGAAAACATTGGTCCAGTAGCATCATACCCCACCCATCCTGCTACGTCTTTCGGATTATTTTTGGACATAAAAATATTCACACTCTTTGGCCATGTTACATTCTTTAGATTGAGGATCACTGACGAGGGTTAAATACCCGAAACGTGCATGTCTGGTCCATGCTGAAAATGTACATGTTCTTAAATGATGCTATTGCATTTGAAGACGTTTAACAAGTTTTCCCATAAGAATGCGGAGGGGTTCCATCTCTTTGCCTTCTTATAGACAATTTCAAACCAATTAATTATGCAAAAGACACGTATTTCGGATTTTCACCAGTAATGCCTCCAGTCACAGTGTTTTTCATAAGCCACCAAAATTCATTTCAGTAGCGAATTCCGGTTTTATTTTTAGAATTTAAATTTGAGTAATTATTTTACAGAGAGTCCCAAATTTCCTGTAGGGTCGATTCAGTAACATATCCAATGAATTAAAGAAGATCCTGACGATAATCGCAACAACACTCACAATATAGCAGATAATTGAGCATCGACGGACACCTAGCAAGCTAGAGGTGGGAACGGGTGCCCGGGAGGAGTAAGCATCCCCTGTTTGGCTAGCTCCACTCGCCGTCGATGTTCATGCACGAAAATAAAATATCTAAAGTACATGCACTGTCTGAGGTTATGTCTATATAAAAGGGCTATGACGACCATGTCAGGGAACAATATTCAAAACACTTTCTGTCAAGTCCCTAGCGGGGAAAATTTTTACGAGCTCTACACGGCAAATGGCATAAGTGTGACACAAATAAGTTTGTGATGATCGGGGGGGGGGGGGGAGTTGCAGCCTATCCAATGATGCATTCCAGACTATAACGAGTGTCATAGCACAATATTTTTTAATACAAATACGTGATATAAATTCAGTTTCATTTGTCATATTTGTTTGCATTTTTTGTTTCTTCAATTTCTGTACATTAGAGATGAAACAAGTAATGGATGATTCATTGAATTTTTTTATCAACAGCAAGAAACTGGAAACACCTTTAGATAAATCATCGCTTAAGCCATTCAAAGTTGGTGATGCTGATATCTTGAAAAAGAGGTACTAAATATAGTTGAAGTAGAATGTCAAACAAAAAACAAAAACAAAAATAAATAAAACAAAACAAACAACTTCCCTAGCTTTGATTCTTTTAACACATTTCTCTGATAAATTAACATTCTTTCCAATTACCTCATGTAAGTCTTGTTTTCATTGATTATAAGGTTTTAGCTCGACTGCACTTTCGTGCAAAAGAGCTATTACAATACCCCCGGTGTCGACGTCGGCGTTGTCCGAACTAGATGATAAGGTAAATGTTAAGATCACACAATTACCTTTCCTATATTCATATTTTGTTTGTTCTTTTTGTTGTTAATGTTCAATTATACTATGTTAAATATTACCAGATGGGGATGTAGCCCCTGGGATTGGGATTTTTAGAATTATTTCAAATGATAAGGCTAATGTTTAGATGATTAGGTAAATGTTAAGATAGCAATATTTGGCATCTAAAGGCTAATATTAAGCAAAGTATAAGTGTTACATGTTCCAAACTTATATGGTGGATGCATCTTTGATAAAACTTTCAGAATATGACCGTGACCTACTTTTTCCGCTTGATTGATTTCGCCTTTAATAGCCAATATAGAGCAAAGTATAAGTGCTACATGTTCCAAACTTACATGTCGGATGTATCTTTGATCAAACTTTCATCAAATTACTTTGGCATACTTTTTCAGCTTGAATGATTTACCTTTAAAAGCCAATATTTAGATAACAACAAATGCTACATGTTCCAAACTTACATGTTGGATGTCTCTTTGATCAAATTTTTATAAAATGACCTTGACCATCTTTTTCCGCTTGAAAGATTTTGCCCTTACATGCAAATATTGAGCAAAGTATCAGCGACAAATATGGATAATGACCATATCCCTGTATACAGCACAGAATCGATAATTCAGAAAATCAGTAACCGAACGCATACAAAATCAGGATAAAACAGAAACAAAAGCAAACAAACAAAAACCTCCACCACATGAAAAGAAGCGGACTCCCGATATGAGAGTGAAACCAGGTGCCCAGGAAGAGCTACAAATGAGTTAAAGAAGATCCTGACGATAATCTCAACAACACTCACAATAGAGCGCAAAATTAAACATCGACGGACCCCTAGCAAGCTAGAGGTGGGACCAGGTGCCCGGGAGGAGTTCCAAACTTACATTTTGGATGTATCAGTCAAGGATTTAGATATCATGAACTTGTAAAATCTTATTGGAAAAAATACAATAACTATTCTGAACTTCTTTCAAAAGGGGTAGGGCCACGAAGCCCGATATTGGCCCTAATTTCGAACATTATACTTCATAAAATGTTTAACTCTCATTTGACATTTTGAAACATTATCTACTGAAATAAATGCATCTCTAGATACCTCTGTATGTAATAAGTGGGAACGAATTCTGGGAACGACCCTACAATCTCCTATGAATAAAGATGGGTGATGATTTAAATGATTTATGGAGAAGTCATACTACTTTGAACTAACTTTAAATCAGCTATGAATGAATGAATGTCAAACACAAAATTCCAGACCAGAATTTTAATATCATAATTAATAGGCATGCATATTTCTGAAAAAATATACGTAACAATACAAAAGGATACCCAAAACAGAGAAAACAGTGGAACTTTTTCTCACGAGAAAAGGGAGACAATGACACAGCACCATAGAAACACGGACGACAACTTTATATATGATGAAAAAAAACCTTCCAGAGTTCAGCACAAGAACGGTGGCACTGTTTAATTGCGGTGTTTCAATTATATACAAATTTCACATCAATGTTAAATATACAAATTAAAGAAAACATTCAAATGAAGTGGATTTGACAATGAAGCTTCAAGTTTATCATCCCCTCTCAACATATTTGCAAGGAGATGTAATAACCGTTCATGTGTGCATCACAATCCAAAAGAGGGCACAGTTTTGATAGGATCTAAACCAAACTTTATACATTTATTGCTTATTACAAGAGAAAAACATCATGGTCATAGTCCAAAGATCAAGGACACAGAATGGACATGTTGAAAATCCTTGTACACAGCTTAGTGGATGCAGAGAATGACATTTTGATTTTCAAGGTCAAAGTCACAGATTTTAACTGGTCAAAATCCTTGAAAAGACTCTAGAGGTGTCATTTATCAACGGATCTTGGCCAAACTTCAGTATAAAATCAATACCATTTTTGATTAACAAAATTTGTCAGGTTGACACATGTATTGCATATGTTGTGGTGATGTATTACAAGTTCATAAGTGAACGAAGTACACGTTATTTGGTGTTTTGATATTGGTTGAAGGTCTCTGCCTATTTGTATGTGAAATAAAAACACTATTATTCAAAAATACATTCCCTCCTATCCCACGCCTGCCAAAGATAATTAATTTTAGTGGAATCTGCTATGTGAAAATAGGAACAAAACGAACACTGAAGCCTACAACACCGGCAGAAAAAAAAAGATTAAAAATCCAAATTAGTATAAAAGAAGCCAAATTGGATACCAATTAGAGATGAGATCAGGTGTCAGGGAGATTAAGCATCTCCTGATTGTTAGCAGCACCCATCACTTAGGCAATGTAGAAAAAAAATGTTCGGTGGATTTATAATGTTTTGATTGGTTCTTACTTCCAATAATGGAGAGGAAAGAGATGAATCTGATATATTGTTTTTTTATTTTCATTACATCGTTTAAAAACTAGTTGTTACAAGATCAGTCGTATTACATGTATATAGTTCCATTTCAATGTCATGACACCTTTAATTTCGGGCACATTTGAATAAAGTTATTTTCAAAATTTCCAAAATGTTGCTTTTAATGAATCATTACATTGAATTTAACATTTATTTCATACGATTATTTCTTTCTTTATGAAAATAGATTTAAATGTATAATTTTAACAGAAATAATGCAATTATAGAAAGTTTATAAAATTCTGTCATTTTAAGACGAATAACAGTCGTTTTGCCCTAAAATGAAGTAGAAAATATACCCTTTAAGATTCAAACGTGTACTTCTTGAATGAACGTAAATAATTACAATTGAACATATATTCCTTCTATGATTTTAAGAATATTTAAGAATTCCTATAGACTCAATAAATATTCTTTAAAAAGCAGCTACTTTAGAGCAAACAATACTCTTTTTCCAAAATAGAAACACTTTTAATCTTTGCTTTCAAGATGGATAAGGGATGTTTACATTAAAAACAGAAATGAGACATTTCTAATTGAAAATACAGATTTCTGCTTAGAAACGACATTTTCGAAGATTTTGCAAATAAATAAGAATATGACATATATGTCAATTTTTACTCTGGTTTGGCAATATTACATTGTTTAGATTAAGAATCACTGACGAGGATTAAGTACCTGAAACGTGCATGTCTGGTCCATGCTGTAAATGTACCTGTTCTTAAATGATGCTATTAAATTTGAAGACGTTTAACATTTGAACCACTTGGTGAGTGTCACTACTGGTGGACCAGGAGTCCCCGAGGTCACATGTAGCCAAGTTCAATCACTTCGGTTGATCGTTTTTTTTTCAACGCATTCGAAAACTTCTGTCGTCAAATTTCTTGAAAACATTGGTCCTGTAGCATTATATCCCACCCATCCTGCTACGTCTTTCGGATTATTTTTGGATATAAAAATATTCATGCTCTTTGGCCATGTTACATTCTTTAGATTGAGGATCACTGACGAGGTTTAAATACCCGAAACGTGCATATCTGGTCCATGCTGAAAATTTACATGTTTTTAAATGATGCTATTGCATTTGAAGACGTTTAACAAGTTTTCTCATAAGAATGCGGAGGGGTTCCATCTCTTTGCCTTCTCATAGACAATTTCAAACCAATTAATTATGCATAAGACAAGTATTTCGGATTTTCACCAGTGATGCCTCCAGTCAAAGTGCTTTTCATCGACGGCGGATGCGGCTAGCCAACAGAGGATGCTTCTCCTCCCGGGCACCTGGTCCCACCTCTAGGTTCCTAGGGGTCCGTCGATGTTCATTTTTGTGCTCTATTGTGGGTGCTGTTGAGATTATCGTCAGGATCTTCTTTAATTCATAAGCCACCAAAATTCATTTCAGTAGCGAATTCCGGTTTTATTTTTAGAATTTAAATTTGTGTAATTATTTTACAGAAAGTCCCAAATTTCCTGTAGGGTCGATTCAGTAACATATTCAATGAATTAAAGAAGATCCTGACGATAATCGCAACAACACTCACAATATAGCAGATAATTGAGCATCAACGGACACCTAGCAAGCTAGAGGTGGGAACGGGTGCCCGGGAGGAGTAAGCATCCCCTGTTTGGCTAGCTCCACCCTCCGTCGATGTTCATGCATGAAAATGAAATATCTAAAGTACATGCACTGTCTGAGGTTATGTCTATATAAAAGGGCTATGGCGACCATGTCAGGGAACAATATTCAAAACACTTTCTGTCAAGCCCTTAGCGGGGAAAATTTTTACGAGCTCTACACGGCAAAGGGCATAAGTGTGACACAAATGAGTTTGTTATGATCAGGGAGGGGGGGGGGGAAGTTGCAATCTATCCAATGATGCATTCCAGACTATAACGAGTGTCATAGCACAATATTTTTTAATACAAATACGTGATATAAATTCAGTTTCATTTGTCATTTTTGTGTGCATTTTTTGTTTCTTCAATTTCTTTACATAAGAGGTAAAACAAGTAATGGATGATTCATTGAATTTTTTTATCAACAGCAAGAAAGAGATACTGGAAACACCTTTAGATAAATCATCGCTTAAGCCATTCAAAGTTGGTGATGCTGATATCTTGAAAAAGAGGTACTAAATATAGTTGAAGTAGAATGTCAAACGAAAAACAAAAACAAAAATAAATAAAACAAAACAAACAACTTCCCTAGCTTTGATTCTTTTAACACATTTCTCTGATAAATTAACATTCTTTCCTATTACCTCATGTAAGTCTTGTTTTCATTGATTATAAGGTTTTAGCTCGACTGCACTTTCGTGCGAAAGAGCTATTACAATACCCCCGGTGTCGACGTCGGCGTTGTCCGAACTAGATTATAAGGTAAATGTTAAGATCACACAATTACCTTTCCTATATTCATATTCTGTTTGTTCTTTTCGTTGTTAATGTTCAATTATACTTTGTTAAATATTACCAGATGGGGATGTAGCCCCTGGGGTTCGGATTTTTAGAATTATTTCAAATGATAAGGCTAATATTTAGATGATTAGGTAAATGTTAAGATAGCAATATTTGGCATCTAAAGGCCAATATTAAGCAAAGTATAAGTGCTACATGTTCCAAACTTATATGGTGGATGCATCTCTTCATGTGCTGTAGAAAGTAAGTCACGGTCATATTCTGAAAGTTTTATCAAATTTGTCATTTGATAAAACTTTCATAATATGACCGTGACCTACTTTTTCCGCTTGATTGATTTCGCCTTTAATAGCCAATATAGAGCAAAGTATAAGTGCTACATGTTCCAAACTTACATGTCGGATGTATCTTTGATCAAACTTTCATCAAATTACTTTGGCATACTTTTTCAGCTTGAATGATTTTGCCTTTAAAAGCCAATATTTAGATGACAACAAATGCTACATGTTCCAAACTTACATGTTGGATGTCTCTTTGATCAAATTTTTATAAAATGACCTTGACCATCTTTTCCCGCTTGAAAGATTTTGCCCTTACATGCAAATATTGAGCAAAGTATCAGTGACAAATATGGATAATGACCATATCCCTGTGTACAGCACAGAATCGATAATTCAGAAAATCAGTAACCGAACGCATACAAAATCAGGATAAAACAGAAACAAAAGCAAACAAACAAAAACCTCCACCACATGAAAAGAAGCGGACTCCCGATATGAGAGTGAAACCAGGTGCCCAGGAAGAGCTAAATGTTCCAAACTTACATTTTGGATGTATCAGTCAAGAATTTAGATATCATAAACTTGTAAAATATTATTGGAAAAAATACAATAACTATTCTGAACTTTTTTCAAAAGGGAATGGGCCACGAAGCCCGATATTGGCCCTAATTTCGAACATTATACTTCATAAAATGTTTAACTCTCATTTGACATTTTGAAACATTATCTACTGAAATAAATGCATCTCTAGATACCTCTGTATGTAATAAGTGGGAACGAATTCTGGGAACGACCCTACAATCTCCTATGAATAAAGATGGGTGATGATTTAAATGATTTATGGAGAGGTCATACTACTTTGAACTAACTTTAAATCTGCTATGAATGAATGAATGTCAAACACAAAATTCCAGACCAGAATTTTAATATCATAATAAATAGGCATGCATATTTCCGAAAAAATATACGTAACAATACAAAAGGATACCCAAAACAGAGAAAACATTGGAACTTTTTCTCACGAGAAAAGGGAGACAATGACACAGCACCATAGAAACACGGACGACAACAATATATATGATAAAAAAAACCTTCCAGAGTTCAGCACAAGAACGGTGGCACTGTTTAATTGTGGTGTTTCAATTATATACAAATTTCACATCAATTTATGTTAAATATACAATTAAAGAAAACAATCAAATGAAGTGGATTTGAAGCTTCAAGTTTATCATCCCCTCTCAACATATTTGCAAGGAGATGTAATAACCGTCCATGTGTGCATCACAATCCAAAAGAGGGCAGAGTTTTGATAGGATCTAAACCAAACTTTATACATTTATTGCTTATAACAAGAGAAAAACATCATGGTCATAGTCCAAAGATCAAGGACACAGATTGGACATGTTGAAAATCCTTGTATACAGCTTAGTGGATGCAGAGAATGACATTTTGATTTTCAAGGTCAAAGTCACAGATTTTAACTGGTCAAAATCCTTGAAAAGACTCTAGAGGTGTCATTTATCAACGGATCTTGGCCAAACTTCAGTATAAAATCAATACCATTTTTGATTAACAAAAATTGTCAGGTTGACACATGTATTGCATATGTTGTGGTGATGTATTACAAGTTCATAAGTGAACGAAGTACACGTTATTTGGTGTTTTTATATTGGTTGAAGGTCTCTGCCTATTTGTATGTGAAATAAGAACACTATAATTCAAAAATACATTCCCTCCTATCCCACGCCTGCCAAAGATAATTAATTTTAGTGGAATCTGCTATGTGAAAATAGGAACAAAACGAAGTCTGAAGCCTACAACACCGGCAAAGAGAAAAAAAGGATTAAAAATCCAAATAAGTATAAAAAAAGCCAAATCGGATACCAATTAGAGATGAGATCAGATGTCAGGGAGATTAAGCATCTCCTGATTGTTAGCAGCACCCATCACTTAGGCAAAGTAGAAAAAAAATGTTCGGTGGATTTATAATGTTTTGATTGGTTCTTACTTCCAATAATGGAGAGGAAAGAGATGAATCAGATATATATTATTTTTTTATTTTCATTACATCGTTTAAAAACTAGTTGTTACAAGATCAGTCGTATTATATAGTTACATTTTAATGTCATGACACCTTTAATTTCGGGCACTTCTTTAGATTGAGAATCACTGACGAGGGTTAAATACCCGAAACGTGCATGTCTGGTCCATGCTGAAAATTTACATGTTCTTAAATGATGCTATTGCATTTGAAGACGTTTAACAAGTTTTCCCATAAGAATGCGGAGGGGTTCCATCTCTTTGCCTTCTTATAGACAATTTCAAACCAATTAATTATGCAAAAGACACGTATTTCGGATTTTCACCAGTAATGCCTCCAGTCAAAGTGCTTTTCATAAGCCACCAAAATTCATTTCAGTAGCGAATTCCGGTTTTATGTTTAGAATTCAAATTTGTGTAATTATTTTACAGAGAATCCCAAATTTCCTGTAGGGTCGATTCAGTAACATATCCAATGAATAAAAGAAGATCCTGACGATAATCTCAACAACACTCACAGTATAGCAGATAATTGAGCATCGACGGACACCTAGCAAGCTAGAGGTGGGAACGGGTGCCCGGGAGGAGTAAGCATCCCCTGTTTGGCTAGCTCCACCCGCCGTCGATGTTCATGCACGAAAATGAAATATCTAAAGTACATGCACTGTCTGAGGTTATGTCTATATAAAAGGGCTATGGCGACCATGTCAGGGAACAATATTCAAAAAACTTTCTGTCAAGCCCCTAGCGGGGAAAATTTTTACGAGCTCTACACGGCAAAGGGCATAAGTGTGACACAAATGAGTTTGTGATGATCAGGGAGGGGGGGGGGAAGTTGCAATCCATCCAATGATGCATTCCAGACTATAACGAGTGTCATAGCACAACATTTTTAAATAAAAATACGTGATATAAATTCAGTTTCATTTGTCATATTTGTTTGCATTTTTTGTTTCTTCAATTTCTGTACTTTAGAGATGAAACAAGTAATAGATGATTCATTGAATTTTTTTATCAACAGCAAGAAAGAGATACTGGAAACACCTTTAGATAAATCATCGCTTCAGCCATTCAAAGTTGATGATGCTGATATCTTGAAAAAGAGGTACTAAATATAGTTGAAGTAGAATGTCAAACAAAAAACAAAAACAAAAATAAATAAAACAAAACAAACAACTTCCCTAGCTTTGATTCTTTTAACACATTTCTCTGATAAATTAACATTCTTTCCAATTACCTCATGTAAGTCTTGTTTTCATTGATTATAAGGTTTTAGCTCGACTGCACTTTCGTGCAAAAGAGCTATTACAATACCCCCGGTGTCGACGTCGGCGTTGTCCGAACTAGATTATAAGGTAAATGTTAAGATCACACAATTACCTTTCCTATATTCATATTCTGTTTGTTCTTTTTGTTGTTAATGTTCAATTATACTTTGTTAAATATACCAGATGGGGATGTAGCCCCTGGGATTAGGATTTTTAAAATTATTTCAAATGATAAGGCTAATGTTTAGATGATTAGGTAAATGTTAAGATAGCAATATTTGGCATCTAAAGGCCAATATTAAAGCTGAACTAAGTCTTTAAAAACCCCCATGACGTAGTAAATTTTTTAGGGAACGGAAATTGTTAGAAGTGAAACTAACAATCTCCGTCCCCTAGCTAAAAATACATTTGGTCATGTGTTGATTTGAACTTTCCCCCTGATGACGTTTTGCATACTAATGTATCGTGACCCAAAATCCACTACCTCGAGTACTCGAGCGGTATATAAAGAAGCCTGGACGTGTGGACATTGTCATTTGTATGAGATGTCGTCTACCTGTAAAGATGAGTTAAGAAATTAGTAAATTGCATAGAAAATCATACATTAAAATATATAATTTTCAAATAAGAAGAAAATTATTTTCTCATATATAGTTATAATGAATGAAATCTGCCCCGGGTACGTGATAGAGGGAGGGGAACTCGGAGGACGGGAGTGGGGGGGGGGGGGGGGGGTGGGTCCGGTACATGTTTCACATATACAGCACCTCCAAAAGAAATTATGGCGTATGCATTATGATATATAAAAGTACTATGTTTAAAAATCAAAATTAAGGTACAGATTGGAAGTTTGGGGGGGGGGGGGAAGGTTTGCTACAAGTAAATCATCATGAAATGTAGTAAATAACAAATGATTATTTACAAAGATAACATGATCACAAACTTATCACAATGCATATGCATATGCATATAGGGAACTCAATGTTTCAAAATTTGGACAGATCAAGAGGGTTTGGAGTTCGGGGGGGGGGGGGGGATCGAATGGTAGCCCAAAATCAAAGCGTTGAAATAAAATATATGAAGCGATATATTATTTGCTTGTAATTTACATAATAGATCCGGACGAAAAAAGATCTGGGAAAAAGAAGCGTTGTGAGGTTTCGAGTTCGCGGGGGGGGGGGAGGTGCGCGTTACAGGGAGGAAGTAATGCATACTCCAAATGTAATTCAAAATTACACTCTTTTACATAGTGAAATGCTTCTTAGCTATGTCTGCCTATAAAATAGTCATTTTCAGTATAGCTGTATCTTACACAATTACATAAATACACTTAGTGACCCACATTATATATTTACATTGTACCTGTTTACTAAACGTCTAAAATAAAAAAAATTCCTAATTTCAAAATTTATTTTTAACAAGTATATTGTCTCAATCTTCTAAAATTATATCAGAATGAAAAACTGCACATTGCATGTTTTTTCTTACATGTTGATAAAGCAAATACAATCCTATATTACAAATGATCAGTACACATGTTACCATTTTACACGCATGTGAAAAAACCGCGTGTTCGATTAGAGCTTTAGTAATACTTGTCTTGTAAATAATAAGTAAGATCACAATTTCGTTATCCTAATGTTCTATGTTTGGAACAAAATAAGGAGTGATACATCTAAATCAAAATGGCTCATATTTTGATGAATTAAAGCGATCTATACATTTTCCAGAGGGGGGGGGGGGCTGTTTCCAAGTCGTCGCTGTCAGTGTAGTGGTGGGGTGTCCCCATATGGGCATATATATGGTTATTAGTAAAATTCAACTTGAGAACGGAAAAACCCAGCAATTTAAGACAAATCACAAGAATGAGGGGGAGGGCCCCCATAGTTTGTGGGATTTGAAAGTATTTTCTGAAAGAATAAAAGACCTACTCAAGAATGAATTTGATTTACATGTACACTTTACCAACTCAGGTATTTCGTGGAAATTTTGGGTTAAAAATAACAAATTTTATAAAAATGCTGAATTATTTTATTCAATTTTTTGGAGTCTTTACATACTTTGGACAATTACTCATATCAAAAGTAGTTAATGAATGTTTTCAGTCATCACATTTCAATTTTGCAAATTGAATCAAATTAAGCAATTCCAACTCAGAGATATCATGAAGAAATCGGATCTATATGGGGATACCATATTTCCAAAAAAATACAAAATTTCCAAAGATAAGTGCAAATATCAAACTTTAACTTTCAAATTACGTTAGTCTACCATATTTTACACATATCTAAAGCTTCAGAATCTGATGTGAATTTGTCCAAAAGACGGTGAAATTATTGAGTTTTTCCTTTTTCAGCGATTTTTGATAAAAATCAATTTAGTTTTTACCTCCATTTTTTTTCGTAACAACGAGATTTTTTTTCGTAACTTCGAAATTTGTTTCTCGTAACTACGAATTTTTTTTCTCGTAACTACCACAATTTTTCTCGCAACTACGAGTTATGACATGGTACGAAATGGCTTCTGTAGGAAATACACGCTCATGGACTAGAATATTTTATACATATTGGGAGTATTTTATTTTTACTTAGAACCAACAACCTTTTTCATCGTAAAGCGATACAAATCCCCACCGGTATAAATCTGAGACCAATACTGAACTCAATGCATGTGCAGACAAGTACCAGTTCGGTATCTGTAATAGTATCAATAACGAAAAGACAAGAAATCTGAAACTGTAATGAAAATAACAAAGTCAAAGGGTAATAACTCTATTAAAACTAGGTCAGCTTCAGCAAATATTGAACATGATCTATCACAAACCAAAACACAGTTCAACATTTGCGATACATGTAACATTAAAAAAAGTCTGAATTCTTAAATCTAGGAAAAACTTGAATTTTACTAAGTCCAAGTACAAGAACTCTTGTACAAATAGGTCGATTGAAACTAATTTGAACTTCCTCTGAATTACACCGACATATATATTCACATACTAGTTCCAAAAAGTAGTACAATAGATTCAATAATGAAGAAAAAAAGTCCAGAAAAGTAAAAATATTATGAATGTAATATGTACTCTTCGGCGTGCAAAAAGGAATCAAGACTAAAACTCTATCTTTATAAATCTAAGATATACTCACATATCAAAACTTATTTCAATATATACAATAAAAGTTTCATAAAATTCGAAAAACTAAGGCACGGTCCATTTGATATTGGGGGGGGGGGGGGGGGGGGGCTTTGGGTTTTTTTCGAAAAAAATAATTTTGCTCTGAATTTTGATGGAAAAATTAATTTGTTTATGGTGTGTCAGAAAAAAATAATCTTGTTTTCACAAGTAGTCTAAATTTTGAAGAATTACTTTAAAATTTCGCTAAAAATTCCTGAAAATTTTCCGGCTCGCTTCGTTCGTCACAGTTTTCAATTTATATAAAAAAAATTTTGGCTCGCTTCGCTCGCTGTAGTTTTCTATCAAAACATTAATTTTTAATGGCAAAGATTATATTTGAAAATATCAAAAGAATGCATGGTAATGGGGGAAAAGGGCTTCCTTAGAGGCTTATAAATATACCATGAATATAATGCATTACTATTACATGCAATAGATGCATGTTTCACCATAGAGTCTAATTTCATATACAAGCTTCGAAGGAGAACTTCAGTTTTTCCCCTAATTTACAATTCTAAATTCGAAAATTTGTCTAGAAAATCCTCCCCTCAGACCCTCTTACAAGATATAAATTTTGTTTACTGAGGATTATATTGTAAATACTTCTATCTCTCTGTTTATAAGTGAATTAAATTTTTCAGAAAAATAAAGTAATATTTTATTAGAGTTTTGAATAAAAATCAAGAATTTCTATTAAAACACAAACATTCATTATATATTGCACATCACTTATTATAAAAAAAATTCCTTGATCCAACTTTGCAAGAAAAAAATAATTTTGCTCCGGTATAGGGCGAAAAAAATAATCATGCTCCGACAAAAAATCCAAAGCCCCCCCCCCCCCATAATATTAAATGGACCATGCCTACAGACAGACATACCTCGCTGAGAACGAGACGTTCAGTAGTTTTGGGGAACTCATGCATTCGAAAATCATTGATAAAAGGGAAAAAAGGAATAGCTATTCAAAAATGAAACCATGTGAATGCATGTATAAAAGCTTTGATGAGTTTCAGATGAAATTAAATTTAGATTCCAATTCCTATACTTTTAATGTGGATTTAAAAAAAAATCACAGAAATTCAAAGTAATTTTACTTTTGCTCCAGAGTAGTGCATATGATAATCGTTCATGGATGATTTAGACCAAACAAAACCCCTCCAACTCGCCACTTTTAATTGGCCGGATTGCAATGAGTTAAAGAAGATCCTGACGATAATCTCAACAGCACTCACAATAGAGCACAAAATTAAACATCGTTGGACCCCTAGCAAGCTAGAGGTGGGACCAGGTGCCCGGGAGGAGTAAGCATCCCCTGTTGGCTAGCCGCACCCGCCGTCGATGTAAATGAAGCATGGAAATGAAAATATATAAAATTCATGCACTGTCTGACGCTATGTCTATATAGAAAGTGCTATGGCGACAATGTCAGGGAAGTATATTCAAAACACTTACTGTCAAACCCCGATGCACGATGTCCGTCTGTCTGTCTGTCTGTCTGTCTGACTGTCTTTCTGTCTGTCTGTCCGTCCTTCCGTCCGTCCGTTCGTCCGTCTGTCCGTCTGTCTGTCTGTCTGTCTGTCCGTCTGTCGTCAACATTTTGGTTAAAGTATCTGGTTGCAGCAAAATCTGAGGAACATTACGCAGTAGAAACTTTATATCATACATGAAGGTTGCCCGTTACAAGACCTTTCAATTTATGCATTAACACTTGACCTGGAGCTTTGACCTAGTCATGGTTATGGTGTCGGGAAAGTGTGTAGACTGTAAGGCCACTATGTTCCCCATTCCCTCAACATAAATTTTGGACCCGGCCCTGAAAAGAAAGGGCTATACAGAATTTGATTGGGGAGGGGGGGGGGGGGAGGGGTAGTTATTGAGATGGGGATATTGAGAGGAAACGGATCGAAGACATGGCTTAGGTAGAGTTGTTCGACGAAAAATAGTTTCAACAGAAAGGAAACCTATAAACTATTGATAAATAGGATTGTAAAGAATTCTATAAATTGTTTCTTTCCCATTTCTGATGAGAATTCCATCTGTTGCATTCCAAGGTCTCCACGTTCACGCCCCCCCCTTTAACACATCAATAGAAATAATCATACAAACGATCATAAATATAAATTCCAATGGATAATGAAGCTTATTCAAATATTCGGTAACTAGTATACATGTATATTTTAATTGATATGAATTTATAAAAGCCCATTTTCATTGTGCGAATAATCTAATCGAACACGCGATTTTCACATGTGTCTACACAATGAGGTCATGTTTGTTGTAGAAAATTGTATACCGACCATAGGCCTGTATTGGATTGTATTTTCTAAAATATCATGTAAGTAAAACACTATAATTATCATGCAGTTTTGTATTCTCGAAATTTAGCTGATTAATTACATTTTCTAAAAGAAATTTTGAAATGAGGAAAATGCAGAGAAACAGCTATGTACTTGCCTTTCACAGTATACAGGTATATGTAACAAAATCGTATGTAATGAATATAGAATATTATAGAAGAATTTAACTATCGTATTTTAGTATGTAAATGTATGTATTTTTATTGTGCTTTTTTGCATGACAATGTTTCGATATAATATCCCCCTTCCCCCCCCCCACGCACACCGGCATCCCCCTCCCAACTACTCTTCCGTCTAATAAATTGCATGCCATTCTTTGATGTAAACTTTTAGCAGTAAGGCACGGTCCATTTGATATTCTGGGGGGGGGGGGGGCTTGGGTTTTTTTCGAAAAAAGAATAATTTTGCTCTCAATTTTGATGAAAAAAATAAATTTGCTTATGATGTGACAGATAAAAATAATCTTGCTCTTACAAATAATCTGAATTTGAAGAATTACCATAAAATTTCGCTAAAATTCTTGAAAATTTTTCCGGCTCACTTCGCTCGCCGCAGTTTTTAATTTGTATCAAAAATTTTTTTGCTCGCTTCGCTCGCCATAGTTTTCTATCAAAACATTATTTACTAATGGCATTATGTTCATATATTTGAAGATATCAAAAGTTATATGTGTATGTGAATGAAAAAGGGCTTCCTTAAAAGCTTAAATATATTATCAATAATTATTTATAATTGCTATTAATACATGTTGCATGTATCCCATAGAGTCTAATATTTTATGTTCTTGTAAGCTTGGAAGGAGAACTTCAATTATTCACGAATTCTACATTTAAAAATTTGTCTAGGAGACAAGTTCCCCTCAGATACTCTTATACATGTTATATACATGTACCTTATATAAAATATTGAGAATTGTATTGTGAATATCTTTTATCTCTCTGTTTAAAAGTGAATTGAATACTTGCATAAAAATAAACTAAAATATTAATATTTAGAGTTTTGTGTAAAAATATAAATAATTTCTATTGATAAAACACAAACATTTTTCATATGCGCATCACTTTGTTAAAAAAATGTCCTTGCTCCAACTTTGCAAGAAAAAAATAATTTTGCTCTGGTCCGGGGCGAACAAAATAATCTTGCTCCGACAAAAAACCCAAGCCCCCCCC
The DNA here is from genome assembly GCA_033119305.1 of Pinctada imbricata. Lineage (NCBI taxonomy): Eukaryota > Metazoa > Mollusca > Bivalvia > Pterioida > Pteriidae > Pinctada > Pinctada imbricata. Next base: position 28,761,913 of record VSWD01000012.1, on the reverse strand, counting down.
CCCCCCCAGAATATCAAATGGACCGTGCCTAAACACTGATCAATATACTATTTCACTTCAGATAATATAAATTTTCAATAACTTAACCGCCCCCCCCCCCCTTTCCGGCCCAACATGTCATGGTTGATCATAAACATTGGGCTCCCTCTTCATCTACATGTATATTTGATCTCCTTTGCTTGTGATAAATCATTTCAATTTACTTTCATGTCCGTTGGTTTGAATGATATACTTGAATCCAACAACATCCCACCCCACCACTATTTCACGTATGTACCAAATTTTGATCAATGTAAACCGTAGCATATCATTTTTAGACATTGTAAATACATGTAACTATGGATATTTTGAATTCACCTTTTTGGTTCGCAATATTTCATATAAAACAAATGAAAAAACCTACCCATCCGGTCCCGTCCCCATCCCGTTCTAAAACAACCCCCTTCCACCCATCCCCTTCCACAAGTTCCCAAGATTTCGTACCCGTCTTTTACATTGTAATTATTTCAGTAAAACTGAAGATTTCATGATTACTTTATCCATTTTCTATTTCATTGTATGGTTTTCTATGATATTTTCTAATTTCTGAACTCATCTTTACAGGTAGACGACATGTCATACAAATGACAATGTCCACGCGTCCAGGCTTCTTTATATACCGCTCGAGTACTCGAGGTAGTGGATTTTGGGTCACGATACATTAGTATGCAAAACGTCATCAGGGGGAAAATTCAAATCAACACATGACCAAGTGCATTTTTAGCTAGGGGACGGAGATTGTTAGTTTCACTTCTAACAATTTCCGTTCCCTAAAATAATTTACTACGTCATGGGGTTTTTTAAAGACTTAGTTCAGCTTTAAGCAAAGTATAAGTGCTACATGTTCCAAACATATATGGTGGATGCATCTTTGATAAAACTTTCAGAATATGACCGTGACCTATTTTTTCCGCTTGATTGATTTCGCCTTTAATAGCCAATATAGAGCAAAGTATAAGTGCTACATGTTCCAAACTTACATGTCGGAGTATCTTTGATCAAACTTTCATCAATTACTTTGGCATACTTTTTCGGCTTGATTGATTTTGCCTTTAAAAGCCAATATTTAGATAACAACAAATGCTACATGTTCCAAACTTACATGTTGGATGTCTCTTTGATCAAATTTTTATAAAATGACCTTGACCATCTTTTTCCGCTTGAAAGATTTTGCCCTTACATGCAAATATTGAGCAAAGTATCAGTGACAAATATGGATAATGACCATATCCCTGTATACAGCGCAGAATCGATAATTCAGAAAATCAGTAACCGAACGCATACAAAATCAGGATAAAACAGAAACAAAAGCAAACAAACAAAAACCTCCACCACATGAAAAGAAGCGGACTCCCGATATGAGAGTGAAACCAGGTGCCCAGGAAGAGCTACATGTTCCAAACTTACATTTTGGATGTATCAGTCAAGGATTTAGATATCATAAACTTGTAAAATCTTATTGGAAAAATACAATAACTATTCTGAACTTCTTTCAAAAGGGGTAGGGCCACGAAGCCCGATATTGGCCCTAATTTCGAACATTATACTTCATAAAATGTTACTCTCATTTGACATTTTGAAACATTATCTACTGAAATAAATGCATCTCTAGATACCTCTGTATATAATAAGTGGGAACGAATTCTGGGAACGACCCTACAATCTCCTATGAATAAAGATGGGTGATGATTTAAATGATTTATGGAGAGGTCATACTACTTTGAACTCACTTTAGATCAGCTATGAATGAATGAATGTCAAACACAAAATTCCAGACCAGAATTTTAATATCATAATTAATAGGCATGCATATTTCCGAAAAAATATACGTAACAATACAAAATGATACCCAAAACAGAGAAAACATTGGAACTTTTTCTCACGAGAAAAGGGAGACAATGACACAGCACCATAGAAACACGGACGACAACAATATATATGATAAAAAAAAACCTTCCAGAGTTCAGCACAAGAACGGTGGCACTGTTTAATTGTGGTGTTTCAATTATATACAAATTTCACATCAATTTATGTTAAACATACAATTAAAGAAAACAATCAAATGAAGTGGATTTGAAGCTTCAAGTTTATCATCCCCTCTCAACATATTTGCAAGGAGATGTAATAACCGTTCATGTGTGCATCACAATCCAAAAGAGGGCACAGTTTTGATAGGATCTAAACCAAACTTTATACATTTATTGCTTATTACAAGAGAAAAACATCATGGTCATAGTCCAAAGATCAAGGACACAGACTGGACATGTTGAAAATCCTTGTATACAGCTTAGTGAATGCAGAGAATGACATTTTGATTTTCAAGGTCAAAGTCATAGATTTTAACTGGTCAAAATCCTTGAAAAGACTCTAGAGGTGTCATTTATCAACGGGTCTTGGCCAAACTTCAGTATAAAATCAATACCATTTTTGATTAACAAAATTTGTCAGGTTGACACATGTATTGCATATGTTGTGGTGATGTATTACAAGTTCATTAGTGAACGAAGTACACGTTATTTGGTGTTTTGATATTGGTTGAAGGTCTCTGCCTATTTGTATGTGAAATAAGAACACTATGATTCAAAAATACATTCCCTCCTATCCCACGCCTGCCAAAGATAATTAATTTTAGTGGAATCTGCTATGTGAAAATAGGAACAAAACGAAGACTGAAGCCTACAACACCGGCAAAGACAAAAAAAGATTAAAAATCCAAATAAGTATAAAAAAGCCAAATCGGATACCAATTAGAGATGAGATCAGGTGTCAGGGACATTAAGCATCTCCTGATTGTTAGCAGCACCCATCACTTAGGCAATGTAGAAAAAAATGTTCGGTGGATTTATAAAGTTTTATTTGGTTCTTACTTCCAATAATGGAAAGGAAAGAGATGAATCAGATATATTATTTTTTTATTTTCATTACATCGTTTAAAAACTAGTTGTTACAAGATCAGTCGCATGATATAGTTACATTTCAATGTCATGACACCTTTAATTTCGGGCACATTTGAATAAAGTTATTTTCAAAATTTCCAAAATGTTGCTTTTAATGAATCATTACATTTAATTTAACATTTATTTCATACGATTATTTCTTTCTTTATGAAAATAGATTTAAATGTATAATTTTAACAGAAATAATGCAATTATAGAATTTTTCTAAAATTCTGTCATTTTAAGACGAATAACAGTCGTTTTGCCCTAAAATGAAATAGAAAATATACCCTTTAAGATTCAAACGTGTACTTCTTGAATGAACTTAAATAATTACAATTGAACATATATTCCTTCTATGATTTTAAGAATATTTAAGAATTCCTATAGACTCAATAAATATTCCTTAGAATCAGCTACTTTAGAGCAAACAATACTCTTTTTCCAAAATAGAAACACTTTAATTTTGAATGGACTATAAGTAGAAATATATAATCTGAAAGAGAGTGAAAAGTTACACTAGAAAATAGCTTTTAATCATTGCTTTCAAGATGGATAAGGGATGTTTACATTAAAAACAGAAATGAGACATTTCTAATTGAAAATACAGATTTCTGCTTAGAAACGACATTTTCGAAGATTTTGCAAATAAATAAGAATATGAAATATATGTCAATTTTTACTCTGGTTTGGCCATATTACATTGTTTAGACTGAGAATCACTGACGAGGGTTAAGTACCTGAAACGTGCATGTCTGGTCCATGCTGTAAATGTACCTGTTCTTAAATGATGCTATTAAATTTGAAGACGTTTATCATTTGAACCACTTGGTGAGTGTCACTGCTGATGGACCAAGAGTCCCCGAGGTCACATGTAGCCAAGTTCAATCACTTCGGTTGATAGTTGTTTTGTCAACGCATTCGAAAATTTCTGTCGTCAAATTTCTTGAAAACATTGGTCCTGTAGCATCATATCCCACCCATCCTGCTACGTCTTTCGGATTATTTTTGGACATAAAAATATTCACACTCTTTGGCCATGTTACATTCTTTAGATTGAGGATCACTGACGAAGCTTAAATACCCGAAACGTGCATGTCTGGTCCATGGTAAAAATTTACATGTTCTTAAATGATGCTATTGCATTTGAAGACATTTAACAAGTTTTCCCATAAGAATGCGGAGGGGTTCCATCTCTTTGCCTTCTTATAGACAATTTCAAACCAATTAATTATGCAAAAGACACGTATTTCGGATTTTCACGAGTGATGCCTCCAGTCAAAGTGCTTTTCATAAGACACCAAAATTCATTTCAGTAGCGAATTCCGGTTTTATTTTTAGAATTTAAATCTGTGTAATTATTTTACAGAGAGTCCCAAATTTCCTGTAGGGTCGATTCAGTAACATATCCAATGAATTAAAGAAGATCCTGACGATAATCTCAACAACACTCACAGTATAGCAGATAATTGAGCATCGACGGACACCTAGCAAGCTAGAGGTGGGAACGGGTGCCCAGGAGGAGTAAGCATCCCCTGTTTGGCTAGCTCCACCCGCCGTCGATGTTCATGCACGAAAATGAAATATCTAAAGTACATGCACTGTCTGAGGTTATGTCTATATAAAAGGGCTATGACGACCATGTCAGGGAACAATATTCAAAAAACTTTCTGTCAAGCCCCTAACGGGGAAAATTTTTACGAGCTCTACACGGCACAGGGCATAAGTGTGACACAAATGACTTTGTGATGATCAGGAGGGGGGGAGTTGCAGCCTATCCAATGATGCATTCCAAACTATAACGAGTGTCATAGCACAACATTTTTTAATACAAATACGTGATATAAATTCAGTTTCATTTGTCATATTTGTGTGCATTTTTTGTTTCTTCAATTTCTGTACATTAGAGATGAAACAAGTAATAGGTGATTCATTTAATTTTTTTTTATCAACAGCAAGAAAGAGATACTGGAAACACCTTTAGATACATCATCGCTTCAGCCATTCAAAGTTGGTGATGCTGATATCTTGAAAAAGAGGTACTAAGTATAGTTGAAGTAGAATGTCAAACAAAAAACAAAAACAAAAATATATAAAACAAAACAAACAACTTCCCTAGCTTTGATTCTTTTAACACATTTCTCTGATAATTTAACATTCTTTCCAATTACCTCATGTAAGTCTTGTTTTCATTGATTATGAGGTTTTAGCTCGACTGCACTTTCGTGCAAAAGAGCTATTACAATACCCCCGGTGTCGACGTCGGCGTTGATAAGGTAAATGTTAAGATCACACAATGACCTTTCCTATATTCATATTCTGTTTGTTCTTTTTGTTGTTAATGTTCAATTATACTTTATTAAATATTACCAGATGGGGATGTAGCCCCTGTGGTTGGGATTTTTAAAATTATTTCAAATGATAAGGCTTAATGTTTAGATGATTAGATAAATGTTAAGATAGCAGTATTTGGCATCTAAAGGCCAATATTAAGCAAAGTATAAGTGCTACATGTTCCAAACTTATATGGTGGATGTATCTTTGATAAAACTTTCAGAATATGACCGTGACCTACGTTTTCCGCTTGATTGATTTCGCCTTTAATAGCCAATATAGAGCAAAGTATAAGTGCTACATGTTCCAAACTTACATGTCGGATGTATCTTTGATCAAACTTTCATCAAATTACTTTGGCCTACTTTTTCAACTTGAATGATTTTGCCTTTAAAAGCCAATATTTAGATAACAACAAATGCTACATGTTCCAAACTTAAATGTTGGATGTCTCTTTGATCAAATTTTTATAAAATGACCTTGACCATCTTTTTCCGCTTGAAAGATTTTGCCCTTACATGCAAATATTGAGCAAAGTATCAGTGACAAATATGGATAATGACCATATCCCTGTATACAGCACAGAATCGATAATTCAGAAAATCAGTAACCGAACGCTTACAAAATCAGGATAAAACAGAAACAAAAGCAAACAAACAAAAACCTCCACAACATGAAAAGAAGCGGACTCCCGATATGAGAGTGAAACCAGGTGCCCAGGAAGAGCTACATGTTCCAAACTTACATTTTGGATGTATCAGTCAAGGATTTAGATATCATAAACTTGTAAAATCTTATTGGAAAAAATACAGTAACTATTCTGAACTTCTTTCAACAGGGGTAGGGCAACGAAGCCCGATATTGGCCCTAATTTCGAACATTATACTTCATAAAATGTTTACTCTCATTTGACATTTTGAAACATTATCTACTGAAATAAATGCATCTCTAGATACCTCTGTATATAATAAGTGGGAACGAATTCTGGGAACGACCCTACAATCTCCTATGAATAAAGATGGGTGATGATTTAAATGATTTATGGAGAGGTCATACTACTTTGAACGAACTTTAAATCTGCTATGAATGAATGAATGTCAAACACAAAATTCCAGACCAGAATTTTAATATCATAATAAATAGGCATGCATATTTCTGAAAAAAATATACGTAACAATACAAAATGATACCCAAAACAGAGAAAACATTGGAACTTTTTCTCACGAGAAAAGGGAGACAATGACACAGCACCATAGAAACACGGACGACAACAATATATATGATAAAAAAAAACCTTCCAGAGTTCAGCACAAGAACGGTGGCACTGTTTAATTGTGGTGTTTCAATTATATACAAATTTCACATCAATTTATGTTAAACATACAATTAAAGAAAACAATCAAATGAAGTGGATTTGAAGCTTCAAGTTTATCATCCCCTCTCAACATATTTGCAAGGAGATGTAATAACCGTTCATGTGTGCATCACAATCCAAAACAAGGCACAGTTTTGATAGGATCTAAACCAAACTTTATACATTTATTGCTTATTACAAGAGAAAAACATCATGGTCATTGTCCAAAGATCAAGGACACAGATTGGACATGTTGAAAATCCATGTATATAGCTTAGTGGATGCAGAGAATGACATTTTGATTTTCAAGGTCAAAGTCACAGATTTTAACTGGTCAAAATCTTTGAAAAGACTCTAGAGGTGTCATTTATCAACGGATCTTGGCCAAACTTCAGTATAAAATCAATACCATTTTTGATTAACAAAATTTGTCAGGTTGACACATGTATTGCATATGTTGTGGTGATGTATTGCAAGTTCATAAGTGAACGAAGTACACGTTATTTGGTGTTTTGATATTGGTTGAAGGTCTCTGCCTATTTGTATGTGAAATAAGAACACTATAATTCAAAAATACATTCCCTCCTATCCCACGCCTGCCAAAGATAATTAATTTTAGTGGAATCTGCTATGTGAAAATAGGAACAAAACGAACACTGAAGCCTACAACACCGGCAAAGAGAAAAAAAGATTAAAAATCCAAATTAGTATAAAAGAAGCCAAATTGGATACCAATTAGAGATGAGATCAGGTGTCAGGGACATTAAGCATCTCCTGATTGTTAGCAGCACCCATCACTTAGGCAATGTAGAAAAAAATGTTTGGTGGATTTATAATGTTTTGATTGGTTCTTACTTCCAATAATGAAGAGGAAAGAGATGAATCAGATATATTATTTTTTTATTTTCATTACATCGTTTAAAAACTAGTTGTTACAAGATCAGTCATATTACATGTATATAGTTACATTTCAATGTCATGACACCTTTAATTTCGGGCACATTTGAATGAAGTTATTTTCAAAATTTCCAAAATGTTGCTTTTAATGAATCATTACATTTAATTTAACATTTATTTCATACGATTATTTCTTTCTTTATGAAAATAGATTTAAATGTATAATTTTAACAGAAATAATGCAATTATAGAATTTTTCTAAAATTCTGTCATTTTAATACGAATAACAATCGTTTTGCCCTAAAATGAAGTAGAAAATATACCCTTTAAGATTCAAACGTGTACTTCTTGAATGAACTTAAATACATACAATTGAACATATATTCCTTCTATGATTTTAAGAATATTTAAGAATTCCTATAGACTCAATAAATATTCTTTAAAAAGCAGCTACTTTAGAGCAAAGAATACTATTTTTCCAAAAAAAGAAACACTTAATTTTGAATGGAATATAAGTAGAAATATATAATCTGAAAGAGAGTGAAAAGTTACACTAGAAAATAGCTTTTAATCATTGCTTTCAAGATGGATAAGGGATGTTTACATTAAAAACAGAAATGAGACATTTCTAATTGAAAATACAGATTTCTGCTTAGAAACGACATTTTCGAAGATTTTGCAAATAAATAAGAATATGAAATATATGTCAATTTTTATTCTGGTTTGGCCATATTACATTGTTTAGACTGAGAATCACTGACGAGGGTTAAGTACCTGAAACGTGCATGTCTGGTCCATGCTGTAAATGTACCTGTTCTTAAAAGATGCTATTAAATTTGAAGACGTTTAACATTTGAACCACTTAATGAGTGTCACTGCTGGTGGACCAGGAGTCCCCGAGGTCACATGTAGCCAAGTTCAATCACTTCGGTTGATCGTTTTTTTTTTTTCAATGCATTCGAAAACTTCTGTCGTCAAATTTCTTGAAAACATTGGTCCTGTAGCATCATATCCCACCCATCCTGCTACGTCTTTCGGATTATTTTTGGACATAAAAATATTCACACTCTTTGGCCATGTTACATTCTTTAGATTGAGGATCACTGACGAGGGTTAAATACCCGAAACGTGCATGTCTGGTCCTTGCTGAAAATTCACATGTTCTTAAATGATGCTATTGCATTTGAAGGCGTTTAACAAGTTTTCCCATAAGAATGCGGAGGGTTCCATCTCTTTGCCTTCTTATAGACAATTTCAAACCAATTAATTATGCGTAAGACACGTATTTCGGATTTTCACCAGTGATGCCTCCAGTCAAAGTGCTTTTCATAAGCCACCAAAAATTCATTTCAGTAGCGAATTCCGGTTTTATTTTTAGAATTTAAATCTGTGTAATTATTTTACAGAGAGTCCCAAATTTCCTGTAGGGTCGATTCAGTAACATATCCAATGAATTAAAGAAGATCCTGACGATAATATCAACAACACTCACAATATAGCAGATAATTGAGCATTGACGGACACCTAGCAAGCTAGAGGTGGGAACGGGTGCCCGGGAGGAGTAAGCATCCCATGTTTAGCTAGCTCTACCCGCCGTCGATGTTCATGCACGAAAATGAAATATCTAAAGTACATGCACTGTCTGAGGTTATGTCTATATAAAAGGGCTATGGCGACCATGTCAGGGAACAATATTCAAAACACTTTCTGTCAAGCCCCTAGCGGGGAAAATGTTTACGAGCTCTACACGGCAAAGGGCATAAGTGTGACACAAATGAGTTTGTGATGATCAGGGGGGGGGGGGGGGGGGGAGTTGCAGCCTATTAAATGATGCATTCCAGACTATAACGAGTGTCATAGCACAATATTTTTTAATACAAATACGTGATATAAATTCAGTTTCATTTGTCATATTTGTGTGCATTTTTTGTTTCTTCAATTTCTGTACATTAGAGATGAAACAAGTAATAGATGATTCATTTAATTTTTTTTTATCAACAGCAAGAAAGAGATACTGGAAACACCTTTAGATAAATCATCGCTTAAGCCCTTCAAAGTTGGTGATGCTGATATCTTGAAAAAGAGGTACTAAATATATTTGAAGTAGAATTTCAAACAAAAAACAAAAACAAAAATAAAGAAAACAAAACAAACAACTTCCCTAGCTTTGATTCTTTTAACACATTTTTCTGATAAATTAACATTCTTTCCAATTACCTCATGTAAGTCTTGTTTTCATTGATTATGAGGATTTAGCTCGACTGCACTTTCGTGCAAAAGAGCTATTACAATACCCCCGGTGTCGACGTCGGCGTTGTCCGAACTAGATGATAAGGTAAATGTTTAGATCACACAATTACCTTTCCTATATTCATATTTTGTTTGTTCTTTTTGTTGTTAATGTTCAATTATACTTTGTTAAATATTGCCAGATGGGGATGTAGCCCCTGGGGTTGGGATTTTTAAAATTATTTCAAATGATAAGGCTAATGTTTAGATGATTAGGTTAATGTTAAGATAGCAATATTTGGCATCTAAAAGCCAATATTAAGCAAAGTATAAGTGCTACATGTTCCAAACTTATATGGTGGATGCATCTTTGATAAAACTTTCAGAATATGACCGTGACCTACGTTTTCCGCTTGATTGATTTCGCCTTTAATAGCCAATATAGAGCAAAGTATAAGTGCTACATGTTCCAAACTTACATGTCGGATGTATCTTTGATCAAACTTTCATCAAATTACTTTGGCCTACTTTTTCAGCTTGAATGATTTTGCCTTTAAAAGCCAATATTTAGATAACAACAAATGCTACATGTTTCAAACTTACATGTTGGATGTCTCTTTGATCAAATTTTTATAAAATGACCTTGACCATCTTTTTCCTCTTAGAAGATTTTGCCCTTACATGCAAATATTGAGCAAAGTATCAGTGACAAATATGGATAATGACCATATCCCAGCTGTATACAGCACAGAATCGATAATTCAGAAAATCAGTAACCGAACGCATACAAAATCAGGATAAAACAGAAACAAAAGCAAACAAACAAAAACCTCCACCACACGAAAAGAAGCGGACACCCGATATGAGAGTGAGACCAGGTGCCCAGGAAGAGCTACATGTTCCAAACTTACATTTTGGATGTATCAGTCAAGGATTTAGATATCATTAACTTGTAAAATCTTATTGGAAAAAATACAATAGCTATTCTGAACTTCTTTCAAAAGGGGTAGGGCCACGAAGCCCGATATTGGCCCTTATTTCGAACATTATACTTCATAAAGTGTTTAACTCTCATTTGACATTTTGAAACATTATCTACTGAATCATGCATCTATCTTTTGTAAACATTGCGTTTATCAATAGCTTTTAGCCCTTTGAAAACACACCAAAACTTGGCATATTTCACGTAATTGATGCAAAAACTACATATTTCTAAACTTAGCAATGGCCGCATGCATTAACTGGGATGAAAAAATTATATGTGAAAGATTATCATTATATCCTTTTTGTCATAAACATTTTATCTCAGTAAACGCATGCGGCCATTTTGAATTCTTCCACAAAAGACAGAATTTCAAGCAATTTTCGCCATATTTTGTCAATTTTGTCAAAATTACGTCACTTCATGACGTCATTACTGTTAAATGACACTCAGTTTGGTGATATTTTTCTTTTCATTAAAAGCAGTAGACTTTCGTGTATTTTCATGAGAGATATCAAGTATTCCCAATGAAATTTATTTTTAGAGAAAAATCGAGGGCCGATTTAGGGGTCTCTTGGTCCTACCACTTTGGGACGCCTCCAGCATCAGAGTATGTATCTTTGGGAATTTCATTGCCTTCATTCTACGGTGACCTTATAAACAAAATCAGAAGGATCAAAGGCAGATCAAACTTCAACCACAAATGTAAGAAAATAGTCGGTCGCCTGCTATATCGAGGATATGATCCTAAAGTCATCACAAAAACACTGGACATGGGACTAGACCAATGTACAGTTTTGTACCAGTGTCTTTCCTAATGTTGCACACTAGTGAACCGTGACGACAGGACTCCATAATGGGCCCTGTTGAATTCTCGTCAGAGAAGACTGGGTCTTGATTCTCTGTCCTATCGAAAAGTTGGTCAGACTTCTTGGGTGATTGATCTTGAGCTCGCTTCAGCCAGCAAAGCACAGACTGTTATACGCATGCCATAGACTTTTTCAGATCTATTTACATAGAATCTGTGTTACAAGAGGCCGCTGTATTTACTATCTTGTTTGTGATGTCACCTAAAGTTTTATGTTTATACAACAATTGTGTGTCTATGGAAACCTCTGTTTATCCGGATAAGTGGGAGGGTTGTGCGCAGGTAATCCGGATAACCAAACCATTTGCTAAAAGCAGATGACCGCCAAAAGTCGGCGCCGGGTGCACATTGGTCTTCTTCCTTTTATGTGTTGTCATCAATGTTTGATGTTTCTGCACGTCTGTTACGATTATTTTGTATGATGTTCTATTGAATATTGTTGTGTCTTTTTTTTAATACTGCTTAACCCTCGCATGAAGTGAACTTAGCAGCGTGTTCGTCTGTGCATATTAGTTTGTACAGTGCTTATTAAGGGAGAAAATATATTACAATTAAAAGTGGATAAAAACAAGGTGTTGAATTAAGGGTTGAAGTCTGGGACCTGGGCAAAAGTGGACCTAAAAGTGTCCAGGTCTCGGATGTTTACATCTTCAGCAGGGAGGCTATTCCAAAATATGACTGTTCATGGGAAAAATGAATATTAGCAGAAGTCTCTAGGTGTATGAACCTGATAGAAATGGAAGTCGTGGTTTCGGGCCGAGGACCTAACTGGGACAGTAAAATGAGGTGGCATTTGGATGGCCACAAGTTTGTTAACACTTTTATAGAAGAGGACGACCTTTGATGTTCAGCCTATCAGTCTTGGAAGAGATACTGCTATATGGGAAATAATCATTTAAACACCACCTTGCTGCCCATCTTTGTACATTTTCAATTTTATTTATTTGATCTTTTGTGTATGGATCTCAGACATTGGGGGCAAACTCAACCTGGGGTCTAACAATGGTTTTATAAGCAAGCTCCCTGGTCTTAATGTGTCTGGTTTTGATGTTTCTTTTTATGAATCCTAATGATTTGTTTGCCTTGTTTGTTATGTTATTTACGTGTGTGTTCCACTTTAGTTTTTGTTTTTAATTGTTATACCTAAATACTATGCTTCTGTGATTATTTCTAGGGTTTGTCCATGTAAGTTGTTTGTTGTTGTGGGTGGTGTTCTGGATCTGGAAAGCTGTATTACCTAGCATTTAGATGGATTAAATTCCATGTCCCATAAATCTTCCCACTTTTCTAGATTGTGTAGGTCAGTTCAAAGGGTCCTGCTGTGTTCTGTTTTGATCAGTGTGAGGGATAAGGCGGTGTCATCGGCAAAAAGCCTGACCTTGGACCTTACATGACTAGGCAGGTCATATGTAGACGAGGAACAGGATTGGTCCGATGACCGATCCTTGGGGTACCCCGGAAGTTACAGGCACTTTCGGAGACTCCCCTTCGACGACAACTGTCTGGGTCCTGTGACACAAAAAATCTCTGACCCATTCGAGAACTTGTAAATTCGTAGTTTTTGAGTTTTAGGAGAAGTGTTTGGTGGTTAACCTTGTCAAAGGCCTTGCTGAAGTCCTGGAGGATAAGATCGATTAGCCTACCTTCCTGAAGACTTCTAGCAAGGTCTTCGACAAGCATTACCAGTTTGGTCTCCCGTTTCTCTCTAAAACCATGTTGTAAATCGTACAGGATGTTGTTTTGGTTCAAGTGTTTAAGTAAGTTCGTAGTAATTATGTGTTCCAGAAGTTTGCAGCAAATACATGTTAGTGAGACGGGTCTTTAGTTTGATGCAGAGCTTTAATCACCATTTTTGAAAATGGGGAAACACGGGCCTTGGTCCAATCGTCGGGAATACATCCAGTGTCTAGGGAAGTTCGAAATATTACCCGAAGAATGGGTGAGAGCTGCTGACTAAGCTCCTTTAGAACAGTAGGTCGGATGTTACATGTATCTGGTCCGGCTGCCTTTTCTTGATGGAGACCTTTAAGTAGCTTGAGTATACCTTTATGAGAGATCGTGATTTCTGGCAGTTTTCGGGATATGAAATTTTACCTAATTTTATTTGGTTCTGTACTGACATACTGCATAGCTGTTTGAGACTGAGGGTGATTTGGGTGTGAAGACGGAATATGGAAGCTTTTTCCTTGTTATCGCTGTGAAGTAGATTATGGTCTTTCAGGGAGACAATGTCACTGGAGTCTTGTCTGCTGTTTTTTTAAGATAATTGAATAATTTCTTCGTAGAGCAATTACCTTTGTTGTTTTCTGATGATGGTCCCAAGCCAATAAGGTCACATAGGTAGTCGTTGTGAGCTGCTCTCAACTTTCTTTTGATAAGATGTTTTTGTTTTAGGTAGATATTTCTGTCTTTTTCCTTACCTGATTCTTTATGTTTTTTATACAGATGGTCCCTCTTTCGGATGTTTCTAAGGACCTCTTGTGTAACCCAGGGTAAGGATCGTTTTGATCTAAGCCTTTTGGTTGGTATGAACTTTTATGTACCTTCATGTAGTGATGTTTTTAATTCTAACCAGAGTGCGTTGGGTGATTTACCGGTACCATGGGATATTTGAAGGAAAGATTTCTTAAAGTTGGTCATATATTCCTTAAATTCCTCCCATTTGCATTTTTGAACATATGCACTTCCCTTCTTTTTTGTTTTGTTATGTTTGGTGAAATATTCACATCTGCTAGGACTGCATCATGATCGGACAGTTCAGGGATGGCTATGATATGTTTAAGTAATGTTGGATTTGTGAGTAGGAAAAGATCTAATGTGTTTTCCAATCTTGTAGGGAAGTCTACCACTTGATGAAAGTTAAAGTTATGTAGCATTGATTTGAAATCTTCATAAAGTTTGGCGTGAGTACAAGATAGTTTGATACTCGGGAAAGTGTTTCCCATGTGAAGTGTGGGTAGTTGAAATCACCTAAAACCCAGATGTTACTACCTTTTTCCTGTTTAACTAGGTCGATGGATTTATGAAGCTCTTCAAAGCTTCCCTTATCAGACTCCTTTGGTCTATAATATGTAGCGATAAAGGTTGGCTTTTTACCTTTGACCTCTAGTTTTGGCCAAAATTTCACACCCTGTGCTTAGGTGGGGCTGTTCAGAACATACTATGTTGCTTTTTGCAAGTAAGAGGACTCCACACCCCTTACCGGCCTGCCTATCCTTCCTTACACCGTATATCCGAGTGTTTGGGGGATAATCTCTTCATTTGAGATATCAGATGTCAACCAGGTCTCTGTACCTACTATTATATCCGGATTCACAGATTCCAGTAAGTGTTGGAGTTGGGCGGTTTTATTTCTTACAGACTGGAAATGTATGTTTAATTCCTTGATTGAATTCTTATTTTCGTCTTGTATGATGTCATTTATGTGTCACTTTCTTGTTGGTTTGTTTCGCTGGGTGAGTGCAGGGTTGTCATGCTGGAGATAATTCCCTTTCCGTTGATCAAACTTTCATTAAATGACCTTGACCTACTTTTCCGCTTGTGCCTTTAAAAGCCAATATTGAGCAAAGAATAAGAGCTACATGTACCAAACTTACATGTTGGATGTATCTTTGATACATCTTTCATAAAATGACCTTGACCTACTTTTTCCACTTGAGTGATTTTGTCTTTAAAAGCCAATATTTAGCTAACTATAAGTGCTACATGTTCCAAATGAGTTAAAGAAGATCCTGACAATAATCTCAACAGCACTCATAATAGAGCACAAAATTAAACATCGACGGACCCCTATCAAGCTAGAGGTGGGACCAGGTGCCCGGGAGGAGTAAGCATCCCCTGTTGGCTAGCCGCACCCGCCGTCGATGTTTATTAAGCATGGAAATGAAAATATATAAAATTCATGCACTGTCTGACGTTATGTCTATATAGAAAGTGCTATGGCGACAATGTCAGGGAAGTATATTCAAAACACTTACTGTCAAACTTACAAATTATAACGTCTTCAAAATTGGATGTACATTTGTATCTTTAATCAAACTTTCATGAAATAAACTTGACCTACCTTTTCCGCTTAAGACAATATTGAGAAAAGTATAGGTGCGACATGAGTTTACAATTGTGTATAATATGTAAATTGGGAAAAGTGAGCTCAAGAAATTGGCTGTCATTAAAGACATGATGCTATACAGTCGAGCATTAGGCGATTCTGGCAACTAATTTTAATCATAGAACTGACAAAAATGTAATTGAATGTTTATGTAGTTGTGGCAATTTGCAATCGTAATATGAAATATCGTCCCACAGAGCCGTGTGATACTTTGGGCGGTATGTCAACGTTGAGTTATGTAAATGATCTAAAGTTTGAACGCAATCGTTCTCTTCATCAGTAGTATCTTCTGAATTCAAGTGAAATGGATGAGGATAAGAGGATTATCAATAGTATATTATAGGTTGAGTGAAAGTCTAACACAAAAACGAAATCAGAATTAAACATTCATCAATCAATGTACGTAAGAGGAAAATGCGAAAGCAAAACCAGAGATACAAACTCTCTGCAATGGATCTAGAGTAAATTTCCAATAGGAATGAGGTGCTCGAGGAAAGTACATGTAAGCATATCATGTTTCCTAGCAATGTACATCAACTGAGTCATACAAATAAGGCCTAAACTGGTGATATATGGCAAATATGGACAATGACTATATCCCCATACATACTAAAAAATCGATAGTTCAGAAAATCATAAACATAAGGCATACAAAATGTCTAATTGATAAAGGGCCAACACAACTTATTTCATGCACATGAGCTGGAAAGAAAGTAATTAATATTGAAACACTTAATCGCGGGGAAAGATTAACACTGCGCTCGTTGGTTTCCTTAAATATACATGAATGTACTTTTCGTGGAACAAGTAAACTTTCATGTAGGTTTTAGTACTCTTTATAGTCTTTTAATATTCTTTATAATATTCTTTAATATATCATGTATATAGCATTAGCATGCCCAGAATGTGCTTAAATAATGTAATTTTGCCATCATTATCTTAAATATAACAAGACAATTTTGAGATCGAATGATTATATGTTCTGTTACGTAAGGTATATAATATAATTGTAAATAGAAACAGAATGCAAGTAGAATCGTACTTTCGTTTGCAACTTATTGTCTTTCAAATACTGCTCATAAGAGATGATGACAGATTTTTTTAATGTATTTCATATCCGCAGCAGCCTACCAGACTCATCCTCAGATGTGCCTAATCCCTTCAGATGGTCTTACCTTGAAGATATAAGGTAATACATGCCAATATAAAAATAAAGGCAATGAAGAAATATTATAAAGTATGTTAACTCTGACACGTTCTGACACATTTATGTGACCAATTAGCATTTTTTTCTAAATCATCTATCGTTCGCTTTATTCTCTTTTGTATGAATAGTTTTCAATCGTATAACCTACATTAATGTTATTGACTTTTGATGTATAAGTGATATTATGCCATTGCAATATGAAATATCTCGCAACAGACCTTTGCAATGCTTTGAGCGAGTCATCAGCGTTGGATTATGCAAATGATCGTTAGTTTAAACGCAATCATTCTCGTTTAAACATCAGTAAATATAACCACAGTGTAAGAACGCCACAGTTTACATTCCAGATTTAGGTGATTTCCGAAGCGAGACACCATCGTGTGTATATGATACCTGTATTAAATATGAGTTTAT
Source organism: Pinctada imbricata (assembly GCA_033119305.1). Taxonomy (NCBI): domain Eukaryota; kingdom Metazoa; phylum Mollusca; class Bivalvia; order Pterioida; family Pteriidae; genus Pinctada; species Pinctada imbricata. Next base: position 28,744,545 of record VSWD01000012.1, on the reverse strand, counting down.
GTTCATTATTTATGTCTTATATCTATATGATAAACACATGACTTGAAAGTCAATATTTCAAACTTGTTTACCATCCTGCATTTGTGGTTTTAAGTAAGCTTGATTGACCGAATAAATGACTAAATCACAACGTTAGGTACAAAATTCCTCTCAAATACTGCAATTTTGAGTTACTGTGATTGTCCTTACCTGCTAGTTGTTGATAAATAACGAGTTCAGGTCACTGTGCGTTTCGTAGAAATAGCTTTTTACGGCTAAAGTAAGGAATAAAGTTGATGTAAAGTTTTAAGAACAAGTATTGTATGGTTTTAAGCAAAATTGCTGAACATTTTTTAGCGATTTTATTCATAGGTAAATTCAGACAAAATTTCCTTGTTTCTTCGAAAATTATACAAAACTTTGATAATGCTACTTTGTTAACCAAATTTCAAAACTCGGCTCTTAATCTGATGTGAGTCGGACGGGTGCTCATGCGGGGGTCGTCCAAAATTGGTTTCCGGACCAATTATTAAGAACAGTAGGTTAAGCGCTATAGTAGTGAAACTTCACACACTTATAACTACCCCGAAAGCATAGTCTTGGGAGTTAAAGAAAACATCCTGTCCGTCTGACCATCTGTCCGTCCGTCAGCTTAAGAAGTTCTTAAGCGGATGATTCTTCAAGTATAAGTGATATGGCTTTCATAATTTCATACATGCATTTGTACATTCATCATAGCTTTGATACAAAGACATTTGACCTAGTGACCTTGACTTTGAACTTTGACTTCATAGTAATATTTTGGTTAATATGTTCTAAAAGCGAATATCTCTTCAAGTATAAGTGATAGGGTTTTAATATTTCAAATATATATCCATCTTAACAAGAATCAATCCAAGGCGTTTAACCTGGTGTCCTTGACCTTTGACCTTCTTTTAAATTATCAGGGGTAATGCTTTGATATTTCACAAATAGATTTCTCATGACCAAACTTTTCATTTGATAATATAACTTTTGATCTGGACCTTGATCTTTGACCTTCTTTTAAACTATCAGGGATAAGGCTTTGATATTTCACATGACAAATAAGGATAATAACATACTGATTCCTCATGACCAGTGCTTTTCTTTGATACCTTGACTTTTGACCAATTGACTTTAATCTTTGACCTACTTCTGGACTATAAGGCTTAGGGCTTTGAAATTTCACATATAACAAGAGCTTTCATTTTGATTTTCACAATAGGGTGCAAGTTTTGCGACTCGACCCTTTTATTAACGAAGATATCCCTTCATCGCCTGCTTATGGCGTGTTCATATCTCAGTTGATACGCTATGCCAGAGAAAGTACCAAATATACGGATTTTGTTCTGAGAGCTAGGCGTCTTTCAGATAAACTTCTCAGTCAGGGATATGTTTGTGACCGACTAACATCGTCACTGAGGAAGTTCTACGGTCGATACGGGGAACTCGTCATTCACTATGATGTCGCACTCTCCAGAATGGTGGGTGATATTCTGTCATAGACCATTTGAACCATCCAACCAAAGATTGTACTCGATGTCTTCCGAAATGGAAGTTACCGGATGTGACAGTTCTACCGAATTGAAGCGGCGGGTGTTGCATGCAAGCAGGAGATGCTTACTCTTCCTGGGCACCTGGTCTCACTCCCATATCGGGAGTTCGCTTCTTTTCATATGGTGGAGGTTTTTGTTTGTTTGCTTTGGTTCCTGTTTTGTCCTGATTTTGTATGCCTTCGGTTTCTGATTTTTGAATTATAGATTTTGTGCTGTATACAGGGATATAGTCATGATCCATATTTGTCATTTGCAAAGCGTGCTTCTAATACTAGCTGTTTTTAGCCGAGTTGCAAAACTCGGCTCTTAATTTGATGTAAGACGGGCGGGCGGGCGTCAGCAATTGGTTTCCGGACTATAAGTCAAATACGATAGATGCTAGTGCAATGGAACTTCATACATTTACTCCCCATGAGTCAAGGATGACCCCTATTGATTTTAGTATGAAAAGGTCAAAGGTCAAGGTCACAGGACACGATGATTGAAGTTGGTTTCCGGACCATAAGTCAAGTATGATAAATGCTAGAGCGATGAAACTTCATACACTTACTCCCCACGAGTCAAGGATAAGTCTCAATGATTTTGGGGTCAAAGGTCAAAAGTCAAGGTCACAGGACTCAGATGATTAAAATTGGTTTCCGGACTATAAGTCAGGTACGATACATGCTACATCAATGACACTTCATACACTTACTCCCCATGAGTCAAGGATGACCCCTATTGATTTTTGGTTTAAAAGGTCAAAGGTCAAGGTCACAGGACTCAGATGATTGAAATTGGTTTCTGGACCAAATTTGAGCATGTATTAAACCTATAATCATGAAACATGCTAGAAATGTTTCAAGGATGACCACTATAGATTTTGCGGATCAAAAGATCAAAGGTCAAATTCGTAGGACTCAGATAATTGAAAATGGTTTCTGGATTATTATGTGTGAATGTGTATCAACCTGAAACGTTCAAGTTATGCCTCCCATCTGTCGAGACCATATATTTATACAATAATCATGTATATTTTAAGTCTGAATACTATACTTACAATCGGCACTTTGCGTCATCGATACATTTTAAGCTTTTATATTTATAGATGGATGATTTCGATGAAGGTGCAGGATCCGATGAATCTTACGATCTGATAGATGTACTGTATGTGCTTCAGATATGCGTGTCGTTTCTTTGTTTCAAAATAACATTGATATGTATCCATGCATTTTTTTTCGTTTGCAATCTTTTGTTTATGGGCAAGGTTATCCATTTGCATGGTACCTGAAATATAATGCAAATAAATGCTAATTGGTTAAGCCATAACGATTATATTTTTGAAAAGTATGTCTTAGTCCAAGATCAAGGTCAATAGGTCAAACGTCAAGGTCACAAAGGAAAGGTCCTTTCATAAGTAATCTGGAAATATCAAAACTTACCCATTATAATTGAAGAGTTAGAGCCTAAGTTAATCTTTTGAAATATAGGTCAATGTCCAATGTCAAGGTCGAAAGTCAAGGCTTCAATGAAATGCCTTGGCATGGTAAATTTATCTATGAAATATCCAAACCCTAACACTTATTGTCTTAACCATAAAGCCAAGCTCTTAAGTTTTGGAAAAGAGACTGGCGTCTCTGTCAAGGTCAGTAGATCAAATGTAAAGCTTAAAGTATCAATTAAAAAACATTTTCATGAGGAATCTATCCATTAAATAGCAAAACACTATCCCCTATTGTTGAATAAAAAAAGCACAGGTTAAAATTTCTGAGAAAAAGGTCACATCTCAGGGTCAAGGTGATTTGGTAAATAAGGTCATGATCGCAAGTGAAAATATTTCTCGCAAGATATCTAAAAGTGAAATAGCAAAGTCCTACACCTTACAGTTGAAAAGATATAACCCAAGTGAAAGTTTTGAATAAAAGGTCAAGGTCAATGTTACTAGGTAAAAGGTCATGGTCTCAAATGAAAGGTTCCGTATCCATGTGAAATATCAAAACTGTTGAAGAGAAGTACTCCCGAATAAAGTTTATTTGAAAAGTGGATGAAAGTCCAAGGTCAGTGTCCCTAGGTTACAGGTCATGGTCTCCAATGAGCGGTGTTTCACAAGGTATTTACATGTGAAATATCAAAGCTATACTCCTTATAGTTGAAGAGATATCACACAGGTTAAAGTTTTTGTTAAGTCAGTCAAAGTCCAAGGTCGAAGTAATTAGGTCTAAGGTCTAAGGTCATGGTCTCAGATTAAAGGTCTCATAAAAAGGTAACTTTAAGTTTAAGTAACAAAGCCCTACCCTTTACAGTTTAAGAGATATAACCAAATTATGTTTTTTAGAAATCACTAAAAATGTTAAAACGACATGCCTAAACTTGACTTTGAGACTGAATACCGGTTAGGTACATTTTGTACTTCTTTGATGTTTATTTCATGATTTTAAAAGGGTCACCTTATCCAATATCGAAAAATCAGACTGATTTCAACTTCTCATCGTCGTCTTAGCTAGATTTAAGCCTAGATTAAAGACAATCTGATTAAATTTGTGATATTAAACAGTGATGAGAGTAAAACAAATCTCAAGAAGACGATGGAATTTACCATAACAGTATAATAGAGGCATCGTTGTACATATGTGTCTCGCTTCGGTAATCATCTAAATCCGGAATTGAAACAGTGGCGTTCCTACACTGTGATAACGTATAAGTAAAATTGATTCATCTTTACTTCGAGTTCAAACAAGATTATCAATAGTGCATCACAGGGTGAGTAAGAGTCAAACGTCAAAATACAAAAACAAAATTGGAATGAAACCCTAAATCAATGGACTTTCGAAACCAGAATTAAAATGAAAACCAAACAATCGTGGAGACCGAGCAGATTTACTAATTTCTGTTCACCAGCTTCGTTACTTTATACGTACAGAAAAGGTCAAACCTGATGATTGTCGTCAAATTAGTGTTTTAGACGGTACCTAGCTAAGACATCCTTCAAAGCTAAGGAGAAATATATGTTGTAGTGTTAAAAAAATGTATTGTATCTTCCAGACAATTGCACAGTTGCACTATCATGTTGGATAAAAATATCTAGTTGAATGAGTTCTGATGTTTAAGGTAGATAATTTGTCGAATAGTTATACCATTATTGTGCAACTCTGATTTTATAATTCCTTGAGTTTGAATCATGTTGATATTTCAATTTATTACGATCATTGTATCATTCCTGAATATAGGCCTTTCAATGACCGCTAGGTGTCGACCGAGAGTAACGACACTCGTAAACTTTAAGAAATCGGAGCGATTCTTCATAAAAATATAGTGTATTCAATCACTTCCTGTCATGGGTTCTGTCATTTGTCTTGTGGGTTGATAGACAATAAGGTGTAAAAGGGAAGAAGTACCTATCGTTGTACAGGAGTCAAAGATCAAGGGGGTTATGGCATAAGTGTGTACGTCTCAAGTAACAAGGTAATCGCTACCCCCGAATGGAAGCAGGACAGGGTGTTCGAAAGGAGAGAGTGTCCTCTAACTGCATGCAACACACACGTCGAATGTCAAATAGAAACGTGTCAAATCCGGTTATGTTCAAATAGGTAAAAGACGGTCAATTCTTAATTCTCAAGATTCTTGATAGGTAAATGTCGAAATTGCAATAAGTTCATAGTGGCTACCATAGAGGTGCCATCTTAAACTTTGAGTAAGCAGCTTTCTGGCGAGCCTCTTTGCTTTCGAAAAGGAAGGAGAGAGAGAGAGCACTACTTTTCACATTCGATATTTACAAAGTTCCATACATGTGGAAATAACTCCTCGAAAATATCTGTATCTGTGGCCGTTCAAACTAAGAAACGAAATTGAGACAAAATAAAAAGTTATGAAACCGAAGCAAAGAAAATCCAAAAAATTACAATCTTTTATAGAAAAATACAACCCCAATATCACAGATGAGTCTTTTTCTGGTCCATGCTGCAAAGGACTAGGTACGCTATGGGCCAAAATCGGCCGTATCTCTGAACTGAATAAAACTTATACAATTAAACTACGAGATCTACGTTCATGTAAATCAGTTTAAATGTTGAAAATGGGATACTGCGTCGCAGTTTTACAGCATTTTAAAAACTTATAGGTCATCTGTCTGTTACGCTGTCTCTGACGCCATATGACGTACGATGGGGTCAATTCGTATGTATGCAACGTTGTCAGGTAAAAATTGTTTCATCATGTCTAATTTGTTTGCTCAAGCTTTTATCCTTTAAAGATTCCATGATAATCTGCGATTAATAAATGAAATAGTTAAACCATTCGGGAGTCCTTAACATGGTTTCAAATTGCGGCTCGTTACTGAAAACAAAACGCAGAATAATAGGTTCTATCACGATCTACTGAGTGAGACATAAAAATTTACACGAGTGACGGAAATTGCCGTCTCGAGTGTGAATTTTTATGCCTCACTCAGTAGAAAGTGAAAGAATCTATTTCTTCTTCCACGAAACATAAGTAAAAAGTAAATTCAAACAACGTTTCTTGCCATCTAACGCCATGTTTTCTGACGACGTAACTGTGACTTCACAATAAATTTATCTCTTATCATTGGTCAATTGGAGCCTTTGAGTCAACTTATGTGTCTCACAGAGGCTGTCTCACAGGTTACGAGCAAAACTGGAGAAGAAACTATAATGAAGTATTGTTCATATATACCAATACCAGGACATAAGAAAATTAAACCATGAATCAAAGTCTTCTTTCTGAACCATACTGTGGTGGATACAGAAGTGAGTTAAAGAAGATCCTGGCGACTGACGATAATCTCAACAGCATCACAATAGAGCACAAAATTGAGCATCGACGGAACCCTGGCAAGCTAGAGGTGGGACCAGGCTTGGATGGAGGAGTAAGCATCCCCTGTTGGCTAGCCGCAAGTTACCAATGTGATCCTGAATCCTCATCTCCCACTGCTAGTATGCTAGAAACAGGAATGAAGAGAGAGAGAGAGAGAGAGAGAGAGAGAGAGAGAGAGAGAGAAAGAGGAAAGAGAGAGAGAATTTTCTTTCAAAATCATAATTGAAGCGCCTGTTAATAATGTAAATACGATGTATCTCTGAATAAATCAAAGGGTGAATATGATATAAGTCCCTATAAATCAATTGAATATATGAATTTGATATAGGTCCAAGGAAAACATCTATGCACTTTTCAAACCTCTGATTGCTGAAGGAGAAATTTTGTGATACATTATAGGGAAAAGTAACCCCTCTCCTTACCCCTAACAACAGTCTTTATAGATTGTATATACTAATAAGAAATAAGATATGAATACTTTATAGTTCGGTTCATTTGACAATTATTTTAATTATCTAATAGTATACATTTCACTTTTATTTAATTTTCACTTTATTTTTTTGCATAAATTAATTTCAGCTTAAGATATTCGGATCCCTTTGATCGCATTGTTATCCCGTATGATAAAGGAATCTAGTGGTATACTATAATTTTTTTCTTTCTTTATTTTATTTTTGTTTTAATAATTGCCGGTAATCACATTGGATATCGTCCTATTTTGTGATTTTTACATGTTTTAGGGAATAAAACATGAAATAAAACAAACGAAACAAAAGAATAGCCATGCATACATGTATAGAGTCATCACAGAGGTTCTCCGTCCCTCGTCGGGTTCGTAGTTTGAAAGAAAGGATGGGAAGAAAGTGTCATTTATGGCGCCACTGAATGAATTCAGATAAAGTACCCCTTTTATATCATTAATATTACTCAGAGTACTTTTTGATTTCAAAATATGTTAAAAAGAAAGTACAACAGACGTTAGAGTACCGAAAATTTAAACAATGAATGCAACTTTTGAAATCCAATACAAATACATGTGTATACATATATTGAGTAAACTGTAGTAATACAAAGGTTGGTCACAGTTCTTTTTCTATTTTTCTTTTCCTTATTTTTCATCTATCTCTTTATCTATTTTACTGATTTGTTTTGAAAAGCGCATTTTCACGAATCAAAACTAAAATTACTCGATTCCGATTATTGAGATTTCATAATTTTACATAAATGTATAACAGGAAGATGATTATTTCCACGACACATTTACTTGCTGTAACATTCCGATTTGTTCCGATTTGCTATTCAAAGCCAATTGTTCTTATTTCTCAAAGTTAGAAAAGAAAAGTACAACAACGTAAAAAACAAAATAAAACAATACAAAATCACCACAACCCCCCCCCCCCCCCGACGAATTGTCGTTGACACTGCTGAACTTTACGTTCAAATTTAGGGCATGGTCTATATTTTCCGCTTGAGTGCACATGTTAGGAAGACTTGGATACATTGTATCAAGAGATTACACCCATTCATGCAGAATTTTGGTCAATGAATGAAATACTTTTCTTCCTTTTTCTAATTTGTTTTTGTGTGTAGGCATATTTGTTGTTTCTCTGTAGAAAAGATTTTCAAATTCAAAACTATGTAATCTTTGACTGCTTCCTGTTTGCTACCATGATAAAATGCTGCTATGAGGTGAGCTTTGTAATCTTGATTACTCTATGTTTCTACTTAGATTTGCGGGCAGTTAATTACTTAAAATTCCTTCATGTAGGACATTTTTGGTGTCAACATTTGGGGGGGGGGGGCATTCCTCCAAGTCAAACATCCCACCCATCCGCTGGTACTTTTGTATTTTTAATTCCCCTACCGGCTCGCCGGAGGGGACTTTAAGTTTTCTATCCTTATTTACACAGACGGAGATGATAAAGATAAAATGGAATCTTTGATATCAAGGGGATGGATGAAATAACAAAGATAGAAAAAATGAAACCGACTTCTGGGGTATTTGGAAACTCGAATCTTCCCGTGTACTCTGTAGATTTACATTCGAATGACAAATATGGATAGTTACCATATCCCTGTATACAGCATAGAATCGATAATTCAGAAAATCAGAAACCGAAGGCATACAAACTCAGGATAAAACAGGAGTCAAAGCAAACAAACAAAAAAATCCACCATATGAAAAGAAGCGAACTCCCGATATGGGAGTGAGACCAGGTGCCAGGTGTATTTGCGATTGCCGTTCTTACTTGAAAACGCATTACTTATAATTTTTGCGAGTCTTCCTTTTAATTTAGAATGTTGGATATTAAGAAACATGATGCGAAGATATAAGTTTGCTTATAACTTCGTATCGTACCTTCGCGTTTGCACTTCTCTGCGAACTTGTGTTTTTTTTTTCATTTTCAGGAACGAGATAATTTATTTATTTGCTGTTCTTTTGTAGTAACATTTAAAATTCTTCATCTAAATCGTCGTTTCTGTCCAAGGATATCAATGGCATTGAACAGAATAAAATTTGACAACACTTTTTATAATCCCTGTATCCTTTCGAATAACCTGTCATTTTGATAAAAGTATGGAAATGATAACTTTGACAGATATTTTTGTGCCAAATATACGCACAGTCAAATGAGCGCAAATGAATGACGTCATACATAATATGACATCACTTTATCGCCCTTATATTGACGTAAAACGTTTGATTTAATGAAGCGCCTAGCGGAATGAGATGCGCCTTGGGGACAAAAAAGTTCTATTTATAGAGAGTTATTTTGGTGAAAAACTTATACGGGTACATATGAGATTTATGCTTAAGAATAAAGTAATACCATAGCTTTATACATAGAAAGAAAAATAGACAACTGAAGACCTTCTAGCTACTAATAAATATTACAAGTTGTAACCATGGCAACCAACAATATCGTATTGATAAGAAAATACTGTCCCAAGAACTGTTTATTTTTTCTGAGTTTCTCCAAATAACCTTAATTTCATACATAAGCTATAAGAAATAAGAAAAATAAACATATATATGAATTCTTGAAATATCATGCATTACAATGGTATTTAGATTAATCTTGTGGAATTCTCCGAAAAAAACGAAAATGTTAAAATTTGCAAAAAAAAAGGACGCGTGTTGCAAACGAAAACCAAAAAGAGAGGGCAAATTTGACATTTATAACCTAAATAGTTCTTGCGGATATTTCTCTACATGTAGACAAATCAATCTTTCTTCTTCCTCAGCTCTTTAAAAAGTCACAACCCGAATCTTTACTTGTGATGGGCGGGAGGGCATGCAGGCGGGCGGCCGTTGACAATCGGTTGTGGACTATAAGTCAAGTATGATATATGATAGTGAAATGGAACTTCATACACTTACACACTATGAGTCAAGAATGACCCCCCATCGATTTTATTGGGTCCAAGGATCAAAGTCATGATTCTGATGATTGAAAGTGGTTTCAGTACAATATTAGAACCTATATTGCACTCATTATCATGGAACATGCCAGAAATATTTCCCATGAGTCAAGGATGACTTCTATTGATTTTGGGATCAATAGGCCGAGGTCATTATGATGAATGAAAATGATTTCCGGACCATAATAGAGCCTGTATTGCACCTATTATCACGAAACTTGCCAGAAATGTTTCCCATGAAACAAGAAAGTCCACTGTTAAATTTGGAGTAAAACTCATATGGTAGTTGAAAATGGTTTCTGGATCATATAAGAATGTGTGTTGCATATATATAAACCTGAGACATGCAAGAATTGTCAGTATTGAAATATATATACCATTTTAATTGTACTAGACAACTGTTTCGGATTTTTAAGAGCAATTCTCTGTAAGAACCAAAAAAGTTCAATGACACGTTGGCATGGCATGTCATATATTCCAGCGATGTTTTGTTTGGAAGTTCAATATAGAGTGCTAAGAAAATTATATTTCATTTGTAGAGTGTCGTTACCATGGCCACCATCTGTAAAGTTTGAAGCATTAGAAAAATTCAGAAGGCTTAGCGTATAGGCTAGGATCCAGATCTTTTTTTTTCACAGTGGGAAGGGGGTCCAGCCCAGGTCCTGGAATCAAAAGGTTATGTTTTTGAAATATGTTTTAAGAAGTGAAGAAGGTTTTGATTTTGAGATCAATAGGTCTAAAATTTTACAAATATTGCACATGTAACTAATTTGTTTGTGTCCCTTTTTTCGCTCGCACATAAGGCTTTAATTCGCCTTGATTCATATTACTTAGAGAAACCAATAACCCCTAACTAGATAAAAATCAAAGAAGTACCTAACAGTTATTCAGTCTCAAAGTCGAGAAGGCAAGGCAAAATCGTGAGAATTCCCATCGAAACCCCGGAATGAACAACATTCCGAACTGAGACCGGATGCCCGGGGAGAGTCAGCGTCCCCTGATTGCCAAATGTCTCAGACAAGGTTGTGAAGCATATCAATTAACTATTTGGCTGTTATAAAATAAGTCTATGGTTGTATTAATCTTAAGTACAAAAGAAATCATGTGTCCATAACAGAAACTGTATACTATTAGTTACATAGTGTGTAGTTTGTCTGATATAGGATATATGGGTTTAGTAAAGTCATATTGTCATATTGGACAAGAGCGAAGCTCGAGTATCATACGAAATATACTAACCTCATGTATCCTATATTCTTTTTAACGAATATATCTTACAAACTGTTTAATTCTTTAACCATTTGCATGTACAAAATGGCATTTGACGCAAAATTTCTTACTTTTTTATTCGTGGTTGAATTTAAAAATGATTTTCTTCATTAAAAAGATCGTACTTAAAATGGTTTATACAATATGAATAAACTAAAAACTGAATTCATTGAAGGCTGAGATTTGAAATAAAGGAAAGTAAGTGCAGTCAAGATTCAAGATTCATTTATTTCTCATAAACAAAGTATTGGTATTAGTCTAGTCAAACAAGGGGTGAAATATTAACTAGTTGCATCAGATGCTTACTCTTCCTGGGCACCTGGTCTCACTCTCATATCGGGAGTTCGCTTCTTTTCATATGGTGGAGGTTTTTGTTTTTGTTTGCTTTCATTCCTGTTTTATCCTGATTTTGTATGCCTTCGGTTTCTGATTTTCTGAATTATCAATTTTGTACTGTAGACAGGGATATGGTCATTATCCATATTTGTCATTGTTTCTACGCGGGAAAATAAAGTGATATACCATATATACAACATATATAAAATTTAGAGAAAATTATTCAGGGGAAAGTTGTTATTTTAACGATTAAAATTGCTTGAATTTAAAAATAGAAACCCCTTGCCTTTAAAGAAAAAGTCCGAATTTTGGGAACTCTTGCGCGTTTCGGGTTTTACAAACTTTCTACATAGACATAACCTCCGAGAGTGCATGTATTTTATATATTGTTTTCATTTTCGTGCATGAACATCGACGGCGGGTGCGGCTAGCCAACAGGGGATGCTTACTCCTCCCGAGCACCTGGTCCCACCTCTAACTTGCTAGGGGTCCGTCGATGCTCAATTTGGTGCTCTGTTGTGAGTGCTGTTGACATTTTCGTCAGGATCTTCTTTAACTCATTTGCGTCACACTTATGCCCTTTGCCGTGTGGAGCTCGTAAAAAAGTTCCCTGCGAGGGGTTTGACAGTAAGTGTTTTGAATATATCCCTGACATGGTCACCATAGCACTTTCTACATAGACACAACCTCAGACAGTGCATGTATTTTATATATTGTTTTCATTTTCGTGCATGAACATCGACGGCGGGTGCGGCTAGCCAACAGGGGATGCTTACTCCTCCCGGACACCTGGTCCAACCTCTAGCTTGCTAGGGGTCCGTCGATGCTCAATTTGGTGCTCTATTCTGAGTGCTGTTGATATTTTCGTCAGGATCTTCTTTAACTCGATATACATTAATCGATTTTCTATTTGTGCGATATTTATTCTATGACAATGCTCAACGTCTTCCTATCTGTGAAAAACGTATTAATTGTACAAGTAAAGGTTATTTAGTCAATTATAGAACATTCCAATTTCATGTTCCTCATGCAAGCCTCGGGTTTTACATGATTTTAAGACCCCTTGAATGGAACCGATGTGTCTTTCATAGAAGACAATGAAAGTGTCTTATAATCTTTAAGATAAATTATCTTTTAAAAGTATTAAATACACTATTCTGCCAATTCAATTTTAAAGTGTTATAAATACTGTACGAGAATAATCGATGCCTAGCATGTACGATTTGCACCCCGCCCCTCACCTTTTTTTTTCCTCCAGCGATTAACATGTATTTCTGCTTATTATGAAGATTATGAAACTATCATTTTTTTTCTGTGGATGAAAGTAATATTAAGTTGGCTTTCATTAAACAGCTTTCTCTTTTTTTTTATCTTTGTCTATTTTGGGAACGGTTCGAAACGGGGGGGGGGGGGGTTACTAAGTTGGTTGGAATGAGTAAATGTACATATTTTACTATGAATATAATCTTCTTTATTAAAAATAGTATCATCATTCAATTTTTTTTCAATAAAATAGTTTGTAGATGCAGCAATGAATATCGTAGTCGGTCAAAATCAGCAGTTATAGATTCACATTTCGCCGAACCGAAAACAAACCAAAGGAGGAAAAAACGTCCAATCGGTACAATGTATGTGTGTGAGGGAATTAATCCATAGATTAAAGATGTTTATTCATGTAAAATGTCAATTACAGTTAGATTGAAATGAAACTGAAATTTCTGCTATACATTGTAGTGAACCAGAATGTTTTATAATCACACAAGTTACGTGTAAGTATATGTACTACAGGTGTAGCGTAGTCACCAACCACACCAAGTATAAGCTATTGGTTTTCATAATTGAAAATGGAGAAGTAGTGCATGTTATATATTTCCATTGGTTAACAAATTATGATAAAGATTTCAGTTCCAAGTTATTTTAATGTTAATTAAAGTCAAAATATCGATTTTTAAAAGATCTATGTAGATTACAGATCACAATTAATTTTGAAAGTTCGTTGATCACGCAACTAGTTCCTGATTATTTCAACCCATCGTCTTCTTACATTTTATTTCTACGACTCTTTTTACACTAGATGATTCGTTTTTTACGTCAATGAGTCGCAGATGAGTTGAAAAAAAATATTCTAGCATGTTGAATGATACTGCATCATCCTAATCGCGGAATGACAGATGTGTTATGAGGCTCTAGAATTGATAGATTGTAGAACATTAGAGCCACAGATACCCCCTTTCGGGTTTAAAAAGATATTAAAAGTCTACTAAGCGACAGATTTTTGCATGAATCCATTTCTGAGCTTATTTTGATACTATCTAGCAGATATAAAAGTTTCAAGCGAAAAATGGTGGTGCAATTCGAGTATTTAATCGTCATATTAGTATAATTTACAAAGGAATATATAGGAAAAAAATAATTGGGGTCTGATACCTGTACGATAAACTCCGTAGCGCGGGAAAGAGTGCGAGCGCGGTATTCGGACTTTTACTATCAAGCAGAAGCTGTTCTATATATAGATTGAACAAAACTTTAATCGTCAAATAAACAATTTTCCCCTTTTTAATTTTTCCTAAACTTTTTGGGGATGCTTTATCTACTTTAAGAAACAAATAACAGTTGAATTTGTAACTGTTGCAATACGTTGCCAAATTGACCGGGTTTTTCGTTGCTAGATTTGCTAAACATGCTTATAATTACAAAAACAATAGAAAAAAATGTGACATGACAAGATAAACAGATTGAAACCAAAGCAGAGCAATGAATCAAAGTTACAATTTACTAAGAAATATGTAAGAGTAGATTAATTTTCAGTCTGTAAAGTTTTACAAGTAAATGTTCAAATACATATGTAGGAGGTAAAAAAAGATGGTCGGGTACCTTCACTTAATGAACTGTCATTCTGAGATCTAGTACGGATAGGTGTGGATTGCACCGTTGGACTGTCTGTAGTGAACGTATCTTTCGGATCATCAACTAATTAGCCGTTGACATACAATCTGTCACGTACAAGTGAAACTCGAGACGATTTCTTTCAATCAACTGTCGCAATGGGATAGAGGCGTCTTCGTCTGTCTTCTATTTCCTGCGGATTTTGTTCTGTTATTCAATACGGTTTACCCTTAAAGTTTCTTGCAGCATTTTTTACCATAAGCAAATCGTCATTGTGGATAAATCTAGTGATGATTGATCTAGGCTTCCCTCTACGTTTTGGATCAGATCTGCCCCCATGCTGTGCAAAGTTGCAAACGCTATATTGTACGCATCAACATTCAGATGCTCGTTCATCAAAGGACGCAATGTGGTATGACAGTTCTCGTTTTGTACTCTGAAATTCCGCTAAGGATGAGGTAATATTTCATATTTCGACATGTATTTCTGACATCTTCGCTTGTAGCTCGTGTAATGGAACTTCCGGATTTTTGTAACCGTTACGGGTTTTCTTTTCGTATGCTTTGTGCCACTTCCCATCTTGATAAGCAAGACCACGCCGGGTCTGTCACCCGACTATTTTGTCATCGTACGGCGTCCACAGTGTAAGAATTTTTATAAATACTATCTAATAACACTTTATAGATATCTCGCAATCATCTTATAAATCCATGTTTAAGTATTCTTTCTA
Source organism: Pinctada imbricata (assembly GCA_033119305.1). Classification (NCBI taxonomy): domain Eukaryota; kingdom Metazoa; phylum Mollusca; class Bivalvia; order Pterioida; family Pteriidae; genus Pinctada; species Pinctada imbricata. The sequence continues at coordinate 28,729,536 of VSWD01000012.1, read as the reverse complement.
TTACATAGTGCAATCGTTGATTCTAGTCGCGTTGTTTACTCGCTCCGTTGTGTAATATGATCCATTTTCACTTTACATTGAATCTCAGCATTTTATTCGTTGTCAAACCAAATTATTTTATAAGTGGTGCTACCAAAGTATTTTTCTAAGGTATACATTGTTCAACAGATATTTTTGAATGATTTTACATGGTAAATTTATGTCAACTTTGTGAACTTTTTCTTAGTATTGTTTTTCTGTTCTTTGTAGCCTTTACGGATATTCTTATAGAATAAACCGTGACTCTTCTGTCTGAGTTGTCCTTTTTCGCAACGGAGGGCCGTGGGGCAGAATAGTAAAGGACTAGCCATGGCAACGGTAGGAAGGTCGACTCAGACTGGTGGAACAGAGATGGAACAAAAAACATCAACCCAGAAGGAGGACACCACAGTACAAGATACTGATAGGCACGATCCAGATCCTAAGGACAAAGGGGATACGACAGAGGAAACTTCTGAACAGAGAGTACGTAAGTCCACGGAAAAAGGAGAAGCGATGTTCAATGAAAAATTAGAGAAATACAAAAAGACAATAAAGACTCTCATAGAAAAACTATCAGATGCTATTATGAAAGGTGCAACCTGTGAAAATGATGTCACCGTTCTTACCTCAGTAAAATCATCTATCAACACTCAATACGACACATACAAGGCCAAATATAGGGAGTTTCTTAATTTTCTACATAGAGAAAGAACAACAAGCAGCATTGATGAGATGGAAGGCCAAGTAGTATTGTATGAGGAACTCACAACCAGGGTAAAGGGAGCCATATCCAAAATCGAAAGTACCATCTCCCTAATTCTGGAGGAAGGATCGATGAGCAGGACCAGTGCTCTATCGGCACAAAAAAGGGAGGCTGCAAAAGTGCGCTTCAAAATAGCCGAAGAAAAGGCACTTATTAGGAAACAGAAGGCTCAATTAGAACGCGAGATGAAAGTCAGAGCAGCCGAAACTGAACAAATGTATAAATATCTTGATGCCGATATGGAACTACTTAATATAAAGGAGGAATACCAGATAGCTGAAGCTGAACTCAGCATGGACCGACTGGAAGATGACAATCCAGACATCAACTTACCAATCACAACATCGTATGAAAAATCTAGGGATTATGTTGCTGGAATGGACAGAGGTTTGAATCCGGACGCGGAACCGTTTTCCATGATCAAACCCACTATCAAACAAATTCCAAGTAGTGTAACATTCCCCACTGTCGTAAACAATGCCCCAGTTTGCACACCTGCGGCATTGGGACCTCAAGGAAATGTCTATGGACAAACTGCTTATGGAGCACACCCTCTGTATCAAGCTTCGTCATTAATGAGCCTTCCACAACCAGCAAGTCAAGGCGCACAGGACTTGATCAATTTCCTGCTTCGAAAGGACCTAATATGACAGCGGATGCAGAATTTCAATGATGATCCTTCAACCTATTTCGTATGGAAGGGTACATTCAAGAATGTAATTGAGGATACAAGGGTCATGAAGAGATACAGCTCTTGCTCAGATGGCTTGGCCCTGAATCAGTCAAACAAGCTACGAGTATAAGGAGAGCCAATCCAAATAATTCTGAATCAGCATTATTGAAGATATGGGAAAGATTGGACGAGAGATTTGGAGCCCCTGAACTGGTCGACTCAACTCACCGAAATAAGGTTAAGAACCTTCCGCGCATTACTTTACCGAAAGACAAAACGAAATTGTATGAGCTTCATGACTTGCTTGCTGAAATTGAATCTTTCAAACAAAATCCAAAATACACAGCGCTATTCGCATATTATGACACGTCAGGAGGTGTCAATCCAATCATCGGCAAACTACCAACGAATTTGCAGAACAAATGGATAGAGAGAGCTTCAAAGTACAAAAGGGACAAGGGAGTTTTATTTCCCGCATTTTCGTATTTCGTTTCGTTCATCCGGGAAATAACCTCAACCTTTAACGATCCCAGTTTTTCCCTTGATGTTCAAGGATCATGGCAGAGGTCACCCCCTGTACCTCAGCAGAATACAGGACGCCATGTTATATCAAGGAAAACGCAATTACAACCAGAAAACCAGGAGCTCCAACCTCCGGCTCATAGAAAGGTTCCTTGCCTGCTACATCCTCATTGCGAATCCCATAAACTTGAGGACTGCAAGGCCTTTAGGAAAATGAGCATAGAGGAGAGAAAGCTGTTTTTAACACAAAATAGATTATGTTTCCGTTGTTGTTCACCCGATCACGTGAAGAGGAAATGTAAACAAAAGATCAAGTGTGGAGAGTGTCAAAGGACTCGACATGTTACTTCTATGCACGAGCAGCATGTGAAAGGCTCTTCTTGCAACAATCTTGGCGATAACTCTCCCGCGGATTTGCACGGCGGGGAGGAAACAAAACCTTTGAAAGCATACTGTACCGAAATCTGCGGCGAAGGCTTTAAAGGCAGATCATGCTCTAAAACTGTGCTAGTACGGATATATCCAAAAGGGAAGCCACTATCTTCTGTTGTTACTTATGCGATGCTAGACGAGCATTGTAACAAAACACTTGCTAGTAGCCAGCTCCTGGATGACCTAGAAGTGGAGGGAGAGGAGATAAGTTATACCCTTAAATCATGCTTGGGAAAGTTCAAAGCCATAGGTCGAAGGGCTCATAACTTCTACATAGAATCTCTTGACAAGACAGCTTGCTTGGAACTTCCGAATATAATCGAATGCAGCGATATGCCTACTGACACTTCAGAGATACCAACTCCAGAAATAGCACACTTTTATCCGCATCTTAAACCGATTGCAAAACACATCCCAGAATATGACCCATCATGTTATATTGGATTACTCATCGGGCGAGATTTATTGCGAGCTCACTACGTACAAGAGCAAATAATAGGACCGATGGAAACTCCATTCGCTCAAAGCTGTGCCTAGGATGGGTGATCGTTGGTGAAGTTTGCTTAGATAAGAGGCATACACCTGAAACAGTGAGAAGTTTCAAGACCAACGTATTTCGGAATGGTAGAGGGTCAATATTTGAGCCTTGCAACAATGACCTAAACATCCAAGAGGATGACTTGTTCGTAAGGAAGCCAGACGATAATGAGCCCGGACTCTCTACCGAGGATAGAGAGTTCCTGAAAATAATGGACACCGAATGTGTCAGGAATGAACAAGGTAACTGGATGGCGCCATTACCTTTCCGCTCACCGAGAGAGGCTATGCCAAACAATAAACCCGTTGCATTAAAGCGTGCAAAATTTTTGGATGTCAGCCTGAGAAGAGACCGCGTAAAACATGATCATTTCGTTGAGTTCATGCAGAAGGTTATTGACTCTGGAGCAGCAGAAGTCGCGCCGGACTTATCGCATGGAAAAGAAGTATGGTATCTCCCAATATTCGGGGTGTACCATCCGAAGAAACCAGACAAAATCCGAGGTGTCTTCGACTCGTCTGCAACATACCAAGGTGTTTCGTTAAACAAGGTGCTAATGTCAGGACCGAACCTAACTAACAGCCTTGTTGGAATACTCATGCGTTTTCGGAAGAACGAGTACGCTATATCAGGGGACATAGAACAAATGTTCTACTCGTTCTTGGTAAAGGAGGAACATCGTGATTTACGTTTCCTTTGGTACAAGGATAATAACACTGAGAATGAGCTCACAGACTACCGCATGTGTGCTCATGTGTTTGGAAACAGCCCATCTCCGGCAGTGGCGACGTATGGGCTGCGCAAGAGTGTTTTATCCGCGGAAACCGATGTAAGGGAATTCGTCAACTCAAACTTCTATGTTGACGATGCGTTCACGTCCTTGTCTACTAAGAAGGAGGCAATTGAATTGATGAAGAGGACACAGAAAACTCTCGAGAGAGAAGGAAACCTGAGACTGCACAAGATCGTCTCGAACAGTCCGGACGTTATGCAGTCATTTCAAAAGGAGGATTTAGGGAAGGAGGTCAAGTCTATCAACTTGGACGTCGATGCACTTCCGATTCATCAAAGTCTTGGAATGTCATGGGATATGGACAAGGATAGCTTCGTATTCGACATTCAGTTACAAAATAAACCGCACACAAGAAGGGGTTTTCTTTCACTTCTCCACAGTATTTATGATCCGCTTGGATTCGTTGCCCCAATGCTCCTAGAAGGAAAGATCATTCTTCGCGAGATCGCTGCTATCTCCGACTGGGATCAAGCATTGGATGCGAAATATATTGATCGATGGGAACGTTGGAGAACAAGTATTCAGTCATTGGAAACTCTCGTGATTCCGAGAACATATGCTTCGATTTCTTTAAGTGTAACAAAGGGTGTGGAAATCCACATTTTCTGTGATGCGAGTCAGGATGCTATAGCAGCTGTTGCTTATTTAAAGGTCAAACACGAGGGTTCGTCGCACTGCTCCTTCGTATTTGGGAAAGTAAAACTTGCTCCCTCACATGGACACACCATTCCACGACTGGAGCTATGCGCAGCAGTTCTCGCGACCGAAGTCGGAAAAACGGTCACTCAAAGTCTTCATCATCCTGTGAGTAATGTGCAGTACTACTCAGATAGCCGTGTCGTACTTGGATACATACACAATAAAATGCGCCGATTTTACAATTACGTTAGCAACCGGGTAGATCGTATTCTCTCGATATCGCAACCGTCCCAATTGTCATACGTTTCTACAAAAGAGAACCTTGCAGATCACGGAACTAGAGGCCTACAAACCGCCGAGCTTCTACATGAAAAGTGGCTAAAGGCTCCGGAAGTCTTAAATAACGCTACTCACGAAATAGAGGACTATCCTCTAGTAGTCCCTGACGCGGACAAGGAAATACGAGTAGAAGTTTATGCCACTAAGGCCTCAGTGGATCATGTAGTAAATGAGAAATCTGCGGAATTCTCAAGCTGGTCAAGGCTCGTCTCTGCGATGTCCGTGCTAAAATCATGTATGCGCCGTCAAAAATGTCAAAAAGCAATCAATGACTTGAGTATCCGACAGGACACTGAAAATTTCTTGCTATGCCTAGCTCAGCGCCAACACTTTGCCGAAGATGTATGCTCGCTACAGCATGGATCTGCGGTCGATAAAAGCAGCACCATTGCGTCTTTATCACCTTATTTGGATGAACAAGGAATACTCAGGGTCGGTGGTAGGTTAAACCAAGGAGCTCTACCGATTGAACAACGCAATCCGATCATTCTCTCGAAGGACATGCACGTCACAAAGCTTATTATCCGACATTTTCACGAGAAAGTCGCGCATCAAGGTCGTCTCATAAGAGAGTTAAAGAAGATTCTGACGATAATCTCAACAGCACTCACAATAGAGCACCAAATGGAGCATCGACGGACCCCTAGCAAGCCAGAGGTGGGACCAGGTGCCCGGGAGGAGTAAGCATCCCCTGTTGGCTAGCCGCACCCGCCGTCGATGTTCACGCACAAAAATGAAAATATATTAAATACATGCACTGTCTATTGTTCTGTCTATATAGAAAGTGCTATGGCGACAATGTCAAGGAAAAATATTCAAAACACTTACTGTCAAACCCCTCGCGGGGAACTTTTTTACGAGCTCCACACGGCAAAGGGCATAAGTGTGACACAAATGAGTTAAAGAAGATCCTGACGATAATCTCAACAGCACTCACAATAGAGCACCAAATGGAGCATCGACGGACCCCTAGCAAGCCAGAGGTGGGACCAGGTGCCCGGGAGGAGTAAGCTGAAGGTGCTATCAGGAATAATGGGTTTTGGATAGTAGGAGCGAAGCGAATGATATCATCTCTTATCAACAACTGCTTCGTATGTCGAAGGTTGCGTAGGAAACCAGAAATACAAAGGATGGCCGATCTTCCCGTTGATCGTTTGACACCTGCACCTCCATTTAGCTCAGTAGGTGTTGACGCCTTTGGACCATGGTCTATCGTCTCGCGCAAAACACGAGGAGGAATGGCAGAATCAAAACGATGGGCAATTATGTTCACTTGCCTGGTCACTAGAGCTATCCATATCGAAGTCATCGAATCTATGACAAGCTATTCTTTCATCAATTCGGTTCGACGATTAGTTGCACTTAGAGGAAACGTAAAAGACTTCCGCTCCGATAGGGGAAGCAATTTCGTAGGAGCGATAGAAGACCTAAAAATTGACGTGCAGGCTGGAGCGGTAAAAGATTACCTTAGTAAATCCCGTATTACTTGGATTTTTAATGCGCCACACTCATTTCACATGGGTGGAGTGTGGGAGCGCATGATAGGTCTTACTCGCAACATACTTAATGCCGTACTTCTCGGACCAAAAGGAAAGAATCTTACGCACGAAGTACTGGTAACTCTAATGGCTGAAGTAACCGCAATCGTAAATTCAAGGCCGATAGCACCGATTTCCTACGATTCGGACGTACCGATTGTATTAAGTCCATCCATGCTCCTCAACCAAAAATTTTCTGGAGATGCACCAACTCTGATAGACATGGATGTAAGAAATATCTACAGGGAGCATTGGAGACAAGTTCAGGTTCTCTCAGATGTGTTTTGGAAAATGTGGAGAGAGAGATACTTGCAAACGCTCCAGGAAAAACGCAAGTGGACCGCAGAGCATCCCAATATGAAGGAAGGAGATATTGTCCTATTTCGAGACCCCGAGGCACCGCGTAGTCAGTGGCCCTTGGCAATTGTGGAGAAGGTTTTCCCCAGCAAGGATGGCCTAGTAAGGAAAGTCGATGTCCGTCTCTCTGTGAACGGAAAAATTTGTCGATACACGCGCCCTATCAGTGAACTTGTGTTATTATTACATTAGTTTGTTATCAATATAAATGTTGTAACATTTGTTTCTGAATCTAAATGATAGGCATTGAAGACTTTCCGCATTCTTATATTTTCTAGAAATCTAGTCATTTGTTAAATCTATTGGTTATTGCTTCTCATTTTGCCAGTAATGAACAATTTTCTTTAATTACCTAAGAGAATTTCTGTTTTAATTCAAATGAATTCTTTTCTAGACAATCATTTTGAATTGAAAAATTTGTATGAATATCGGGTGCATTTTTACTCAACTGTAACACCCTTGAATTTTTGTTTTGATAATGAGTTAAAGAAGATCCTGACGATAATCTCAACAGTACTCACAATAGAGCGCAAAATAAACATCGACGGACCCCTAGCAAGCTAGAGGTGGGACCAGGTGCCCGGGAGGAGTAAGCATCCCCTGTTGGCTAGCCGCACCCGCCGTCGATGTTTATGAAGCATGGAAATGAAAATATAAAAACTTCATGCACTGCGTGACGTTATGTCTATATAGAAAGTGCTATGGCGACAATGTCAGGGAAGTATATTCAAAACACTTACTGTCAAACCCCTCGCGGGGAACTTTTTTCCGAGCTCCATATCTTATGATATCAGACGGGGAGTGTAATGGAACCGTTACGGGTTTTCTTTTCGCATGCTTTGTGCCACTTCCCATCTTGATAAGCAAGACCACGCCGGGTCTGTCACCCGACTATTTTGTCATCGTACGGCGTCCACAGTGTAAGAATTTTTATAAATACTATCTAATAACACTTTATAGATATCTCGCAATCATCTTATAAATCCATGTTTAAGTATTCTTTCTATTACATAGTGCAATCGTTGATTCTAGTCGCGTTGTTTACTCGCTCTTTTGTGTAATATGATCCATTTTCACTTTACATTGAATCTCAGCATTTTATTCGTTGTCAAACCAAATTATTTTACAAGTGGTGCTACTGAAGTATTTTTCTAAGGTATACATTGTTCAACAGATATTTTTGAATGATTTTACATGGTAAATTTATGTCAACTTTGTGAACTGTTTCTTAGTATTGTTTTTCTGTTCTTTGTAGCCTTTACGGATATTCTTATAGAATAAACCGTGACTCTTCTGTCTGAGTTGTCCTTTTTCGCAACGGAGGGCCTGGGGGCAGAATAGCTCGGTATTCTGTTGCTTATGTATCTTTCTTCTCCTCCCTCTCATTTCGTATCTATACTACTAAAGGAACGAATTAGCCGATTCTCCGTCGAAACGAAGAGGACAGAGATAAATGGTGTGTTATGAAGATATATAGCATATGACATGACAATGTGCAATTGATAATTGTTTAGAAAAATTATTTAAAATTAACGTGTAATCATTAATTATGTCTCACCGTTTTCCGAAATCAAATCTGAGAAAAATCTAAAATTCAAAACCGACGACGGACTCTGATTTATTCTCTTTTTCTAATTCCCAACATTCTAAGTATCATAAATTTTGTAAGGCGATTCTTGCAAGACATTTCTGATGTTAGTAGGAGGAGGATTTAATTTAAAACTCCATATTCTTTTTCTGAAATTTGCGACCTACAATCTTACAGCTGAACAATCGAGAAAAGCATTTCATAGCTCAGTTGGTAAGGAGGCGGACATCTAACCAGACTTCCAATCCCAAAAGACTAGGTTCGAATCCATCAAGTGCGGACATTCTGACAACAAAATGTTATATATCATCTTGCTCCAGTCTGTTTTCTGGCTCTATTTTTTTTAATACTCAATGCATTCCAAATTACCAATCGCATACTATTTTTCCCATGAGGTTTTCCATTCTGTAGTCAGTATCAGACTTGGATGCGGACAATTTCCAAATATAATTTTTTTTTTCACTTTTGTATACTTTAAATGTGTAACTCCTCCCGCAGGCGGGGGTCCGGGGGGAGGGGGGGGGCTTCCCCGGAAAATTGTGAAATGCTGCATTTTTATATATTGTACAATCTTATATGCTATGAAGATTGACGTAAAAAGTTGCATATAAATCTACATTATACACTTTTCCCGAAAATGAATGGTGTTTTATGATAAGGAAGGCTCATTTTTTATATTTAACTTAATTTCCAGATATCATTTTTTTCACTTTTGTATACTTAAAATGTGTAGCCCCTCCCGCAGGTGGAGGTCTGGGGGAGGGGGGCTTCCCTGGAAATTGTGAAATGCTGCATTATTTAGAAATATATTTTACAATCTTATTTGCTATGAAGATTGACGTAAAAAGTTGCATATAAATCTACATAATACCCCTTTCCCGATAAATCAATGGTGTTTTATAATTAAGAAGTCTCACTTTTGATATTTAATCTATTCGATCCTGGATTTCTTAAAAGTGTAAGAAGCGTGACGAATATTTCAAGTAATACAAAATACATACACTGTTAAAAACTGAAAATTGTCTTTAAATCTTGACGATTTTTATGGGGTTCCATGGTTTAAAATAGTTTACAGGAGATGATTTTAAGGCAAAATTGTCAACATTTGGAAACATTAGATTGGGCGGGAGGGTGTCGGATATGCCTCTTTTAAAACTACGGATGCTGTTAGTAGACAGTTTTTAGGTTTACGATCTATACGGAAATTTTATGTGTAGCCTTGAGTCTTTTAGCTTATATGGAATATACGCCTCTGAATTGACATGTTTTCCGCGCTTGCGCGGGTTCTTTTCTAGTAATGTTAAAGTCTTCACTTTGAGGTAGTTAAAGAAATGGTATTTTCTTGTAAATTATTATCAAAGACATCTACTCTGCTCTGCAAACTAGATACTTTACTTTCTACTTCTTCGACATTTTCATCAAGTGAGTGTAATTTAATATCGGGTTCTTTTATCTCATTTGTGTTCTTCTCGATCACTGAGTTTTGATTTTCTATGAGTGACAGTTTTGCGTCCATTTTCTCCATAATTGCGAGCACATTACTGAGCATTACAACAAATTCTGGCTGATGTTGTATCGTATCACTTCTACCTGCGACATCATGTTCGAATAGAACACTTCTACAATCCCTTAATACCTCAGAGGTATTTAGGTCACTGAGCATACTGAAATGCAAGTCTTGTCTACCTGCTCGTTACCCGAGCGTGTCCGTGAATCGGACATCTATGAAAAACCGATTCAAATCAAATGCGGAATAAGGAAGGCGATTTTTCAACCATGTCCCATATACTCTACATCTAGGAGGTAACAAAAAGTTCATATTTCATATGGTTACAAAAATTCAGCGGGGATAGGGCGGTTATAGACATTTTCCTACCTCGCATCTCTCCCAAGAAAACACTACGTCCACCATCTTGTCGTGTCACGAGACTAATCCAGTAGAAGTAAAACTTTATTGACATTTTGAAATTTTCACTGGAATAATCGCTTTCAAGTGAAGAAAAAATATGAAATCATGACGTCATATAGTAGCGTCTACCGATATAAATTCGAGCAGCAAGATATAAGATATACACGGCGTTCACGTGGTATGGATTATCCAATGTTTTTTTTCAGGATTTTATGTTTTTATAAGATATTATGAGTTATACAGTGTTTAACAGGGGAGGGGAATACTGATATATCTAAATATATATATATATATATATGAAAAACCTTTTTCATCCACCCAACATATTTTTGTATCCCTCCCTGTAAAACACTATTTAACGAATCTATCCTGCCGATCTCTTTTGGTTTGTGTATGTAACGTCAACATATTTTAAAGCATTTTGGTGACGTCAACAGCGTAAAGCGTCTGAGTAGAAGCAGGATATCAGAACAATAGCCCGTCAGTAACATCATACAAAATAATATTTGGTTCTCCTTGACCAATTAAATTGCAAGAAAATTGTCAGAGGTGCGATTATGACAAATGAACCACTGTTACCCGAAGTGACGATATACTTGTGTATTAAACATCCTCTTTTCTCTTTCAGAGTTTTACAGAGAGAAAAACAGTAAGTTTCTAATTATAATGATTTGTTGCTTCAGAGTAAAATCTGTACCCAATCAAATTGCATATAATAAACAGTTGGCATCAGCTGAGGATGAAAACAATAGGATATGAGCTTATAACATTTGTGGAGTAACAAAGATTAAAGTTTCCTATATGATTATAACTATAACGGCATCATAGTAATATTTCACTGTGAACAGAAACACTTATAAGTTGTGCCCAAAACTTCCTATTTTCTAAAGGATATTTATTCTCTTTCAGAGAATTAGATGAAAGAAGATTGAGATTGAGGTTAGTTTCTACTAGTAAATATGTCGTTAGAGAGTATGTATAGCAATATACAAAACCGTATATAATATACTGTCGGCATAGAAATTGAAATAATTTCAATATATTTTAGCCAATGACATTTGTGAGTGTATGGTTTTTATTCACGATTTGGTTTTAGAAATAATTTGCTTTATACATCATTCTATTACTTTCCGTAAAAATCATTGACTACACAAAATGTGGAGCCGCTCATTTTGACGAGGGTGAATTAAAAGTTTATATTGTCGATGACGCCAGGGAAATTCACTTTAGCTTCCTTTAAACTGTTCGACATAAAGTCACTGTGTATAGCCGTACACCGGATATTGGTACTATTTGTCGGCGTATTGGTACTACTGAGGCGAGAGATTTTAACAAATGAGGCGTGAGTATCCCTGTCTTACATCGTTTTTTATTTGAATCTTGCACCTCCTTTCCAATGCAACTGTATAATGCATTACTACATAAAGTCATCCTTGAAGTTATATGAGTAAATCTTATGTCTTAGTAGAAGACCTTTCAATTTTTAAAAGCAAAATACATCACCTAGTACCATAAAATTTTCCATACTGAGAACTTTATTTAGATTTAAATTCGCATATTCCACTTTTTTCTAGACTTGCGATATATCTTTTTTTACGATTTGGTCACTGTATAATGATTTCATAGATTTGTAAAGATCTTAGATATTTTCCCCCAAAAGATACACGCCAGGTGTACGGCATATTGTTGGACGAAAAAGAATTTACTGTACGGCATGTTGAAATACGAAGAGTACGGCGACTTGCATCTGGGGTCAGAGTTGCAAAGCAATTTCGGGGCTTATTGAACCACGATAACCATCCACCTATGTGTACCTGTCCGTCACTTCGTCCAGCATATGTATTTATACATTTTTGTAACGAAGTAGTTCAAGGGTGTGAATATATTCATAAAACATTGGTTATCACAGAAGGATAAAACCCCAATATGCTAATTTAATTGTTTCTACTCTCTAGAAATTTAAATTAAGACAAAATGTAACAATTATTTCCTTTTTTCTTCTCCGCTCACTTCTCTGATGTATTGAATAACACTCTGGTCATAAGACGTAATTTTCATGTTATGCATGCATTTTCTTAATATTTATAAAAAAGAGAGGGACAGTCCTGTGGCTATTATACATAAATGTATAATGCGGCGTTACGACACATGTCAATGGCGAATCCTGCTTTTGAGTTAGAGGGGGCGTAAAAACGGCGAGGGGTCTGGGTACCGCCTAGGTTCCCTGCGAGTCCATAGCGGAGCCCTGGTAGGGTGACCAGGAAGGCGAATCCTCCCTCCCGGAAGCTAACGCATTTCAGCCTTTTCAAACCCATTTTCGTGACTGAAATTGATTAACGAATTGAAATTTGAGGAATTTGACAATTGTATTGATTGACAGGTAGTAAATATTCACTAATTGTCCCCCGCTTTCGCGAAAGCGCGGGGACATTAAAACCGGTTCGTCTGTCCGTCCGTCCGTCTGTCCGTCAGTCACAAAAACTTTAACCTTGTGCATAACTTTTGAATGGTAAGTGATAGGGCTTTGATATTTTACATGTGTATTCCTTGTGACAAGACCTTTCCATGGATACCAAAAATTTTGACCTTGTGACCTTGACCTTGGACTTTGACCTACTTATTAAAAACTTTAACCTTGACCATAACTTTTGAATGGAAAGTGATAGGGCTTTGATATTTCACATGTGTATTTCTTGTGACAAGACCTTTCCATGGATACCAAAATTTTTGACCTTGTAACCTTGACCTTGGACTTTGACCTACTTATTAAAAACTTTAACCTTGACCATAACTTTTGAATGGAAAGTGATAGGGCTTTGATATTTCACATGTGTATTTCTTGTGACAAGACCTTTCCATGGATACCAAAATTTTTGACCTTGTAACCTTGACCTTGGACTTTGACCTACTTATTAAAAACTTTAATCTTGACCATAACTTTTGAATGGAAAGTGATAGGGCTTTGATATTTCACATGTGTATTTCTTGTGACAAGACCTTTGCATTGATACCAAAATTTTTGACCTTGTGACCTTGACCTTTGAGTTCGACCTACTTATTAAAAACTTTAACCTTGACCATAACTTTTGAATGGAAAGTGATAGGGCTTTGATATTTCACATGTGTATTCCTTGTGACAAGACCTTTCCATGGATACCAAAATTTTAGACCTTGTGACCTTGAACTTTGAGTTCGAACTACTTTTCAAAAAACTATAACCTTGTCCATAATTTTTAATGGAAAATGATAGGGTTTTCACATTTTACATGTGTATTCCTTGTGATGAGACCTTTCTGTTGGTAACAACATTCTGACCTTGTGACTTTGTCCATAGAGACTGACCCACATTTAAAAACTTCAACCTAGACCATAAGTTTTTGATGGTAATTTAAATCATAGGTCTTAAATATTTCACATGTGCATACCTTTTCATAAGCCCTGTCCCTTGGAAACAAAACAAAAGTTTGGACCTTTTGACCTTTTCTTGGAGTTAATCTTTCATATTTAGAATGTTGATAATATATGAGATATATTATTAAAACTTAAGAATGGGGGGATGTCCGTAAGCATTTCTTTAAAGACAAACACCCAAAAGCGGGGGACCACAATTCCTTGACTTTGATTTTATTTACTCTTTTTTATAAGGAAAAGGATCGTTTTTACCTATGATTTGCAAATTTTAGGGGGGAAGGGGAGGGGGCGGCGTACGCCCCCTCGTCATCCCCTTGAATCCGCCACTGCATGTGGAAAGCAGCACCTGTATGTCAATAAATCAAGTGAGCTATTGTCATCGCGTGACGTAGTCCGTCTGTCCTTCGTAAACTTTTCACATTTTCGATTTCTCAAGAACCACTGAAGGGATGAAACTTGTACTCATAGCCCCCTACAATTGGTGTTGTTTTTCACCACAAGCAAAATTAGGTCAGGGGGAACCCTCCTTTGACAAACTTCTTCTTCAGAACCAAAGCTTATATCGACAAAGCATCTGGATGATCTAGAGGGATGTCTTAGCAAATGTTTAACCCGAAGTTAATTTTTTGACGTGTTTATGGCACCTTTTCGGACTTTGTCAGAAATGTTCATTTTTGAAATGTTTCTTTGACTAACTTTATCAATGTGTGGTTTTGTGTCCTTGTTTAGTGCATGTTTGTCATATTTAAGTTACTATTTGCTTTGATATACATTACATGCTATAATCTTTTTATTTCTGGAATTTTTATAATTTTTCTTTTAAATATGAGTTTGGACCTAGAGTCCCCGAGGGCACATGTAGCCAAGTCCGACTGACATTCAGAGAGGAGAGGTGGTCGGGGCCCTGTCTTCTCTAAAGAGGTTTGGACAGGGCCCGTCATGGAGTCCCGTCGTCACAGTCAGGAAGAGTGCAAGTCTCAAAGATGCGCTTGTTCAAGACTGTAGATTGGTCAAGTGCCAAGCCTAGGGTCCGTCTGGTAACATTAGGATCATATCCATGGTATAAAAGGCGTTTGATGATTCTGACGCATTTTCGATGGTTATGCTGTCTACCTTTAGCCCCCGTTCCACTGCAATCCCGCTGTACCTACGTTCATTCCCGACCTCGAAAATTGCCAGGTCGGGAGAGAACGGCTCTTAGTCGTATCTTGGTCTGGTACAGCGTATGTTGGTCCAAAATTGATCGGTATTAGAGCGGGCACGCTTTAAAGGTCGGGAAAAGTTTCCCGTATTCTTTCAACCGGTTGAAAGAATACGGGAAACTTTCCCGCTCTCTTTGTGGTCGTGAAATGGTCGGCGCTTGGTCGGGATAGTCGTGGGTACAGCCTAGGTTAATCGTGTCCTGGTCGGGAAAGAGCGTGGCTTGAGCGTGGTATGATCGGCATTTAACTAAACCCCGCTTTCTTCACGCATAAGATACGCTTTAATTACGCCCTGTTCCCGATCTTTACCCGTCTATTCTACGCTCTTACCACGATCTATTCACTACAGATTCAATGTTTGCTGATCTTACCAAGACCTTTTCATGACCATCTAGCGACCTATTCACGCTCTATACGACCAAGTTACGACCAAACGACGCTTCAAATGGGATCTGTGCATATTTCATTCATTTTCTCGCACTGATATTGATTTTTTCAAAATACTTATTAACAAAATGTCGCGGCGACGATTCTTGGCTATGTAATGCCACTTTTTAAGTAGTGATTTTTTAAAATTTTGATCGCGACACTTTTGGGTAAGGCTTGGTCAAAACGAGAAATATAGGCTTCTTCTCGGTCGATTCGATCATTGGATAAAAATGAGATCAGTTTAAGTTAGAAATTATGTTTTGAGCGGGAATGCGTCGGGGACAGTCGGAAATAGATCGGAATTGCATCGGGAATAGATCGGGTTTTGGTCGGGAATAGATCGGAGTTTGATCGGATTGAACGGGACTTGGTCGGCAATATGATCGTGAGTAGAGCGGGTAAAGCGTGAGTAAGTCCGCGATGAAACGTGAATCGGTCATAAATTGATCGGGAATCGGTCGGGAATAGAGCGTGATGTCAAGAAAAAAATGAAAAGGTCGGGAAAGTTTTACCCGCTCTAGTGAAAATTTCGGTCGGGAATAGTCGCGGGATTGCAGTGGAACGGTGGCTTTTGATCCTTCTAATTTTGTTTATTATATCACCATAAAAGACAGATTGTGTAATACCTAAAGTATTATGATTTTCATACTTTTTGGCCATATTACATTGTTTAGACTAAGGATTACTGACGAGGGTTTAGTACCCGAAACGTGCATGTCTGGTCCATGTTGTTAATTTATCAGGTTTTAAATGATGCTATTGAATTTAAAGACGTTTAACATTTGAACTACTTGGTGAGTGTCACTGCTGGTGGACCAGGAGTCCCTGAGGGCACATATAGCCAAGTTCGATCAATTTCGGTTGATCGTTTGTCTCTTCAGCGCATTTGAAATTTTCTGTTACAAAATTTCTTGAAATTTCTAAAACGTGGGTTCTGTAGCATCATATCCCACCCATTCTGCTACGTCTTTTGGTACATTTTTGGGCATACTAATTTTCATACTTTTTGGCCATATTACATTGTTTAGACTGAGGATCACTGACGAGGGTTCAGTACCCGAAACGTGCATGTCTGGTTCATGCTGTAAATTTATCAGGTTTTAAATGATGCTATTGAATTTAAAGACGTTTAACATTTGAACTACTTGGTGAGTGTCACTGCTGGTGGACCAAGAGTCCCCGAGGGCACATGTAGCCAAGGTCGATCAATTTCGGTTGATCGTTTGTCTCTTCAACGCATTTGAAATTTCCTGTTACAAAATTTCTTGAAATTTCTAAAATGTGGGTTCTGTAGCATCATATCCCACCCATTCTGCTACGTCTTTTGGTACATTTTTGGACATACTAATTTTCATACTCTTTGGCCATATTACATTGTTTAGACTGAGGATCACTGACGAGGGTTTAGTACCCGAAACGTGCATGTCTGGTCCATGCTGTAAATTTATCAGGTTTTAAATGATGCTATTGAATTTAAAGACGTTTAACATTTGAACTACTTGGTGAGTGTCACTGCTGGTGGACCAAGAGTCTCTGAGGGCACATGTAGCCAAGTTCGATCAATTTCGGTTGATCGTTTGTCTCTTCAGCGCATTTGAAATTTTCTGTTACAAAATTTCTTGAAATTTCTAAAACGTGGGTTCTGTAGCATCATATCCCACCCATTCTGCTACGTCTTTTGGTACATTTTTGGGCATACTAATTTTCATACTTTTGGCCATATAACATTGTTTAGACTGAGGATCACTGACGAGGGTTTAGTGCCCGAAATTTGCATGTTTGGTCCATGCTGTAAATTTATCAGGTTTTAAATGATGCTATTGAATTTAAAGACGGTTAACATTTGAACTACTTGGTGAGTGTCACTGCTGGTGGACCAAGAGTCCCCGAGGGCACATTTAGCCAAGTTCGATCAATTTCGGTTGATCGTTTGTCTCTTCAACGCATTTGAAATTTTCTGTTACAAAATTTCTTGAAATTTATAAAACGTGGGTTCTGTAGCATCATATCCCATCCATTCTGCTACGTCTTTTGGTACATTTTTGGACAAACTAATTTTCATACTTTTTGGCCATATTACATTGTTTAGACTGAGGATCACTGATGATGGTTTAGTACCCGAAACGTGCATGTCTGGTCCATGCTGTAAATTTATCAGGTTTTAAATGATGCTATTGAATTTAAAGACGTTTAACATAGATATGTTTTCTATGCACATGGACCCAAGGGTTGTTGGTTCAAGTCCCGACTCCGGCACTCCAAATTTTTTCTTCCTTTTTGACTTTTTCCCACTTTGTCAGCATTTTATGCACTTTTAACTCATCTGAATACCTTTAATTTCATTTTTGACCTAAAAATGTTTCTTCCAGTTTCATTTAATTCTTTTTTGCGCACTTATTCACTGTGTATTTGTTCTTTTTAAGTCTCTTAATGCTGTGATATATATTTATGCCAAAATTTTATATTGTGGATTTTTTTTAATTTTGAAAAAAAAGATTTATTTGCATATACTGGTGGACCCATGGTTGTGGGTTCAAATTCTGGCACTGACACTATCATAATACAATGTTGGTAAGTAAAGAGTGTGCATGGGTATCAGGTGAGCCTTGTGTCCGCCCTGGGGCTCTTTTTTAGAAGTATCATTTCGGGGGGTGAATTATATAGAGCAGTTGTCGTGACTCGAGCTACTGTTCACTAAAAGTTCAAAACTAACAAGGCATCGCGCTTCGCCGTCATCCAATTCGTCGATAAAATCACCTCGTCGACGCTAAACAGCTTTTTGTTGAAACATGTCGAGTCTTCTTCGAATCAGTAAATGAAAGTCAAACACAAAAGCCGTAACTATATTCGAAGCCCCCCCCCCCTCCCCCATTGATCGATGAAATATCTTCCGACAAAATATTGTTCTAAATGAAGATGACCATGCGAATTCTTCAGATGGCAACTTCTTGAGCATGGGCGGATCCAGGAATTTTCTCAGGGGGAGGGGGTTGTCTAAAGTCCGAATTTTTTGAAGAGCAAAAAAAAAAAATCGCAAAAAAATAAGGATTGCCAGTTCTGTTTCTAATCATTAACAAACAAGGTGTGGAGCAATGGCGAGCACAAAGCTTAAAATGTTTTCACATCATAGTACTTGATTGTTGATTGTCAGTTCGAATATGTATATACAAGAAATGGCGAGAGACAGCAAGCCAGCGAAATTTTTTCCGAGAATTGGAATACAATCCACTATTCGTGTCTTTTTTCAGTTTCTTTTTGTCTTCGTAGTGCCCTTGTTTATCGACCTAGGTGTAATGCTTATGTGTCGTATATAGGAAAGCGCAGCATCATTTGAAAATAAGGTACATGTATGTAATAAAATCTGGCGAGCGGAAGCGAGCCATTGAAATTTTTTAAAATGCTGTCGGCAAAAAATTATCAAAATGAAAGATTTCTAATACAAATTTATGACATATTTTTCAAACATTACGACAACAAAAGGGGAATGGAACTTAATCTTATGAAATATATATATTAATAATTATACAAAAATTAGCTATGCTTCGAAAATTCCAAGGGGGGGGGGGTCCGTACCCCACGACCCCTCCCCCCTCCTGGATCAGCGCTTGTCGAGACAAGTGTTCGTAATATCTTACGAGAACTCGAGGCTCACGTGGTTTTTGGGCTTTGTATATAGCATTCATACGCATATGCATATACATCTTTAAAAGAAAGAATTAAATTTAAAACTATAAGTTTGTCTTCGTGAGTCTTTAGTTTGAGGATTTTATCTGTAAGGAATCCTAGTACCACGTTTTCAACTAGCCGTACAGTTAGTTAATGACATGCCGTACACAAACAACTTCGTTTTTGAGCTCATATGTAAAATATAGATGCTATCTCTACATTACCCTTGATTAATATTGATAAGTTATGAATTTCTACATAGACTGTGCACAGATTCATGATCTGCAATACTACTTTCTTTCGTTAAAAAGAATAGAAACGTCATACATGTGCAATTTTATGTGTACTAGGTACCCCATTTTGTGTTATTTTACTATTATCGTCCGATCAAATCCTTTGTTTTGAGAGTTTCGATGTTGACTTTACCATGACAGAATTATTTGCTAGAAGTTCACTCCATATAAGATCATTTTTTCTTCACAAATCATTGTCAAATGCTAAAAGTAATACCTATGTCATACTTGTTCACCGCCTCGGTAGTACCAATACGCCGACAAATAGTACCAATGTCCGGTGTACGGCTATATACAGTGAAAGTACTACTGACGAGGATTCAATAGCCGAAACACGTGTCTACTAAAATAAAATTGGTACTATAGAACATAATATTTTGATATTGACAATTCTATTACAACAACAACAGAAAATGATAATATGTCATTGTAAAACGAAAAACGATATCCTTGTGCCTAGAATGTCCTATCCTTTTTATGATTTCTATTCTCTTTCAGGACATTACAGGAAGAGGAAAGGTTAGTTTCTAATGAGAAATAGTTCGTTTTCAGATCTGTTACAAACCAAATTGTTATATATACAAGTGTTCGTAATATCTTACGAGAACTCGAGGCTCACGTGGTTTTTGGGCTTTGTATATAGCATTCATACGCATATGCATATACATCTTTAAAGAAAGAAATGAATTTAAAACTATAAGTTTGTTTTCATGAGTCTTTAGTTTGAGGAATTTATCTGTAAGGAATCCTAGTACCTGGTTTTTAACTAGCCGCACAGTTAGTTAATGACATGCCGTACTCAAACAATTTCGTTTTTGAGCTCGTATGTAAAATATAGATGCTATTTCTACATTACTCTTGATTAATATTAATAAGTTATGAATTTCTACATAGACTGTGCACAGAATCATGATCTGCAATACTACTTTCTTTCGTTAAAAAGAATAGAAACGTCATACATGTGCAATTTTATGTGTACTAGGTACCCCATTTTGTGTTATTTTACTATTATCGTCCGATCAAACCCTTTGTTTTGAGGGTTTCGATGTTGACTTTACCATGACAGAATTATTTGCTTGAAGTTCACTCCATATAAGATCATTTTTTCTTCACAAATCATTGTCAAATGCTAAAAGTAATACTTATGTCATACTTGTTCACCGCCTCGGTAGTACCAATACGCCGACAAATAGTACCAATATCCGGTGTACGGCTATACACAGTGAAAGCACTACTGACGAGGATTCAATAGCCGAAACACGTGTCTACTAAAATAAAATTGGTACTAAAGAACATATATTTGATATTGACAATTCTATTACAACAACAACGGAAAATGATAATATGTCATTGTGAAACGAGAAACGATATCCTTGTGCCTAGAACGTCCTATCCTCTTTATGATTTCTATTCTCTTTCAGGACATTACAGGAAGAGGAAAGGTTAGTTTCTAATGAGAAATAGTTCGTTTTCAGATCTGTTACAAACCAAATTGTTATATATACAAGTGTTCGTAATATCTTACGAGTACTCGAGGCTCACGTGGTTTTTGGGCTTTTTATATAGCATTCATACGCATATGCATATACATCTTTAAAGAAAGAAATGAATTTAAAACTATAAGTTTGTCTTCATGAGTCTTTAGTTTGAGGATTTTATCTGTGAGGAATCCTAGTACCTGGTTTTCAACTAGCCGTACAGTTAGTTAATGACATGCCGTACACAAACAATTTCGTTTTTGAGCTCGTATGTAAAATATAGATGCTATTTCTACATTACCTTTGATTAATATCAATAAGTTATAAATTTCTACATAGAGTGTGCACAGAATCATGATCTGCAATTATAGTACTTTCTTTCATTAAAATGAATAGAAACGTCATACATGTGCAATTTTATGTGTACTAGGTACCCCATTTTGTGTTATTTTACTTTTATCATCCGATCAAACCCTTTGTTTTGAGGGTTTCGATGTTGACTTTACCATGACAGAATTATTTGCTTGAAGTTCACTCATTATAAGATCATTTTTTCTTCACAAATCATTGTCAAATGCTTACAGTAATACCTATGTCATACTTGTTCATCGCCTCGGTAGTACCAATACGCCGACAAATAGTACCAATATCCGGTGTACGGCTATACACAGTGAAAGTACTACTGACGAGGATTCAATAGCCGAAACACGTGTCTACTAAAATAAGATTGGCACTATAGAACATATATTTTGATATTGACAATTCTATTACAACAACAACGGAAAATGATAATATGTCATTGTGAAACGAAAATCGATATCCTTGTGCCTAGAATGTCCTATCCTCTTTATGATTTCTATTCTCTTTCAGGACATTACAGGAAGAGGAAAGGTTAGTTTCTAATGAGAAATAGTTCGTTTTCAGATCTGTTACAAACCAAATTGTTATATATACAAGTGTTCGTAATATCTTACGAGTACTCGAGGCTCACGTGGTTTTTGGGCTTTGTATATAGCATTCATACGCATATGCATATACATCTTTAAAGAAAGAAATAAATTTAATACTATAAGTTTGTCTTCATGAGTCTTTAGTTTGAGGATTTTATCTGTGAGGAATCCTAGTACCTGGTTTTCAACTAGCCGTACAGTTAGTTAATGACATGCCGTACACAAACAATTTCGTTTTTGAGCTCGTATGTAAAATATAGATGCTATTTCTACATTACCCTTGATTAATATTAATTAGTTATGAATTTCTACATAGACTGTGCACTGAATCATGATCAATAGTACTTTCTTTCGTTAAAAAGAATAGAAACGTCATACATGTGCAATTTTATCTGTACTAGGTACCCCATTTTGTGTTATTTTACTATTATCGTCCGATCAAATCCTTTGTTTTGAGGGTTTCGATGTTGACTTTACCATGACAGAATTATTTGCTTGAAGTTCACTCCATATAAGATCATTTTTTCTTCAAAAATCATTGTCAAATGCTTACAGTAATACCTATGTCATACTTGTTTACCGCCTCCGTAGTACCAATACGTCGACAAATAGTACCAATATCCGGTGTACGGCTATACACAGTGAAAAAACTACTGACGAGGATTCAATAGCCGAAATACGTGTCTACTAAAATAAGATTGGTACTATAGAACATATATTTTGATATTGACAATTCTATTACAACAACAATGGAAAATGATAATATGTCATTGTGAAACGAAAAACGATATCCTTGTGCCTAGAATGTCCTATCCTTTTTATGATTTCTATTCTCTTTCAGGACATTACAGGAAAAGGAAAGGTTAGTTTCTAATGAGAATTAGTTCGTTTTCAGATCTGTTACAAACCAAATTGTTATATATACTATTGACATCTAAGTAGAATAAATAAATATGGCCCAGAACATTTTTTGGCTGTATAGTTTTTTATTTCTTTTTCGGCATTATCTGTGTTATAGTATAAATTCTACTGATTAAATAATCTGCCCTTTTCGTAAAATAATTAAAGATTCCTATCAAAACAACAACAGCAAAATGATAACCATCTTTTGAGCTAAAATTGTATAGGCCCTTACTAACATTTTGATGGGTCATGCAATGGAACAGGTCTAGAGCTTATGGAGGTATACCTCCTAGAATATCCTTATCCCCTAAAATTTGTACTTCGAAATTTATGCTCATTGACCAAATATAGGAGCTTTCATACTTTCTTACTTTCTTAGGGATGTAATGAACTGAATAATTTCTAAAGTACCTTGATGGAATTTGGGATAAATTTGAGTTTGGAATAACAAGAAATTTTTGACAGTTCATTTGAGTATGAACTTTGGTTTGTCGCATCGGTTTGTGAAACTACACATTCAATTCTGATATAAAATAGAAAAAGTGCCCTAGGTCTGCTGCAAAATGAATACTATGCACAAGACATGAATGTTACGGATATTGATGTAGTAATAAATTTATTGATTCCTATATAGTAATCCAGTCTTTATTTATAGTCAGAAACCAAACATCCAATCATAACAAAAATTTTGACCCGACACCCAATACACTTCGGTATCTTTGTTAATGAAATTATTTCTGTATCATGTAATATCATATAATTTAATTTGTATCAGGTATTTCGGCTGCGTTAACATTGACATATCATTCTACATAAGGTCCGCCATCATCAGGAGTCCCCTTTACTAGTTTTCTATTTTGTGCATATCTGGTCCATGTTGCCAATTTATCTGTTCTTAAATGATGCTATTCAATATGAAGACGTTTACATTTAAAACGTGGGTCCTGTAGCATCATATCCCACCCATTCTGCTACGTCTTTCGGTACGCTTTTCGACATGGTAACTTTCATACTTTTTTGGCATATTACATTGTTTAGATTTGAGGATCACTGACGAGGGTTGAGTACCCGAAACGTGCATGTCTGGTCCATGTTGCCAATTTATCTGTTCTCAAATGATGCTATTCAATATGAAGACGTTTACATTTATACCACTTGGTGAGTGTCACTGCTGGTGGACCAGGAGTCCCCGAGGGCACATGTAGCCAAGTTTGATCAATTTCGGTTGATCGTTTCTTTAACGCATTCTAAAATTTCTGTTATCAAAATTTCTAGAAGTTTCTAAAACGTGGGTCCTGTAGCATCATATCCCACCCATTCTGCTACGTCTTTGGGTACGCTTTTCGACATGGTAACTTTCATACTTTTTTGGCATATTACATTGTTTAGATTTGAGGATCACTGACGAGGGTTGAGTACCCGAAACGTGCATGTCTGGTTCATGTTGCCAATTTATCTGTTCTTAAATGATGATATTCAATATGAAGACGTTTACATTTATACCACTTGGTGAGTGTTACTGCTGGTGGACAAGGAGTCCCCGAGGGCACATGAAGCCAAGTTCGATCAATTTCGGTTGATCGTTTCTTCAACGCATTCTAAAATTTCTGTTATCAAAATTTCTTTAAATTTCTAAAACGTTGGTCCTGTAGCATCATATCCCACCTATTCTGCTACGTCTTTCGGTACGCTTTTCGACATGGTAACTTTCATACTTTTTTGGCATATATCATTGTTTAGATTTGAGGATCACTGACGAGGGTTGAGTACCCGAAATGTGCATGTCTGGTCCATGTTGCCAATTTATCTGTTCTTAAATGATGCTATTCAATATGAAGACGTTTACATTTATACCACTTGGTGAGTGTCACTGCTGGTGGACCAGGAGTCCCCGAGGGCACATGTAGCCAAGTGCGATCAATTTCGATTGATCGTTTCTTTAACGCATTGTAAAATTTCTGTTATCAAAATTTCTTGAAATTTCTAAAACGTGGGTCCTGTAGCATCATATCCCACCAATTCTGCTACGTCTTTGGGTACGATTTTCGACATGGTAACTTTCATACTTTTTTGGCATATTACATTGTTTAGATTTGAGGATCACTGACGAGGGTTGAGTACCCGAAACGTGCATGTCTGGTCCATGTTGCCAATTTATCTGTTCTTAAATGATGCTATTCAATATGAAGACGTTTACATTTATTCCACTTGGTGAGTGTCACTGCTGGTGGACCAGGAGTCCCCGAGGGCACATGTAGCCAAGTTCGATCAATTTCGGTTGATCGTTCTTCAACGCATTCTAAAATTTCTCCTTTTAAAATTTCTTGAAATTTCTAAAACGTGGGTCCTGTAGCATCATATCCCACCCATTCTGCTACGTCTTTCGATATGATTTTCAGAATGGTAGCTTTCATACTTTTTTGGCATATTACATTATTTAGATTTGAGGATCACTGACGAGGGTTGAGTAACCGAAACGTGCATGTCTGGTCCATGTTGCCAATTTATCTGTTCTTAAATGATGCTATTCAATATGAAGACGTTTACATTTATACCACTTGGTGAGTGTCACTGCTGGTGGACCAGGAGTCCCCGAGGGCACATGTAGCCAAGTTCGATCAATTTCGGTTGATCGTTTCTTCAACGCATTCTAGAATTTCTGTTATGAAAATTTCTTGAAATTTCTAAAACGTTGGTCCTGTAGCATCATATCCCACCTATTCTGCTACGTCTTTCGGTACGCTTTTCGACATGGTAACTTTCATACTTTTTTGGCATATTACATTGTTTAGATTTGAGGATCACTGACGAGGGTTGAGTACCCGAAATGTGCATGTCTGGTCCATGTTGCCAATTTATCTGTTCTTAAATGATGCTATTCAATATGAAGACGTTTACATTTATACCACTTGGTGAGTGTCACTGCTGGTGGACCAGGAGTCCCCGAGGGCACATGTAGCCAAGTTCGATCAATTTCGATTGATCGTTTCTTTAACGCATTGTAAAATTTCTGTTATCAAAATTTCTTGAAATTTCTAAAACATGGGTCCTGTAGCATCATATCCCACCTATTCTGCTACGTCTTTGGGTACGCTTTTGACATGGTAACTTTCATACTTTTTTGGCATATTACATTGTTTAGATTTGAGAATCACTGACGAGGGTTGAGTACCCGAAACGTGCATGTCTGGTCCATGTTGCCAATTTATCTGTTCTTAAATGATGCTATTCAATATGAAGACGTTTACATTTATACCACTTGGTGAGTGTCACTGCTGGTGGACCAGGAGTCCCCGAGGGCACATGAAGCCAAGTTCGTTCAATTTCGGTTGATCGTTTCTTCAACGCATTCTAAAATTTCTGTTATCAAAATTTCTTGAAATTTCTAAAACGTGGGTCCTGTAGCATCATATCCCACCTATTCTGCTAAGTCTTTCGGTACGCTTTTCGACATGGTAACTTTCATACTTTTTTGGCATATATCATTGTTTAGATTTGAGGATCACTGACGAGGGTTGAGTACCCGAAATGTGCATGTCTGGTCCATGTTGCCAATTTATCTGTTCTTAAATGATGCTATTCAATATGAAGACGTTTACATTTATACCACTTGGTGAGTGTCACTGCTGGTGGACCAGGAGTCCCCGAGGGCACATGTAGCCAAGTGCGATCAATTTCGATTGATCGTTTCTTTAACGCATTCTAAAATTTCTGTGATGAAAATTTCTTGAAATTTCTAAAACGTGGGTCCTGTAGCATCATATCCCACCAATTCTGCTACGTCTTACGGTACGCTTTTCGACATGGTAACTTTCATACTTTTTTGGCATATTACATTGTTTAGATTTGAGGATCACTGACGAGGGTTGAGTACCCGAAACGTGCATGTCTGGTCCATGTTGCCAATTTATCTGTTCTTAAATGATGCTATTCAATATGAAGACGTTTACATTTATTCCACTTGGTGAGTGTCACTGCTGGTGGACCAGGAGTCCCCGAGGGCACATGTAGCCAAGTTCGATCAATTTCGGTTGATCGTTTCTTCAACGCATTCTAAAATTTCTCCTTTTAAAATTTCTTGAAATTTCTAAAACGTGGGTCCTGTAGCATCATATCCAACCCATTCTGCTTCGTCTTTCGGTATGCTTTTCGACATTGTAACTTTCATACTATTTTGGCATATTACATTGTTTAGATTTGAGGATCACTGACGAGGGTTGAGTACCCGAAACGTGCATGTCTGGTTCATGTTGCCAATTTATCTGTTCTTAAATGATGCTATTCAATATGAAGACGTTTACATTTATACCACTTGGTGAGTGTCACTGCTGGTGGACAAGGAGTCCCCGAGGGCACATGTAGCCAAGTTCGATCAATTTCGATTGATCGTTTCTTTAACGCATTCTAAAATTTCTGTTATCAAAATTTCTTGAAATTACTAAAACGTGGGTCCTGTAGCATCATATCCCACCCATTCTGCTACGTCTTTGGGTACGCTTTTCGACATGGTAACTTTCATACTTTTTTGGCATATTACATTGTTTAGATTTGAGGATCACTGACGAGGGTTGAGTACCCGAAACGTGCATGTCTGGTCCATGTTGCCAATTTATCTGTTCTTAAATGATGCTATTCAATATGAAGACGTTTACATTTATATCACTTGGTGAGTGTCACTGCTGGTGGACCAGGAGTCCCCGAGGGCACATGTAGCCAAGTTCGATCAATTTCGGTTGATCGTTTCTTCAACGCATTCTACAATTTCTCCTTTTAAAATTTCTTGAAATTTCTAAAACGTGGGTCCTGTAGCATCATATCCCACCCATTCTGCTACGTCTTTCGATATGATTTTCAGAATGGTAGCATTCATACTTTTTTGGCATATTACATTGTTTAGATTTGAGGATCACTGACGAGGGTTGAGTACCCGAAACGTGCATGTCTGGTCCATGTTGCCAATTTATCTGTTCTTAAATGATGCTATTCAATATGAAGACGTTTACATTTATACCACTTGGTGAGTGTCACTGCTGGTGGACCAGGAGTCCGCGAGGGCACATGTAGCCAAGTTCGATCAATTTCGGTTGATCGTTTCTTCAACGCATTCTAAAATTTCTGTTATCAAAATTTCTTGAAATTTCTAAAACGTGGGTCCTGTAGCATCATATCCCACCCATTCTGCTTCGTCTTTCGGTACGCTTTTCGACATGGTCACTTTCATACTTTTTTGGCATATTACATTGTTTAGATTTGAGGATCACTGACGAGGGTTGAGTACCCGAAACGTGCATGTCTGGTCCATGTTGCCAATTTATCTGTTCTTAAATGATGCTATTCAATATGAAGACGTTTACATTTATACCACTTGGTGAGTGTCACTGCTGGTGGACCAGGAGTCCCCGAGGGCACATGTAGCCAAGTTCGATCAATTTCGGTTGATCGGTTCTTCAACGCATTCTAAAATTTCTGTTATCAAAATTTCTTGAAATTTCTAAAACGTGGGTCCTGTAGCATCATATCCCACCCATTCTGCTACATCTTTCGGTACGCTTTTCGACATGGTAACTTTCATACTTTTTTGGCATATTACATTGCTTAGATTTGAGGATCACTGATGAGGGTTGAGTACCCGAAACGTGCATGTCTGGTCCATGTTGCCAATTTATCTGTTCTTAAATGATGCTATTCAATATGAAGACGTTTACATTTATACCACTTGGTGAGTGTCACTGCTGGTGGACCAGGAGTCCCCGAGGGCACATGTAGCCAAGTTCGATCAATTTCGATTGATCGTTTCTTTAACGCATTCTAAAATTTCTGTTATCAAAATTTCTTGAAATCACTAAAACGTGGGTCCCCACCCATTCTGCTACGTCTTTCGGTACGCTTTTCGACATGGTAACTTTCATACTTTTTTGGCATATTACATTGTTTAGATTTGAGGATCACTGACGAGGATTGAGTACCCGAAACGTGCATGTCTGGTCCATGTTGCCAATTTATCTGTTCTTAAATGATGCTATTCAATATGAAGACGTTTACATTTATACCACTTGGTGAGTGTCACTGCTGGTGGACCAGGAGTCCCCGAGGGCACATGTGGCCAAGTTCGATCAATTTCGGTTGATCGTTTCTTCAACGCATTCTAAAATTTCTCCTTTTAAAATTTCTTGAAATTTCTAAAACGTGGGTCCTGTAGCATCATATCCCACTCATTCTGCTACGTCTTTCGATATGATTTTCAGAATGGTAGCATTCATACTTTTTTGGCATATTACATTGTTTAGATTTGAGGATCACTGACGAGGGTTGAGTACCCGAAACGTGCATGTCTGGTCCATGTTGCTAATTTATCTGTTCTTAAATGATGCTATTCAATATGAAGACGTTTACATTTATACCACTTGGTGAGTGTCACTGCTGGTGGACCAGGAGTCCGCGAGGGCACATGTAGCCAAGTTCGATCAATTTCGGTTGATCGTTTCTTCAACGCATTCTAAAATTTCTGTTATCAAAATTTCTTGAAATTTCTAAAACGTGGGTCCTGTAGCATCATATCCCACCCATTCTGCTACGTCTTTCGGTACGCTTTTCGACATGGTAACTTTCATACTTTTTTGGCATATTACATTGCTTAGATTTGAGGATCACTGATGAGGGTTGAGTACCCGAAACGTGCATGTCTGGTCCATGTTGCCAATTTATCTGTTCTTAAATGATGCTATTCAATATGAAGACGTTTACATTTATACCACTTGGTGAGTGTCACTGCTGGTGGACCAGGAGTCCCCGAGGGCACATGTAGCCAAGTTCGATCAATTTCGGTTGATCGTTTCTTCAACGCATTCTAAAATTTCTGTTATCAAAATTTCCTTGAAATTTCTAAAACGTGGGTCCTGTAGCATCATATCCCACCCATTCTGCTACGTCTTACGGTACGCTTTTCGACATGGTAACTTTCATACTTTTTTGGCATATTACATTGTTTAGATTTGAGGATCACTGACGAGGGTTGAGTACCCGAAACGTGCATGTCTGGTCCATGTTGCCAATTTATCTGTTCTTAAATGATACTATTCAATATGAAGACGTTTACATTTCTATGCGTGAACTTATGACTAAGTCTGTTATGTTTTTTGTGAGCAATGATTGGCACCTGGTTGAATATCGACGTACAATATTCATTATTCTCAATAATTTTTAAATGAGTTAAAGAAGATCCTGACGATAATCTCAACAGCACTCACAATAGAGCACCAAATTGAGCATCAACGGACACCTAGCTAGCTAGAGGTGGGACTTGGTGCCCGGGAGGAGTAAGCATCCCCTGTTGGCTAGCCGCACCAACCGTCAATATTTATGCACGAAAATGAAAATGTCGATGTTTATGCACGAAAATGAAATCTTTCGTCAATCTGCATTTCAGTCCCTTAATTTTTGGGTCGTATTTTGTGATCATTATAAGAGGAATTTCAGATTTTTCATCTTTTATCTTGTGTTGCAATACTGATGATTGTTCCATCGTCAATGTGTTTGTTATTATTGGGTCAATTTCAGTTTGTTTATATCCTCTTTTTAGTAGATGACATTTGAATTGTGAGAGGTTTGATGTAAGTACACCATGATTGCTAGTGGTCCTTTATTGATTGTCTTATACATTCACCTTTCATGAACCCTATAAAGACTGGCGGACTGTGGGCACTATTTCTGTGTAAAAAGTGAACAGTATTTGTAGGCTTTATATATGACTTTATATCAAGGACACCAGTTTCTATGAAGCGCTTTCCTTTGTAAAGTTCTGTATCTAGAAAACCAATACTTGATTCAGAAATCTGATATGCAAACTTTAATAATTTATGCAGAGCATTTCCTATCGAGAAGAATTCTGATGCCACAAATTTCTGGACTTGGCACCGCGCCCAACGCTGCGTTTATCGTTTGTTTGTAGATTTTATCATTACATTTGAAGTAATTGTGATCAAGTACACTGTGCAACAGAAATAAAAAATCTTTGTTACCGGACAAGGCTTGTGTAACCTTGAGCATCAGATGGATTGTATTCTGTTTTCACATCTCTAAGTAGTTCATCGACTGTCATATTTGTATACATGGATGTCACATCATAACTCACTAAAACACATTCCCTTGATATTCTTGGTTTTTCAATTTTTGTGATAAAATCTGCTGTATCTCTGATATATGTCTTTTGATTACGCACAATTGGCTTTAGAGAATGACCTAATTTCTCACCAACAGTTCCTATTTGTGATATGATAGGACGACCTGTTGGATTTGGTACATTATGTAGGTCACCAATTACTAAGTGATCAAGAGTTTCTTTGTCAAATTTACGTATCTTAGGGAGCAGATACAAATATCCAATATTCTTAACCTTATCAAGACACGACAGATATTTGATTGATTCTTCTCCAAGTGTACCTTTTTCGTGCATATCATTTAATCTGTCTTGCACTTTTTCTTTGATAGCAGTAAGATTAGGAAAATCAACTTCTCTGTAATGATTAGATGAGAGTTGTCTCATGCCTTCTGCTATGTATTTCTGTCTTTTTAGGAGGGTATGAGCGTGAACAAATCAAACGTAAACCGTATCGATGTCGTAAAGAAAACACAATCTGAAAACTTATTGAACTAATGGTTGAATATACCTCTAGATTAAAGAGCAATGCATTTCGAATGACAAGCAATATATATCATTGTTTACATCTAAAATACGCTTCTATCACGACATCGTTTTACCCTTGGCATATAGCTTACGTCATAAACGGGAGTTTATTTAACGTCATACTGAATTATGACGTTGTAATATTTTTCCGCGAATTATTATGAAAGGGCTTTGTGCTTGTTCTTTAGAAGTCCGGTAATTCAGTTTGTCTTATATTATTTCACGCCATGACAACTTTACGGAGCGGAATAATTTGATTGCGTTAAAAATTAGTGAGTAAATACTTCAAATTTATTCTTGTATAAAAAAGACACAAATAAATTCAAAAGAATAATTATATTTTATAGTACAAGTTGACGATGCGGCGTTACTGACCACGCAATTTACCTCCAATATTGAAAACATGTAAAACTAATATATCTTGAAAGTACTTTTCTTTCATTTAAAAAAGGTATGTGCTATAATGATTTAGCTAGAATTTATATCACGAGGCTTATTGATTAGTAGTTGTAATAAGTGAGCATGGCGACCGACTGTCAAATAATCAAAAGGACCAAGATCACGTACATGTACGTTGTAAAATAAATGGACTCGAAGGACTCCGTAAACACACTTCCCATTGTACGCCCTGAAAAGGGAAAATGGGATGATATAAATGTCTTTCTCCAGCATGGTTACCATGGCAACAAAAATATTTTTTTCGAAAATGATACATTTACTTCATTTGCTACGTCAATGGATAATTTACTTCGTCCTCTGTTATGTTGATTTTTAAAATAAAGTCCAAAGTTGGGACATTGTTTTAGAAAACATGTGCAGAGTTACCTTTTTTATCGGTATATAGGGGACAAACGGCTACACTCTTTATTTCATGAAATATTGCAATCGATGAAGGAAGGGGTTTTCTTTTATATGAAGACAATTATTTTCAATTTCTATTATTCCCTGAAAATGCGGTTCACATTCATACCTCCTTAAGAGCCATTCTCTGTAAGGACCAAAGCGGTCGAAAAACGATCATCTCAGATTTTCATGATTTTGAGTGTCTTAGCCAAGTTTGACCCCCTGAAAGGAAAAAGAACATTTGTTTTAGTATACGACAATCCGTTGCCATGGTAACCACCCCATCCCATTTTGACAAGAAAAGGGGGTCTGACAAGCATAAAATGAACTACTTTCAAGTACAATTTGCTCAGGTAAACCCTTTCAATTGTTCAATTTTTCATCCAAATTGTAAAACTAGATACCTTGCTCTTTAAGTTGTGTCATTAAATTATGTTCGAAAAACTTTTACAATAATTCAAATTTCACGACAAAGTTTCAATGTTTTGACATTTTACAAAAAAAAATGCATAGAAAGATAACCCAGACTAAGTGAAGTGATTGAATATTGTTGAATGAATGTTTGACTATCTATTAGGAAAATATAAAAAATCAAGAGATGTTATTTTTGTTTGAAGAAAATAAATCTTATTCAAAAATGATTATCATGGCAACATCTGCATTTTATATGATTGATGAATAACATAAAGTATCTCAGATCATAGAAGACAGAAACATTTAATTTTTGTATATTATTGAAGCTTTCAATTTTTCTGACAATTTTTATTGAAATTCAGTCTTTACTTTATCATCGGTTGCCATGGTAACCATGTCTGAAAAATGCAATTGTCCGTCTTTTTCCGTTATTTCTGTGCCTTTTGTGAAAATCAGAAAGGCAATTTCTTTGTTTCACTCATATAGGATATTCTATTTTTTTAATATCACTAAAATCAAAGGAAAATATATGAAAAATTCGAGGATATCTCCATAGCATCGAATCATTCTTATCATCAATGGATTTTCATTTTCTATCTTTCATCGTGTATATTTCAAAGTTTAATTGGATTAATTTTTACTTAATAAATGACATGAAGCTCTTAACAGAAATTGTAGAAAAAAAGAGTCATAAAACTTGAGGGAAAATGATAAATTTTTAAGAAAAATCACAAAAAAACTAGGAAATAAATTCTTAAATCATATATTCAAAAGAAGAGGGCGCTAGTGAAACGAATTTTGGAGGTTCTGCTGGAAGCATCACTGATGAGAATTAAATATTCGAAACACGTGTTTTGTGCAGAAAAATTGGTTTGGAATTTTCTTCATGAAGGTATAGAGTTGGAACACCTCCGTATTATTGTTCAGTTGCAAATCAATAATCATAAGCAGTGTTAATGAATGATACTTTAAGACCCATCGAAGACGCGATTTATCAGTGAAATGGGTGCGAGTTATTTTCTGTTTGTGAAATTACTATCGTCTGAAACTCGCACGGTCTGAAAAGTTGTCGTCAACGATACACTGCATTTTTATATGGAAATTAAAATGATAATGGATCCATAAGCATATTGCGCAGATTGGAAATTTACATACAATATTTGTGTATTGTATTGATTTTATATAAAAACCTGTAATTGTCGTTAGATATAATGAATCGTAAATGCTACCTTCAAACCTTGTAAGTTCTGAGTTGGTTTTATCGAGGACATGCTTGACACGCATGGACATCTACGGGCCGATTTTTTCTTTTTACTTATTTACCGTTCTTTAATTCGTAAAGGCTGGGGAATTATTTTTTGGCATATTACATTGTTTAGATTTGAGGATCACTGACGAGGGTTGAGTACCCGAAACGTGCATGTCTGGTCCATGCTGCCAATTTATCTGTTCTTAAATGATGCTATTCAATTTGAAGACGTTTACATCCATAACATATTCGAACAGACTTGCTGGCATCTGCCATTTCGGTCCGGCTTTTGAAATCATAATTGAACTCCTAGACTAAATGAATTTAGACATAATAATGTATTCCTAAAGTTTCAAGAATTATCGGTTACGCTCGCCGGTATATACATGGCATACATAAAGCTTTGACCAATATTGACATCGGTCCGCCGGTCCTATATATATATATATCAGTCCGACAATTTGAGGAGTCTCATCAACCTTCATCAGTCCGACAATTTGAGGAGTCTCATCAACCAACAGGATATCATTAATAGCAGGAGACAACCACCTAATTTAAAAAGACTTCTCACCAAAGCCAGATTTACAACCGAAACGGAAACACACGTCGTTAGCCAATGCCAGGACCCTCGCTGTGGAACATGCCCGTACATTCAAACCGGTCAATCATTTACATTTAAAAATGGAAAAGTATTTCACGTAAACGCAAAAATGAATTGCAAATCCAAGAACTTAATTTACGTGATGACGTGTCCAAACTGCGGCGAAAATTATGTCGGACAAACGGGAACGAAATTGGCGGACCGTGTACGCGTACACAAACAACAGATCAGGGATCCATCCACTAGAAACACTCCTTGTAGCGGACATTTTGATATGTGTGGTGGGGGAAGTTTTTCTATTTTCCCCTTTTACAAAGTAAAAGAGGACAATGAACAATTACGTAAAGCCAAAGAAGATTATTTCATAGAGATTTTCAAACCTAAATTGAATTGTTAAACTATGATTTCATTTCTTCTTTACAAAAAGCTATTTATTATTGTTCTTAAAGCATCAATATACGTAAATAATAAGTGCGCCAACGTCTGGGACATTTGTACGTGATGCGCCTAACTGTAACGTTATGATGACGTCATAGACGCTGCCTACCTACTGTTCTTTGTTATTGTTATTGTTTATATTCATTGCAACTCTGAAGAGCCAACAGGCGAAAACGTTTAGTGCAATAAACAAATTTAATCGTCATTATGTCACTTTGATTTTGATTATATATATATATATATATATATATATTTATTTATATATCCTGACAAACACATTTAATTACGGACCTATGTTTTCCTTTTGATTGCGAGATATATTGGTGAGGTCATATATTTCTTACACCCTATCCACTATATCTGTTTCCCTTTAGCGCCCCACTTCCTGGCCCCTTTCCATCTTTCTCCATCTTCTTTTTTTTTAATTAATTATTTTATTTTTGCATGGCTGATGAGAACTTACATAAAATAGAAACCGCCTAGCACTAGATTTCACCGAAATTAAACAATTTTTATCAAAATTTCCCGATGTTTCAGCGAGACATGTGAATCGGTTTTTGACTTTTTTATGAAGACACGAATTTCTTTTATCAAATTACAAATATTATTGTACTGGAGGTTAAGTGAATTTGAATGAAATAGATGATAATGTTTTATATATATATATAAACATGTTATGCACATGATGTTACAAAAAAAAAAAAAAAAACTTGCAAGCGTACCCTTCCACACTCGGCGGCACTCGAATCAGTTCTTTGACTGTGTCGACTCATCCCCCTTCCGCGGCCTTTTTATACTCTATTGTCATCTAGGAATATTTAAGGATTTAATATTTTACACATGTAAATTTTCTCTCTGTCATTGCTGTATCCTGAAACACGTCCACATCCTCCCCTCTTCCTTCCTTCAGCCCTTTCTACACGTGTATTAGTTAAGCGCTTTCATAACAGCCATTAATATATTCACGGTCATAATGGCGGCGTGATCACGTGATTTTCAATTGTCGCGTCCGTCATTTATGACGTCATTTTGAAAAAAAAAGTTATGTATAAAGGCATCCTTAAAGATACAAAAGGTCTCGTCAAGATCAAACCAAAAATCAACTATTTTTGTCAAAATTTTAACACAAACGAGTCTATCATGCTTAGAAATTAGAAACTGGCTGGTTACAATAGTCACATATGCACTCACTACCGAGCTATGATCAATTATTGCTTATAAAATGGGTACCCTAATATAACCTAATTTTCTCCGTAGAAGACCGATTGCGAACACGTGTAAGCACTTATTTACATAAGGCTAGTACTGTATCAAAACAAAACAACATAGTTGACGGATAACAGTTGGGACGAAAATGAATCGACAATCGGTGTTATCAAAATCTGAAAAGAGATATGTAATGAACAAATAGTATTGGCTTGATATTGGAAAGTTATAAAGACCTAGCTTATAGGAAGACCGTGAAATTAAAACTCTGACAAGTCTGAGGGAAAATTAGCTAAAGGGATCTACTGTGTTTATGTACATGTATAGTTCTCGTTTATTTTTATCTATGAGAAGTATATCTATAAGTTTGACGTGTATATAT